>CM035225.1:52979580-53670535 GCA_020226215.1 Sindora glabra
GGTCTTTTGTAAGCAATTCAATGGGCGGTCTTAGAGGAGGAAGCAACATTGCTTCCTGGATTGTTGCTGGAACATTAGCCTACTTCCTTTGGATCAAGCCCTCCCAAGATCTTAAACGTGAACAGCAGGTTTGTTCAATTCCTTTAGATCTACTTACTTTTGTCCTGTTTAGCAGAAAATTTAGTAATCTATGTGTTGCTTATATGTAATATCAGTAAATCTTTGACTACCTTACAGGAAAGGGCAGCTCTTGCTTCTGCAGATCCTTATCGATATGTCGAGAAACGAAAACCCATTCCTGATCCCCAGGTTAGCCTCTTGCCCTACTTGTTGCCTTGTGTTTGATGTATCTTTTGATCAACTAGTTTGTGAGCTGGGTTGAAGCGTCATATAAGTGTAAAATTTTAAATTTTTCCCCTCTGAATTTTAATTTTTTTAAAGAAAAATTAATATGTAGCACCCCCCCCCCCCAATATTTAAAACTTTTTCATTAAAATCCTTTATAAAATATATTTCAACCCCTCTAAATTTTTACTTCTAGCTTCGCCCGTCTGGGACTCTGCCACTCAGTTTCATCTTCTAGACGTCTGCACTTTGATTTTAAATTTAAATTCTTAGTTGCATCTTTTTTCCAGGAAAGAGGTTTGATATATGGCAACAAAAATAACGGCAATAAGACGGATGGTTAACTCTCAGGAATCCAAGTACTTGTAAGTTGACTGAGCCCAGGGGTTGTTCATGGACCTTTACTTTCAGACTTGCACAATAGTACAAAAGTTGAGCCGTACGTGGTAAAAGTATGATGGAGTATCTAGTGGAAATAGTTTTATACACAATGCAATAAAGAATTGAGAGTTGATGTTTTTTATGTGCTAATAAGTTGTACTACGGAATGTATACATAATATTCTAAGAGTAATCTGCTTATTTTGTTGTATAAAAGCTGAACATATGGTTTTAGTGAATTTGTGTCCCAGCACCTCGTCCTCCTGAGTGTATGACGCGGTGGGTTCAATGTTGAAATTTAAAGCGATTCTGCAGATTTGACTATATGAACCATCTGATATTTCCTACATTCTCCTGTTATTAGCTGATTTTAGGGGTAGGTAATGCTATGTTGTTGCTTCATTTTAAAAGTCAAGTGCAAAATAGAAGGAATGAACAGCTCGGAAATGCTGGTGATATTTACAGTAATTCGACAATGTTTGTTTATAATTGGGAGTTTCCGATGTCTTCAGTTAAATTATTTATAATGATATAATCCCACTTTATCATATAGTCGAGAAATATTTGATTCTACTGTGACCCTGAGATTTCAATACTACTATTATCGTATTTTGATAAGTTAGATGTTCCAATGTCATAGTTGAGCTGACGCTAAAATTAAAGAGATGATTCTGTAACTTGTTGAAATACAAATACTAGTACTTAAAATTTGGATAATAGGGTGGGATTAGAAATTTTTTCCATATATTAATTTGATAAACTAGATTGCTTAGATGTGTTTTTTCTTCTATAAAAAATGGGTAGTGTATTTATAATTTACTTTGCAGCGATGGTAGGACTAAAATATTTAACGTTATGGTTTTGAAGTACTTTTGATTTCTTCCGTATGGATAGACTTTGTCCTCCGAACATGTCAACTCGAAAATGCCTCCTCCGTGCAAGTCCATTCCGTCCCCCGTATTAGGTTCTATTAGTGGTTCCTTTATGATAACGGAGGAGTTGTATTGCATAATAATTTTCAATGCAATGCTGATGAAACAGTTTTACATTTTTATTTTTTGGTCATGGTAGGAATATTAACTTATTCAATACATATAGGTGAAGTTCTAAATTCAAATTCAAGATGAGAGAAGTAAAATTTCTAAAATAGCAAATGATAAATTAGTAAAATATAATTTTTTTAAAAATTGAAGTTATTTATTAGTTCTCTTAAAATTTTGAGCATTTATTTTTTAGAATATAAGATTTTTATAAAGCATGAAAATTTGGATCCAACAGGGAAATTTGGTGCCTAACACCCATGACAAATGAATATTTTAGTTAAGGAAAATTTTAAGATATTTTCAGGATATCTAAACTTTGAGTGGTGTGACACAATATAAATTATTAGATGAGATTACTAAAATTTTTGATAATTTCATCCAATAGTATGTGTTGTGTCACACCATTCAGAATTTGAAACTCCTTAGAGTACTGTAGCAAAACCCGTTAATTAAATAAAAAGATTAAAATACTCATCGTTAAATGAAAAAAAAAATTATGTATTTCAATCATAACATATAGGAAGCTAATAATCTGAGTCCTTTAGTTTGATGGTACATCAGATCCAAAAATATGTTTTTACTTTTAACCCCACATTAAAAACTATTTATCAATTTTATAGAACTTATACATAGTATATAAATATTTCCCTCTTTTTCCCGTGTCTCAGAGCAATTCAGTCGCCTCTATCCACCACTGTCCTCAGCAAACAATCATTGTCCACCAATAAAATTAATCATCATAACAATAATTACCGAACATCATCGTTAACCACCACATTCTGGCCACCACCTTTAAGGTTGGTAAAAGATTTGTACACCATTTCAACGGCTACGGTCTCCGAATGGCTGCCAATTGGGATTGGATCCGATGCTTTCCAATTGTGATAAAATCTTCACTTGTCAGAGATCTTATCTTAAGGGAGTATAGTGTATGGTGTAGACCTCTTACCAAGTCTAAATAACAAATTTTGTCTCCACTTTTGCCGTTTCTTTCAGTTTGAGTTTTGATCCTTAACTCTATACAACTAGCAAGACCTTGGCTTTCCGTCTTAAATGTGCCACAATTTTATTATGCGGCTGTTTACGAATCAGATACGTAAAATTGTAGTCTTTCATGAAGCTCTAAAATAGGACATCGAATGCACACATTTTTATTAAATAGGTCAAACTTGCATGTACTCACACCGGCTCCCCCCCCCCCCTTTTAGTACGCTTGATATATATATATTTTTCAGTACATTAATGAAGTTTAAAATTTAACATTTAAAATTTAAAGTATATTAAGTGATAGCATTATTATTATTACATGAGGGTGAGAAAAGTGAATTATAACTATTAAATTTAGTATTGAAAGGCTAATATTAGAATATAAAATTTTATATTTTTTTAAGTAATCATGTAATCTTTAAAATGAACATATATTTTTTATGCATTAATATTGGATCCCAACTATAAGATATGATGGCATTTTTCCCATAAAAAATTTCTTTCACTATATATATATATATAGAGATAGAGAGAGAGAGATAAGTAAAAGTTCTGTTTTTAAATAAGTTGGAGGAGAGTAAATTATACACATAATATCTTGTATTGATAGAATTCATTTCTCTCATTTTTATAAAAAAATGATGCACTCATCTAATATGCTTATTACATACATAAATATTCCTACAGTACAAATGTTCTATTTTTATATCTTCTACAACACAATATCCTATACTTTGATTGTGATGTATGTATAAGATTTGCTGTTAAGATAGAAAGGAAGTGAAAAAACATTAGCCATCAAGTCCCTTGAATCTTTTAGGCTTCCACAATGGTTAGTAAGTATTTCAAAATAAGCTAGGGATATTAATTCAAAAGTGTAGATTCATAAAACATATTTCTGCCAGGAAAATGGGAAAAGGAGTTGAAAGCATAAGACAGAGATTTTAAAGAACACAAATTTAATTTCTAAAATCCAAAAAAATACACAATGAGACTAAAAAAAAAAAGAAAGCAATCAAAACATATAGAAATATTTTTATTGCAAATTACAATCACTTTAACTTTTCTCTTTGTATTTGCATAGAAGAATTTAGAAAACTCCAAAGTAATTCCATTTAAAAATGTTACTGGAACTTTATTATGAACGTCTTACCCCAAATGTTCCCAAAGGTTTTGTACAAATTAAATTCTTTAATCTTTTTTTTAGATAAAAAATTTAAGAGGAGGATATATCATTTCATTCAAAGGTCAAGGTATTTCACTACCTTTTCTTAGAGCTTACAATGGCGATACTCACATATCATCTAACCCTGTGAGATTACTAGCAATAGGAATTGAACTTATGTCATAAAATACAATACATGAATTGATTCATGTTTTTATTTTGAACTTAAACAAGAACCAATATTTTTCCTCTAGTGAGGAATTGATTATGAATTGATTTTTGCTTAAACCTGTTAAAGTGGGTTAATCTGACCTAATGAGATTATCCCAACAAATAAAAATTGTACATGGAGTTGATTCTAAGTCGGGCTACTTTTTTACTAAGGCGAATAAGGTTAGTTTATTGCAATATCAGTTTCAATCACAAATCAGTATTTACCAAGTAAATTTTATAACTCATTATATTTTATTATTATTAATTTAATATCATTAATTAATTAAAATCTATTATTGTTATTAATATTATTATTAAATGTAATTATATTTTATTATTATCATCATTTAAAATTTCATTAAAAGGATGAAATTAGGATAAATTATCGAGACAATTGAAAATAAAATTTATATAATTCTTTGAATTTTAAAAAAATAAAATAAGAAAATTTTTAAGTATTAATGTAGTTTTGTTTCTAATTTCTTAGGATATACTAATAAATTTTTAATATATTAAAATTTTAAATTAAAATCTTGTCTCCTTTAATATATGAAAGAAAATAATGACTAAAGATAATTTGGCCACTTGTAAAAATTCATTTAATTTAAATAATTTAATTTTAAATTTAAGATACAATAAGACTTGTAACCAAAATCACATGTAGAAAATTTTAGGTGATTAATTAGTAGTAAAAAACTTTAGATTTTAAATTAAAATTCCTCACATGATTATTATATATTATTATTGATATAGTGATTACTCTTATTATTATAAAATATAATTATATTTTATTATTATTGCTTAAAAATTATTATTGTTGTTATTTAATAGAATTAAAAATAAAAAAAAATAAATTAAGACATAATAATTTTTAACATGAAAAACTCTCATTAAGAAGGGTAAAAATTATGGGATCTAGTTTAAAAAAATTTTACTCTTAAATAAATCAAGTATAAATATTTTGCTAATTAAATTTATAATATATAGATATGTCACTATTTTTAATTATTTCCTTCATCCAATGATGATCCATTTTTTTTGTAAATTATTTTATTATTTATCTTCCACATCAAACTAATCCTTTAAACAAATAATCATCTCTAATTTATAATTACTCATACATAAATGTTTGTCATTCAAAATTTACTTGTCAAGAAAAAATGTATTTTTTGATACTATTAAAGATATTGGAAGGGTTTGTATATTAAATACCATAAAAGAAAGTATAGGATGTTGTGTCCTTTATACTTTCCATTATTCTAAAATAACAAAATTTCGCACATTAGCTATAATAGATATAAATAAGTAAGAATTTAATTCAATATTGATTGAAGAAGTATCATCAACTAAATCTAAGAAGCTATCATATTCTTCATGATATAATATATTTGTTCTTAAAAAGGATGAAGAACCCATGCATGAATGCGAAGAACTAAATTTATTACTATAAACTTGAAATATTTCTTGTAGTAAATTATTTATATCATTTATATAAGACTCTAAGTCAAATTCATTTTACATATTTTCATAATAGTTTTTTAGCAATTTTTTCACTCTTTCTTATTTAACTTTATGATCAATAATTGTAGCTATAACATATAAATAAGGGATAATATTTATTCTATTTCGATAAACATTTATTAATAGTAATTTTAAACCCATTAATACTTCTAAATTTTAAAAATACAAAATCATAATTAAGTAAAACACCAAGTATTGAGTGAGATATCATATAATAAGAACTAGATAAAAGATTAGTTACTCAATAAAATATTTTCAAAAATTGTAAATGAGTTTATGCCCTTTCCCATTCAACATTTTCAAGGTGATGATTAATTTAATTTTTTATTAAATAAAAAGTATTCATTATATCTTTATACTCTAAATAAAATTCTAATATCTTAAAAGTAGGATTTCATTGTGTAAAAACATCTTATGGAGGTGTTTTAGGTTTCTAAAATATTTACACACATAATTATTTTTAATCATACTTTCTAACTGATAACAATTTGATATATAAAATTATATTTCTAAGATTTTTAATAAGTATGAAAATAACTTTTAATGTACTTTAAATAACTAAATTTAAGATATGGCATGTATATCCAAGATAAAAAAAATTAAGTTTTAAGAATAGGATTTAAAATTGGTATTAAAATTCTAATAGTACTAATATTAGTAGATGCATTATCAAAAATAATTAAAAAAAAATTATCTGATATCATGTACTCCCTACAAGTATTTATTATATAAAAAATAATAATAGATGTATCATATGGTAGTGAAATTGATTTAAAATAAATAATTCTTTTATGTAAAATAAATTTATCATTAATATAATACGTTGTTACACAAATATAGCCCATTTGAGATAGTGGTGTTCAAATATCAAGCGTAAATGCAATTCTACCTTTGAATTAAAAAAAAGTTAGCTAAAATCATTTTTTATTCTTCAAAAATTTTATTCAATTTATTTACACTAATATTCTTACTCATATCATGCCATTAAGGATTAAAGCATTAAAGAAGGATATTTAATTTTAGAGAACTAGTTACACTAAAAGGTATTTCAGCATGGTATGTGCATTTATACAATTCATACTCATACCTATCTTGATAGGCATGTTAGAATTTTTACTTCTAATATTTATGATATTTATTTGTTTAGAAGAATAATGACATCTCATTGTACTAGTATCACTATAACTATCATAATTATAATTTTTTTATAATATTTACAAAATATTTTAACTACACTATCTATATTTTTTAAATCAAAATGATTCCATATTTTAGAATGTTTCAATCTTATTGCTAAATTAGATAAGGATGTAGAAGTGTTTGCATTATTATGATTATAAGTACGTTGTGAATAAGATAGATATTAAGAAGGAATAGGAGATTATATAAATTCTGATGTGCTTGAAGGAATATTTATAAAATTATTATTTAAAAAATTGGTAGCTACATCTTTTAAAAAAAATTAATTATCAAAATAATTTTGCATATCATTAAGATTATTCAAATTTATAAGTAAAATTTATTAATAGTATGAAAACAAAATTAATAATATTAAAATTAACAAGAATAACAACTATTGAATTAACTAAAATACTATAAAAAATTGAAATATATAAAACTTAATAAAAAAATATAAAAATATAAGTAGAGATTGGAAAGAATTAAATAGTATCACAATATTTTTCTTTGAAGTGAAAATTTTAATGCTTTAAAACTTCATGCACTACCTATACTTTTAATTTTCCACACTTGTAGAAAAATTAAAATGCATCATAATTATAAAAATTATGAGAATGAGATTAAAGAGAAAAAATAGATATTTGTTGTGTAAATTGAATTTGATCAATATGAATATTCATAGTGGTATGAAATATATAAAATATTAATAAAAAATTCTAAAATTGGTCATTAGGCAATAACTCAGCAATGGCTCTTTGCTAGTGAGATGTTGCTCAATGGTGCTTTTAATGCATGCATGTTGAATTATTTCCATAAATATGACAACTTTGTGTAAACAAAAGCAAAGCAAATATGTGATCCTTCCTATCCCATGGGCCAAACAAAACAATAACTTGTTTTCAGATTTTGAAAAAACAAAACCATTGACAATATTAATACTAGGCATTAAATTTCATTTTTTTAAGTTAATTGCAACATCAAGGTTTTAAAAAAGTTTCAAAACATAAAAATTTAATTCTAATATTTAATTTTATTTATTCAAGGTGAGTTTATTTATTCATTAAGTTTATTCATATATTGAATCCTTAATTATATTTTTTATAAAAATATTTATTTTAATAGCTTACAATTTATCAATAAGATTAATTCTTCCACACATTGAGTTTTAAAATCAAACCTTATTTATATTAGTTTTTTTTCTTAAATTTTTTTTATTTTTTTATCATTTTAGTGAATTTAATAATTTAGTATTACTTCTTTATAAATAAATGTTTTGATTATATTATTCTTCTAACTAATAATTTGATAATGGGAATTATTTATTGTCTAAAAATTAGTTATATTTAAAAAATTATATTAAGTTAAAAATAATGTTAAATATTTATTTAAAAGTAGTATAAATTTTCAATGTTAAATATAGTTAGTATTTTGGTCCTATAGAAGGATGGATATTTAATAGGGATTTTGGGGTACTTTTTTTTGCAAGTGATTTGGAAATTTGGAACTGCATTTTATGGTTCATTTTATTTTTATATATATATATATATATATATATATTATATATATTAATATAATAAAATTATTATTTTAATATATACACATATAAATATATTAATCAATTAATCTTTGTGTAATTATTATTTTGTTAATTTTTAGGTTTTATAATAATAATTTTTCACAAAATTTATGTTAACTTTTAAAGTTTAAAGTAATATTTATTTTTAATAAAATTATATAAGGTATATTATATATTAATAATATTAAATATATAAAGATTATTTTGAATTATATATAAACATTAATTTATAATTTAACATATTACAATTATAACTTTAATATATATATTTAATTAATTAATTAATTCTCTATTATTTATTATATATTTTTAGGCTAATAGGCTAATCTAATAATATGATGAACTAACACCTATCTTTTATTAGGTCAGGTTAACTAATTTTAATCCCTTATCAAATTAAGTTACTATTATCATTTTCTATATTAGTCTTAATCTTAATTCAGATAAAATTATATCAATTATAAGTTAACTTGTTAGACCTAATCTATTTTGACACCTTTATTCTTACTTTATAGAACAAAAAGGAAGAAAAATGCAAAAACACAAAGAGCAAATTCAATGGAACAATGGTTCTACATTTTCATTCATTTTATTTTGAAATATATACATACAAAACACAAGTACAAAGTTAGCTACTGGCCTATACTTAGAGCTATACTTTAATAAGGCACATTGATAGCTTTGTCACTTAACATGTACTTGAACAAGGCATTAATTTTCTATTTTTTGCTATATTTAAAATACAACTTATAAAATAAATCAAACTTAGATAACTTAACTGAACATAAGAGCTAATTTTAGTTATCAAGGGAAAATATCAAAAGTCTAACAAATTAAGATATAAATTGCCAAATACAATGGATCTTACTAGTTAAGTTAATTCAAGAGTTGAAATTCTTCAATTAGGCAACCTTATCATCTACATCACAAATTATTGTCATTTACTTTCCATTACAAAATAGTTCCTTAAAAAGCAAACTTGTGCAATATTTATAGTAAAATTAAAATTACAACTTCATAAATCCTTGTTAATATGGCTTCTAAATCTAAGCTAGTATGGAAAGAAGGAAGAAAGAGAGCATAGGTAAACCATGATTACGAGGATTTAAACTATAGAACTACTTTAAAATTTGTTGCCTATTGATGGCAAATGGTATCTCACTCCAAAAAACTCCATTAGTTGGTGGAGGAAGATGAATAATAAAAAATAGATTTACACTCTAACAAAGAGTTGTTAGCAAATAAGGAAAGCATCTAACTAAAAAGGAAAGAGTCAACTCATCAAATGTTAACTTATTTTAAATGAAAGATTAAAATCTTATGGACATAAAATCAATAGCTTTAATTTATGTTGTATGTTATTAACTAAAAAAGAGCATCTATATCATAAAATTCTGTCACACACATATGAAAGGAACATATCAAGTGAGAACACTACTCTTATATAAGAGTGAAAAGAATTGATGATTAAGATCTATACATTATTAGTTAAGGTCACATGACCACTTAAACAAGTTACATAACTTCACATTTTAACATTAACCTTTAATATAAGATCTAGTGACCATGATTTACTCCTTTTACTCTAATATAAAATTAGTGTTTCTTCTTGATACAATCCTTATATGCATTACAATTCTCATCATAATTTTGATTGCAATTATGATATAATTAGTAAAATTATGAATAAATGCAAAATAAATGTTATCATTGTAAAGTAAATTTATAAAAAATTAAGATTGTAATTAGGTTAGAATAATAATATGCATAATGTTTAAAATTACTACTTCATGTGTATTGTGTTTTACATGATTAACTATATCAAGTTTCACAATTTGTCACACTTCAAGCCTGGCTGGTTCAAAACAATAGCTAGGCTTGATCTATTAGCTTAAAAGACTTGCTCAATTTGTATAAGTAATCAAATCTAGTGCTTTATATATCATATTCACACTACTATAGAATTACTTTTTAACATTGTCACATTAAAGTCAATTAATATGAAAATTGATGTATAGGATGACATGATAGTAGTTATGAAAATGAGTGCAACTTATCATATTAGTTTAAATAAAAAGCGGACATTTTATTTGCTACAAGGTGGAGAGTTAGTGAATAGGTTGAGGAAAAATTTTCAAAGATGGTTATTTAAACAATTGATGTGGAAAATAAACGCTAGCTGTTGGATTTGAAAAGTAGCCAAATATTAGACCTTTATTCTTATATATAACTAACGTTGAAAGTTTGCCTTAAGAGGTATTTTGTAATTATGTATAAAATATTAATATCAATTTTTGTTGTAACTAACATGAAAAGTTATAAACATTAGTTATTTATTAATGGATGATATTTAAAGTACTACCGCTAGCATATATATTATCTCTATTTTTTAGAGCTACTAACAAACTTGTATTATATGATAACTTACTTTCCATTTTTTTTTGTATTCTTAACTTGAATTTCTCTAATGTTTGTTTAGTGATTTTGTAGCATCAATTATCAGCCATATTTGACCATTTAATTTTATTTATCTAAGGTATTTTCCCTAATTCTTTTATGTTTTATAGGTATTTTGTATTTTGATTGTGGTCTTCAAGGTTAGATATGTGGCATTATCATTTATTGTTAGAAAACTTTCATTTTCATGCTTTAAAATTTCTTTTCAATAATTGGTTACATATTTTAGAAGTATTATTTAATATAGAGTTAATATACCTAAATACATATTCTATTTAGTGCTCATATTTTTAAAAATATCATTTTTACTTAGATGTTACATTTTTGAAATAACTTTCTATATTAATGTGACTTTATTGCTTAGATACTATTTTTTAAAATGTTAATTTGTTGTGGGTAAAATTTTATTCTAAGATTTATCTGAATATGATAAAATGATATGCAATTATTCTTTATTGTTTTAGTTATCACATATATGTGCTTAATTATCTATCATATGTTGCTTATCATATAAGTTAAATAGTTGTATCCATTTTGTTAAAACTCTTTAAATAGAAGCAATATGGATTCAGTTGGTTTTAGTAAAGATGGTTAGAAAAGGAAAGGCATTAAAGGCCCTATAATTAAAAGGGACATGATCCTCAAGCATGCTAAAAAAGAGAAGCTAATAGTAGACTTCAATGACATAAAGTTGCATATAGGCTTGGTGGAACTAACTTCATTAACTACCTCAATACCTTGGTACACACCAAGGTGCCTATTACTATTAAAATATGACATTAAGTAGAACAAGACATCAAGGATGCCATTTGGGGTGATATATTAGTAAAGAACCTTAATACTTATCTTGATTTCAAATTTTACATTTGTATGACAAGAAGTATTAGATTACTAATGATATTTATCATTCATTTGTGGGTTGCCTTGCAAGCTGCCTTCGATATTCACTACAATTATAAAGACCACATCATTCTATTAGCAAGTAGGAAGTGGAAGGAATATATGCATATGTTAAGGAAGCAATACATTAGATTTGCAAAGGTGAAGGAAAGACCTCCCCTAAATAATATCAATAGGTTAACCAATAAATGTAGGAAAAGTTTATGAAGATATGCCATTTGATGGAGTTCCAGTTAATCCAGGAGATTTTAACATCATTACCTTTCTTTCATTATTAATAATGAATAGCATTTTCTCATCATTTCTTTTATTTTTTTGGTTAATAGGTTGCAAGTGCACAAAATAAAGTGAACTAAGTAAAAAATGTGTACAAACAAAGGTTGTCTTGTGGAAGGAAAAGGAAACTCTAGGAAGACATCATTAAGGAAAGGACTTAAGCTATTAAGGAGATTGTTGCTGAATCTAGTTTCCAAGCACCTTCCTTTGTCACCCCTATATAACAATATAAGTTATAAGTGAGGATTAGAGTCAACAATAAAGGTGAATTCATGACAAAAGAAAGTTGACAACAGGCTGTATAACGAATAATAAATGATGTTATTATTTTATTTATCAATTACAGAGTGTATTATTCATTCACCAACATATAACTAACTATATTTAATTACACTGTGTTAAGATGAGCTCATGTAGCTCACTATCTAAGGAAAATTTTAATGAGGAGGGATGATAAACATATTGACTATTGCTTTGTTAACTTAAGAGCACCCTAGATATGTGAGAGGCATTGAAGGAATAGCTAGCACTAAGAAATAATTTAGAAGAGCTTCAAAACATTTTCATAACTAAGCAATATCCGATATAGAAAAGGTAGAGTCGACGAAGGAATTAAAGGACTTAATTTTATGCCATCTGCTAGGCTTCTTCCAACAAAAAGGTAGGTTATTAGTTGCCTCGAGGGTGGAAGAGGAGGTACAGATGGTGGACCCAATGTCATAGTAGGGTAGCTGCTGCCCCTAACCCAAACCCATTTACCTAATTACCACAAGTAAATTCTTGTTGCCCTATTGCTTGTCACTAAGTAATATCGAATTATGTTGTAGGATTACATTAATGTTAATTAACTAGTTTGTTTGTCATTATAGGTTGGACTTAGATGTGTACTTCTGATTGTGAGATCTTTATTGGGTGGTGATGAAAGGCATGATTTTCTCCAACCATGTACTCTACACCATTGTAATGTTAAAGGACTAACTTAAGGTCATGGTAGATATTGTCAAGGATGCCATGATTGTAGTACTATTACCGATGAAGGAGGTGACCACGTGTAACATTTGTCGATAAACTCACTTAAGATAATTAGGAGTATAATTAGTAGCGAGCAAGTAAAAGAAAAATCTGATAGATAAGTTAGAAGAAAGCCTAATAGAATTTTTGGAAACTAAAAATAAAAAAAATATTTTTAGATCCTAACTAGAAGTTAAAAAAAAAGCTAAAACCAAAGGAGCTTATTTGAGCCCATTAGAAAGTTTTGTAATGTTTGGTAAGAATAAGAGAAATTATATAAATATTATAATATAAATACAAAAAAATTCAAACTAGAAAAAAAGTAAGCATGAGGTGTAGTTTTACCATTTAAAGCAATAGTAAATGGTGAGAAAAGTCACCAAATTATCATTGCAAGTAGTTGGCAATTTTAATTTATACTACATTTAAGACTTTTTTATTGTTCTAAAATCACAAAAGTATCAAAAAATTTAAGAAAAATATATTTTGGAAAATAGACTTCAAAAGGAAAAATTTGATGCCAAAATTATAATTTTTTAACTTTTTTTTGTATACATTATTAAAAAAATATAATATAGAACTACAAGTAAAATGGGTGAATTTTATAAAACTAAATAGTTTTGGGATTACTAAATTTTACTTGTTTTATTATATGAAATCTTTCCATAAAAATATTATTTTTATTTGCATACTAGTACAAGTTATATTACTAAATCACAAAAACATGAAAAAAGAAAGCTTTTTTTTAACATTTTATTTACTATTTACATGCATGTTAATCCTCTGTTTCTCAAAATTTTCACAAAGCCTTAGTTGCATGTCCCTTTCATTTGCCTATAAAAACATATTTACCCTACTTCAACATTCCCACACCTTCTTCAATTTTTTATAATCTCATTTCTTCATTTTAAAAACCTTTCTTTTTTTTTTAAACTAAAGATAAAGTTAACATTTCAACCTATTTTGCAAATATTCTAATCTTTTCTTATCTTAGTTTGGTAAAAATTCTTTCTCATTCATATTAAAAGTATTTTACTGAAAATATACATTTACTTGTTTAAATAAAAATAACATGATTCATGATATTTTTAAGTATTTCTTAAGGATCTTAATGAAAATTTTGTGAGTAAAAATTCTTCCTTTTTTTAATTTTTGTTAAAAAATGTGTATATTTGAGATATATATTAATAAAGTTTTTAGAAATAATATTATTTTAATATATATATATATATATATATATATATAGTATAATCTTTATACAAAAATGAAATTAAAAAAATATAAAGTAAAGGCATTGTAGCATGGTATGAGTTACACCTCCAGATACTTATATGTTCTACTAAAAGGGAAATTTTAAAAAAAAGGTGATAGGTGGCTCATGGTTCTGTGAGCCATCCTATCGAACTTCATTTTTTATAATATATATTTATAAAATAAATTTTAAATTTAATAAATATAATAATTAGGATAAGTTGAAAATAAATAGTAAGAAAAAAAGCTTGAATACTTCAAGTATGTTATGCTTAGAAACGAAATATTACTTTTTTTTATTTATACAAGAAGAACAAGTGTTTAATTTTGAAGAATTTTTTTTTTTAAAAGTTAACCTTAAACCTATTTGAATTATTAGAAGTAAAAAGATGTAAGGAGAACTCATGGGAATAATTGGACTCGTGAGTATCATTTGTGCTTTCTTACCTTATTTTCACTTATTGGAAGTCATATAGTGTAATAAGGAAAAAGATAATATTTGGTACTTATCTCCAGATATTCCTTAATTATATATTAGCCGTGCATTTGGGCTTCCAGCCATTTTCCAGCCCATTAAATTTACGGGCGAGTTGCTATAACGCGCCTACCCAAACGCTGCTTTTCAAGCAACTTCTTCCTCTGCCTATCCGTGTCTTTCACATGCTACTTCTCCTGCATTTACACCCTTTTCCTGAATCCTACCTAAAAATTGTCATTGTTGATTGATTTGTCATCTCGGCCAAAATACCCACATTACTGCCTCATTCTTTGTTTCAACGAAGATTGGTTTCTAAATGGGGTTTAATTTCTCAATCAAGGAACCCTTTGTTTTAATGAAGGTTGGTTTCTAAATAGGGTTTAATTTCTCAATCAAGGAACCCTTCTTCCGTGTTCATGTCATCATCTTCCATCTCTGGCTGGAGTCTTGGTCGCTCGCTCGCTGGATCGCTGGAAGTTTCACGATCACAGTAAGCTTCTTCCTTATCTCTTAAATACATGTACTCTTATATTTAAATGGGGGGTTTTAAAAACTAGAAACTAATAATTGATAGATTGGGGGTTTGAGAAACTAGAATTAGAAATGCGTATGAAGAATGTTTGATTAAAGGTTGAGGATTTGTCTTCTAATGAATATAATAATAATGGTGATAATAAATCTTGCTGTTTTAAGCTAATTGAATCTTCTGTTGATTTAAAAATCCTTGAATAAAAATCCTTGAATATACTGTTAACTCAAACATATATGATATAAATGATACATGCATCCCATGGATTCACTCATTCCACCTTTTATTTATGCATACAACATCTATATACTTCAGAAGGTTCAAGTGTCCAAGTAAGAAATATAGAATGCCTTGAACATGAATTTCATCAAAAAAATGAGTAATGTATGTTATGTTCAATCTCCATTACCAAGGAAGCACGGGATAATGTTGCTGAGTTTCCTTTGGTTTGGGTAACAAGCATTATTATTAATACCCCAAACCCTAGAACCAGCATTCCTTTGGGTTTATGTGGAGTCTCTCTGTGCTGAAATTCATGCAGAATTAAAGGATATTCTTTGAACATCTAATGGCTTGTCATTAACTGAAATTTCTGTGGTTTATTGCCATTTTAGCTCTTATTTAAGCTAAATCGTTCTGTTGAGGTTGCATCTCAAGGTTATTCATTCATTATTAGCTTATGAAAATCCTCCCTAGAGATTGAGGATGAACATTCTTCTACCCCTACTTTCACTATCATTGTTGTATGTTCATAATATTTCAGCTACCTTAGAATTGAATCATGAATTCATAATATTGAATTTTTGCAATATGAAGTTTGCCTCCTCTCAACTCTGCTATTTGTTGGAAATGACTATGTGATAAGGATGATGTTCTGTCTCTGTTTATTTTTTGTTTTTGATTATTGTGATGGTGAAGTTTGCTTTTTGGCTTGCCTTTTTTGAAGTCTTCTTTGTATTCTCCTCTCAGCTTCTTTATTTCTTCAATTCTGTCTGTTCATGCATGTCGTTGCTTTAATTTCATTTTTTGGAAAACATTTTAGCATCTATAATATATTCCTCTTCTAAGGAGAAATTAGCTAAACCATACCCTTCTTGAGTTTGAGGCCTGGAGGGATTCACTCTAGGATAATGGAGGTATATATATGATAGTTTGTGGAGACAATAAATGCAGATCTCTTCGATAGTGTGGCTCTCTCATAAATTGCTCTTATCTACATCTTCTCCACTGTACCATTTTTCTGGAATATGAAACTTTTCTAGCAGTGTTGCACCAATTAGTAGATTAGATACTCAATGAATTTAATTCACTAATTTATCTGATTTTATATTGTAGTATTAGTTTTGATTTGAAATTTATATACTGCCATTTGTTGCTTTATTCTATTACTATTATAGTATACTATATTTAAATACATCAAGTTGAGAGATTGAATGGACAAAATAATGACCTCTGTTTAGTTGATCAGACAATCTGAGTTGAATTTCCAGGAGATGCTATGTTTGCATCTCTCAAATAATTTCATGATTCATTGCTCTCTTGGGAACTCATATTAATAATTACAGCCTTTCAAAATGGCTTCTTTGAAGAAACTTAAACGATCATATATTCTTTTACAGGTACTGCTCTTGGTGGTTTCAATAATAGTGTTTCAAGGGAGCAGGTTTGTACTTTGTTGTGCATTCTTTTCAAATGTTATGTGTAATTTCTTTCCAAACTTGGGGATGGTTTTTGAAGTGAGACTACACATTCCATAAGAGTTTGTTGGAACCAATTTCCATGAAATTCTGCTTTAGATTGTGTTGATCTTGCTCCTAAGTTATAGGTACTGCCTCTAAACTCTGCTTTATTGTTTTATTCTCACATCTAAATTCATATCTATACTCTGTTTAGTTACACATCTAAATTTCTTAGTTACATATATTTCTTATTTAGCTTAAGAGTTTTGATTGGGCCGGTTCAGAATTGTCTTACATAATTGATAAAGTTACAAAGGACATTTTTTTTATTTTCTTTCTTCCTTTTTTGATGTTCAATATAATAGATGGTTGACCATGATTGGACATTTTATTTATCATAGAGTTGGTAATATAGTCTTACTGGTGTTTAGAAACCGTTTTAATGTAATGCTGTGTGTCGGAAAGGATATGATTTTTTGGCACAAGGTATTTGACAACAAGATTCAAAATAAAGGAACTTGATTTAATTCTTGCTTGACTATCTAACTTGGTAATCGATTGATAGTTGCTATTTTTTATATATATATAATATTACTATTCAACTTTACTAAAAGTAATTATTTTTTTCCCCTGATTGTTCCTTTCCTTTTCCTTTCCTAACAACAACTTGGATGCATTCTTAATTCTCTCCCTGATTACTGCCTCCTTCTTTGTTTCAACGTAGGTTGGTTTCTAAGTAAGGTTTAATTTCTCAATCATCTCCTTTTCTCCGATGGTTGATTTTTTCTGAGTCACAGATATAAAGGGCAGGTAAGTTTTCTATGCTCTGCACATTTTATTCCATCAGACCAATGACAGAAACTTAATTGGTTCATTTCTCTTTTAGTTTTATCTTCAAAAATCACCTGGTTCATTGCTTGATTTCCTTCTAAGTCAGTGCATATTGTGATTAGGAGTTAAAAAATTACGTATGAAGAATTAGCCAATGCATAGCCCAAAGAATTAGCTGTTTTACTTCTATTTTTTTATTTTTTTTTTCGGATATGATTTTCTGGCACAAGGTGTTTGAGAGGATGGTCTCGTATAACTTTTATTTTCTTATTTGTGAGTGTATTTTTATTGCTCTTATGTGGTGGATGTTCACTGAGTTGTTTATCCACAAGCAAGGGAATCACATGGATTTGGTTTTGCTATAATGGAAACTGTAGAAGAGGCTAGCAGAACCATAAAGTATCCAGATCACTCTGTACTTGAAGGGCGTGTAATCATAGTGGAGAAGGTATGTTTTTTGAACACTTTTTTTCCATAAGCTTGAATTCTAATATCTTTTCAACTCCCTAATTATGAGTAAAATATATATGGATGAGTTCATTGTAGTTCTCTTTGAGTTTTGAAAGTGTTCTGCTTTTTTCCATTTGAGTTTCAGTGGCAACAGGTTATAATTGTATCACTCTGTCATGTTTTTTTAGGCATTTGGGCGCTAAACTCTGGTCCAGCATTAATGTGTAAATCCTGTAATTGTATATTACTTTGTCCTGTTTTCTTTTGTCATTATCATTTGTAAGTCCCAAGTATGTTACAATTTGATTGCCTTATGGTTCGTTTTTCGAATAAATAGTTTTCACTTGGTTTCTGGTTGAAGACATTCATTTTGTGGAGAGGGTCATACAGGGTCGTGTTCAGATTTTCATACTTTCTATGGCATATTTTTTATAAAAAGGGAATATCATAGCAGCTTCCATGTAGATTGAAAACTATTTATTGTTTTATTCTCACATCTATATTCATATCTATACTCTGTATAGTTACACATCTAAATTTCTTAGTTACATATATTGCTTATTTAGCTTTTTCTCCTGCATTTAAAATTTTAGGAAAAGAAGTATTGCAAAAAATAGGCTCCAAGCTATGTATTCTTTGTTTTAGTGATGATACTAAAGGCATGCTTTTCAGCATTTTGTTCATGGAATGCAGGACACCTACGATGTGTCTCTACTGTATAATTCCTTCCTTTTTTTTTGTTTGGAGTGTGTGCATCATGAATTATGCCTTCCAACTATTTTCTTTTTTTGACCTAATTTGTGTATTTTTCCCATTTTAAGGTTTACCTGTAACAAACCAATACTGTTTCAAATACCCTTTCAAATAATAGTGACCCTTCTTTTAACTTTTTATTAGGTTTTTAACTCTTTTAACTCTTTATATTTTTCGGATGCTCATTTGCTTATAATTTTTAATTGTGTATGTGTCTATTTAAATATAATGAAGACAATAAATTAATATAATATTATATTGTTACAACAACTATATCAATTAGTAATAACTTAAAACTATAATATCCCTAATTATTTTAATTAAATATAACTATGTAAATTATATTACAATTCAAATGACATAAAATACACTGATAAATTTTTAAATTAATCATTTGAAAATATTATAATTTAAAAATAAAAAACTTAGATTTATATTATAAATTATTATTAATTAACTTTAATTAATTAAATTCGTGCATTGCACAAGTTAAAAGCTAGTATATATATATATATACATATACATACTAGCTTTTAAGATAGCTCGCATATGATTTTGAATAATATTGTGATAGGCCTTGAATTTATTATTGTTAATATGAAATTAAAAATTTAAGCCCACATGATCTTGAATTTTATTTAGGATTATTTAAATGATAACTATAACAGAGATGGTATTTTGACCCTACCATAAAATGAAGGCTTAGGATGGCTTATTGGATAACCTAAAATAGTTGTAGAAGCTTGAAAGGCTATATTTATTATAAAAAGGGTAAACTGAAATAATTTTAGAATCTTAAGTTGTTTTCACTATAAAGAAGATAAAATAAATAGTATCAAAAGTTTGAGAGCCTATCTTCATTGTAATTGCCTTAAGAGGTGTATATTATCTTGAAATGTGAATGGGGAAGTTATGACCTAACACCTTTTTTATACTCATGAATGGGATAAGGTTAGCTTAAAGGAATAAGGATAATGTTGAGTGGGATAAGAATGGTAGGAGTAATAAAGAGGAAACTTATATACCTATTGCCATCTATTATGAAATAGACAAATATATACATATATATACATACATTTGTGAATTTATAAAATGTTAAGATGTGCTAGTAAGAATTCCATTATTCTTAATATGTATTTCAATATATATATGTTTTCTAGGCTAAAACCCATTAGAATAGGGGTTAAGCAAACATTCATTGAGTATTTATACTTATTACTTCAGATACGCCACCAATTTGACGGATACTCTTGTTATTTTTACTAATTGTTGGTGGAAACCACCTTTCACTCATTTTGGTTATGTACAATTATTAAAGGCTCGTAATCAAGCTTAATACTTTGTAAACTTTGGTTGTAATAAGCCATAAGACCATACTATGCAAGCACTTTATTCTAAATATTTGCATATTTTATTTTTATCATGTTTAGAGTGCTAATTTAGCATGATTTCTCTTATTAGATGTGTCTATCTTTACCCTTTAAGTTTACTTTAATTTTATGCATATATTAGATAGTATGAATTCTAATGCTTATGCATTTTGAAAATTATTTGTATTTGCACTATGTCATCAAGGAGAGCTGATTAAGTTCCTATTTTGGTATCCTAGATCCAAACAGGATTCAGGAGGTGGGGATAACATTGGAGTTTCGATACAAGTTCATAAACAAAACCATGACAATGAACAAGAAGCAACAATGTTACATAATACCATACTATGAATGGTTGGGTATATTTTCTCCTCCATTGTCTTACTTTAATATTAATAATGTTGTAAGAACCATTGGATATTGAAAGTTATCTATTTGAAGGTGAAACTATTTGAAGGTGAAAATGATTTACTAACTTGACCCACTAAGGCATAAACCACATAAAGGTTGGAAGGACACAATCATAGAGCTAATGAATATATATTACAAGATAAAAAGTAGCTCCAAAGAGATAGTTAATGCTAAATTGGTACAAGTGAAGGTAATGTTCTTATATACATTTTAACACATGATATAGTGATTGATTATCACTATATGAAATTAACATTACTTTAAATTGATTTATTATAGTGCCCTAGACAAATACAAATAGGCAACGACAAGTATGGCTATTTTATAGTGAAATATATGCAATACATAGTCAAGCACATGAAGAGCAATGAAAATTTTGATAAAGTAATTTGTTTAAATTTTGGTTAGATAAACATTTTTAGAAAAACTAAAACTAAGTTCTATTTTCTTATTAAGTTTTATATGTAAACATGTCATTCTTCCAAGGAAAGATAGAACCTTACAATATGGAAGATTTAGCTACCTTGTAGGAGGAACGGGCTTTATATGCATTAGGAGAAAGACAAGTATTGGCATGAGGGTGCACTATAAAATGTACAACTTATTAAGTTCAATTGTAAATAAAAATATATATATAATTGTGCTTGTAAGGTATAGTGTAATGTTTCGCATATATTATGAAAGTTGTTTATATGTGTTATTATATAATTTTATATTATTTAAAAAGTGATACTCTTTTGCATTAACAAATGCATCTACCTTATTACTTTTATAATAGGTTTAGTTTCTATTAATAAGGAAGTAACAAAAGCACACATTAAAAAGAAAAAAACTATAAATCATATTGGTTGTTTATTAATAACTGACATGGATGAGATACAATGTTGGTCTTATACAATAACTGATGGTTCGATGTGAAAAAGTAAAATTATGTCTAAACAGTCAAGGTAATAAATTGATAAAGTGAAATTCCATATTGATTTTATTATATAATCAATGCTAAAATCTAAAATTTTATCCTATCATTAAAAAGCTATAATTTGGTAAATGGAATATCAATATTACATGATGTTAGTTTTAATATATAATTAACATGAAGTACTTAAACTACGTTGTTTTCCTATCTATTAAACTTATAAAAACAAAGGTAGGAGTTGAAATACAAAAGAAGTTTATCTCGGCGTCAAATTGCAAATTATAAAGTGAGAATGTCTTCCTTGCAAAATTTATGATGCCCTAAAAGAAGATTAACCAATTGATTTTCCTTTTTAAAGTAGGAAGTTAACTGCAATTTCTTCACACAAAATATCAAAATAGCTTAAATTTAACCATTAATTGGTTCTTGGTAACATCTTTTTCTCAAGGTCAAGGTTTATTTGAACATCTCATTTTTCCTTTAAACTTAATTAAAAATGTTTATTTATTGTGTTTTATGTTGAACATTTTAGATTTTGTATTTTTATTTTCATTATTTAAGGTTTTAGGTGACGTGAGTTTCTTGAAGGAAAATAATGGATTTCTTGCTTATAAAAGTAATTCAATAGGTATTTCTATACAAAGGACCATGTTGATAGGAGGACAATTTAAATAACACATGATACTATCAACTTTAATAACGAAAGCCATGTAATAAATTTCTCTCCAACAAAAACATATTATAGTAATATTTTACTTATAATATCAGTTCTGACATCTTGATATCCTTCTTTTACCATAATGGAAATCATAAGGATTTTTATTAATGGTCATGCCATTGGAAGATAAGTTCCTCATTTGCATTTAGAGTATTAAGTTTTTTTTTATCACATTATTTAAGGTTTTAAGTGATGTAAGTTTCTTAAAGGAAAGATAATGAATTTTTTACTTACAAAAGTAAATCAATGGATATTTCTATACAAAGGGTTAAAATTATAAGAGTATTATTCAAATAACACATGATACCATCAAAGTATAATAACATAATGAAGGTAATAAATTTTTCTCTAATAGAAGCATATTGTATTAATGTTTACAACATCAATTCTGATGTCATGGTGCCATTCTTCTACCACAATGAGATTTTCAAGGATTTTTGTTAATAGCCATATGATTGGAAGATAAGATAAGTTATTTCTCGACATTTAAATGAATTATTTCTAGTTTTTGTAATATCTATATATTATATGCTTTCTACTATTTAAAACCAAATAAATGTAGGAAATTGTTGTCATTAGGCATTTATTGTATTTGAAATATTATTTTTTACTATAGAAATGTTGATATAGGACTTGAATATTATTGTTACTACTTGCATAATAATATAAGTTGCTAGATTATATAATTAGGTTTGAATATTGCTTTAGTAGTAGTAGAGTTTAAGAGAATTCTAAAGAATAAAAAAAAGTAATAAATAACATTAGTTATTTTATAAATCCATCATCCTATAACATATTAGACATTGGTTATTTTATTAAATTTAAGATATAAAAAAATTGATTTTCAATGGCATTTTACAAGTTGATATTTTATATAAACAATAATATCGTAATTCACATCATATTTCAATTATTTAACAATATTTGGAAACTAAACGCATCAATTTAAAAATTGACATTAAATATATCAAACATACAATTATGCTAGTATATATGTAATAACTAACATGAAATATATTAACCAACCAATGTTAAATAGTATTTCTATAGTAGTGTTAAGTCTCAAATTTAAATGATGCGGGACTTCATAATCTTTTTTTTTTATTTCTTCCTCTAGTTTCACATATGTGAAACTTGACAAACTTGTTGGAAAAAATTACCAAAGTAACACGTAGCGAAAAAAATTAAATTATTCACTTGGATTAACTTTCCTCACACATATAATTAAAATATATCATTAGAAATATTGCAAGAAAAATAAATCAAGTGATTAGAAATTTTTAACATGGAAAATTTTTTAATGTGAGAGTAAAAATCATAGGATTTATTCCAATAAAAAATGTACTAATAAAATAATGGATATAATATCTTCTTAAAAATTTTAGAGAATAGCTAATACAAAACTCTTCACTAAAACATTTAGAATTCTTAACAAAATTAACACAATGATTAACACTAACTACTGTGTAAAACTAGTTAGTAGAAAAGAAGAAAAATAATAGAAAAATATGCACAATACTACCTAAATTACTAGTAACAACATACCTAAGTTTGATGAGAATATGAGTAAATATAGTAATAAATCTTCGAGTATAATTTGGTAAAAATTGTAATTTTTCTATGCTATCCCACGAGCAGAATAAATGAATTTCTTAATGCTCGTTATTCAAGGTTTCAAAACCTTTTTTCAATTTTACTCACACATGGTCCAAGATATTTCTCTCTCTTTAGGATCCTTATGTGAACTAAAAATTGCTTTTTGCTTTTATGTTGTTTATTCACACCAAAGCCACCATAAATGTGTGTGTGTGTGCATGGAATCCTAATGGAATATAGAATTCTAATGTTTTATATATTGTACAAAGCCTTTAAAAGGATTTTTTACACCAAAAGCCAAACTTGGCTTTCCAAGCCCAAATAAAGCTAATTTCACTTTCGTCTTATTAGGTTCTAATATATTTTACTTGTGCGAAGATGAAGGCTAATACAAATAGAATGGTATTTTTGAATGATGAAAATTATGCTTTTTAGAAAAGGAAGATTGAAGATTTGCTTTGTATGAAAGATTACTATTTACTTGTATTTACTACTAAAAAATTGAAAAATAAATTATATTTAAAATAAAATCTATTACATAGGCAAGTTTATAGGTATATCAAGCAATAAGTAAAAGAGAATATATGAAATTATATTGAAGAGAAGACACATGCTCGCACATTACGAATTAAACTTAAAAAGTTATAATTGCTAATTTTCCGGGGAGAAGTAAAAGTTAGGGTTCAAGGAATAAAGATATAAGTAGGAGCAAATTTAGGAAAAGATTTGAAAATATTAAGTATTATTATTATAACAAAAAGGATATATTAAGAAATATTTCTGAAAATTAAAGAAAGGCAATAAAAACAAAAATCGTATAGAAAAAAGGAAAGGTAAAGAAGATAAAAGTGATGAAGTTCAAGCTAATACAATTATTGATCAATTTCTTTTGATTCATGAAGATGATATCATTAACCTTGCAGAGAATGAATCCAATTAGGAAATTGATAGTGGTGCATGCATCGATATTACATGTAAAAGGGACATTTTTTCATTTTATACTCTTGGTAATTTTAGGGACGTAAGATTGGTTGAGATGTTATTTTGAAAAAAATCTAGAGGAACTAGATTAATCCTTAAATGTGTAAAATATGTTCCAGACATTTAGTTGAACTTACTCTTTGTAGGGAAACTTTGTAATAAAGGCTATGATAATTTTTTCTCACATGACTAGTGGAAGCTTATCAAGAGTTCTATAATTGTGGCTAAAGATTCAAAGTATTCTACACTTTTCTTGACTCAAGCAAAAATCATTCAAGATGTTATTAATTGTATAGAGTTAAGTGATGAAACTAAGTTATAACATAAGAGGTTATGTCATATGAATGAAAAAAGGATTGTTATTTTTGCTAAAAAAGATATATTATGCGGAGTGCAGAGTTCACATTTACAGAAGTATTATCATTATTTAGCTAAAAAATAGAATAGAATAGTTTTTAAGAGTCATCCACCTTCCAGAAAATTAGAGATACTTGAACTAGTGCATATTAATGTATGTGGTCCTATAAGTACAAGGACATTTGGCAGTTCTATTTATTTTATTATATTCATTAATGATCACTCAAGAAAGATATGGGTATACACATTGAAGATAAAAGGCCAAGTGTTTGGGGTACATTTCATGCTCTAATTGAAAGAGAAATAAGGAAGAAGTTGAATTGTATATGTACTAACACTAGAGGTGAATATTCAAGAACTTTTAATGCTTATTGCCAAGAATAAGCATTAAACATCAGAAAATACTACCAAAGACTCTTTAGTTAAATGGCTTAATTGAAAGGATGAATAGAACATTAGGTGAGATAGTCAAATGTTTGCTTTCTTATTGCCAAAAAAATTTTAAGTTGAAGCTTTAAATATAGTTATACATGTTTTGAATTGCTTTCCATGTGTTCCTTGGTAGTTTAAAGTGTCAGAAAAAGTTTAGTCAAGTAAGAATGTATCTTCTGATCATTTATAAGTTTTTAGATGTAAAACATTTGTGTATATTCCTAAGGATGAAAGATCTAAGTTTGATGTGAAGACAAGACAATACATATTTTTGGGTTGTGGTGAAGAGGAATTTAGCTATAGATTCTATGATCTTGTCAAAAAGAAGCCAATCGAAAATAAAGATGTTGTGTTTATGGAAGATCAAACATTGAAAGTCATTAGTGAGGAAGAAGTGGTGGTACCTTAGCATAGTGACCTATCACTTAACTTAGATATAGTTTGCCTAAGAAAAGAGCAAGACAAAGCTAAATCTTAAAATTTTAAGAATGATATAGTTGATGCAGATAACCCTACACAAAATATATATAATGAATAACCAACACCAGAGGCTCTAGTTGTTACACTTAGAAGATCCACCAGAATTAAACAATCCTTTACAAGATATATTGAAGATAAGTTTGTCCTTTTGACTGATGGGAGAGAGCTAAAATGTTATGATAAGGCTATCGAAGATGAATATAAAAGTGAGTGGATTGGAGCTATGCAAGATAAAATAAAATTTTTGTAGGAAAATCACACTTATGAGTTAGTAAAATTACTAAAAGATATAAAAGCTTTGAAGAACAAGTGGGTGTATAAGATAAAGAATGAAGAAAATAACTTTAAGCCTTGATGTAAAGCTAGATTGGTTATAAAAGGATTCGATCAGAGAAAAGGAATTGATTTTAGTGAAATTTTTTCTCCCATTGTAACAATGTCTTCTATTCAAATAATACTTAGCTTAACAGTTAGTCTTGATCTGGACATTGAATAGATTGATGTAAAGACAACTTTTTTTCATAGTGATTTAGAAGAAGAGATTTATGTGAAGTAGTTAGAGGGTTTTGAAGTGAAAGGAAAAGAAAGTTATATATGCAAATTGAAGAAGAGTCTTTTTAGGTTAAAACGGGCTCCTAAATAATAGTAAAAGAAGTTTAAGTTAGTTATAGGGGAGTAAGATTACATAAGACAACCTTTGATTACTTCATGTTTATTCAAAAATTCTCTAATGATGATTTTATTATTCTTTTGCTCTATGTTGATGATTTTGTTATTCTTTTGCTCTATATTGATGATATTTTAATTTTTGAGAAGAATGTTAGGAGAATTGTTGAATTGAAGAAATAATTAAGCAAGTCTTTTACCATGAAAGATCTAAGTCAAGCAAAACAAATCTTAGGCAAGATAATTACTTAGGATAGAGATATAAGAAAGCTCTATTTAGCACAAGAGATGTATATCAAAAAGGTAATTCAAAGGTTTAGTATAGAAAATGTCAAAGTTGTTTCAAGTCCTCTTACTATTCATTTTAAATTGAGTACTAAGCAATATTCAACTATGGATAAGGAATAATAAAATATGAAAAGAATTCCTTATATCTTAGTAGTCAGAAGTTTAATGTATATCATGATATGTACTAGACTTAACATTGCTCATATTATTGATACAGTAAGTTATTTTTTCTCAAATCTAGGTTAAAAGCATTGAAATGGTATAAAATGAATTATGAGATATTTTTAAGGTACAAGTAATTTGAACTTATATTTTGAAGATGAAAAATATTTACTAATTGGTTTTACTCATGAAAACTTAGCTAAAAATATTGAATCTTATAAGTTTACTTCTGGTTATTTGATCAAATTTGTAAGGAGAGTTGTGGCATGGCAATCCAAATCACAAAAATATTTTGTTTTCAATTATAGCACCAAAGCATGTAAAGAGTTATTGTGGATGAAGAAGTTTTTTTAAGAACTTAAATTTAAGCAAAATTGCTATATCTTATTTTATGATAATCAGAGTATAATACTCCTTAATAAAAATTTTGCTTTCCATGCAAGGTTGAAATATATTGATGTTCGTTATCATTAAATATATGATGTTTTGAGTAACAAGTTATTGGAACTTGAGAAAGTTCATACAAATTATAATGATGCTGATATACTAACTAAATCTTTACCAAAATAAAAACTTGAAACATGTGATTCAATAACTGGAATAGCAATATTTCCCACTTAGTTGGAAGGAGGAGATTTGTTAGTGATAGGTTTCTTTTAAGTGGACCTATAATTTCTTTTTATTTATTATTTTGTATAAAAAATTTAAAAAAAAGGCATGTGGGGGCAAAAGGGAAATTAGCCCTATTTAGGCTTTGAAAGCCAAATTTGGCTTTTGACATCAAAAAGCCTTTTAAAGGCACATATGGGAAACTAGAATTTTGTGTTCCATTAGGATTTTAGGTGTATGTGTTTGTGTGTGAGAGAGAAAGAGTAAATAACATAAAAGCAAAAGCAATTTTTGCTTCATGTGAGGATTATAAAGAGAGAAAAATATTTTGGACCGTATAAGTAACATTGAAAAAAAGTTTTGAAACCTTGAATGGTACGCATTAAGAAATTTGTTTATTTTGCTCACAAGATAGGGCAGAAAAGTTACAATTTTTGCTAAATTGTATCAAAAGATTTATTATCATATTTACTCATATTCTCATCAAATTTGGGTATGTTGTAACTTGAAATTTGGGCAATATTTGTGCATATTTTTCTATTGTTTTTCTTCTTCTTTGCTAGGTAGTTTTACACAATAATTGATGTTAATTATTGTGTTAATTTTGTTGAGAATTCCATCAATTTTGATGAAAAATTTTATAATGGTTGTTCCCTAAAATTTCTAGAAAGATATTGTATCTATTATTTTATTAGTAAATTTTTTACTAGACTAGGTTCCGTTGTTTTTACTCTCACATTGAGAGGTTTTTCATGTTAAAAAATTTATGGTGATATATTTTAATTATACATGTGGAGAAAGTCAATTCAAGTGAATAATTTAATTTTTCCATTACATGTTACTCTAGTAATTTTTTCCAACAAAATTTACCGTGCTTTCTTCAATATTGATTTAATCAATATAACCAAATATTTTCACCTATTAAGTTATATATTAAGTAGTATAGAGATAATGAAAGTATAATAATACATAAAGAGTCACATACTTCTTCAATAAAAAAAAGTTTTTATTAATCACAATGAATTGATCAAATAGATAAATACATATATTTAGTGTATTTTTTCTTAAGATTGTGGTATCCCATGTTAAACTTTTGTGTCTATCATTCTTTTTTTAATAATAAAACATTTTCTTACACAAAATTTTTTCACATTATTTAATATGTATTTGATATGAAACTATAATTTTTTTTGAAATTTTTTATAAGAGCATTACTTATATTTAAACCTCTTGAGACACTATATAAGACTTAGATGGTATAGGATTGGAGTTTATAAAAATATTTAGAAATTTTAAGTGGATTGTATAATTTATTTGAAAGTCTCCTTTTATGCTTCGAATTTTGTATAAAGCTATTCATTCCCTTGGAAGAGAGGATAAGGGTTGATAAAATAAAGTTAAGATGAATCCTAAATTATTAAAATTGAAAAACTTATTTTAAATATTTTCTCATTTATGTCCCTCTCATATATGTTTTGTATAAAATTAAAATTAAAAAAATTATATGGGCACTTATATTTTGATTTATTATTCTTTAAAAAATTTATTTAATAATATTTTAGGATTGAGGATGATAGAAGTTGTGGTTAACGATCGGTTGGATAAGAAGGTGCGGGTGAAGTGCAACGAAGACGACACCATCTGAGACCTGAAGAAGCTGGTGGCGGCACAGACGGGGACGAGACCCGACAAACTTAGGATACAAAAGTGGTACACCATCTATAAGGATCACATCACTCTCCAAGACTACGAGATTCATGATGGCATGGGCCTTGAGCTTTACTACAACTGATCCCCCTTCTTCTTCTCTCTCTATATAGCTACATGTGATTCAACAAGTATCGCAGATTCATGTGTTCCCCTTGTTTGGCTTTGCCATTTTCTTGTTTGTCAAGTAATTTATTGGGGTGTGTGTGTCTGGGTGTGTCTATATATATATATACATATATATATTTGGAGACATTTTTTAGTTTTTATGCTAAGATTTTGAGAAATATACATATTGTTAGTTAATGATTTATTTTCGATAAGTTTTTTTGACAATATTTTCTGGACTTGCACTTCATTCACTAAGATGAGCTATGTTTTTTATTTTGCTGTCATGGTTTTGTTCGGAGACAGTCGGATCTGAGAACTCTGATCGGGGCAGGATACATAAATTTTTAGTGTGGTTACTAAAATAAAGAATGATTCTATAAGGAGTTCAATCTTTAAGACTATATTTATTGTGAAGAAAAACATTTTTTATATAATTACAATTATAAATTGTTAAAATGGTTAAAAATGTTCTATATGCTTTTTTATTAAATATAAAGAATTTGATGAAAGAGAACTTCATCTTTTTCAAATAAAAAATTATTTTTTTCATTAGCATAACTCTAAATATTATTTTTTAATAATAAAATATGAAAATAATATTTTAGTTCTTCATTGATATGAAAATATATGAGATTTTTTATGAAAAATATTTTTTTAATAAAAAAGAGGATTGACTCTAAGAGATTTAATTTTTGTCATTAAATTACCTTTTTAAATTTCAAAGTAGCTGAGTCAATCAAACAATTAATAAGAAAGTTAATGATTAAGATACTTAATTTTCTAAAAAAAAATTGAAATTTTCGTATACTTACTCTAAAATTGATAATGAGCCAATGACAACATGATTATCACAAATACGTGGTGTTATGTTTCTAGATAGCACCCATCAATTCTATAACATTCTAAATATTACATCTCAGTCTTTTTCTTTTTAATTATTTAAACTTGATTCATTATCAATATAAATCAATTTTATAATATTACAATTTTATATATTATTAAATTAATAAAATTATTAAAATATTCTTGTTATTGATAAAAATTATTAACTTTTTAATGATATGATATCCTTTTATTTACGAAAAGTATAAATATTTTCACATTGACAATATATCAAATTTAAATTCTTTTAAAACAAAAAATTTTCATATCTAAAATATTTTTTTTCTAGACACAACTATTTTCTTAGAATTCTTTATGGGAACCCTACATTCTTAACACACACACGTACACATGCACGCAACCACATATACACCCACATAAAAAAGAGAGAGAGAGCGAGGAATGGTTAACAGTCAAATCTTTCACTTTTTCATTTAAATAAAAGAAATCATACTTAATTTCAAAAAGTAATACAATAACTTAGGGCATTTGTATAATTTTAACAAGAAAACTTATATTTAAAATATTTAAATTAACTTTATTTATTCTTTCATCTCTTTAGAATAAATATACACATTATATTAAAAAATTAATAATTATAGTAATATATTAATTATAATACCCATTATTATTTTATTACTTTTAAATTAATAATATAATTTTTTCATGCAAATAAAAAAGCAAAAAATGGTAATCTCTACATATGAACGAGCAGGTGTGTGTTTTTGTGTCTATGTATGTATATAAACTCAATACAATTAAACTAAGCACGTACATTATCGCTTAGTCTAACAAGAATTTATTGAATTCCAACAAGAAATCGAACAATAAATGGAACTGAATAGTATCTTTGCCTACGGAGAGACATGTACGTGGTTCAAGCACGAGGTTTGATCCCCAAAAAAATGAGATTTAAATTTTTTTATAATTCAAGTATTTATTAAATTCTTTTATGATCTAATTAATATTTAAGTCAAACTCGAATCATGAATCAAATTGATCCATTCTAATTTTATTATATAAAGTTATTTTTATTAATATAATAATAAATTGAAAACAATTATACCTAATTATTTTTATGAAAATATATTTAATTTAATATAATTAAATATTTTATATATTTAAATTTCTTATTATTTATTAAAATATGTATTTTTATATAAAAATTTACTTAAAATAATAATAAAAATAAAAATAATTAAAATTTTGGATCAAACCTCAAATTATATATAATTTAATTTGAATTAATTTACTTCATATTTTTTAACTAAACAAATTAAGCTTGGATATTATATTTTATGCAATTATATATAAAAAATTTTATTCAAAACTTACAACTCGGCACATGAACAACTCTACATATCATATGAAGTACGAGGTCTCCTCTAATCGAGCAAATCAGGGCTGGTTGCTTTTTCTATACGGTACAAACCACTTGTGTTCGGATTAAATATTCAATAAATACTGAGAATTTTCAAATTATGGCAACCGGACTACTGTCAATTTAAATCACAAAATTTGTTAAATTCTCTGTTAATATTGTTGATATTTTATTAATTTGGACTTTAGAGAATGTATAACTTAGAAACATTAATATTAATAATTTAAGTGCTCTAATAAGTGATATTAAGTAAATGAGCATTTGAGACTTAGATCCAAGATCTGATTATACAGATATAAATCTTGCGATAGATCAAATTCATAATTCAATTTATTAATTATAAGAGATCCCTACGTCTCAATTCCCTCATTACATAATTTGTTCCATTGTGAAAGCTCACTAACAGACAACACAAAATTTAAGATTTAGCAGGAGAAGGGACACACGGTTGCCTATTGTGGGTACACAAAACCGGATGGGTTTTTTATTATAGAAATTACTCTATTTATTTAGTGTATCCTTTATTAATGCGTAATTGCTAAATTCTCATACTATGATCCATACTTGAAGACCTGGGTTTATAAAATCAATTCAAATTTCCAGCATATATATAGTTTACAATGCTAGATTTCATAATGTTAAATTACTTGCTTAATTAAAATGCTTTAGCAGTTCATAACTTTTGTCAACTTTTTCGTAACGTTAGCATGTTGCTGATCAAAATTTAAATTAAATTCGTTAAAATGAATCACTCATTTGACTTCATATATCCAAATTTTGAATTCAAACTCAAAATACAAAAAAAAATTTTCAAAAAAGCAATGTCAGAGACCAATGCATCATTAAAAGTGCCGACCGCTCACCTATAATCTTATCATTATACTTATTTAACTTTTCTATATTTTTTATATTTTTTTACCATCACAACACAACTGCATTTTAATTATCTAGACAGGTTTTGTGCCTTCGACTACTATCCTGCCAATGCCCCGGCTAAAATGGACAATCTGCTACTATTGCTATTGCCGAAAAGATGGTTTTCAAAATGGCATTTGCATTTCAGCAGGATCAATTGAGGATAACAAAAATTAGCTTAAGAGGATGTGAATTTGGACGTGAGAGAACATGTGTATACCAATCATATATTCGGGCTATACAAGACATGTATGATGAAATAATTATGAGTGTAAAAACTTCTGAAAGAGAGACAAAGGACTTTACTATAAGGATAGATTTACAGCAGGGTTCAACCTTGAGTCCTTAATTATTTAATCTAATTTTAGATGTTCTTACTAGGAACATATAGGAGAATATTCCTAAATGTATACTATTTGCGGATGATATAGTTTTAATTGAAGAATCGCGAGAGGAGATTAATTATAAATCGGAGCTTTAGAGACAGGCTTTGAAATCAAAGGGTTTTCACTTGAGTAGGAATAAGATGGAGTATATGCATTGCAAATTTAGCAAGAAGTAAGATAGAAATGATTTGAAGATAAGAATTGGAGAGCATATTATACCGCAAATATCTAAATTTAAGTACTTAGGATCTTTTTTATAAAGCGATAAGAAAATTGACGGAGATATTACATGTAGGATATAAGTTGGATGGTTAAAATAGAAAAAAGCATCTGAAGTGATTTGTAATCGTAAAGTACCTACTAAGTTTAAAGGAAAGTTTTATCTAACTGCTATACGACCAGCTATCTCATGACGCCATTGGCCTCTATCAAAAATCAAGTTTTTGATGATATTATTCATCAAGAAATCCCTTTTAATAACTTCCTCTAATGTCCTTTTTTGCCTCCCTCTGCACTTTTTCATAGGGCTAAAGATAATGTAATCAACTATTCTCACTGGTGCCTCCAATAACCTTCTTTGCACATGACAAAATCATTTTAACTAATTTTCTGTTATCTTCTCCTTAATAGGTGACACGCTAATATGCCATCGTATGCAATCATTTCATATCTTATCCTTTTTTATATGATTATCACTAAACATTGAATGACTTCAACTAGCAAAATTTTTTCGTACTATGATTTACCGAACAGCCCATCGTCCTCAGCTCTTTATAGGCATGACTCAAGGAGACGCAAAGAATTAGCTCCTCCATGGCGCGTTTTGATCCCCAGAAATTATTATCTAAGGCTGATAAGCTAACTACACTGAGTCTCACAAGATGAAGTGCATATTGGAAAACTACAACTGCTCTCTATGAGTAGGCTGCTAATGGGTTTAGAGTTGCCAAGGACTATGAGAGAGCAAAAGCAGCATATGAGAAAGCTTCAAAAGGATGAGATGCTTTCTTTGTATCCTTATCTTACTTTTATTACAGATTCATTCCTTACCTTCAATTTATGTAACTTCTTTGATTAAAAAAAAATTAATGTCTTCAACAATTATTAGTGTCTAGGGATGAGTGTTGCTTCTATTTCTTTCTTATATTCCTTTTGTTTATTCGATTACCATAGAGTTGCAGTTCTGCAAAGCAGCATAATTGAAGATGAAGTACAATAATGTTTCGTTGTACCAAAGATCACTAGTAAGCTAAATGGATGCATGCACTCTAAATAGTAAGTGAAAGGTAGTTGCTTTAGTTTAGAATTTTCAATAGTAAACTTTCTAAAATGTTTATTTTTTAGTATATAAAGTAACAAACCTCTACTTTGGCAATCCCATACAATTCATTGTGAATAGTTGAACTTGTTGGAATTCAGATTATCATACTTAGCGAAAATTCAAAATTTGATCCGAATTCTACTTAGAATTCATGCAAAAGACATAAATCAATTATTAGAATTTTACTTATTGGGCACTCGTGTTTCTACTGATCAAAACTTGAGAAAACGGATGAATTAAACGCCAGCTAGAAGGTACGGCGTCTCTACGGTATCCACACGGAGTGAACAACGACCTCTTACCCTCCACAAATTTGCTAGGATGCATTTCTCTCTAGGATTTAGGATTAGATATTTTCTGAATAATTTAGAATTTTATGGAAGCTTATGAGCGTGTTTAAAGTATTGCCCCCAAGTCCCCTTTTGTAGAACTAAGGTAAGTCACAATCCTAGTCCTACTAGGATAATGCCTCCAAAAAATCCTATTCACACTTAACAACTCATCTTATCCTTATCCTAGAAATAATGAGGAGAGATAGAACTTATCTATTAATTATCTAATATTAGATAATAATATTATCTCATAATATAAATATCTTAATATTAGATAATTGCATATAGTTATCAAATATCAAAATAATATTATCTCATAATATATTTACCTAAAATCTAATAACGTAATTATTTGATATTGCTTTAATATCAAATAATATCACATAATAATAATCATATTTATTACGTGAAAAATATATTATTATTTAATAATATATATATATGCACGAAAATAAGTCCAATTAATTAGATATTAATCTAATTAAAGTCTAATTAATTATTGTCTTATTCCTATTCCTTTTGTGTGACCCTGTAGATTCTTATTACGTTGACAATGACTCATTATTGAGTCATAGATAGTGAGCGTTATCTAACAATGCATCACTGCCACTCAAGTAGTAAGAATGTCTGTGATTCGACATCCACTTAATACATGATCAACATTTTGCATCATAATCCCTTTTATAATAATATCCAAATTGAACTAGAGGCATAGAATGTGTCATCCTAGTCAAAGTTCACTTTATATTTCTTGATACTGAATAGATTTCAAAACAAATGATCAATATTATATATTGATCTATTTGAGCATAACCATGTATTTCTAAGTCTTACTCAATCAAAGGGCACAAAGATATATCCAAATTGAACTGGAGGTATGAAATGTGTCATCCTTGTCAAAGTTCAATTTATATTTCATGATACTAAATAGACTTCAAAACAAATGATCAATATTATATATTGATCTATTTGAGCATGACCATACATTTCTAAGTCTTACTCAATCAAAGGGCACAAAGATATATCTCCTTTTTATAAGAGTAACAAAATTCCATCTACATCACTCACTTCCCTCTACATCACTCATAACACACCCAATCAACGTCCTACTTGTCATCCCGATTAAAGGTGACATAGGACAACATCAAAGTGAATAACCTCTCATGTAGAGAACCATAGTGACTTCAAATCAAAAGATTATATGCAATTGTGACCATATGAAAACTACTAATGACATAAGTCTTATCCATGCAGTATTCTCATATCGGGTCAGTCCAGTACATCTGTTCACTAACAATGTACTCATGTATTGACTTAATATCACATATTCATAATTCATAATCATCAGTCACTATACATGTCAGTCTCGATGTACTATTACTATCTATTTCGTAATAATACTTGATTAGAGGTATTTTAGGAATAGTAAAATTATTTCAGGGAGAATTATTATATTAAGTTATAAATTACACAAAATTAATAAAATGAAAATAAAATAATATAATAATTGCATTGCCTAAAATAAAACATAATATATTGTATATTATTTCAATCATTTATATGATTGGTTCTTAGGACACATACCAACAGAACTGCCTTTACAAATTTCAACAATTCCTATCATACTAGTATGTTCAATAGCAAATGAGTGATCATGTATTATTAAGGGACCTATTATTTTCTTTCAATTTAAGTTGAAAATGAGTAAATTTTTAATTTTTTATATTCTTGCAGGATATGTGCTATGTATTGGTTAAGATGTGATTTGTTTGCTTGATTTATTCTAAGTTTTAGGGTAAAACGGATATTTTTGTTCTTTTTGTTATCAAATTCATGTGATCTTTGCTTAAGCATCTTATCATTAGATCTTTTGTGTCAAAAACCATTTAGAGATTTTAAAGGCTTTACTAAAGTTCTCTAGACAGACAATATGCAGAGAGAAGTGCGATGAATCATATATCTTTTTTCTTTTGCTCTTTCTTTCTTTCTTTCTTTCTTTCTTTTGTCCTCCTCCTCCTCCTCTTTCTTCTTCTTCTTCTCTAATATATATATATTTATTTATTTTGGCCGAATTGGGTAATGCCAGCCTATAACCCAAGTGGGAACACTTCTCTCCCTAGGGATTATGTTAAGCCTTCGACAGTCAACATAAAAACTTTATCGAAATCTCGTATATGGATTACATATAACGATTTATTGGTGCTAATGTTAAGTCGTTACTCGGAAGTAATACGTTGTATGGCTCGAGTGTAGTGTCAAATAAGTTAGAGTCGTTGCATCGGTACTCGGATGTAGTGTTAAATGAGCAAGAGCCCTCACATTTTTTTAAATGGATGTGGGTAAAGAAACTAGTCTACAAAAACATAATTAGATTTGGTATTTGGAATATTAATACGCTAACAGGTAAATCTTTGAAAGTTGTGGACACCATGATTTGAAAAATGATTAACATCATATGTCTTCAAGAAACTAAATAAGTTGGAGAAAGAGCTAAGGAGCTAGACACTACAGGTTATAAGCTATGGTATACAAGAAAATTTAGAGAAAAAAATGGAGTTAGTATTATTGTATATAAGAATTGGAAGAAAAATATGGTAGATGTAAAAAAGACAGGCGATAGAATCTTATCTTTAAGACTAATAGTTGCATAAGAGACTATCAATATTATTAGTGCCTATACACCACAAATAGGATCGGAAACACATTTGAAGGAGAAGTTTTGGAAAGACTTAGAAGGATTGGTTTAAGGATTTTCATAAGAAGAAAAGATTTTCATCGGAGGGGATTTGAATGGACATATTAGTAGTGAGGTAAGACATTTTTCGAGAGTGCATGGAGGTTTTGGTTATGAAGTACTAAATGAGGAGAGACAATTCATTCTTGATTTTTTGATGGCGTATGATTTTAAAATTACGAACACTTGTTTTAAGAAGCAAGAGGAGTATTTAATCATATACAAGAGTGGAACTTCAAGATCACAAATTAATTTCTTTTTGGTAATGAGCTCAAATAAAAAAATCTATAAGGATTGTAAAGTAATTCTGGAGGAAAGCTTTACTACATAACATAGAGTTTTGGTCCTCGATGTTCTTTTTAAAATCCGTAACAAGAAAAGATAACAAGTTATAAATCCAAAAATTAAGTGGTGGCAGCTCAAGGATGAGAAATAAATGACATTTAAGAGAATATTATTGCAGAAAGATAATTGGGAAATACAAGGAAGTGTTAATGATATTTAGGATGCGATGGTTAGGAGGGTTAGAATGGTTGCTAAGATAATTTTGAGTGAATAGAATGAAAGTGCAGAGGACAAGGTCAAAACCAAAAATGAATGTTTTAAAGTCTTGCATTTGTGTGACAATGCTGAAAATTAGGAAAGATATTGGACAGTTAGGAAGGAGACTAAAAAAATAGTAATCGAGACACGATGTAAAACTTTTGAGGAGTTCTATCAAGATTTAGAAACAAAGAATGGAGAACGAAAGATTTACAAGTTTGCCAAAAATAGGAAAAGAAAATCAAGAAACTTGAATTAAGTAAGGTGTATTAAAAATGAAGAAAGACAAGTTCTACTTACAGATGAAAATATCAAAGAGAGATGAAAAAAGTACTTTTATAAGCTTTACAATGATGAAGAAGGAGTGGCTAGGGATATGAAAGGATTAGAAATTCAAGAGGACGAATAAAATTTAGCTTATTACTGGAATATTCGAATTGGGGAGGTAAAAGAAACTCTTAAGAAGATGGATAATGGTAAAACCGTTAGTCCGGATGGTATTCGTATTAAAGTTTGGAAATATTTGAGAGAGCAACGTATTTTTTGTCTCACTAAGTTATTTAATGAAATCTTGAGGTTTAAAAAAATGTCAAATGAGTGGAGGAGTATTTTGGTGCCTATATACAAAAACAAAGGAAATATCCAAAATCCTGTAAACTATCGAGGGATAAAACTTATGAGTCATACTATGAAGTTATGAAAAAAAGTGATTAAGCACAGATTAAGAGACGAGACTAAGATTGCAAAGAACCAATTTGGATTTATGCCAAAAAGATTTACAACATAGGCTATTTATCTTCTACGAGGGTTGATGAAAAGGTATCGAAGTAAAAAAAGAGACATATATAATTTTTATTGACCTAAAAAAAACCTATAATCGAGTATCAAGAGAAGTGTTGTGAAAAGTTTTGGAGATAAAAAGAGTTCGTGTCGCATATATTCGAACTATACAGGACATGTACGATGGAGTAACTACAAGTGTAAGAACACCTAGAGAAGAGACAAAGGACTTTACTATAAGGATAGGTCTACATCAGGATTTAGCCTTATGTCCTTACTTATTTAATCTAGTCTTAAATGTTCTTTTTAGGGATATACAGAAAAATATCCCTAAATGTATGCTATTTGCAAATGATATAATCTTGATTGAAGAATTGCGGGAAGATGTTAACTATAAATTGGAGTTTTTGAGACAGGCTTTGAATCAAAGAGTTTTTGCTTAAGTAGAAGTAAGACGGAGTATATGCATTGCAAGTTTAGCAAGAAGCAAGATAAAAATAATTTTGAAATAAGAATTGGAACGCATATCATACCGCAAATATCTAAATTTAAGTACTTGAGATCTTTTTTACAAAACGATGAAAAAATTGATAAAGATATCACATATATGATACAAGTTGGATGGTTAAAATAGAAAAAGACATCTGGAGTGATTTGTGACCGTAAAGTATCTACTAAGCTTAAAGAGAAGTTTTATCAAACTATTATACGACCAATTATGCTCTATGGTAGTGAATGTTGAGCTCTAAATGGATAATAAGAACAAAAAATGAGGATAGTAGAAATGAAAATGTTAAGATAGATGTGTAGTTATACAAGAAAAGATAAGATACGAAATAATTGCATACGAGGGCATATTGGCGTGGTACTTATTGAGGAGAAGATGACAAACAATCGATTAAGATGATTTGATCATGTGCAAAGAAGGCCATTTGAGGCACCAATGAGAAGAGTTGATCACATGGATTTCACCCTGTGAAAAAGTACAAAAGGAGATCAAAAAGTACATTAGAGGAAGTTATAAAAAGGGATCTCTTGATAAATAATATTACCGAAAATTTAATTTTTAATAGAATTCAATGGCATCGTTAGATCGATAGAGCCGACCTCACTTAATAAGATAAGACTTTATTGTTGTTGTTGTTGTCGTCGTCGTCGTCCTGTGTTCTCTTAAAGGCTAGGATGCACATTAGCTCTCTGAATTGGAGATTGGTTTTGCTGTATGATTGGGCATTTTGGTAGTTGAAGAGGAAGGTTAGGATAACAGAGATCAAAGCTTTGAGATCTAAAAAGATTATGATATACATTATAATAGAAGAAGCTAACAATAACACACTTTTCTTTTCTTTGTTTTTTTTTTTTTTTTTTGGGGGGGGGGGGGTGTTGGTAAAAAGAGAGATATTTGAATAAAAGAGAGCGCCAAAAACTGCAGCTACTCAGTAAGTTATCACAGATTTGGGCGTGAAAACAAAGCCGAAGCCTCTTAGCTGAATAGAATCAAATCTAACAAACCCAGTGAAAAACGGATGAGTGGCCATTCTTTTAACAGAATTAAGACAAAAAGAAAAGCAAGAGTTATTCAGTTGGGTCACCAAGTGACAAAATGACATGAAATGGAGAAAGTTGCTTATTCATCTCCCATGAATAAGTCGAACTCGTTGCAAAATCTGTTAATTTTCATGGTCAACCAACCAACTGAGTACTTTTTACGACATTACTCCTAATTATGTGAACCAAATTACTCCTAATTTATCATATTAGCACATGAAGTGGGAGGGACAATGGATTTTGACAAGAAAACAAAATGATAACAATGAAATTTACACAGAAAGCAAAAGATAAAACCAAATTCTATTTTTGCACTAATTTTTAACCTAAAATACATGACTTCTATCTAAAAAGAAGTTGACCGTTTGTATTTTTTATATTACCTTTTTTTTTTTTCTTTTATATCCAAAATCTTCATACAAGGTGGTAATCGGTAAGCTCCGACAAGCTTTAGGTTAGGAAAGGCCCAGACTGTAAAATTGACAACTGAATCAACGTAACAGCAGAGAATATTAACAAACTTTATGATGAAGGGGGAGAAAAAAGGGTGATAATTTACTCATTTCATCATAATGTAAACATGTTGAATCAGATAGCAGAAATAAAAGGGAAAAAAAGTTCAAATAAACAAATTGAAAGAATTTATAAACAAATCATATTAACTAAAGCTTGTTTCTTCTTCAAACATACATTAAGAAATGACTGACTGACCTCAACTTGTTGCAGATTTCATTACTCGAGATCTAAGCCATTCTCTTCTTGTGACTCTTCTAGTTCTCCAACTTTTAAGCCTCTCAAAGCCTGACCACTTGAGAAGGAAGTTTCTAGGCTCTCAGAGTTTAACCAAGCTTCATGGAGTTGCAAGACATACTCCAAATGCCATAAAACCTCCCCCATTGTCGGCCTATTTTTACCATCATCAGCAAGACATTTTTCTGCAATCTCCCCAAACTTAGACATTGACTCCGGACAATAGTTTCTGGCCAGACGTGGGTCAATTATAGTTTCAAGCGATCTCTGCCTTTGCCATCTCATTGCCCATTCTGCAAGATTGATCTGATCTTTAGGCAAGCTTGGATTTATCACAGCTCGAGCACAGACAACTTCAAACAGAACCACACCGAATGAGTATACATCTGATTTCTTGGTCAGTTGTTGTCTCCTGAAGTACTCAGGGTCTAGATATCCAAAGCTTCCTTTAACAGCTGTACTAACATGGGTATGATCCCATGCTGGACCAGTTTTTGACAACCCAAAATCAGACATTTTGGCCACGAAGTTCTCATCTAACAATATGTTGGGTGGTCTTGACATCCCTGTGAATTATTCCTCGTTCAGCTCCTGTATGTAGGTAATGAAGTCCCCTTGCAGCACCGATGCAAACTTCTAGACGCTGCTTCCAAGTTAATGGGGTAGATCACTTCCAAAGAGATGACTTCTAAGAGTCCCATTTGCCATGTATTCATAAACCAAAATCATTTCATTTTGCTCTTCACAAAACCCAATCAATGACACCAGATGCCTGTGCCTCAGTTTAGAAAGCATTTCAATCTCAGTCTCAAATTCAGCCAACCCTTGATCTGATTGCGGGTTGGCTCGTTTAATAGCAGCAAGGATACCATATTCAATCTCTCCCTTGTACACTTTTCCAAAGCCTCCAACTCCAATTACTAAGCTCTCATCAAAACTCTTTGTTGCAGCACGGATTTCCGCTAATGTGAAGTACTTGCCAACTCTTGTGGATGCCACAGACCCAAATGGATTTTGGGTTCCTGATGATCCTTTGGCTTTTGCAGTGCTATGCATCCCAACAAGGAATAATGGTCTCCAATTAGAAGAGTTGGTTTTGGCATCGCTTGAACCTTTTCTTCGCTTTCTGCTGAAAAAGAAAACTAGAGCAATTATAATTGCAAGCATGGCTATAGAAGCTATACCTGCTCCAACTCCCACCCAAAGTATTTGAGCTCTGGATTTGCTTCCAGAACTTCCAGCTGAATCATAAATCTCCACATAGGCAAGATTCCCATTTCGACTAAGCTTGAAAATCTCAAGCCCATTCAAGAGAGCATCAGTTCCAGAAGCACCAGCAGATGTATCAGGACCCAGTTGAACCCAAAGTGTGTTGAATCTCGAGGACACTGCATCATAATAATCCTGGTGATATGCTCTATTCTTTCCTCCTGCTCGTACAAAAACATCAAAGTTATCAGCTGCTGTCCTGTTGTTTATGTAGATCCTGAAAATCCTCTCATTTGCCCTTTCATAATAAAGCTCACAGAAGTGTAATCGGATCAAATAATCAAAATCAGGATCTACTTCAAATTTCCATGACATGTTAAAACTTTTCACCAGGACTTGATTGTTAGACATTGCCCTTGCAGTTTCATATACAAGGAGAGGAGCCACACAAGTATCATTTGTCGAAGCACATGTAATATTGGAACTGTTCCTAATTCCTGAACCAGCATTTTCTGTGATCATATAGCTCGAATCCATTTCCCATGTTCTCCAAAGATCATTATCCTGATTGGGTTCAATCACAGGACCACCAACATTTAACCTATACATAGTTTCCATCCCGTGCCTAGTCAAATCTAAATTCACAGAACTTCCACCAACTTTACTGACAGAACTTGCAAAAGCTCATTCACAGCTGGGACGATCTCAATAGCATTGATGAAACCAAATGAGCTTCTAGTTGGGATGAACTGAATCGCGAGAACACCATCACTGACGGACAGAAAATACTCCTTAATTATGAAGGATGAAATATTCTTGACCGACATTTCACCAGAAACGTTGAATTCAGATAATAACTTCAGGCCATTCGCCACAACACCAAATGAGGACTCATTGCCATTGTATTCCTCATATACAAAAGGAAAAAAGTGGAGCCTAAGAAAATAATTCCCCTGAACTTGTTTAATGGTGTAATTCAACTCACTGTTGAAAATTTGAGCAGTTTGGTAAAGCGGATCATAGTTTGAATTGCCACTTGATGAAGAAGTAGAAGAAGCGACACCGGGAGAGGTGACAGAAACATTGGAATTAGGGACCATGTCCCCAACCCATCTTCTACTATCCACATTTACAGATGAATTTGAACCACAATTTATGAGAAAAAACTTTGACTGAGCTTCTACATTGCTCAAAATCACTGAGACTATCACCAGAATAAGTACGACAAAAAGTCCCTTCCCCATCATGTGTGTTCCCACAACAATGACTTCAAATACAAAGCAAAATTCCGAATGGGCTTACAAAAATTACACAGTAATGAAGAAGGCAAAGTTAATATAGAACCAAAAGGGCAACAATCCCCATTTGCAGAAACAATCTCAAATACAAGATTTTAAACAGGGAAATCGTCAAATCCATCAAGCCTGAAGAAAATTCATAAACAGAAGAGATATCTGAGTTATTCTGCAGCAAGAAGAAGCATTGATGAAGGCAGAAACCTCTAGTTAAATGGATAAAACCGTTTGCGATGATGAATTTGATCTTTCTTGAGGACAACAAAGAATAAGAATGAAAACCCACCTCCAGTTTTGGCTTCAATCAATCAGTCTCCAACAAACACACATAGTTAACTCCTAGATCTGAAGAACAAGATGAACTTCAAGGATTAGAGACAGAAGTAAGATAGAGAAAGGAGGTGGCAATGAGATATGCAGAGGCAAACAACTTCGTTTTGTTTAGTTGTGAGTACGGAATCCGGAGAAAATCAGAAATAACCATAAAATGAGTGATGCTTCTTAAAATAGGTCACTTTCTTAAAAAACAAATTGAGAAGAAATCAGAACATGGGTATGGTTGTAACCAGATTGGAAATGTTAAGTCTTCTCTGCTCTATATTGTCTTTTACGAGAAGAAGCCAAGGTTCTGACACAATTTAATATCAATTTTATCATAACTTTCTTTGTAACTGTTGTAACAGTCGAAAACTTTCATATTTTTCCGCTTTTAAATCAATAATTAATAATTGAAATTTTGAGTTTTGTTTAACTTTCAATTTGGATAAAGGGATATTCTTTTCTTTTGAAAAGATATTATGCACTCTCCTTCAATAATAATGAGATTTGGAAAATTATAAATTTTATAATTTGTAATAAGAAAATATATACCCAAAAGCAAAAATGGATAGAGAGCATCAATAACGAGGAATGATCTAGTGAAAAAGATCTTGTTTAGAGCACAGAAAAAGTGAAAGACATAAAAGTGGAGGTAGTAAACATGGATGATACTATGTTGGAGAGAGAAAACACTAATGCTAAGATTAAAAGGATGGAATCTGATTATGGAGATAAAAAAATGTTAATCTAAATGTGGTACAGAATGAAAGGGTTACAAATAATCAAAATTTGCCAATGCATAACAGAATGATCGGTGATGGCAAGGAGGGAAGCAGAACAAATAAAACATCCTATAAAGATACACTATTAGATTTTAATGGTAGCAGAATTATAGAGAATGATGATATGGAAATGTTTATTAATGACAATGATAAGGAGGAAATCAAAAGGAATGGAAAAGAAGGTGATGGTGAAGTTGCTATAGATGAAAATCCAGCCTGCCCAATGATCATAATGTCTAAAGAGGAAAGAAGAGAACTCAGTAAGCCATAGAAGTTGGCTCCAATTGTGAAGTTACTCATGATGAGATTCCTCAAGATGCATCATCAAAAGATGTAGGTCCTTTGAATTCATTGACTTATATGATGATTATCTTCTTGCGCATTTCACAAACATTAAGGATTACAATTACATCCCTTAAAAAGGTCCATGGATTATTACAAATCATTATTTAATAGTCCAAAGGTAGGTTGAGAACTTTAATACTTAAGAAGATAATTTTAGGAAGACATTAGTGTGGATAAGAGTGCTTGGTCTACCGAGAGAATTTTATAATAAACATTTCTTATAGAGATTGGGGAATAGACTGGGGCGTATAATTAAGGTAGACAATAATACATTTCGTTTAAAGGAGAATAGAGATGTAAATGTAGTGGAAAGAGCTAAATTTACTAAAATTTGTATTAAAGTAGATTTAAAAAAGAAGTTTTTCATCCAAGTTTAAATTGTTAAATTATGTTTATATAGTAGAGTATGAAAGGTTGCACTTTATTTGCTTTAGCTATGGTAAACATAGTCATAAGAAGAAGGCTTATCTAGAGTTATGACTAGTTGTTCATGAAGATGGTTGCTTGGAGAAGGTGAAAGATGTTATAGAAGGATAAAAGCCTAAAATTAAAAATCATGTACAATAAGAAAATTTTGGTCCTCGAATGATTATGAGGAAAACAAAAGGAATAAATAGAAAGGTTGAATGGAAACTAAGGAAGCACATGTGAAATTGAAGCTATAAAAGATTTTGGGAGATATGATTTCAAAACCAAAGAAATTGATAATTGATAGTGATAAGGGAGGAAATAAAGATATGGGTTCATGTCCTAATATCCTCTATGATTTGGAGATAAATGAAGATAATGCTATTATTATGGGGAAAAAATTGATTCTCGGGATGATCATGGAGAGATTCCACTAAATCCAAATCTTAAGGCTATAAAATCAATAACAAGATTTAAAAGAGATAGCAACGATCAAAAGTTGAAAGAGAAAGGAAAAATAATGGAACCAAATCCTTCTTTGACTTTAGGTGGTCATTTAGATGGAAGCTTGCTAAAATCTAAGAATTAAAAAGGCCCAATGAAAAGGAAAAAAGGTGCATTAGCTGGTAAGACTAAAAAAGATGGTGTGACAAAAGAAAGCTTAATAAAAGGTATGCTAAGCCATAGAACACAACATAGTCTTGTGCTCTTAAAGCTTTTAGCAATTTGAAGCCAAAATAACAACCAAAAAAGTATAACCCATGTCAGCGAGTCATAATATAGTTACAGTCCTCATATAGTGCAGAACATTGAGAGAATGGACTAGAAAATTAAAGTTAGGGAAAGAACGGATAGTGTGAAAGCCAAACCCCTAAATAATACTTTCATAATGTAGATGTTAAGAAAGAGGAAAACCAATTACATATGCTAAATAAAGAAAGGAATGCATAGACATCTGGTGCTTCAGATATTTATGTAGATAGGCTCTAAAAAGAGTCTTCTTTTTAGCTAATTATCACTATTTTTATTAATTGCATCATGAAATTCTAAAGGCACTAGGTCAAAGGCTATACCAAAGTTAGTGAAAGATTTAGTTTAAAAATATCATGTTTTTGTTATCCTTAAACCTCGTATAAGTGGAAAGTCAATAGAAAAATAAATCAAAAGGATAGGTTTTGATGTTTTCATTCAAGTGGATTCAGAAGGATACAAGGGGCATTTGGGTCATATAGAACCTAGATTTTATGAAGATATCAGTTTAGAGCTTTTCAAAGCAATTCATTCACTATTTGATAAGTTCTAATGATGGTAAATATACCTCCTTCATGACTTTCATTTATGCTAATCCCAAATTTAGTGAAAAGAGAGAGTTGTGGAAATGCTTGGAAGAAATAGTTGAGGGAATGCAATATCGATGGAATTCTTGGGAGATTTTAATGCTTAAGTGAACTTTGATGAAACATTAGGAGGAAGTTGAATCAATTGGGTAGCCATGAAATATTTTAATGACTATGTAAGTAATTGTACTTTTGTTAACTTAGCTTTAAAGGCCCCAAATTTACATGGGAAAGAAAAATGATAAAGGAAAGAATAGATAGAAGCATATGCAATATGTCTTGAAAAACATCTTATCCAAATGCTTCTATTATCATCTCCTTTCTTTCAAATCAAATTATAAACTAATTTTGCTGAGCATAGTGAATCTGTGCATTAAAAAAAAAAGAATAATTTCTTAACAACTTGGCTTACAGAAAGTTCTTTCTCAAATATAATGAAGAAGTGTTGGAGACCTAAAGTGAGATAGGATGTAGCTTCTAAGAAATTGTGAGAAAAAGCTTTTCAATGGAACAAAATTTTTTTTAAAAGTCTAGCATAAAAGAAGAATAAAATAATGGCTAGACTAGAAGGTATTCATAAGAAATTATCTTTAAGTTTAACCAGAATCTTGAAAGGCTCTAAAGAAACCTATAGAAAGACTATGAGAAACTTCTAATTCATAAAGAAATGACTTGGTACCAAAAGGCAAGAAGCAAGTGGCTGATCAACAAGGATAGAAATACCAAGTTCTTCCATGCCTCCACTAGTACTAAAAGGAAAAGAAATTTAATTAAGAGATTGAGGGATAACTTGGAGGAATGGGTTGAAGATAATGATAAACTGAGGAACATGGCAGTTGCTTTCTATCAGGACCTTTTTTCAGCTAATAGTTTTATATTCAATGGTTTCCTACTTATTAATTACTTCCTGGATGTAAGTGAGGATACGCAATTGGAAATTGGCTCTCCTATTATAAAGGAAGAAATAAAAAAAGGCTTTTTTTAGTATGGGTCAAATGAAAGCTCCAAGTTCTAATGGTTTACATGCAATATTCTTTTAAAGCCAGTAAGAAATAATTAGTAAGTCCATCTGTGACATTATTTATAAGATTTTTTAGAATTTAAAGAAGATTAAGAATATTAATGAGACAATGTTATTTTTAATTCTGAAGAAAGACAATCAAAAGTTCATGAAGTAGCTTAGACTAATCAATCTTTGTAACATAATTTATAAAATTATCATAAAATAGGTAAAACCATACATAGGTCACCTGATTTCTCTTAATCAATGCAATTTTGTCCTTAGCAAGCATAACTCTAATAACATTATAGTAGCTTAAGAGATGGTCCATTTTATGAAAAAGAAAAAGGGAAAGAAGGTTTGGATGAGTATAAAAGTAAACCTAGAAAAAGCTTATGATAGGATTGACTAGAGGTTCTTGCAAGATACTTTGAAAGATATGAAGCTTCCACAAAATATAATCTCTTTTATTATAGCATGTGCCTTTACATGTTCAATGAAGATTCTATGGAATAAAGAGCCTTTAAGCAGTTTTTGGTCTAGTTATGGAATTAGATAAGATAATCTTCTATCCCTTTATCTTTTTGTGATGTGCATCAAAAGACTAACTTATTATATTAGCTATGTAATCAATGGTGGAAAACAGAAACCAATTAGATTGAACAAAAATGGACCACCTATATCTTATTTATTTTTTTTGCTAAGGCTTATGTGGAATAAATGGAGACCATTAGTGCTCGCTTGAATATTTTTTTGTACTTACTCTGGCCAAAAAGTAAGCAACAAAAGACCAAAGTCTTTTTTTCTAGAAATGTTAATCACAATAGAGTGGCTCAATTAAATGAAGGCTTAGGCTTCTAGTAAGCTTTCTAACTTGGGTAAATACCTAAGTGTCCCACTACATCATGATAAAGTCATAAATAACATAGATAGTTGTTAGCTTTGGCAACCCACACCCAAGAAGGGGTAAATTAGGTGTTATTGAAACTTTTCTTATTTTTGAAATTCTTTTTAAAAACTTTTTGATTTTAGAAATTTATAAGAATAATTTTGATTCAACCAATTCCAAAAGAGTTTAATGAAGATGTTTATATTTAAGATATTATAATTCTAAGAATTAGTGCAAACTAACTTATTCCACTATGCACAAACAAATTATCAAGAAATCAATCCAAGATAATTCATTAGAGAAGTTTGCACATAACATATAACAATTTAATACATTTGTGCAAAGCAACTCATTTAACTATAGATGAAGAATCAATAAATCAATACATAGATATCTACCCCTTTTGCACATTTAGTCATATATACATTATCATAAGCATTTGATCACAACATGTAACATAAACAAAAACAGAGCAAGTGATCATCAACTATGCATATATAGATAATCAAGAAGCTAATGCATAGATAAGTTTCTTTTTCAACCATTCAATTATCCAAGCAATAAAATAAACATTATAGCATAATATATCAACAAAATAGAGTATATGCAGCAAGGAAAAATAGAGCAATGTTGCAGAAAAATAAAAAGATAGGGTAGAGAGATCAAACATAAGAATTTATAGTGGTTCCTCCCTTGGATATCCTTACCAAGGTGTACATCCATTCTCTAAGCTCTTCAAGCTTGTATATTAATCCATTATCCCTTCAAATTTCAATTTAGCACTTAAAGAAGCTTTACAATTTTTACTTTTCCTTAAGCAAAAACTCTCTTTACAAGGGATTCCTTACCTTTTCAATATTTCTCTAACGGATACCTCACCCTTTACAATTCTAATGTAATACAAGATAAATATTAACTCTAATATACTCTTTTAAAAAGTGGATAAAACAATTGAAGAATAGAAAATTTTCATAAATTTTAGCTCAATTCATGATTTAATGAAAGAAAGTAGAATGATGTTAAAAGATGTAGTTTTGGTTCTCTTTTAGTTGTATTTATGTTTCTTAGCTTATATAGAAAGCCCATGGAGTAATATAGCCGTTTGCAATTGTTAGAGATGAAAACTAGCCATTATTCACGCATCATAATAGCTAGAATCGATTAGTGAATTAATTCAAGATGTCCAGGGTGCTCTTTAGATATCTAGAATCAATTGGTGAATTAATTTACCCAAATAGAAATGTAGACTCAATTTTAAAAGGTCATAACTTCTTCATTTTAAGTTTGTTTTAAGCAAATGACCTACCATTAGAAAGTTAATTGAGTTTACTTTCAAATGGGATTAATTTCAAGCTCATATCTAATATAATTTTTGAGATATGTTTAAAGGAATAAGCAAAGATCAGAAATAGTGAATCTGTAAAAATATGATTTTGAGACTCAAATTGTAAAGTTCATAACTTTTTCATATCTTAGTCAGTTTAAGCAAATGACTAATGCATGGAAAGCTCTTTAAGTCTATTTTCAAATAAAAATAATTTGATGCTCATATCATTTATAAATTTTGAGATATAATTAAAATAATAAGTATACATTCAGAAATGATTGAAATGCAAAAAATTGATTTATAGACTTATTTTGAAAGAATCAAAACTCTTTTATATCTTAATCATTTTAAGAAAATGATATGTCCATGAAAATTTCTTTAATCTTATTTTCATATGGAAAAGATTTGACAATCAAATCATAGGTATTTTATGAGATATGATTAAGAGAATGACTAGAGGTCACTATCAAAAACATTAAAAACTTCATATCTCATTAGTTTTTGAAATGTCCCTATAAGCTATTTTGTAAAAACATGATTATGGGCTATTTTTTAAAATATTTTAATCAAGCTAAGATTATGAAAAATATGTTTGAGCTCTCTATCATGAAATACTCTATTTTACAAGAAAGTCTAAGCCTTAAGATGAAAAACCATACCAATCAACTCTTTAAGCTTTTCTTGATACTTCCAAGCTTTCAAACACTTTAATCTTCTCAACCTTCAATACTTGGATCATATCTCCTTTCTTGTCTTTCTTCCTTATTTCAGAGCTGAGCACAATATGATCTTCCATTTCCTTGCTTCAATGCTCACTCTTCTTCATCTTGAACTTTCCTATATACAAGTTCATAAATTTACAAACAATATAGTTAGTCCAATCTATATGTCAAGATATTAATATGCAATATCATGCATATAACAAACTAGCACAAAAGCATACATAATCATTATATCATATATCTTGACCAATCATATGCTTTGTAATAATTGTCTACAATATAACTCTTTTAGCATATGATCAAGCATTGCTATTACAATTATAATCTAGCATGTCTATTGAAAGTTTTATAGCATTTTAGCACAAAGATATGCAATGCTATTATAACATTCATTTGTCATCATGCATATATAAGAATAAGTATAGTCATCATATCATATATATGCATCAATTATAACATAGTATGTCTATTAACATATATCACTTTAGCATAAGACATTGTAACATTCATTTGTCATCATTAAAACTCATCACATGAAGCCTTAAGGCTAACAGTAACATTATTAACAGAGTTAGAAAGTGTGTCTCTTCTTAGAGTGCAAAGACTTTAGCTTTAGTAGGTCGTATTACTTTATCTAAGCTTGTCCTTGTAAGCATTCCATTATATTATATGCAAACCACAATTTTATTAGTAGTAACATGTAATGAACTACACCCTATTATGACAAACTTCTTATGAGGCTCTAGTTTTGAAAGGAGAAGGCCGTATTTAATTACCTAGAACTAGCTTTGCAAAAATGAAATGAAAGGTAGGCTACGTTTAAGAATGATGAGATATAACAATAAAATTTTCTTGATGAAACTGGCCTTCAATCTTATCAATGAAAAAGATATATTGTGGGCTCAAGTTTTAAGATAAAAAATATAGGTATGGAAATGACATTGTCCTTATTATGGAGAAAAAAATGATGCATCCAATCTATGGTAAGGAATCTACAAAATTTGGCTTAAGTTTGTTAGTAGAATGGGGCTGTTTCAAGAGGATGGAATGATTAGAGTCAATTGGACCCATTTAAGTGATGGTAGGTTTTCTATTAAATCGGCTTATGATTTTATCATTGAAAAAAAGGAATGATAGAAAATGGAAGAACAATTGGAAATAGAGGGGACCAAAGAGAATAAAAATTTTCTCTAGTCACTATCACAAGGTAAACTCTTTACAAATAATAACAAGATGGTTAGAAATTTAACTAACTTGGTAATCTACCTAAGGTGTGGCCAAGTTAAAGAAACTAAATCTCCATATGCAATTCAAAGATTGCCTAACAATTACTAATATTTAGCTAAGGTTGGTAGAGCCTAAGTTTTGGTCGACTTTCTTTAATGGTCAGTTAGAAGATTATTACACCTTAATTTAAACTGCAACCTAGGGAAAAATAATTAAAACCAATGAAATCTTTGGTTTGATGAAACATGTTGGATTCTCTGGTATAGGAGAAATATTTCTATTTTTAAACTTAAGAAGTAAATAAGTGATGTGATGCTCGAGAGTAGCTCGATAGACCTAAGAAATCACTCAAGGACTAGTTATTCTTCCAGAAGTAGACTTGCTACATGAACCACTCACTATTGATAATGCTCAAGTGGGAAGTGTTGAATTTTGGATGGATTAAGGTCAACTCAGATGGCGCCTATGAAAATGGTGGAAGAAAGACTGCCTGTGGAGGTATTCTTTAGGATTATGTTAGATATTGGCTAAGGGAATTTTGCATATGAAGCTAGTATAGGTAGAAATCTTACTACTGAATTCAATGGCATCAGTAGTGGTTTGGTTTTGGCATTCCATTCGAAATTTAACAAGGTAGTCATTGAGTATGATATTTTGGAAGCTCTTTCCATAGGGGAGCATGGATGTTTGATATATCACCCTTGTTATAATTTAGTTTGTTCCATCATTGACTTGTTAGCATGAGGTAGAGAAATGAAATTTTATCATGCGTATAAAGAGAATAACAAAGTTGCTAATATGTTAGCAAAGAAAGCTCTTAGGGTGGAGGTTAGCAATTAATGGCTTATAGAGGTTCTAAACTAGTGCAATGCTCTAGTTTTAGTTGATATGCAAGTTACTAATATCACCTTGTAACTCAAGGACCTTTCCTACTCTTCTGAAAAAATAAATAAATAAATAATAAGAAATGATTTTAAAAAATAAAAATAAGATTACTCTTAGATGAATTATAGACCAACTCTTTGTTAGTGTATATGCCCTAAAATCAATCATATTGGTGATTGTAATTTTGAATCATGTTATTTTAATGGCAATTCCAATTATTATATTTATATATATTATCTGCGTAATATATTCAATTATGATAATAACCTTAGAATAATTGTATTCTTAAATGTCCCTAGTCGTATATCATTGTGGATTAGGTTGTTTTGATATGTTAAGACTAGCATGTGTGAAGACTTATATGGGATATTAAGTTTACACATGAGTACAAGTTAGAGAACTTATATACTGGACCGACCCATATTAAGAACACTACATGGATCGTTATATGAGTATCATAAGTGGTTCTTAGTGATCATTATTAATATGGTCCTTTGACCTGAGATCACCAAGGTTCCCTACATGTGAGTTTCATATTTTGATACTATTCTATATCACTAATGGTTAAGTGAATGCAAGGGTAGATATTGGATATGTCACATATCATGCGGAGGGGTTTGTGTGATCAAGATGGGATTTGTCCCTCCTATATAACAGGAGTAACATCTATGGGCCCCTTGATTAAGTAAAGCTGAGAAAATGCATGGCCATGCTCAAATGAATTGACATGAGATGTCAATTACATTTGTTTCAGTTAGCTTACTTAGGAATCAAGAAACCTTAAGATTGGGCTATACGAGAATGATACGGTCCATGTCTCGTGCTCAATCTAGATGTATAGGATAAAAGGACATAAGTGATGATCACGTGTAAAGGTTTAGTCAAATCACCGACTTTCACATTACTTGGGTAACAATGATGTGTTACTAGACACCAATCATTGTTTATGATCATTAATATGATTAATGGTCATTGCCAATGTAATGAGAGCCTGTAGGGTCGCACACTTAGAGCCTAGTGAATTTGGAATTAATGGACCAAATTGTTTGGGCTTAATATTTGGGAATTCATGTTATAATTATAAGGCCCAATAGTAAGCCTATAATTATACATGGAATAAAGTCCAAATAGGTTAGGTTTTTCTATGCACCTATTTAAATAGGCTTATGGGGTAATAATTTTTTTTGCTATTATTATTATTCACGCACCCCAAGCAAAAGCATAGAAAACCCTAGCACCTCTCCTTGACCAAAATCCCTGAAGAGGCATAGCTAGCACTACGAGGTGTAAGGAGATCAATTCCAACCGGTGTGTGTAGTGGACATTCATCGGTGATTCACGGGATTGTGTGGATACCACAGAGGTGCAGCCACATAAACGTTGTACTGGTGATCTGATTTATTGGTTTCCATTTCGGTTCGTGATTTGGAAGAAAATCGGACTTGGTGTAGCGGTCAGAAGAATTTTGCCGAAAGGTATAAACCCTAATCCCTAATCTATGGCGTTCTAAATTCGAATGGATCCTTGGTGGAAATCGTGCAAAAAATTTTATTCCGCTATGTATGTATGATGCGCGATTTCCAGCACTCTTTTTCCTATCACACCCAAATAACACTATAAAATACATTCATCTTCCTAAAAATGGATCCTTTAACATGGCTTTACTTAGCAAAGATAATATGCATTGAACTGTGAATGAATCATTCTAATTGAATCGATAGATTTTAAATTTGGATTCAAAGGATAATGAACTTGTCTAATAAATTGATCTTGGAATGTTTGATTAATCATGGGTTGATCTTATTGATGTTCAATAGGCTGAATAATTAAAGTTGTATCAATGCAATTAATTTCTAAATGAATTTCCTTTTAAAATAATTAGTAATAATAAAGATTGAGTTCTTAATATATTTAATATATGTCTAAGAATAAATATTTTATTTAAATCATTATTGAAATTTAAATTGATTGCCTCCTAAAGGCAAAGTATGTATTTCTTTTCTTTTTTTTTCATGTAACTTTCTCAAGTTTGATGTGTTAAAAAAATAATTAGAAAGATTTTCAAAACTAAATCCTTTACATTTTTTAATAAAAATTTTAATATTTTTATTTTTTTTAAATTGAAAAATATTATTTGATGATTTTAAAATTTTAAAAGAATTACATGATCTAAACTATACTCTAGAGTTATATTTTGCTTAAATAATTAATTTTCTTTGAAAAAAGGGGTTGTTGTGAATCAGGAAGAGAGGTGGTGGGGTGATGGTGGGAGGAGTCAAGAGGTTCCATTATTTGTGAGGCGAGTCACATGCCATTATCCGACAGATGAACTACCGTCAGCGCTCAAAGTGCAAATATCCTTTTAGATTTTCCAAATTACCCTTCATTTTTCATAGAGGTACTTTGTCTTATACTAATCCGTACCCAATGTACTTGGTACCCCTACAACTTGTTGGATCCTTCTCAAAGCTCTTCATTTTTTATTACCTTTTTTTCAAATAATTGGTATATCGATGAAATAAATATATCACATATAAAGATGATATAATTAATTATTTATAAGAAATTTTAAAATGATTATTATTTTATTTGGTTTATAATAAAATAATTGGTTATAATATAATTAGTTTTTTAAAATTATTATATAAATTTTATTTTATATTTAATAAATTTTATAATTAATTATATGTAATTTATTTGTGTTTGAATGATAAATAAGAAAATATTTTTTTATTAAATTCCCAGAAAGGATAATGTGAAAAGAGATCAGTTAAAACTTTTGTTATTATTATTTAGAGAAGTACAATAAAAATAAAAAAATAAAGTGATATCAATATAAGTTCAAATCTTAATGTTTTTCTTTTTTTTTAATAATAACACTGCATGCATTAAAAGTAGGATTTAAGAATTTAAAATGTAAATCATGCATTGTTAATCGAAAACATAATGATATGATAAATTTGTAAAGTTCAATTTACTAAATATAAAAAATTCATAATCTAATTTTTAATCTCACTATTTGTGCATATAAAATTTTTTTATCCTTTTTATATTCTTGGTCAAAATAAAAGGTTACTTTAAAAATACTTGTTTTGTATAACTATTAAAATCCTAAATAATCAATTAAAGGTTTTACAATTGATTATAATACTTCCCAAAGATATTTAATTGCACTTTTAAAATTTGTAAATAATCAATTAGAGATAATATATCTGAAAGGTTATGTTAGAGTTCTAATTAATTCACATTTGAGTTGGGTTGGATTATTTTCAGAGGATATAATTCTTTTAATAATAATTTTTTTATTCATAAAATTTAAATTCGAAACTTTAGTTAAGATAATTGAATTTTCAACCATTCAAATTAATGGTGTTTGCTTTACTTCTTTTGTCTTCATTATCTTTGTATGAACAAGAGTAAAATACCTCGTAACTCCTCAACTTTGAAACCTGACATTTAATCCTCCTAAAGTTTTAATTAAAATGAGAACAAGGGTCTTGGTGTTAGTTTCAAAGAAAAATTACTTATTTCAAGTTGTCTTTTTCTTTTTACTCATATTTCAAGTTTCCTTTTACAATTAAATAAGTTTGAGCTTATAAATGGAATTTGAGGACATGTTAAGATGGGAAGCATTATTAGTTACACTAGTAAATCATTAAATTTAAAAGTCTAAATTTAGTAATTTGTTTAGTACTATACAAATTAATAAATTCAAATTTTATATTTTAATAATACACCGATATAATTAATGTATTGTGTGAGTTTTTGTTAAGATATGATAAATTTAGAATCCTACTGAAAATAAAATTAAGGCATTTAAAACATTGCCTTGACTAAATAAGCTGCCCAGTTTTAAAGGCATCGTCTTGATTGAATAGTCATCATGCTTATTTTAGGTGAATTCACAAACGAAGTCCACCCCCCTAAAAAAAAAGAAACTCTCTCTTACTTTGTGCTATGCAAGCAAATATACAAGACAGAATTTTTATTTTATTAAAGATTAAAATAGGTCTGAATAGTTATATTTTTTTAGGAAAATGTTGCAAAAATTTTCTCCATAACAAATAAATACTTGTGCCCGAAAATTATATAATGGAAAATTAAAAATGGTGGTGATTTTATTTCTTACCAAAAAAATTCAAATATATGTATAAAAAATTAACAAAATTTATATTAGAAAAAAATTATTTATGACAAATATTATTTGTGTGATAAATTAAATTTCAGAAACCAATATTTTAAAAATTGAGTTAGACAATCAAGTTGCTAATCATTGTGTTATTCAATTTGAATTGATTCGAAAATTCATTTTACTAGTCTGAATCAATGTGAACCGATCCAAATTGGTATGAATCGATAAGAAATAAGAAAATTAAAAAAAAATATCTTGATTTTTAAAAATTGCCAAGTTATTTTTTTGTTAACTTTTAGATTTCTTGTTTCAAATTGGATTAACTCAATAAGCCTATATGTAACTAAAAAAACAAAAAGAACATATTTAACAATTAATTAATTAAAATTTCACTAATTTACTTTATTTCTTTAAAGTTTTTTAATTTTTTATATAAACTATGAGTTATGTATCTAGTATAAATTATAGTTATTATTTAATTTTTTAAAGAATTTATATAAATTTGTATCTATGACATCATCTAATGCAATCATTAGTTTAACTAGTTTGATCAATTGAATCATGTATCGATGACTTTTTTTAGTTCGTTATCTAATTTGATTTTTAAAACACTAATCAAAACATTTTACCTATGTTAAAGTATCATTTGCATCATAATTTAAGTAGAAAAATTTTATCCATTACAAAATATCACTTATGTCATATTTATATAAAAATATTAATATTAAAGATTAAATACCTATTTTTAATCCATGAAAGATTAACTCTATATTAATAAAGTTCCTAAAATAAAATTAGTATCAATTTGGTCATCTAGTGTTCTGTTCATAATTTATTTCATCCTCTATTAAATTAGTCATTAAATTACAATAGAAGTCTCATTTATAATCACATTTTAGTCTCTTACTAAATTTACCTATATCAATTCTATTTCCCATAAATTTTTTGTATTAATTTCATTCTTTACAAATGAAAAATTAGGCATTTTAATCCCCTCATCATCATATTTGTTAATGAATTGGTGGCTTCATAGATAAAAGGATAAAAATAAGAGATAAATAATACATGAGAAATGAAATTAATTTTTAAAATTTGTGAGGAAGCAAATAATATAACTTGTATTTATGAAGGACTAAAATGGATACTTATAAGGAAAAAGAAAAATCAAAAGTGGATTAATTTATTATATTTTAAAAATAATTTCTAATAAAAATATAAACATGCCTTTTTATTTATAAATTTTTCCATAAATAAAATTTTGAGTATACAATTAGTTATAAAAAATTGCAAATATATAAAGATATATTTGTAAAATTTGCAAGTTACATATATATTTAATCTTTTTTAATGTAACTAGTAATAACACCTCAACTAAGTTATTATAAAAGAAAATCATTTTGAAAGAATTAGAGTTTTTTTTTTTAATTATTGATGTTAGTTAAGTAATTGTGAGTTATATCATTACATCCCTCACATAATATTTATCTCTTATTTTTGTTATTTTGCTTATGAAGCTATTAACCCATTGATGGAAATATTGATGAAAGGATTAAAATAATTATTTTTTTGTCTATGAGGGATGACATTGATATAAAAGATTTATAAAGGAAGAAATTGATATAAGTGGAATTAATAAGGGTTTAAAATAGGACTTTAATCTATTCTAAATCAAATTTCCATTAGTAAATTAACAACTAATTTAATAAAGGAACTAAAATAGATTATGAAGGGAACATTGAAGAACTAAATTGTTATTAACTTTCTTTTAGAGACTTTATTGGTATGAAGCTAATCTATGAGGGGCAAAAACAAATATTTAGCCATTAAATTAATCATATCGAATAACAAGTTTTACATTCATTAATATAATATTAAAGAAACTTTCATAAAAAATAGAAAATAATAATTACATAAAATTATATATAATTTAAATCATTATGTTAAAAAATATTTTCATAATTATATTTAATGGAGTGATACATATAAACAAAACTAAAACCTCATTCTAGTCCCTCATCAATCTCACTTACATAATTTCGTGCCTCACATATATTTTGTATCAATTTTATTTTTTGTAAATACTACACCTGATAGTATTAAGATTAGTAATTTAATAATTTAAATCATATTTAAGAATATTAGAGTAAAGGTAGATTGAATTATGATGATTAACACTCTTGAATCTTTTGTTGATATGAGTAGGAAATTTAATTATAGTTATGAAGTGACTTGTGATTGTGTGAATTTTTGTTAAATCCTTATAAACTATATAAACATTCTAAGAGAAAGCATAATGCTAAAAAGTGCTTGGTACCAATTATATGTTGAATTAGGATGTGTGACGTCTTAATGAAATAAGATAAGATAGACTAATTAAGGAAGTTTAGAAGGGAAAATTTACATTTCCCATTTTACCCCTAAGTTGGTTGAACCTTTTATTTCCTCTCTTCCCACATTTACTCTTCATTTCCTAAGAACCTAGGAGAAAAAAAGTCATCTTCCCTAACTTTCCAACCTTAATCAAGTAATCAAGGTAAGTAATTCTTACCTTCTTTAATGTCTAAAGATTTCTTGATTGAATCCTTTTTATTCTTATAAGAATATCATTAAAGACTTAGTCTAGGAAAACTTAGGTAACCTTATACCTAAACCAAATATTTCTTTTCCTTAATGTGTAGTTTCTCCATTTATTAACAAATTCCACTCCAAACCTTCTTTGCCTAACCAATGAGTACCATTCTACTTAATCCTTAGCTTGATATCATATACTTTGGCAATTATAGGATCTTAGAGGAAACTAAATGGATTTTATGTTTTTAGCTTATTATTATTCTTACTACTACTACTACTACTCTTCATACTATTACTATCATAAATCTAATTGTTATTACATGTTTTTATGAATTTTGATAGTTTAGTTGACAAGTTTGAGGCTATGAATAAGATTAAGGGAAAATGCATTGGATGAATAATAAATTTTGAGAAGAATCTACAAAGTTTCACAATTGAATCAATTTATCAAGCTTACAATTCTAAATGTCTTGAATCAATTTGTAAATCAATTTAGCTTGAAATCACTAAAGGAATTGATTTGTCAAAAGCAAGTCACTCTTTGTTTCGTCTGAATCAATTCCTTAATCGATTTAGTTGTAATAGATGCTCTCTATATGCCATGAATCAATTCCCCAGTTGATTTAACATGAATGGAATGCTTCTATGTGACTTAAATTGAATCCCTAATCAATTTTCACCACCCCTTTTTGAAATTTTACATGTTTTAAAGGATTTTGCATGCATTATTCATTCATTTATAAGCCATATGTGAAAAAAAATAACATAGTTAAGAAATAAATGGCTATGATATGGATGCGGTACACTTATGGAATCTAATTCATTAAGAATTTATCAAGTTATTGTTTTATATATGCCTTGAATGAGAATTAGTAAAAGTGGATATGATTCATTCTTATATTATAACTTAACCACCGGATTTGTATGCCTATTTGTAAGAAGATAATGTAAACTTGGAGAGATAAGGATGAAGTTTGTGAAAAGATAAGGATAATCAAAAGATACAAGCAAAGTTGTTTACCTTGCTTATTTTTATTATTGTCATTGCCTTGAAAATTCAACTATTGACATCTTTTGTATAAGCTTAATGGTCTTCTTTATTGAATAATGTTTATTCAAAAGCTTGGCTTGATTTTTCTTAACGAGTTTAATGCTATAGTTAGAAGTTGAGTTAAGTTTCATATGATAGCTATATAAGTTATATTTGATTGTCCTTAAGTAAACTCACTCAAGAAATTATCATTTTTGTGATATGATTGATGAATGAGCTTTTAATTATAGTTTTATGAATTTAACTATTTAAGTAGAATATTCTCTCACCAAGCCCTCAAACTTAATTTTCTATGGTTTGTATTTTTCAAATACTCAGATTTAGGTTCCACCACTATAATAAGTAAGATCATCTTGGTGTAGATTCTTTAGTCTTTGTAAACTAGGCAACACTTATTGTTAGATGTTATTATTTGTAGGTACAGTATTTGAACTTTCTAAAATGGGGTTATATTATCATAAATAAGTAAAATGTAGAATCCTTCAAGTAGGGCTTTAAGTAGGTAACTTATCTCTCCATAGAACTTTAAGTTTGTAAGTTGGTTTAACTACTCTTTTGAAGTAATCTACATATGTTTTGAATTAATTCAAATGTAATGGAAATGCTTACAAATTTCTAGAACTTTACTTGAAACTAATGGTAGATTTATAATTTATTTACCTTATTTTTCTATTAAATCAATGTTGAGCTTAGGGAAGGTTGGTAGCATTAACTACATTACTTTTATGCCAATCATAGTTATAGAAAGGTCATGATAATAGTGGTATCAAAGAATAATCTAGGGTTTACTTATAAGATAATGGCCTTAAGACTAGTTATTTATTATGTTATATCTATTGTTATATAGATATGGACTAAATTATATTAATGGTACATGTGCACCTAGGATTAGGTATCACCAATGCAATTTTAATTGACCTTATTTTGTCTACAATCAATAATGATGGATTATTCTTAGAAGTTCCTACTATTTAAGATAAAGTTTAATATTTTCATAACATAGGAAGTAGTAATGATAATAAAACAATATCAAGGTAAACTTGATAATGAAGAATTTTCTATCAATTTACCAAGGCAAGATAATAGCCATGAGGCTAAGAGAAATGATTAGGATCTTGCACCCTAGGTTGTAAATTTTTTACAGCAAATGATCTATCACATAGCCTAAGCTTTTATCAACATAAGGATCATAAGTAATATGATCAAGATAACCATGATGTGTATAAAGAGCAATAGAAGGCAAGGGATCGAACCCCTCCTATAGGAGGCCTTAGTAGTATAGTTTCATATTATTCATGAATTGATTAAACTAAAGCCACCTTATTACTCAAGAATGGACTTATTTATAGATTTATAATAGTTTCATGCTCAAATTAAGTATTATAGAAAGATGTTAGAGTGCTCCAATCCTTTATTAGTTGAGCTTATAAGATACTAACTATATGACATGGTATATTATTAGTTCTCTAATGTAATGGAGAAAAAGGACATCAATGTAATGCATCTGACTTGGCCAACTTTCCAAAAAGTTTCACTAATTTCTTTCTCCTAGTGTGAGGCAAGTGAGGGTGAAAAAGTTTAATAATTAAGTAGTATGATGCACAATTAACATAACTTCTTAATATGTGGGATTCTTGATTTTGACAAAGAAGGCCAAGGTATAAAATTTTGTTTAAAAGCTGTAGGATTACCATTTGGAGTGCATCAATATGATTGATGCCACCACTTATTAGTAAGTGTTAGATCAAGCCTTTTGGTTAGAATTCAGGACTAAGGAAAAAAAGAGCATGAAGCATAAATAAGAAGAAAGAAATGAGGCTTATGAAAAGATCTAGATCCATTCACAGCTTAAAGGGGGATGCCTCTTGTAATACCCTATAAGTGATAGGAATAGAACTTATTCAAGACTAGTTTACCCAAGTAATGTTTCAAGTTACCCTTTGGTAGGAAGAAATATAGGAAGCTATCAAACTCACCTAACAACACCAATAAGCTTTAGGAAGGGTGCCTTTCAATGGAGGAATCACTTTGGTGTGCTCGATGCAATAATAAGCATTAGGACCTATGTAACAAAAATAATATTGTATACTTTCAGTGTGGCCAATGGATTATAAAGCAAATGAGTGTTCTAAGGATCTATCTAGTCATGTTACTAACTACTTCACTCCTTAATAAAGCACACCTGTGACATATTCTGCCACCCCAATGGAAAATTAGGCTACTTTGAGTAGGGTAATGATGGAAGTAACCAAGGAATGAGTATAAGCTGAAATTAAGCAAGGGTATTCACTTTAAATTAACAAGAAGCTCAAGTATCCAATGCAATTATGTTAGGTATCCTTAAAATTTTAAAACAAGCTCGAGTGTTATTTGATCTAAGTGCTATTTGATCTGAGTGTCCTTGTTAGCTAAACTTTATGGTGGGCTAGATTCACCCTAGGTGTTAGTTGCTTTAATCGATAAGGCTTTGATGGTTACCTTAGTAATTAATGCTTATCCTATAATTATCAATAGTCATATGATGCTTGCAAATTTGATCTTGCTTGATATAGATCACTACGATAAGATATTAGGAATAGATTGGTTGTTTAAGTACCATGCTTGCATGAATTACTTTGATAAGAGAGTGAATTTTTTCATAAAGGAATCTCTATCAATTATTTTTAAGGGGAAAAATTTGTTAAGGCTATAGGCTTAATTTCTAGCATGAAGGTTAAAGGATCATTAAGAAAGGATGCTTAACTTACTTGGGAATGGTACAAAATATGAATCAACTAACTCTAGCTTTGAAGAGTGTATCAATAGTGAATAAAATTTTATATGTATTTTTAGAAGAGCTACCAAGACTACCACTTGATAGAGAAATTGAATTTAATGTTAACCTAGGCATTAATACTAAGCTAATTTCTATTCCTCATCATCAAATAACTTCAATAAAGTTAAAGCAATTGAATCTAGAATTACAAAAATTGGTAGATAAGGGGTTCATTTGCCTTAAGTCATAAACATGGGCAGCCCTAATGTTATTTATCAATGGATCTTTTTAATTATGTATATACTATTAATAATTAAACAAAGCAACCATCAAGAATAAATATCCTTTGCCACACATTGATGATTTGTTTATTCAACTATAAGGAGCAAAGTACTTTTCAAAGATAAATTTATGGTCTGGATATCATTAGTTGAAAATTTGAGAGAAAGACATACAAAAGATAACCTTTTATACATGGGATGATCATTTTAAATTATTAGTCATATCCTTTGGCTTAACTAATATCCTAGTTGCTTTTATAAGCTTGATGAATGAGGTGTTCAAGTCATTTCTAGATATGTTTGTAATTGTATTTATAAATGATATCCTTGCATACTTAAAAAGCAAAAAAGAGTATGTTGATGCCTTAAAATTAGTGTTACAAATTCTACAAGAGCATAACTCATATGCAAAATTCTCTAAATAGGAATTCTAGTCCACCGATGTAAAGCTATTAAGGCATGTAGTGTCCCAAGAAGCAATTTGAGTTAACCTCCAAAAGATTGAGGTGGTAAACTAATGATTATGACATGTTATGATCACAAAGTTTAAATCTTCCTTGGGCTTGCAAATTATTACTAAAGATTTGTTAAGGATATTTCAAAGATAATACTGCCATCAACTAAGTTGACCACAACACCAATAGTAGCTCTACCTTCTAGCATTAAGTTATAATTAGGATTTGGTATTATTATAACCTTTTAAAATTTTAATATTTTATAAAACATTTTCATGTAAAAATAATAAATTAGCCTAAAGAAATATGAAATAAACACTAGAATTACAAAATTAGAGTGTTAAACCTTAGAAATTTCAAAAGAAATTAGCTATTTGTAGTAGTTTACATAAGAGACTTGGAAAAGAAATAATTGTTGTCTAATTTGAATGTAATGCCATTAAAGGCTAAAACCTAGTTATAACTAATTTTTAAGTTAGAAAACCTAATGATTTAAGTAAATATGCTTCCTAGGATTACAAAAATTAAAGGCTTACTTAATTTGGAATACTATAACCTAATTTACAAACTTAATTACTTACAGTGTTTACAATCTTCTAACTAATGTTTAACCATTAAAATGGTATAGTTTTACTAATCCTTAAATATGAAAGTTGTTGGGCTAGATTTAGGCTGACTTTAGGCCTTAGTTTTAACCTATTTGGACTCTCGAAACTCTAAATATGACCTAAATACACTAGATAGAAAATCTTCTTTATCTTTATGGTAAAATTTGACTCTCCAAATATTTGAAATAGGTTTTGGCCAAAAATAAAAGTTTTAGATCTTTCTCTTAGCTTTCCATTGGTGTAAAGAACGCCTAATTTGGACTTCTAGAACCTAAGTTATAATAAAAAAACATGAAACATTGTACAAATCTAGCATTCACCAAACAATTCAATAACATCGCAAAATCATAACTTAATCATAAAGTAAGATTAATTCTATTAAATTAAAAATATGTAACATGCTAAGAAGCACAAAATAAGATAAAATAAGAAGAAATAATATAAAAAAATATTTTACACATCAATCCTCTAATCATCATTCTCTACTAAATCTTGTAATATGGACTAGAATGATTACTCACATAGTATAAAGTAGTTATAAGGAAGCTGAAGTTAATGGTAAATGGTTCCTAATCAAATCAAATCACAAAGTTTGAAGTTAGGGTTTATTTTTCTCTTTTTAAGTTCATCATTTGGATTATTCCAAATAAAAAAAGAAAATTAAACAAAAACTTAGCACAAGAGAAGATTTTGATGTTCTTATCTTGATTATGTGAAGAAATTGATGCAAAACAATGCTTTCCTAGCTTGATTAATGAAGAAATTGAGGAAAGAGAAGAGAAACATGAGTTAGAGAAAAGTTAGGGTTTTATGAAAATGAGAAAGGAGGAGGGAGGTTGATGTTTTAAGGAATTAGGCCTCAGGCATTTTTGAAATTCTACCTTAAAACTTTTCCATATTTACATACTTATTTCTAAACACTTACAACTTCTAATATTTCTTCTCTACTATATTTTCTTAACTCTTTTAACTTTAATTTTCCTTTTTCTAATCTTTTCCAAGCTTGCTTATTACAATTTATCTACTCTCACTTATTTTTCCACATTTATTATCGATAAAATCATTTTAATCATTCCTTTTTATGATCATAAAATCTAAACTTATAGGAAAGGTGTAACATGGAATCCTTAATACTTTAATCTTTTGCAGGAGGAAAACCAATATCAAGGGAGCAACCTCACTATAGATGAAAAAGTGTACTTCAACACCAATGATGTTTGTAGGTCACTTCTAGTGAGAAGAACGAGGTATTACACCAAGCTCATTACTTTTCTTATACTATACATCCAAAAATAATAAAAATGTAACATAACTTATAGGAAGCCTTTAGGTGCAAGGGAATGAAGAGATATATATTTGAATATGTGACTAAATGTCTTATGTGTCAACAAATAAAAGTAAAACATTAATGGCCAGTGGGTGTGCATTAATGCAAATCCCTAAATGGAAGTGAAAGAGTATGACTATAGGTTTCTTGACCAATTTATTTAAGACTCTTAACGGTCACGACCCTATTTAAGTGATAGTTGATCCATTAACCAAATTAGTGCATTTCTTTATTATTAAGCCTATTTACTTAATAATCTAGTATGCTCAAGTCTACCTAGATCAAATAATTCCATTTCAGTGAAGTCCTTATAACCATTATATAAGATATAGGTACCCTAGTTCACTGTTAGAGGGTATTTAGGAAAGACCATTCAATTGTTGGAAAACATGCTTCAAGCATGTACTATTAAGTTTGAGGGAAATTGGGAGATGTGCTTTTCATTGGTGGAATTTGCTTATAATAATAACTACTAAGCTATTAAATAGACCTATCCGATTTATCCATGAACCAATCCATATGAACTAGGCCATAAATGAATATAAGGGTCCTAAAATTCACAAATTGTAGACTTGCAAATTGGGTCCATAGCTTTTTCTTTTTATTTCAAAAAATAATTTTATACCTATTGAAATAATTTTAAACTTAAAATAACAATTATAAATTAAAAAATCACACATTTAATGTATTTTTAATTCATACTAACAATTCAAGACTAAATAAACTATAATAAAAATTAGTTAACTTTAAAATTATTAATTTAGAAACCAGATCATTAACTTAGAAATATTTTAATTAGGTTAGGTTGATTAGAAAGATAAAGAATTGAGTGTAAGAATGAGTATTGGATTGGTTAGATAAAGACTTATTTAGTATATTAGTGTAGTTTGAAGGTGAAAATATATAAAAATTAAATAAAAATGAAGACTCATTTGGAAACCATCTAGTCTAATCCGCATAGAGCAAACCACTTGAAGTCTACATTTTAATGGACTCATATTTTACTAGTCCTAGTCCTTTTCAACAACTTTAACAACTATCAATCAAGCATTAAGATGACACCTATTTAAAGCATTATATGGGTGCAAATGCATATCACCAGTGGAATGGTTTGAATTGGAAAAGACTAGGCTCGTAGGACTTGATCTAAAATAGCAAATGCTATAGAAAAAGTGTAGATAATCTAAGATCAATTGAAATTTGCATAGGATAGGTGAAGCTTTATATAAATAAGAGAAAGAGAATTTTAGAATTTCAAGAAATGGATTAAATTTTCTTCAAGTTATCTCCAATGAAGGGAGTTATACACTTTAAAAAGAAAAAAAATTAGTATCTTGTTATATTGGTCTTTTTCTAATTACTAAATGTGTGGGTGCAATGGTATATTAGTTAGATCTACCTAAAAGTTTGTAGGGTATTCAACCTATGTTCCATGTGTCTATGCTTCAGAAACATCTACTTGATGCCACTTATGTCATCAAAGAGGTACCCATCCACTAGATACCAAACTAATATATGAATAATAAATTAGGAGTGACCCTTGACTACCAAATTTGAAACTTGCAATCAAAGGAAAGACCATCGGTGGAAGTGTTTTAGGAACATCTAAAAGTTCCCCTATTTATTTAGAAAATTGAGAACCTAACCTTATAATACATAGGGTAACTTAATATATCCCACCAAGCTTTATAAGAATTCAAGGATGAATTCTTTTGAAAGAGGAGTACTATTACACTTAATAACATTAGGATTAGTAATTTCTTCATTTAAATTGTATTTAAGAATATTATAATAGAGGTAGATCAAATTATGATGATAGGAGCTCTTGAATTTTTTGTTTATATGAGTAAGGAATTTAATTATAATTATGAAATGACTTATGATTATATGAATTTTTGTTAAGTTGTTATAAACTATATAAGCATTCTAAGAGAAAGCATAATGTCAAAAGTGATTGCTACCATTTATACTTTGAATAAGAATGTATAGGGGCTTAATGAAATAAGATAGGATAAATTAATTAAACAAATTACATTTCATGTTTTACCCTTGAAGTGGTTGGCCCCTTTATTTCCATAAGGACTTTTTTTTCCTATATTTACTTTTTATCTTCCTTAATGCTCAAAAGAAAAATTTATAGTCATCTTCCCTATATTTCCATCCTCAATCAAGCAATCAAGGTAAGAAATCCTTAACTTCTTTAATCTCCAAAGATTTCTTCATTAAATCCTTTCTATTTTTATAAGAAAATCATTGAAGATTTTGTTCAGGAAAATTTAAAGAATAAAAAATCTTAGGCCCTAAACCAAGATTTCTTCTTCTTAATGTGTAGTTGCTTCATTAATTATTAAATTTTTCTCCAAACCTTCCTTCCCCAATTAATGAGTAACATTCTACTTAATCCTTTACTTGAGTTCATATGATTTCATGTACTTTGGCTATTATAGGATCTTTAAGGAAATTGAATGGATTTTATGTTTTTGGCTTAGAAATTATTATTATTATAATGAATATAATTGTTATTATATGATTCTTATGAATCTTGATAGTTTGGTTAAGAAATTTTAAGTTAATTAAGGGAAAAATCAATTGGATAAACAATAAATTTCAAGCAAAATCTATTGAATTTTATAGTTGAAATGATTCCCTAATCAATTCATAGGGCTTAAGATTATTTTTGGATAGCCTGAATTAATTCATGAATCAATTTAGCTTGAAATGACTAGGGGAATTGATTCATTGATTGATTGATTAAGGACAAGTTGCTCTCTTTATGGTCTAAAATTGATTTAGTCATAATAGATACTTATAGCATAAATTGATTCTCCAATCAATTCAACATGTACAAAATGCTTCCATATAACCCAAATGAATTCCGATAAATTCACACTACCCCATTTTGAAATTTTACATGTTTTAAGGATTTTGCATGCATTGCTTATTCATATATAGGCCTTCTGTGAAAAAAAAATGACCTCATTAAGAAATAAATGGCTATAATATGGGTGTGGTGCACATGTGAAACCTATTTTGTTAAGAATTTATTGATTTATGCTTGTGTATGTGCCTTGAATAAGAATTGGTGATAATGAGGATGATTCATGCTTATGTTATAACTTAAGCATCAGATTTATGCGCCCATTTGTAAAGGGATAAGAAAAGCCCCAGAGAACAATGGTGGATTTTCTTTCTTTCTTTGCCTTGTTTATTTCTATTATTGCCATTGCCTTGAAAATTCAACTATTGACATCTCTTGTACAAGTTTAATGGTCTTATTTATTGAATAATATTCTTGTGAAGGCTTGGTTTGATTCTTCTTAACAAGTTTAATGCTATAGCTAGAACTTGAGTTAAGTTTTATATGATAGCTATGTGGATAGTATTTGATTGTCTTTAAGTAAGCCTACTCAAGAACTTCTCATTTATGTAATGAGATCAATAAATAAGCATTTAATTATAGTTCTATAAAGTTAATTGTTTAAGTAGAATATTATCTTGTTAAACTTCCAAACTTAGTTTTGTGTGATTTACATTTTTCATATACCCAAATTGAGGTTCTACCATCACCACCCCTATAATAGGTAGGATTGTCTTAGTGCAAATCCTCCATTATTTTGTAAACTAAGCAACACTTATTGTTATGATTTTATTGTTTGTAAGGTACACTTTCTAAACTTTCTTATATGGGGGGTCATTGGAATGTAAAATGTTTTATGTAAAGCTCTAATTAGGCCAATTTATCTCTCCATAGAAATTTAGGTTTATAAGTTGGTCTAACCACTTTTTCTAGGTAACCTACACATGTTTTGAATTAATTCAATTGTAATATAAACGTTCACAAATTTCTAGAACCTTATTTAAAACTAATGATAGATTTATAATTCGTTTGCCTCAATATTCTATTAAGTGGGATTAACTACATTAGTTTAGCATAAGTTAGGCTATAAAAGGATTATAACAATAAATAATAATTTGATTAACTTATTCCCGTGTTAATATTTCTATTAATATATTAACGACTTGATCTGTGGAAGGATAAAAATAAGATATAAATAATATATGAAGCAATAAAATTGATACTAAATATTTGTAAGAAACTAAATGATAAACTTATGTTTGTAAGAGTATAAAATAGGTGTTATAAATAAAAAGAAAAATTAAAAGTAAATAAATTTATAATAATTTAAATATTAATCTATATTTAAATTTTCAATATGCATAATAATTTAAACTTATAATTTTTATGGATATTATTTTGGGTAATTCAACTTTCTTGAAACAATTTTCTAGAAAATAATAAAAAAATTACTTATCTTCTGATAACTTAATTAACAACAATTAATGAAAATTTTAATTCTTTGGAATTGAATTTATTTTGTAATAATTTAAATATGAGTACTATTACCACCATATACATTAAAAAATATAGACAAATACAATTTGCAAGTGTGTGTGTATATATATATAATTTTTTAAATAACTAATTGTAAATACAAGAATTTTATTTGAGGATAATATACATGTTAAAATGCATGTTTAAATATTTGTTAAAAATAATATGTAAATTATTATCAATTAATTCTTTTAATTTTTTTATTTTAGGTCCCTCACAAATGTAAGTTATATCAACTTAGTTCCTCATAAATTTTTAGTATCAATTTCATCCATCACATATTATTTTTCAATTATTTTATTCTGTCTATTTCAATAGTGATTAAGTCATTAATAGAAATTGAGATTTAGTGGGTGAAAATAAGTTAGTTATGAAGAACCTACGATCTAACCTATTTTTTTTATCTAAGTTAACCTAGCTTTTTTACCCATAAATAGGCTAGGTCAATGCTAATAAATAAGTTTATTTAACTAAATAATATAGGCTTGTTTTATGTAGATTTGGCTCGTAAGCCTATCAAGCTAGTCTAATTAATACTTAATATATTTATGTATTAATGTTATATATAATATACATTTATAAAATATACATATATGATAATAATAATAATAATAATTTAATATATGTAATTATAAATATATGTCTAATTTAATTATTAATTAATTTATTTGTTTTTGAAAGCTATTGCTTGTTATCTTATTTGAATATTTATTTATATAAGTTGATTTTTAAATAAACTAATAAATTAGGTTAGACTTTTTAAATAAGTTAAGTTGAGCTTTTAATCTTATATAGGCTTACAAGTCAAATTTAAGCTAATAATTTATAAAATAAGTCCGACCTATTTAAAGTAAAGCCTAATTTAGTCTAATCAATTTTCACCCCTAATAGAAATACTAATGAAGGATCTAAATTAACTATTTTATTATTTGTAAGTGATAAAATTGATACAAAACATTTATGAAAGATGAATTTGATATAAATGAAATTAATAAGGGATCAAAATGAAGTTGTTAGTCTATAAAAAATATTTTTTAAAATAAAATTGTAACACTTTGTTTTAGCATGGATTAAATTATGTGTATTTATATTGCATTTTATTATCATATAATTAGTGCTACATGAATGCACTTTTATTTGTGAATTCAACTAGTCAATTAAAATATTATATAAAATATATTGTATTATAATGTAAAAAATGCAAATTGTTGTAATAGTAAGGTTTGACACTCCTTGGAGCTTCAAATTTGATTCATCTTTCTTTTCAAATCAATTTCCTTGTTACATCTACTTATATCATAATCCTCACAATCAATCCATTTCCAATTAAACAGAGACAAGAAATGAAAAATCTCTTGGCGGGATTTTGATTTGCGTGCTTTGATTAGGTTGTGGGCCTAAGGTAAATTACTCGAGTAAATTAACCTTAACTTCTTTACACTGCAGTTAAAACTAACATTCTTTGTTGTTTGCAAGGTTCTCTATACCTTTGCAATAGACCCTAATTTTGTATAAGATGCTTCCTAGTTAAATTTTGGGAGAATACTCTCCTTCTAAGGTATGTGGAGATTTTCACTAATATTACTATTTATGATATGTTTTTCCAAAATAGCCTCAAAACTAATTTCTGATGTAAAGTGCATGAATTGTTAGTTACTTCAGGCTTAAATGAATTGTAACCGTCAGCTTATAGTTGCTTTAGCCTCAAAACCCTTGATTGATTGCATGCACGATGGTTGAATTGTAATAACTGAAATTAGTTCTAGAATCTACGCCCAACGGGAAACTTGAGAATTGTCAATCGTGAATAGGACAGATGTAACTGATCATGTAGATTGGGATAAAAAAATCGACTGAATTGGCTGATTGAACCAGAAAAATTATGGACTTAATTAATTGTATGATTGATTTGGTTAATCATTAAAGTCAACATTTGAAAATTTGATTAAAAAATTAGTAAACTGATGATAAATCAATCAAATTACACCAACCGATCATAATTTATATGGTTTAAACAATTTTTTTTAAGAAAAAAACCTTACTATTATTTATAAAAATAATATTATTTTTACTCGATATTTTATAAATAATTAATTATTTTATAAATGAAATTTGCAAAATAAGAAAATCAAGTTCAATATTAAATTTTTGTGATAATTTAAATCATGAAATTATTTGATAATATTTAAAATATTTTTATTTTATATATATGAATTTAAATCCATGATAATTTGATTACTTTTAATTATTATATATTAAAAATTATAAAATACTATAATTCTAATTTAATCTTGATCAAATTAATAAATTTTGAATCACTCTCATTTTTTTATTTAATAACCGCGTCAAATTTTAAAATACCAAAGCCTAACTCGGCTGAAATTTATTTATAATTTTTTTTCACTTTATCCTCGTAATGGTGACGACATTGTTCTGTTGGATAGAAACAACAATTTTTAAGTCCATTTATTGTATATGGAACCTACCACTAGAAACAAATGAATGCAAAACGAGGAAAAAGAGAAAGTTTCCTCCAGAATATATCAAAATATAGAAATACGATTATTCTTATAAAAAAATAATTATATTCAATAAACAAAAGTAGGTTATTTTGACCCTTTTTTTTCCTTGCATAGTTATATGTTTCTCAATTCTTAATTCCGTTGCGCACTTCATGTTATTTGACATTTTGAGGATCAGTTTATTTCAAAGGTTATGAAGAAGCATTTTCCCCCAAAAAGAAAAAAGGAATTAAATTATTAGTTTGCATCTGACCATACTCTCAAAGCAACCATGCAGTACATTGCTTAGACAAAATTATCCTCAGGATGCAAGAAAATGCTTGCATCCTATAACATTATGCTTTGGTTAATCGCTGAACACCACCATTATTCAAAAGGTTCTAAACAGCAATTGAGGATGGCTACATTGCTAATTGAAATAACAATTACTAATTATTTCACTTGAATTAACATACTATTGCAATTAAAGATAGTTAATATTATTGAATCATTAAGTTAATATCATAATTAAAGATAATTACTTTTAGAATATAAGCAAGCACCAAAAGGTAATCACAATCTTCTCAAGACATTTCAACATGATAGAACTGTTACTTTCAGTTGACAGGACAAACCGAAATTTTGCCAGCATTCTCAGTTGATGATTCAATATTATCTGGAGATTAGTTTGACTAGGGTCAATAAGTTCTCAAGTGAAAGTTGTGAGATAAGTAGTTACTAAAATTTATCTAGAAAAAATAAACACTAATCCTCAGCAACGGAGCACAAATTTTCTTAGTTCCACACATCAGTAGCACATTGATTATAAAATCAGTTTGAAAAGAGAGGATGAGGCAAAGACAAGAAGGAAGTAACCGTTAACCTAATGGTTGCTCCTGATGTAAAACAAACTTCTGAAGAAAAGCGAATTTATAATACGTTTTCTTTCCTCTTTCCCCCATTTTCCCTACTGCCAAACAAACCATTAACCAAAGGGTTGCTCCTGATGTGAACAAACTTCTCTAATGAAAGACCAAAATTTATAATACAGTCCCAATGCCTTCTGAAAAAACCCATTGAAAGCAAAAAGAATGCCATATGCATATGCCAATATTGCAAAACAATCTATCAACAAGCCATGTGGAAACTAATTATAATGTATATATATTGCACTGAAGACCATATACAAAAGCCATAAAAAGCCAACGGAAACTATGCACTATGAAAAAAGAAGGCTAATCCGTAGTTTATATGCTATGTCCCCTAGACAAAACATCCATGTATCACAAAGATTAATTTCCACGTCCTCTGCCACCTTGTATATTGTTGCACATGTTTAACATCAGCCTTGTCGCTCTTCCCTCAGAAATTTTTTTGGTGAAGACGCAAGAGGCAGCCAAACATCAGATGGTTCAGTGTATATTTTCTGGAGAAACTGTACAGCTAGTCTCTAGTATTAACTGAGAAATAGGTTCCTTAGAAGGCGCTGTCCCACAATCTCATGATTGAACAAAGAACAACGTCAACCAAAACTAGGCAATAGCTTTGCAACTGATCAACAGAGAAAAAAAAAACACGACCACGACTATAAGAACACACTGGTAAGTCCAAGGATGATTAGAATGAACCAATGAACATCATGCTGCTGCCTCCTAACAACTATCTACAGGATGTAAACATACCTTGCAAAATCATATGATCAAACAGGTTTTCTAGACTCTTCACTCAGTTCTCTTCTTACAAGCTCCAGAATCTCAGTAAACTGCCAAAAAAAAAAAGATTATGGAACAATATCTTACAGACCTGAGAAAATAAGTTCGCAGACAACCTCTTTACATGTTTATTAACAACAAGACCTTCATTGAGAAATACTTTCAAAAGATCACCAATAAAGTTATTTTTTATCAACAATCTACAGATAAACATAACTCCCCCCCTATTGTGGTTAGCATAATCTCCCTTTATTCTATAACATAACGTAAAAGTGTAGTAATTTTAAGTAAGGGAGATCTGTGTAGTTTAATCAAACTTAATAAGAGGTCTATCAAATTGTCATGCCTAGATAGTTTTTAACAGTTCCAGCTAATAATGATTACAAGCCCATTGTCACAAATGCATCAAGCTTTATTCAATGGAATTATTGTGATTGCTAGTTGTTTTATGCTGCACAGTACACAGAGGACCAGAAAATTGGGGTGATATTTGTTTGACTACAAGGGGTAGTTTGCACTCAAAAGGGGCAATGGTAGCCAAGTAAGGGTGGCCATAAATGTCCTAGCACAAAACTTAATTGATTTTATGATTCACTAATTAATGCTTAAACTGTGACTTCAAGTACACAACAAAAACTGAAGTGGTGAAGGGAGAGAATCTTACCCCAGGATAATGCCGTAGTATGTGTGAATAATGATCAAGGGCAATGTATATCTTTTCAAGGAGACTGAGGAGTGTATCTACTTCATCACCCAAAAGATCAACCTGAAACTCAAGTGCAAATCCAATATAAGTACACCATCAATTAAACATGTATTGAAACAGGAGAACATGAAATGAAAATGCTTTAATACTCCAAAGTAATGGAAATTTTCTCAAGTTCAGCATTCATATTGAAAATTTTACAACTTAAGTCTGACACACAAGACCTTCATTAGCTATCCAGTATTTTTCATCTCTTCTAATCAGTTATTATCATTAATCCATTATGAAATTATTCATCACATGAAAGCAAAACGAAACAGTCAATCCAAATGAAATTATTCATCACATGAAATAGAAAAACACATTGAGAATTTGTATTCCTTCCCTATATTGGTGATTAAGCATACCAAGAACTCTTAGCATTATTTTTCTGATACTATAACCCAAAGATAGGTATAGCCTGATATTACCTATTCTTAAATACTTTATCGTACATGCTTTTGAAATCAATGAAAGTAGAAATTGGCAAGAACGAAGCAACAAAAGATAGTAGAGATATAAAGCAAAAAAGAGAAAGAAGTGGCAGGAACCAACCACCCCTACCACCCACAGCCAACAAAAAGAGAGAGAGAGAGACTAAGCGAGCCATTATCGAGTCATGCCTATGCAGTGTCCTAGCTCATCAAAACTCAAAAAATATACTATGCAGTGTCCTAGCTCGTCAGAGCTCAAAAAATATACCATTTTGTTGGGAAAAATATTCCCATCCAAACAATCAAGCAGCAAGCCATTAAATTGATAAAAGTAAAGCAATCACACAAATAAATTTAACATGAAAAAAACCCTGAACTCCAGGGGAAAAAAAATGAAAAAAGATTCACTATATTGTAAAAACTTACAAGATAATGCATGTAAAAGTACTCAACCATAACCCCCATAACTTCCTAAGTATTATCCCTACATCTCTAACAAATCAAACCTTTACGACAGTTTCCATATAACCTCTATAAGTACTCACATCATATTCACCTCATAACTCAAACCATTGACCAACACAAATATTTATAACATAAAAATACTTGTTTGGCAAGAAATTTCAATCTAACTCTAACACAAAAACCTAATTTGAATAGAAAGATAACTTACAATAGGAAACAATCACAAATTGATAAGAATTAAAACCAGGGTCAAACCTAATAATCTTCACCTCAACACAAATTCCATAGTCTACATCAATTTTCGTATTACACCTATTATCAAACAAGATTTAATCATGGAGCACCAATCATATGAATCTTCTATCATTGCAATTTCTTCAAACTAAAGCAACCATCTTACTAACAAGTAGTTCTACCTTAATCAAGTGTCATAAACTTCACTGGAGTCTATCTTCAATCTCCTCATTTGTAGTCACCTCACATCACTTGTAGGAACCCCAAATCTTGCAAACACTTAAATATAGTGGCATAAACTCTCTACATCTTCGTCATTAACCACCTCTCTCATTCTTATCCATCATCAAATCTCCATCCTTATCATCAATTGCAACTCTATCCCTCTTGTCCAGGCCAAAACATCAACTTTTAATTCTTCATTATATCACTCAATCATCCTCTTCAACTAGCTCGTGATCACCTAACTATCTCTGTAGCATGGGTCACCATTCAGCATTAATTATCACACATATTTGAACAATCAACATCAACATCATTACAATACTACCACCACCATCATTATCGTCATCTTCATCATCATCATCATGGTCATCATTACCATCTTCATCTTGCACTCAAAATTGAATCAGGCTTTTACTCTCTCAAATTACCACTCTCTTCCAGCAACTAATACCAGTTGTTGGAAAAATTATCCCCATCCAAACAATGAAGCATTAGGCTATTAAATTAATTAAAGCAACACAATAAAACACAAATAGATTTGGCATGGAAAAACCCCAAACTCTAGAGAGGAGGACAAGAAAAGATTGATTATATCATCAAAGATTACAAGATAACACATGTAAAGGTACTTAACCATAACCCCCAACTTCTTAGCCACTATCCTTACATTTCTTCCACACCTTTATAAAGTTCAAAGATTTTTTTTTTTTTAAATAACATGTCAAACCCTAAACTCTAAGGGGAAAAAAATCATGGAATCAAAATTACAAAATAACGCAAGTAAAGATTCTTAATCATAACCCCACAACATTATAGCCACCACAAACCTCTATGAGAGTTCCCATATAACCCCTATAGGTACTCATCATATTTATTTCATATCTCAAACCATCAGCCAACACATATTTAGAACCTAAAAATACCTACTTGACAAGAAATCTCAATCCAACTCTAACATAAAAACCTAACTCACAACAGGAAATAGTCACAAATTGATAATAATTAGAATTTTGGTCAAATGCAACACTTTCAATATGAAATGTGCCATGTGGGTGTCGTGTGTTGCTGGTGTTGGACAATGCAGCAAACTGCAATGTTTGTGTTTCGTTATTTTCAGCTTTAATAAAACCTGATTATTATTGAAATAAACTTGGTGGAGGATTTATTTTATATCAGTTCTCAATCAGGTTCCTAAAAGAAATGCATTTTCAATGATAGTTCCTGAAAGTTTCAATTTAACTCCATTGACTCCCCATTCCCTTGTTGACAAGATATAGTAGTGTAAGAGCCAGTAATCCAGTATCCACGAATACAGCTTTCTATTTCAGAGTATATTCCATGTTCTCAAGTGAACTTTTTTTCTCTTGTATTCAATTTATTCTGCCTTACAAAATCAGTTATTATCATTAGTCTATTATACAGACACATTATGGAAAGAGGATCATATGAAACTGATTACGTTATACAGACCCACAGATCTTGATCATGAAAACGTGAAAATTAAATTAAACAAAACTGCTTAGGAAGAAATGAGAAAACCACAAATATGAAAAGAAAATATTTAGTCCCTTTTTTGGTTCGAACTATATCTTTGAACTACACACTTGCAGGTTTGTCCATTTAATGGTCTCAATCATTACATAATATAGATATAGTTCATTTTTGCAAAGGGATTGGGAGTCTGTTTTAGAACTTTGATTGGATGGTTTTTATTCGTTTTATTTTTTTCCTAATTTTGAGCCCTATTATTTTTTTTTTCTTTTCTATCTATAGTAGATTGCTTATCCTCTTCTTACTTCTTTTAATAATATTTTCTTATATAAAAAAAATTATAATTCAATTGATACTTTATAAGATTTTTAAATCATTATTTGAGCATCAACTCTTCACTGTTTCGAAAGTTATCTTCATACATTACATATAACAGGATTCCTTTCTTTCCTTGTCAACTGGGCTGTGCACGACCGAAAACAATCCCAACCACTCCCCCACCCCAACAAAACAATTCCAATGATAGAAGAGTCAACAACTCCTGTGCTTACTACTTTGAAAAGAAAGCATGGGGCTAGACCATGAAAACCATAGACTCGATCTACAGGAGTCACTCCAACATGTTAAGGAAGATGAGTCCCTTTTTTACTTTTTTTTGGGAAAAATAAGTTTCATTCAATTCATCCCTTAGTTTGGAGGCCTAACTTAAGCTCTTTGATTGAGGATTGGGTCAAACAAATGTAGACCATCAACCCAAAAAGATTCTAAAAAGATAAGTAGGTGATTAATTAGAACAAGAGAAACAGGAAGTATGTGAAATACTGTCATTCTCGATGAACAAGCACATGAATGTTCATAGTACTGTTTTTCTTCTTAGTATATGAAGAAAGAAAAAGAAGACAAACATATCCAATTAGGTTCTTTCCCTCAGAGGCACCACTTGATCACCATCTCCAAGGGTATTGGCATGCATTGCAGCATTGATAGGGTGAGATTATAAGATTAAATAAGATTAAGATAAACATAAATAAAAATATGGATCGCACGACGCCATTGAACTCTATTAGAAACCAGAACAACAAACAACAACAACAACAAAGCCTTATCCCACTAAGTGAGATCGGCTACAGAGATCCCATGACGCTATTGAACTCTATCAGAAACCAAATTTTCAATGATATTATTATTCACCAAGAGAATAAACATAAAACAAGGTTAAAAAAAAATGTCATTTGGCTGATTAAATACCTCTGCTTCAGATTTTGCAAGGTCAGAACATCTTGTTTCTAGCTTCTGCTTGTACATCAATCCCATGGTCTTAAGTCTATTGCTCATATTGATAAGGCAATGGAACTCGGAACCCATGTTTTCAAGTCTGAAAGTAAAGTCACATGTAAGAATTCAGGCTACAATCTTCAGAGAAATTCTCAATTGAATGGAAACAAAGAATTGTGAAAGACAACTACTTGCTACAGATAATGGAAATTACAAGTGCATAAAACAGAAAATGAAGATATTTGATTGGCATTTCTCCTCTTGCAAAGTTTCAACGTAAAGGGAACTATTGATATTGATATTCCACAAACATATAAAAGCATAAGGGTATAAATGTGGCATAAACAAATAGGTATTGACCTATCTGATGCACCAAAGAACAAGAAAAACATGGCAGGAGATACCCACGCCAAAATTCTAAGATATATATCATGCACGTAGTATTGTTGAAAGATTTCTGAAGGAAACTGGTTCCTCCATAGTTTCAAGATTATTATAGCCACTCCAAAACCAAATTAATCAGTTAGGTCTAGCTCATATGGACCAATCAATAATAGATTAAAACTCTGTTGGTCAAATGACCCCCTAGTCCAAGTTTTTTAATTAGAAAAAGAAAATATTATTAAAAGGATGAAGAGTACGAGAGTAGAGGATAAGCAGTCCTCCAAAAAAAGAAAAATAAAAGGGCTAAAAGCTACACAAAAAGAAAACCAAGAAAAACCATCCAAGAAACCCTGGTTCAAGATGTAGTTGTCAAAAAGTAAAAGTCAGCTATAATGTCATTGAACAAAAAGCTAAGCACCTTTCTGTCCAAAAATCCTGAAAGGTATAGTGGAAGAGATCACTGTATACATTTTTAAACACATGATGAAGTGTTTTATTCATCAACAATTCTCTAGTCATTTCCACCAACTTGAAGAGATTGCAGTTAAATCTAGGAAGGAGGCAAGCAACTCCTAATAAACCCTATTTAAAGAACCAAATATAATTTTTTTTCTTATTTTTGGCTGCCTCGGGCCACTAACCAGATAGGTAAGTAGATCATGAAGCGTTATTGGTTAATAAAACCAAGCTAAAATCAAATTTACTTTGCTATGCCTAAATAAAATACAAGTGGTACATATACCTTCAGCTTACAACAATCACAAGACATGCGTCATAATAATGAATGCAATATGCAGTATAAATTGATAGTTTCAAACAAGCTCAAAGTTCAAAAAGTAGACAAAATTATAATTGCATTCCTCAATGACAAACAATCATTCACGCAAAATATAATCAGAGAATCCAAAGACAGTCACATGTTTGAAAAACAATATTATTTTATAATATAAGATCCTTCATGGTCAAGTATGTTCCATGAACTTAATATTTTAAATAAGTTTTTTATAGTTTATGCCTCGCAGGAAGTATGTTATAGAAGTTAAAAGAACATAGAAGCTACCATACAAACAATACTTGATCAACCATTGAAGTGCAATTTTAGTAATATACTAAAAAAGAAGGGCTTCAAAAAAGTTATAAAATACCTCAAATTAATTGCTGAAATATCTTTATTTGTTCTAGATTCAAAATCAGCAACTGATGACAGCAATTGACGTACAACAACAACTGTTGATTCCATTTGTTTCCTGGTCTCTGTTTCTTTTGATTCTATCATTGTTAAAGCATTCTGTTTCTCTTGGGTAAGAGCATGAAGCACCCTTCTTTCTTCTCTAAGCTCATTTGTTCTCTGTTCAAGATCATGATTTAACTTGTGCACTTGCTCCTTATATTCTTCAATTTCCTCTCTTGCTCCCGACAATTTGTGATGAACAGCATCCAAGTCACTGTTGCTCTTAAAAATTATATCTTGTTGCTGAGTTGTCTTTCCTCTCAAACTGTTAAGCTCTTCAGATGCTAATTCCATATTTCTTTTCTCTTGTAGCAGTAAATCTTTTGCTTCCTGTGCTAACTTCTCCTTTTCTTCTAGTTTTGATGTCAATATAAGCATGTCTTGTTTTAGTTTCTCTTTGCCAGCAGTTTCCAATCTTAGTGCTTCTTTGCATTCAGAAGATTCCATTTCTAGAACAACTCGAGTTAGATTTTCCTGAACATATACCAACTTCAAGTTTTCCAATTTCACCTCAGCATCCATCAGGGCTTGTTCGTATACAACATTCAAGAGTCCCAACATGATAATCAACTCTACATCAGCATCCTCAATTTCAGACCTGCTAGAAGGTTGAATATTGTGAGCAGCCTCCTTGTATATTCCATACATTTCTTCCATCATGGAGTGCTTCATATGTGCTTCTTCAGCAATGCATCTGAACTTGTCCAAAATTTCACCCAGAAGACATAGATATACATCATAAAAAACTGAAACTTCAGCACGTGCATCTCCTATATCACAGTCAAGCTTCTCAACTGTTTGCGATAGATTCTTGTTGATCAATTGTTGTTGTGACAAGCTTTCTATTGCATCAGAAAGATCTGATGTAAGACTCTTGACTTCCTTTTCTTTATCCATAAGCAAGCTCTTAAGTTGGTGATTCTCAGACTGTAGAGACTCCAATCTATCCTTCAAACTGCTAAGAGACTCAATGCTTTCACTGAATGCATATACTTTCTCATTTCCAACAAGGATTTTATCCAATTTTGAAATGACATCAGGGATTTTTTTCCTCAACATATCAAACTCCTTATCCCTTTTTAAGGGCAGGGAAGAACCTCTTTTTTTATATAGTTCACCCTTAAGGCGGAAATTTTCATCAGTAATCCACTGCACTTGAGATTCATGATTTCTTCTCATCTTAGTTATCTCAGAGTTATAGTATGTGAACAGTTCATCTCTAGACATGTGCTTCAGTGAGGCAGGCTCCAAACACTGAGTCTCAGACTTGTTATCTGTTGAATCCTCATGCTTACCATTTGCATCTGAAGTTAGTGATATATGATTTGTTGGTGGCTTCCTTTGGAAATGGTCAGTCCTCTTATTGTGACACCATTCCTCACCATTCTCAAAGGATCCATGGGAAATAAGCAGCCCAGTTTCAGAAACATGCAATGTTCTAGAAATTGAATCTAATTCTTGACGCAAACCAGAGATTTCTTTGAATTTGTCAAACCAATTTCCACTTTGCGAGTCAATTTGAGAATTTTGGTTACACAACTTCTGCTCAAACTCTTCTTTCAAACTGTGAATACAAGTTTTGATCACCATCCCTTCAGTTTCTGACCGAAACTCCTGCTGCAGCTGCCACTCAGAAAGTGATGCCTTTGATAGCTCAACAATATTTTTTACCCTTCTGCAAAAAGTGTCAAGAGAAGCTTCTAGACTTTCAAAAGTTTTATCAACATAAGTCCATTTTTCAGATACCTTCTCTTGCAGAGTACCACCCAATTCTACCAATGCAGAACCTGAATTAGTTCCTCTAATACAACCAGTCCCACTTATCTTATTTATTCCCTTCTTGAGCTCCATTAACTGGTCATCAGCTACAATTCTAAGGCCATTCACAAATTCTATCATTCTATCGTGCTCAAGCATAGAATCTGAAAAGCTATGGCTAAAAGCTACACGGGACTCATGTTGAACCCCAGGAGCTCTAATTTCCTCCGAACCAACATCGTAAATAGGGAGCATTTTCTTTAGCTCAGTCACCTCCAATTCTTTCTTGGCAATTCTATCTTCAGCCTCTTGCTCGACTGCATTAACTATACCCTTTATGACTGAATCACTTACCACCCTAGAAATGGTCAACCGTTCATTGAGGACTTCCCAATAAGCATCCATTTCCTTGAGTAAATTCTCACCCAGACCCCCATTTTCCTCGTCATATTCACTGGCAAGCTTGATATTATCCATAGTAGAAAAATAAATAAATAAAAGAATACTCCAACAGCCACTTCTTTGTAGATAAGTATCAGCAGTTTGGAGCCATTCAAATGTGAGGTCAAACCCAGTAAACTGCCAAACTCAGAAGAAAACGAAAGTGAATTAATGGAATCTATAGACCAAGAAACAAAGTTTTACTATGAAATTCATGAAAGTGCAATTTACATGTAAATACAGAACACATGTTGAAAGAAAACGGGTTAATTTAATTACTGAAAAAGGATGAAAAAAAAATTGAAGACAATTAAAAAGCAGCTGAGTCAAACCCATTTCAGTTTTCCGATTTTCTTCATAAAATAAAAAGTTTTGGGTAAAAATTAAAGAACCGAGAAGCTGAAAAGCAAGGTGAACTGCAATGTGAGTCTATGCTGATCAATTCCGGCAATACAGGGAAATCATAGAGAATAAAGACAAATTCACAGACTTACAGGTATAAATCCCTAAAATCTCAGCTGATACTATGGGAATTGGCTACTGAAAATGGCACGAAGTTGAGAAAGCTGGGGAAAATCCCAAGACCTTCGTTGAAAATTTTTGAAAACAGGTTTGCTCTGAAATTCTGAACTCTTGTACAGGTGTCTAGGTTTAGCAAAAGAGAAAAGTCTAGAAGAGATTTGAGAAAAGCAGGTGGGATAAAAGGAACCAATATTTCGGTCGCTGCCCTCCTAAAGCATGGAGGTTCCATGTTGTATTTTCTTTAGTTACGCCGATTAAGTATAATTTTATTTTAGAAATTTGATGTGACACTTTTTTTTTTTTTGGCAATTAAGTATAATTTTTTTATATCACATTTTTTTGGGAAAAACTCAAAATTCCTTATTAGGATTGAAATATTTTGGCACTCAATTATTGATCTTGAATAGCATATTCTACTATTTATTGACTTGGCTGAAATATTTTCACAAGAAATCCAATGCAACTAAAATTCTCTAAGGACTAATTTAATGATTTAATGATTTATTATAATCTTTATTTAATATTTTAGAATAATTTATATTCAATTTAAGCTAATTATATTTATATTTTTAAAAAAATATATATTATATTTTTTTTAAGAATAGAGATGTGAGTAAATATTTAAAATAGAGGATAAGAAAAGTCCATATGTATAAAAAAGAGACACTAATTTATATTTTTAAAAATAAAAATGATATGTATATAATTACCCTTAATTTTAAATAAGTTGAATGCGTATATTAATAATCTCTATAGTATATACTAGCTATCATATTTTTTATCTGTTATTATGATAAATATTATTCTTATAGTTCATCATATGTCAATTCATTATTTTTTACAATGAAAAGTCAGTTTGTTATTTGTTTTTGATTTGTTCAAAATAAATCTTTAGTTTGCTATTTCTTTTCAATAAAAAGTTGGTTTGTCATTTCTTTTTCACCTAAAAGATAAATTATGAAATTAAAAAATATTTTTATTATATTTATTAACTAGCAACAATCAATAATAAATGTAAAGATATTGATTGCTCCTTTATTTAACTTTTCAATATTAAATTAATTCTAAATAAAAATTTATATTTAAATTTGAATCTATAGCATCATCTTATATTAAAATAATTTTATTTTGAATTTTGAATTAATATGTTATCTTAAAAAATGCATTCAAAGTTAATATTTGAATCCAAAATTAATTACTAATATTGAATAAAGCTATTTGATGAAATCATGGAAGTCATCTTTCAATTTAAATTAAAAATTAATTATTAATCTAGATTAATAGAGTGGCGATTTGTTTCCTTCCTTAAATTTCTCCTTATAATATTGCCTTTTATATATTTTATTTTTATTACTCAATCATTTAAAATTTTGTATTGCTTTCTTCTTTTTTCTCTTTACTTTCAATTTAAAAAGCAATTATATCATATGAAGTATTCACTTGACTTCGCTTAGCTATATTAAATCTACAACTTAAATGTATAATTGTTGCAAATTTACTAATTTATAAAATTTCAATTTCTACAAATTTGTAGAGGTATAATAATGATGATTTTCAACTGATAATAAGTAAATTATATTTCTTCTCATTATCTCCTAGTATTTTAAATTTTTTGTTACTAAAAATATGTTTTATTTACCAAGAATTTGAAAGGTCAAATCTCAAAATAATGCTGCTTAAATTATAAACATTTTGTTCAAATATATATTAGAGTCATAGGTTAATATTTTGAGCAATTATGGATAGCTTAAATTAATTAGTATTTTATTTTCAAGATGATTAAAAGGTTTTGAAATCATTGGTGAGTATTAAAAGGTCTATTTGTTATAAATGATTATTATAATTTTTATCATTTAAATTTGTAATCAAAGTTGTATATATTTAGGGCACTTATCATATATTTTCTTATAACCTATATTATTATTTAATTATTTTTTATTCTTATTAAAGAGCATTATAGGAAATTTAATAATTAAAATTATATATATAATTTTATTATGATATCTACTCTATAAAAGGCTTAGCAATTTTTGAATTTCTTGACATTGTTTTGCAAATGATAGTGTTTGTTTTATTTTCTATTTTTTAGGTTTTAAAAATAGAAGAACTTGTTTAACAACTTATTTTGAAAATCCATTTTTAAAAATTATTCTTTGAATATGTAACTTAAAGACAAAAAAATAGAAACAACTTTTAGTTATTTTTTAAATTTATTTTCTTATTTTAAATATTAATTTTATAATTAAATAAAATATTTTCTTATTTACAACACTAATAAACCTTTATTCTTTGTTTTTATTCAATCTAAAAATAGTTTTTGAGAATAAAAAATATTTTTTAAAAATAATTTTTAAGAACAATTTTCAAAAATACAAAAACAAAAATATATAAAATGTACGCATAGTTTTTTTTTTTTTGCTATTTAGAGATTGTTTTTTATTCTTATATAGATAAATAAATATATATTTCTTAAAAGTTATAACTCAATATAACATGTGCAATTAAAAAAAATAATGATCTATATAAAATTATATTATAATAATTGTTGTATGAAAACTATATCTTCTCAAATACTAAATTATGGTTTATTAAGCATATTATATCTTTCTTATATTTTTAATATGTCTTCTTGTATTAGATGATTAAAAAGTAATATTGAATTATAATAAATAAAATATCTATTTATTCTATTTAAAGCAATAACAAAAAGTTAGAAACATCAATTTAAATTTAATATCAATTTTTGTCATATTTTATAATTAAAGTATAACATTCAAATATTTAAATAAAGTTTACCTGTTGTGTCAATCAATCATTCAATATATACACTTAATTATTTTATTCTTAACAGTAAATCAAAAATTAGTTAGAGAGTATGATAGATAATTGCAACTATTAATAAAAAAAATTGAAGATTGAGAATTTGATAAATAACAAGTTATCCAAAAAGTAATTCCCTATTTTGTAATAATCTCATTCCTTATTTTTTTTATCAATAATTGTGATCATTTATTATAACCTTTAAAGTGCATTTTATTCTATAGAATTGGATTCATGCATTAGAAATTAGTTAGAAAAAAACTTCACTTGCGTTTCACCTTTCAATTATGATATTAATGATATATTTTATATCTTAAAAAATAAATAAATATCAACAATGCATTAATTTTTGTATCAAATAGTAATATATTATGATTTAATTTTTTATTGTAAATCTAAAAAAGGCGGAATCTAAATTATTTCTTTTTTTATCATTTTCAAAGAGATATACAATTATATACTTGAAAATAACATAAAAGGATCAATATAATATATGTAAAGTATTGTTATAAATGCATGGCTTGCAATATAAAGGCTTAACATGAACAATTTCATTACATATCTTATTTCATAACTTGCTACTAAAAGTAGTCATTTTTAATTATCTATGATACTTTTTATTTTTTAAGGTTAATTAATTGATAATTATATTATTATAATTATATTTCTTTTTAGATAACTAATATATATTTATGATGTCGTATAGTATTGAATTTTTTTTTGTGTAATGTATGAGTGACTTCCTAATAAATTATAAGCTCTGTTCACGATTCATAATATTTTATATTTTTATATGAATAAAAGGGACAAAGCCTGAAAAAAATAACACAATACTTAATACGCAGTATTTGTGTAGGTGTAAAATAACACAATACTTAATACTTACGACGCGTAGAAAGAAAATGTGTATCAAGTATTTTTTTTTATTTAATTTATATAGTGATAATTTTCAAGCAATAAGACGTGGTAGTGGGGGTAAGCAATTTAATTAATTTTTAAAAACTATGATTGAAAATCATGTGTAAAATTAAAATTGAAAAGAAATTTTAAATTATACAACATTTTAAAGTAATATTTTAGTCTTTTTGATTATCTATTAAATTTAAATAATTTTTTTGTAAAGATAATGGTAACCTCACCATTAACTATTTCATTTATGAATTTCATAATAATAGAAATAGAACTATCTTTTCTGTATATTCTCTCTGGTTTCGTTGCTATTGTAGGCTTTACACAATCAATTGGATCATATAAATACCTCTTTAACACAAAGATATCCCCATAACACAGATCATTGAAAGAATCTCAAAGACCCACCGAAATACAGAAGTCAGGATTCTAAAACAAGTACAAATGATTAAAAGCTAGCTTATAATGTAATTTTTTATATCATTTTTAACTTATTTCTATGTTATTTAATTAGTGACAATTAACTGGTATTTTTTGGTGTTAGTGCCACATTGACATTCAATATTATCTTAATAAATTTACTCTCTATTATATATGGAATTCAAACTCAAGACTTTGTGTGTGTATATATATTAAATAAATTATTACTTTTATTGTTATCAAAAAAATAAATGCTAACCATCATCTTGGGATGATTATTAAGCTATGATAAATAGTTTCCAACTAATATTCAATATTTGTAGCAGAATTTTATTTAATATTTTATTCTTATTTGTAATAACACAATTAATAATATAGTCTTATTTAATATCTTGATCTTATTTTTAATAAAATCACATTTTAATCCTATATAGTAACTAATTGCATTTGCAATTACTATATTTAGCCATTCAAATATTTAGGATTTTATATTTTTTGAGATCCACACTAATTAAAGGTTAGATGCTGCATTTGGCCATCTAAATGCATGGGACACCTACATTTTTATAAAGTCTATGCTAATTAACAGTTAAATATTCGATTTGCTTCTCCACAAGACCTCCTACATTTTCACAAGTCCAAACATAGCAATTGCAGGTGCACAGGCTATACCAAATTCGAAACCAATTTAATTATATTGGCCCTTTATATCTCTCTATTAAAAATTAATATTTCTTTTTCCCTCTCTTTATTTAATATTATATTAAAATAGAGGAGTATATTAATTTAAGATTTTGCTAATAAATTTTAAGATAATACAAAAAAAATCTAATTAATTACTCCAAGAATGGTTGCTAACATTTGCTTTACCAAAAATAAAATTAGTGAGAATCAAATTAGGCATGTGAATTATAAACAATTACCTAGAAATAAGTTTAGAATTAGGTGAAAAAATTATGCAGCAAGTTCACATTTAATAACACCATTCTTATTTCTTTTTTTTTTGTAAAAATTTTTATTTCTATTTATGAAAAACAAAAGAAATTTCAAAAGGTAATTAGAAAAGATAATTTAAAAAATTTAAAATTTAAGAGTACAAAAGAATAATATCTGCATATTTAATCTTTTGGTTTTCTTATTTTTTCCATCCAAATCAAGAAAAACATCAAATTTCAAAATTTTATTTTAGGGTAAAGAGCATGATATTAATCGAAGCTGTAATTAATTGGATAATAAGAATTAGTTTCAATATTTTGTAAGTTTTAAAGTTACATTAATTTCTTTTTTATTATATAATAATATAACAGAATGGAAATATACTTCATTTATTTGTACAAAGATTGCTAATGTTATTGCTTCATCATATTCAACCAAACAAAATAGCTTAAATATTGTCTTAAAAAATAAAAATAAAAGTTATAGGTTCGAAGAAATTCCTTTGAACCTATCATATATGCATACTTGCATTAGCTCTAAAAATTTTCAAATTTTTGAATAATTTTTTTAAATTATCATAATCGAATAGCTACTCTAAAGATTAGCTAGAATGAGATAACTATTTCAAAGATTAATCATATCCATCAATAAGTAAAATTCATATGAGATTAGCATACATATCATTTGACGAGGGGACTTGAAGACTTCTAAATATGTAATTTGTGAACATTAGAAGGAGATAGTAAGGGGTGAGATCTATTTACAAGTTAGAACATTAAAAAAGGTGATCGAAGATCCACCCGAGAGATTTAAATTCATCAAGGATTTGGTATAACTTTTGAGCAATGGGATGGAGCCACATTTCCTAGCAATTATGTTGTCAAGAGGTAGCTTTCGTCCTTATAACTAATGGGTCTACAACTATTTGTGCAAATGTCGACTTCAAGCTAGGCCTATGGAATGTGTTATGCCTAAGTGTACATTATGTTCGATCGATTTTGTATAGTTTGTTTAGAATATGGATGTCACTTACCTTATTCTTATCATAACATTTTATGACTCAAGACTACTTTTCCTATTACATTTATGGTACTATGAAGGCCACATTTCCAATTAGATTTAGATTGTTCCCTTCCCTCTTTCCTAACTCTTAATGTCCCTTGCATTTGGATTGCGGTTTTCCCTTTAATTCACATTTCTAAGTAGCTAAGGTTAAAAAATTTATCTTTGAAGACAAATTCATTTCTCTGCTTATATCATTGACCATGCTCAGATTTCTATTCCTAAAATTGTTCAAGAATTGATCCCATAACTTTAAGATAATATTGAAAGTATTCGTAATCAATGTTAATAGGTTATTCTTGAAGAACAAACTTAACAACCTCTATAACAAATGTCATTAAGAAAATCTACTAGAGAGAGAAGAAATGCGATTTTGGATTATTACATCATCTTTCTCTAAGAACAAGAGGTATGTATTGGAATAGTAGAAGATGATCCAATTAACTTCTATCAAGTCATTAAAAGTTTTAACTTTCAAAAGTGGATTGATGCCATCAATAAAGAAATAAAGTTCATGAGAGACAATAATGTTTGGGATCTTGTCCTATTGCTTAAAGGTGTGAAATCTATTAGTTGCAAATGGATATTTAAGACCAAGAAAGATTCAAAAAGCAATGTCGAAAGATATAAGGCTTATCTTATCAAGGGTTTTACTCAAAAGGAAGGCATTAATTATAAAAAAAAAAAATTCTTTGGTTTCTTCAAAAGACTTTTTAAGGATTATAATAGCACTTTTGGCACATTTTGATCTTAAACTACATCACATGGATGTTAAGATAAAGTTTCTTAATAGTGACATTGATAAGACAATTTACATGGTGCAACTTAAAAACTTTGTTTTAGAATATTCAAAGTAAATGGTTTGCAAATTAAAGAAATTAATTTATAAGCTTAAATAAGCTTCTTGTCAATGGTCTTACAAGTTTCACCAAGTTGTTATCTCTTTTGGTTTTGACATGAATGTAGTTGATAGTTGTATATACCACAAGTTTTGTTGGAATAAGCATGTTTTCCTAGTTTTATATGTTAATGATATATTGCTTGCTAATAATAATATAGGCTTATTACATAAAACTAAAAGATTTCTATCAAAGAAATTTGAGATAAAAGATCTTGGTGACACTTTTTTTATGTTAAGACTACAAATACACCAAGATCACTCTCAAGGCACTCTTAAGTTATCATAAAAGAGCTATATCGAGAAAGATCTTAAAAGGTTTAATATGTAGAATTGCAAACCAAGTGACTGCTAGAAATCGCACATTATACATGCACAGAGGAATAAAAATTTTGCATGATTTCCACTAAGGATCCATGTGAATTTAGGACGCCATAAATTAGGGATTAGGGTTTATACCTTTCGGCAAAAATCTTCTATTCGCTACACAGTAAATTCGATCTGCTTCTGTCCATTTTCCAATCCAATCTGCTCTGCAAATCACGAACCGGAATAGAAACTAGAAGATCAAATCACCAGTGCAGCGTTTAATATGGCTGCACCTCTATGGTATCCACATGAACCCATGAATCACTGATGAATGTCCACACAAACACCAGTTGGAATTGATCTCCTTTCACCTCGTAGTGCTAACTACGCCTCTTCAGGAGTTTTAGTCAAGGAGAGGTGCTAGGGTTTTTCTGTGCCTTTTGGGGTGTGTGAATAATGATAATAAACCTATTATTACCCAACAAGCTTATTTAAATAGGTGCATAGAAAAACCTAACTTATTTGGACTTTATTCCATATACAATTATAGGCTTACTATTGAGCCTTATAATTATAACATGAATTCCTAAATATTAGGCCTAAACAATTTAGTCCATTAATTCCAAATTCACTAGGCTCTAAGTGTGCGACCCTATAGGCTCTCATTATGTTGGCAATGACCATTGATCATATTAATGATCATAAACAATGATTAGTGTCTAGTAACACATCATTGTTACCCAATCAATGAGAAAGTCAGTGATTTGACTAAACTTTTACATGTGATCATCACCTATGTCCTTTTGTCCTATACATCTAGATTGAGCACAAGACATGAACCGTGTCATTCCCGTATAGCCCAATCTTAAGGTTTATTGATTCCTAAGTAAGCTGACTGAAACAAATGTAATCGACATTCCATGTCAATTCATCTGAGCACGGCCATGCATTTTCTCAGCTTTACTTAATCAAGGGGCCTATAGATGTTACTCCTGTTATATAGGAGGGACGAATCTCATCTTGATCACACAAACCCCTTCGCATGATATATGATATATCCAATATCTACCCTTGCATTCACTCAACCATTAGTGACATAGAATAGTATCAAAATATGAAACTCACATATAGGGAACCTTGGTGATCTCAGGTCAAAGGACCATATTAATAATGATCACTAAGAACCACTCATGACACTCATATAACAATCCATGTAGTGTTCTTAATATGGGTCGGTCCAGTATACAAGTTATCTAACTTGTACTCATGTGTAAATTTAATATCCCATATAAGTCTTCACACATGCTAGTCTTAATATATCAAAGCAACCTAATCCACAATGATATATGACTAGGGACATTTAAGAATACAATTATTCTAAAGTTATTATCATAATTGAATATATTACGCAGACAATATATATAAATATAATAATTGAAATTATCATTAAAATAACATGATTCAAAATTACAATCATCAATATGATTAGTTTTAGGGCATATACACTAACAGTGACACCCTTATTGTTAAGGGATACAAATTCAATTTAGGTTAATGCCCTATAAATAATTTTAAAGTTAAAGAAATATAAAAGATTCCTTATGCTTTAGCTATAAGGAGTTTGATGTATGCTTAAGTTTGTACGTGTCCAAATATTATGTACAATATTAGGATATTATGAAGATACTTGAGCAATCTAGAAACTAGAAATAGATCATTAGAAAGTAGCCAAAAGGGTCATGTGGTATCTTTAAAGAACAAAGCACTACATGCTTACATATAGGAATCGAATTAGTTAAATATCATTGGATGACTGGACTTTAATTTTGCTAGATGCTTAGGCAGTTATAGATCCACTTCAGACTATATCTACTTGCTTACTAAAAGAGTTATTTCTTGGAAGTGTGTAAAGCAGAAACTCATATATTCTTCCACTATAGTAGCTAAATCTATAGCATGTTATAAGACATCTAATCATGGAATATATATATAGAATTTTGTCATTGAGCAGTAAATTGTGGATGGTATTGAAAAATCATTAAAGTTATTTTGTAACAATAAGTTATCAATGCAATATTAAAAAATAATAGAAGTTCATCAAAGTTAAAAAACATAGACATTAAATTCCTAATTATTACGGAAAGAGTTTAAAATGATAAGATATCTATAAAGCACATTAGGACAAACTCCATAGTTATGGATTCATTTACTAAGGGTTTACCACCCAATGTTTTTCATGTATACTATTCATAGAGGTGTAGTATCACTTGATAATATGCTAGTTTAATAGGAGTTTATATTTATGAGTGCTCTTGTCTACTTATATGTTTTATAGATATTTTATAGCTATTTATTGCAATATAAAATCTTATATAGTTACATTCTAATTTTGTTTAGTTTGATCTTCTTAGGAAATAAGCTGGACTAGTTGGAAATAGGCATGTTAAGATTACATTGCATGTAATTTTCATGCTACACATTCATGCTTGATCCATATCATTGATTGTATCGATATATGCAACCATTAATAAATCTAGTAATGATAACTATATGAAAAGTTGCTTTGATCCTATATTAATATGATTGATGGATTGGATTGATTAGAGATAATTCTGGTAATAACATTAATTTTAAGCTCATAAGGTTATATTGTTATATATAATTACAAAGTGTTATGTATATATATACATATATTGTTCAAGTGGGAGGTTGTTGAATTTTTCTAAGGACATATACATTGTATATATATGTAAATAATAATAATAATAATAATTGTATATTATTGGCTATTATAAATTTAATCCCAATTAAAGTGATGCAATAAAGTTCAAAGCTAAATGAATCTAATCATCTCATTAAGTACAAGTTTTAATGTATAGAGACCTAAATGTCTTATTTCTTATTTATGATGGGCAAATTAAATATAAGAAAAATAAAAAAATAAATAAGTGGTTATGGTTCTTAAATTGTATGTAAGGACTTTATTTTTTTGATATCCCATCATTAAAAAAATAAAGGGATGTTTTCTTTAAAAAATTGACATGCATTATTTTGGAAGATAAAAAACCACAAAACCATAATCTCTTTTGTTTTCATCAATTTAGGTACGCTTTCATATCTAGTATATTTTTCTCGATAATTAAACATGAAAGATCCATGTTTTGATAATAAATCTTATCATTATCGTAATTAAAGTTTTTTGGACAAGACCTTCATTGCCTATTAATTGATAGATCAATATTAGACAATAAAAGTTTAAAGCAATCATTTATCAAGTACTAATAACTAGTTGTTATAAACTCATACGATACATGGATTATAAATTAAATTTTATATAAATTGAAAAATATTTATATGGATAAATTTTAAATTAGCTTTGTATTATATAATAAAAAATATTATAAATATATTGAAACTTCACTCATTGTATTTATGTTATAATTATATATTTAAATTTGTAAATCACATTTTTTTAAGATGTATAATACTTTTTGATAGATAAAGTGTGAAAAAATAAATTAATTTTCATTACTAATCATAAATTTTTCATAATTTAAATCTTTAACTAAATTAAAATGGAAACCAAATAAATAGAATCTCTCACAACTTGTTTTACTTCTCATTTATTATTTGTGAATCATATTTGAAGAATAATTCGATTTAGAAAAGCTTTTACCGATGAATGCAAAAAGATAATACACACATATATAAAATATTTAATAATTGAAGATATATTTTCTCTTATAAAAAATATTTGTTCTTATAAGGATCTAATTGGGAAATCAATTTTACATTCAATGAAATTTTCAAATATCCTTTTTAAGTTCTTGAGTCACTATACAATATATAATTGAGTATGAATTATTTATATTTAAATACAAAGTTATTATAGAGCATGTTAATCTTAGCCGAACCTTTCTTGTTAATGAGTAGAAGTTCAAATCTAAAAAATGACCCCATAAGCAAAAAATATATTAAGTTTAAATAATCAAAGTGGTGTCCCCACTCAATGTCTCACCAAAACGATATACACATACACACACATATACATGTTGCAGAATAAAAACTTAAGAAAGAAGCTATAACCATAAAAATAGTAATGCTAATCATATGTATTTATTTTTAAAAATAAAAATTTTAGTGGTAATAATAATAATAATAATAATAATAATAATAATAATAATAATAATAATAATAATAAAATAGAGAAAAAATATATTTTAGTTGTCCAACACAAACTCACCAAGAAAATATTGATAAAAATTAAATACATAAATTTTATTCTAGTTTCAAATATTTTTATTAGTAAGGGAATATGTAGATAATTAATTCACTTAAGTAAAAATTTTAGTTTATTTAAAATATTTTTATAATAAAAAGAAAGTATATTGTATTATATATATACTATTCCTTGATATTGGTGTCCAAGCTATAATAATAGTATAGATCGAAAAAAAAATGTAAAAGAAAATACAATGAAGTAAATAAAAAAATATAAATCTCAATGCATATTTAATATGAAACATAAAACTTGAAAATTGATATAAAAATGTAACAAAATCAAAATAGATAAATATGATTTTAGTTTTTAAATATTTTTATTAAAAATATTTTTACAATAAAAAGAAAATATATTACATTACATTTATACTATTCAATGATATTGAATTTGAACTTTAAATACTAGAAGTGAAAAGAAAAATCATATAATAAAATAGTTAAAAGGAGGAAACATAGAGTGTGGACTGTGAAGTCTTAACAAAATCTTAATTAATATATTTTTAATTTAAAATTTGATAAAAATATTAAGAAAATTCAAATAAATAAATTTATCTTAAATATTTAAATATTAATTTTAAAAATAAAATATGTAATTAATTAATTTTTTTAATAATTTTTATACAAAGGTTTTTAACATATTCAAAATAGTTGAATAAGTTAAAAATAAAATATACACATTATATCTATGCCATTAGTGGTTAAGTTGTAAGCAATGGCAATGCATATGGAAAAAATAGAAAAATATGCAAATGAGTAAATAAAAAGAAGAGAAATTATATGTAAGTTGTAAAATAATAAAAAACATGAAATAAATTAATTCAATTAAATAAAATTTTACACTTATTTAAATTATTTATATAATAAAAAAATAATGTGTCATATCTATTATATTCGATAATATTGACATCTAACCTTTAAAACTAAGAGTGAATAGGAAAAAGAAAAGCATGCGATAGAATGAATTTAAAAAAAAGTATCTATACGTAAATTATAAAACCTTCACGAACTTTTAATTAATATATATTTAATTTGGCATATAATTCTTAAAAATTGATATCAACATAATATTGATAAAATTTAATATTCAAATTTTTTTATAAAAAATAAAACTTACAATCAATAAATTCAATTAACAATTTTGATATTAAAGTTGTGTCTTATTGGATATATTTTTAAAAATATTTAAAAAATATATTATTTTATATTTATATTACTCGCTGATATTAATATATGAGATAGGTGCAATCAAAGTGTATATGAAAAATAGAAAAGTATAAAATATAATGAATAAAAAGAAAAGAAATAATGCATGGGTGGTAAAATAATAAGAATTAAAAATAAAATATATAATAAAATAAATTAATTATATTAATTAAAATATTTAGATTATTTAAAATATTCTCATAGTAAGAAAATTATATTTTGTTATGTTTAGGGTATGTTTGATAACATTAAAATGTTTAGTGTTGAAATCAAGCATTGGATTTTAAAAGCTAAATTCATTAAATTATAGCATTTGAATAATTTTATATTTTAAAATATGAGTTTAATTAATAATTTAAAATTTTATTTACAAAATATTGAAATTTTGTATAATTTTAAAATTATTCTTGGTTGTTGTTAAAAATTTTATACATCACATTTTTTAATTCTAGATGTAAAATTTTGTATAAATATGCATGAAATTATTGAGTATTGAAATTAAGCACTAATTTTAAGTGCTAAACATGTAGTGTTGGACCTTTAAGCATTGAATGTGGATAATGGTTTGAAAGTTTTATCACAAAACATTTAAATTTTGAGTAATTTCAAAATTATATTAATTATAATTTTTACCAAATCCTTGAATGATATTTATATGTATGTGTGTGTACATATATATATATGTATGTATTTAATTATTACAAAATATGGACATAATATTGGATATTTTTAAACAGTAAAATCTCATTAAAAAAGAAGTAGTTGTTGAATGCATTTAGATAATTATTGTTGAATGAATTAAGTAGATTTTCACTAAATTTGATATTCAATCCTAATAAATAAAACAAATGAAATCAAATCTTATATCTTAACCTATTTAATTAAGCATTGAATTAACATTTTTAAACACTCCATGAGTGATTTCTGCTTTATTTAATATTCAACATAAACAAACTAAATGAGTAAAATATAATTTTAAGTCTAAATCCATCAAGTTAAGCATTTAGTGTTTTCAAATACACCCTTGTATTACTTTGTAGTGTTTAGGTAGTGAAATATCTAATAATAAAAATAAATATATCATATTATATTTATACTTGATATTAATATTTAAGTTATAAATAAAATGAATATGCATAAAGAAAAAAATAATGATATTAATCTTTAAGTTATAAATAACATGGATCCCCATAAAGGAAAAAAAACTAGCAATATAGAAAATAAAAATGAATAAAAATATTATATAGGGTAAAAAATAATAAGACTTAAAAATAGAATATATTATAAATTAATTCAATCAAATGAAGTCTTTAACTTATTAAAAATATTTTTTTAATACTATGAGCTGTAAAGTCTTAATAAAATCTCAATTGATGTACATATAATTTGAAATATAACACTTAAAATTGATATAAAGAGAATATTGAAAAAATTTAAATATATCAACATTACCTTAGTTTGTCAAATACTTTTATTAGAAAATAAGATATTTAATACATTAATTCAATTAATAACTTATATATAAAATTTTAATTTATTTAAATTATATTTATAATAGAAATAAAATATATTATACTATATTTATATTTCTTATTGATACTAGTGTTTGAACAACAAACAAAAAGAGTGGATATAAAAAAATGTAACGAGGCAAATAAAAAGAAAAGAAGTAATGACTAAATTGTATTATATTTGTATTACTTAATAATATGTTAACGTTTGAGTTATAAATAATAAAGTAGATAAATAAAAAATAAATATTGATGAAAAGAAGATAAATAATGTGTAAGATATAATACCTACTATATTGTAATATAATAGTAATAAAGTTATAAATAATAAAAATAAATATAAAAATATATAAATAAAAAGAAAATTAATAATGTATAAATTATAATATAAAAAAATAAAAAAATCTAAAAAGGAAGGTGCAAAGCTGAGAGATGGTGGGTGGGAAAATTTTTTTCATTATCAAACATCAACTTGACACGTGTACAAATAAAAAAAATTCCGCCACTGGAAAACCTTTGATTCATATTAGTATATAGAATACAGATAAGTAATAATTAATATTTATTTACTAAAAAATAAGTAATAATGTTTAAAATAAATTTTCATTAAATAATATTAATAATGAAAGATGAATTGCAAAATAAATTCAATTCAATACCAATAATTATATCATAGAAGTAATTATTAAATCGAAAGTATAAACAAAATTTTCATATAAATGGTTTAAAATTACATCCTAATCATTTTACATTTAAATAGAACAGGACTAGTATTTGAGTTTTTCGGAGAACAAAAATGGAATCCAGAATTTTTGAATCCATTTTCTATTGGTACAGATATAGAGGCTGAGAAAAATCATAATTTACCTACAACCTTGATTTGTATAAGTAGATTTTATAGAAATGTCTTTCTTAAATTGGGTTATGTTTTAGTATGTACATGAGAAAATTTGTAATCGTACGTACTCTTTTGAATGTTCTGTAAAAAATTTCATATTTATAAGGAACCTTATCATAAAAAATATTAACTTTTATATAATAATGATTAAATTTATTAATTATTTTTTTTGTTGCAACTTTGAATGATAGAGCTATAACTTTTTATATACTTGTTGCACATAAAAGTCATATACATTTGCAATTTTTATAAAAAAATTGCAAGAATAATATAAAAAGTTGTGGCATTTATGAGTTTTACTTTAATCTTTTAGAAAATTTTTGGGAGAAAAATAAAATATTATCCTCTTAATTAAATTATATAAAGTTGTGACTCAGTTTTGTCTGCTATTGAACGATCCCTTCCATAACTCCCTTCTTGCAAAAGTGATAAATTGTATAAAGTAAGGGGAAAAAAAGGGAGAAATCGCAAACATTTAAAATTAAGAAGTTAAGTATTGAACTAAATAGCATTGAAATTGAATGCAGATTAAAGTCTATTAAATACATATTTATAATCTTCACGTCATAAACTTTTTGTAACCCATTAAGTATTAAACCAATGTTTTGAAATAATTTTCTCATTATTATTATTGACACAATTCTTTGATCGTCTTCATCTTTATTTACTTCTGACTCTACCTATACTTCTTTTTATGTTAAATGAATAAAAAAAGAAAAAAATTGAAAAGGGTTATATAACATTATAATTATACACCTTTTAAAAAAATAATTCCAAACAAACAATAATCAATCTTATTTATGAATGTTTGGAATGAAATATTAAGATCATAAATAATAAAAAATAAAATAAATAAAATAAATTTATTTCATAATAAATAAAAAATTAATATTAAATTGTTCAAATAAAATTATAAAAAATTTCAAGCTATAAATAATGTGAACAATGAAGTTCTTAACTTTTCAATATTAGTAATAAGTAAAAATTTCTTATTAAAAGAAGAAAGGGAGATTGGAAAAAAAAATAAAAACAAAACATACCACATCTTAAAATCCTAATTTTTTTAAAACAAATCGATTTATTTATAGAAGATCTCTTTTTATTGAAGAAAAAATTTTTAGAATAATTCCATAAAATGCATCAATACAAAGAGAATAAGAGAAATAAAAGATAATATAAATAAAAAGTGATGAGTTGATGGAGGGAGAGAGAGTAACTAATAAATAAGGTTAAAAATAAGAAATAAAATTTTAATTGTAATTAAATTTTTTTTGTAATTGCTAAAGAAACTAATATTTAATTCTCAAATAAATTAATTGTAGAATTATTTATAAAAAATTAGTTGCAAAATTGTATAGTTACATACTCTTTTTTTTCCTATGAAATAAGTTATCATGGATTTTACTGAAAATTAAGAAGTGGACACCAAACCTTCTAATTTCCATTATATAATAGTATAGTTATTTTTGAAATTCATCCCGTTTTATTACACTCTCTTTCAAAACTTTATTATCACATTACTAATTTTATCATGTTGGAATTTAAGCCTAATTATAAAATTTAGAGCCCCAAGAAGTAGCTCAGGAAAAGCAGCTATTAATCAAATATCCTACAAATTTACATGGGACATGTATACAATCAAATAAATAATTCAAGTGGTCTTCAATTTAAGACTGTATATATGTTGAAAGGTCTGGAATTCTTTCACACAAAATCTCATTTTTCTACTCTCCATTTTCTTCTTCTTCTTCTTAATAATAATAATAATAATAATAATAATAATAATAATAATAATAATAATAATAATAATAATAATAATAATAATAATAATAATCCTCACACATCTGACATCAACATTGTCACAGGCATTTCTTGATTAAGAATAAAAATAAAATAGGTAGATAAATAGATAGTAGAATCGTATTAAGTTAATTAAATAAGAGAAAATATGTGTGTAATTACTGACTAGGTTATAACTAAAATAAGTGAGAATATAATATACCCTAAATATTATTTATACGTTTGTAAAATTTGGCCCCCATTAATTATAGGCTTCTAGGATACTAAATCAACGAAACATGCTACCTCTACTAAATTATCCTTTTCAAATGTGTATGCATAACATGATTTATTTGAAATAAAATAGATTATTTTAAACAATATTATTTAATTCTGAAACAGCACAAATCAATTTTATATTATTATTTGTCCATATTTTATCATATTAATAAAAAATTAAAAATTTTAATTATTATTAAAAATTTTAATTATAGCTATTACTTTTTTAATAATATATTTTTTATTTATTAATAATATAAAATATTTTAATCGTTAGTGAATCAAATTTTTACCCGCTTAATTTAATTCAAATATCACAGATCAAGGGAAAGTATAAACAATATTATATTATCATACTCACAATCAATAAAGAATGACAAGGACATTGTATTTTATGGAAACATGAAATGGTTTTTTTCGTAAATTACCATGCCCATCAAATTCGTTTTTCCTTTACCTCATAGAATCAGTACACTTTTATTTGCTTTATATGTGTACTACAGAGGTTTGATCGATGCTTTAGTCGGACAAGATTCCCATGAACCTTAGGATCTCTTCCTTAACCGGAAAGAAAAACTTAAAGCATGAAACTTGGTTACAAATTCAAAAGTAGCGAATAAAGTATAAATTTAGGGCGGTTTGTTGGATACTCATCTCTCTAGTGCTTTTAGCTCCTCATAGCTGATATGGAAGGAAGAGTTTCCACGTGGATAAGACAATCGGAAGATGCAAGTCATTTGTCATAGAATAAACAGTAAGCATTTTGCCCCTTTCACCTAAATAAAAGAGGGTGTAGCTATTTCACCCAAAATCTTTGTTTCAAAATTGTGCCGAATACACGTGGCAAGTTACTTGGATAACAAGGGAAAGATTTAACTTTCATGCCACTGGGTAGTTAGATATTAAGGAATTGATCCCAACGCCTATGGCTTTTTCGGCACCAAATTTCGGAACATTATGTCGGGAGGTCTAGTATTATCCAATAAAAGATGTTGTATTTTCGCAAGTAAAAAGCGAGTGTTTGCGAGGAAGGGCGGCTTGCGGACAGAGGTTGAGACAACTCAAGCACAGATTTGGTGTGACTGGTGTGGGTGTTTCCTTAATAGATGATGCTAACTCGAGGAGAAACGAGCATCGGCGCAAAAGTAACAGTGGCAGAAGGCAGTTGATGGTAGCAGACTTTTGTAGTGTAGAAAATATTTTTTCATGGATTGATGTAATTTGCAGGGTGAACAAATGATTTTCTACGTTCTCCGTTACTGTGTGAAATTTCTCCGCCTGTTGATTGAGTCAGTTTGCACATTGATTTATGTGTGCTGCCTATTGGTGGTAGAAAATAGGAAAAAAAATATAGGATTGATCGGTGGTTGTAAGTATTGCGTTAATTTCTTAAAAATCATTAATAATTGTCATTGTCATAATATTATTGGAATTTCCTATGCATTAGCATAATAATGTCCTTATAATATACATAGGTCATTTCATTACATAGCTGACACCTCAACTTTAGTCATACATATATAGAACATTCTCCTAATAATCTAGATATCTTTAAATAAAATAATCATCTTTGTCTATTTCTGAAGTTATAGTTATGAGCAGACTAAAGTTATAAAGTTGTAGATAGCTATCATCCTACAATACCGAAGCGATAACTCCATATACTACACAATTTTAATGCTTAACTATGTATGCAGACCTAGAGTCATATGCTTGTGACCTTGTTATTAATCAGCTAGTCTATCACGAAGGCAAGTATTTTATGATTGCTACTCCATGTGAAATTCATATTTAGGTCATCTATTTAGTATAGTTTGTCTTAATTGATTTTAGGCAAAAAGCAAAAGCTAGTAGTAGTTATTGTTATAGGATGATTAGGAACCATGTAATGGAAGAACACCACATGTATGAATGTATTTCTATATTTGGAATTAAACTATTGGTTTCTATTTATAATTTCTAACATCACTAACTTAGGATTAATTAAGAAGTAAGAAAATATGTTAGTGGATCCCCATAATAAAGGAGAAAATAACACATTTAGGACATAATTTCCCTTTGAAAGAGTTAGCTGGTTGCTACAGTCCTATGATATTATAATTTATAGGTATAAAGTTTAGTTGCAAGAAGTTAGATCTTAGGCTCGGATTGCAATCCAGGCATAGAAGAGAAAAAGTGAATTAATGTCACTAGAATTAAATTCTTCTCAGGGCATATCAATTCTTATCCTCAACAAGGTCTTTATAATAACTATGGACACATGGAATAATTGGAAATCACCTTTATGTGAAATTGGTGAACTCCTACTATATTTGACATAACAAATATGCTATATTACTTTTAGCTAGAGATCAACTTGCATCATGTAATTTCTATTGAGACAATTATCCTGGCATATTCTATTGCTATAATTGCACATATATTTTTTATACTTGTAGCTTTGTAGAGTTTGACTCAATTGTTACTTTTTCTTTATTATGACTTTTGGAGTCAAATTACACTTATCACTAATGTATGTTTCTTTTACATTTGTATAATGACATGTAGAGGCATGGATATGGACTCCTGAAATGGAATAATAGAAAAATGAAACTTTGATTATGGAACTAACAACTGCTTTTGTATATAATAATTTATAGTTTTAATACCTTTAGGAATAGTAGAAATAATAGAAGCTTCATAACGAAACTAACTAGTTGCTTATATGTCTATCTTGCATATAATAATTTATAGCCTTAATACTTTTGACTATCTATTGATTTGCAATTGGGTGACCATAAACCTTTTATGTCTTGTGATTCAAAGTTTCCCAATGTCCCAACAAAATCTCTTTCTTTTAGAAGTAGTTAGTGAAAACATAAGAAAACTATTTATAGTCATTATTGATTAATTTTTTAGGTAAATCATTAATGATTAATTCTTGGTTGTCATAATTACAGATCATTTGGTATGCTTTCTTTGGCATGAAAAAGGCTTTTAGTTTTGCCCTTTATTGTCTTTTATGGCTAAGGAATAAAGTTAAACGTTATATCATTGAATGGAATATTAAAAGGAAAAATTCCAATCTTTTAATTATTGACTAAGCTTTTGCCATCCAAATATAGCACCATCCTAGTGTTGTATGTAATAAGAATTAGCAGTGAAGTTTGTCTAATATATATTGCCTTGCCATTTATTGAGGTAAAAATTCTCACCATTTCTAGTATTTTGTGATACTTAAAGGAATTAAAGAAAAAGTGCTAAAGGGTTTGGTAGTGTATTACTTATTATTAGTTTTTTGCCACTACTTTTTGATGTCGGAGTTAAATGATTTGGATTGTAAGTTAATGAGTGAAAGTGAAGTATTGTATGAGGATACCCCATAAGTGGAAGTTCTCTTTTGATTACTTGTATGCTACTATTGTTACATTGAGAATCTACATTCCAAGCATTAATTTAGGATCTTTCTTCCTAATTCCTTTTCCTAATTTTCCACTTACTTGCTTCTAATTGATGTAATGCTATAAGTCTATGCATGTAGTCCTCACAGCTTTCTCAAAATGAAATGAGGAGTGGAATCACAACCATATTGGAAGTTAGTTTTTAGTTATGAGATGAAACATTCTTAAACAGTGGAGAAAAGTTATAACTTGATTATGCTTTAGTAATCTAGTGCAAATGTTGTTGATCTCAATAGTAACAATAGCAACTAAGTATTATTTCATTAAGTGTGATTGATTAGCCATATGGATCAAACAAGGCTATTATACTCTATCAAATATAGCATATATTCTATGTATTTAAGTTGAGATTGTTTATTATGAGTCTTACTTACCTTAGATTAGGTGAGATAAATTCAATTTAAATTATGTCATAAGCAAATACATAATAAATAGTAAAGAGCATATCTTCTATGTATTAAAGCTGAGATTATTTATTATGAGTGAAGTTATGAGTGAAGTTAATTCAATTTAAATTGTGTCAGATAATAGAGATAAATAGTAGAAAGTGTCCATTTTGTTATTCTAGACATAAATTACAATTTACCCTTAGACTAATTAGTTGTTTATAAATGTACAAAGTAATAAGCTAGTGATAGGTAACCAAACTATATAAACTAACAAGCCAGTGACAAATAATTAAATACGAAGTACCAACTAATATGTAACATAGAAAATTGGCATTAAAAAAAAGGAATATAAAAGATGGTATTATCAAGAAAACAAGATTTATAGCATTTTGGAAGCTACAAAGCAATATTTCAAGAAAAAATTAACCTTGAAACAAAATAGTATTTGCCAACAATATTTAGTAGAATCCCATTGCATCATGAAAAAGTAGCATATTGACATGGAGAAACTTTGATTGGATAATTGTTTGGAATGAACTTCATAACAATGTTAAGGGACTATGTATTAGTGTTAGTAATAAGAACACATAAAAAGTAGGTTCCGAGGGTTTCTTTCTTTCTTTTATTTTTTGGTTCCTTAAATTGGCATACAAATTGAGTGACCAAATCAATTTCACCTATAGGGATTAGAAGCAAGTCTATTTGAAAGTAAAATATCAAAGAGCTAGCCTTGATACAAAGTTAATAATTAAAAACTAAATTTTCATTCTTTAGTAGCACTTGCAGCACTCGGATTCACAGATAGATTAAGTTCCTAACACATGAAGCAGTTGACAAATGAATTAGTTAGAAAACCTAAACATTCTCTAGCTTTGAGTTACATCTAAGAATTCAAATCTAGTAAATGGAAATTCATGAATATATAAGGGTGTGGAAAGTTAAAGGATGATTATCAATTATCTTATTGTTTTGCCTTTAGGTTATATGTAAAGTCATGAAACTTGTGTGAGTTGTTGGTAGAAAAATGCTACTCCTAGAACCAACATTCACAATTGTACATTTGGTACAATTTGAGTTAGGTTGGTTTTAAAAGTTTTAAAGTATGTAGAACTAATTTAATTCAATTTGTACCATTTATGTAATTAAAAAATGTTTAAATGTTGTTTGTGAAAGTAACATGACCCTGTTAGTACTACATCCATCTATATTAAATTGTGCACTTTTGATCATAAGAATAACAAAACTATAGTACTCCTAGCAAAAGTCTAACTCTTTAATGTAAACATTTTCTAATGTTATCCCTAGTTATTGATTTTTCAATAGAACCAGAATACTTTAAGCTTGCCAAGAAAGGATATATCTATTTAACATTTCTTAAGTATCAAAATGTTTCATACGTAAATTAGAATTCAACAACTTTTTATTCTCATAATATGATTGAAACACTGCTTTTAACTTTTCAATAATTGTACTATAAAGGGCAATCATATCTTTTGTCATACTTTTAAAATTTATTATTGCATCATAACTTTGCGAGATTATTTTATTGTTTGATCATAGCAATAAGAAAATGAATGTTTGTAGCCAACAAAATTATCACATAACATGCATGGAGTGAGCTTATAAGTTGTAATATTGTGATGTAAAATTAGTGTATTACTTTACTTTGCCATCTTTCAAAATACAAATTCCACCAAAAAATTAGCAACTAGAAAACTTTATATGTACTTGTTTAAAGTTATGCAAGCAATTAGAGTTACTATGATTATTACTGGTGTTTGTTGGGCAACTAGGAGGAAGTTGGTATACTAAACTTATGCGCTTACATCTCAAGCATTTAGCAGCTAAAACTAATGAGCTTAATTTACCCATAATGTGTTTGAGCTAAAATTATATTTGAATTTAAACATCCAATCAAGATTCTAAAAGAAAAATAAAACAATGCTAAGTTATGCTTATTGTGGTTATGAAGTAGTTATCATCATCATTCCAACTTGTAATTTCATACTTATCATTAGAAGTATCAAACATGATTTCATCCACTAGTCCAAAGAGATCCATGCTAAGCTTTAATTCTATTTAAGGACCATTGGTTTTTGCCTTTAGTAACAAAAATGATAAAATTTCAATTTAAAGCTACTTTGTAAGAGGATGAGCAACAGAAAAGGTACTTGCAACATATATTATTAAAATACAATAAAGACATGACATATTACCAATTTACCCTTATATAACAATATTTTTCTCTTCATATTATGTGTTTCAAAAGCAAAATAAAAGCTTTCAAGCAAAGTTTCATCCTTGAATTTGGTGAGTATACATGTCTAATTTGCATTAGAGTTATTTTTAAGGTAAAATAATCTAAATTGATGGAGAGTCATTCGTGTGAGGAATTAGATGACTCATTATATAAATATCATGAGCCATTTTTCCTACTGTTTTCACCTAGTCATGGACAGAGATGATTTCATTATAAGAGACTAAAAGAAGAAATATTTTTTCTCTAAGATAGTCATTATAACCAATAGATAAGGCTTTGTTAATATTATTAGGTACTCATTATAAGTAACATACCTTGTTTGGTAAGTATGAAGGATCACAAAAATCCTTTTTGCATTTAGCTTTTTCTCCTTTCAAGGTCACACTAAAGGCCTCCCCATTCTTATTAAACTCAACCTATAGCATTTATGTTCCATTACAATATGTAAATATAAGAATAGAGTGGTTAATTATTAAGCACGAAGGAATTGGACAATGTGTCACTGGAAACTAGTTTAAAATTTTACCATTTAAGGCATTCATGTTATATTTATAATCATTTAGCACCTTGTATTTTAGCTTGTTAAGCATGTATGTACCATTATAAATAGCGCTCAAATGAGAAAATCCTTATTAATTTGCAACAAATTAATAAAGCAAAAATGAAATTCCTATAAGCTTGAGACAAACTAATTAACTACTTTAATTGTATAATTACAAACTTCAAGAAGCTCTTTTGATCAATAAACTGGATAAATACAAGGAGATACACCTTAAAAACATGCTAAAGACTCTACATATATAACTTATACAAAACCAAAATTAAAATAAATTAGATTTCACATTTATTGTTTGGACACAATGGGATAACTAACTCCTATCTAATAAAAAATGATATGAACACATAACAATAATCCAATTCATAGATAACGCTTTAGTTCACTCTAAACATGATTTTATGAGCAAAAATTGAATAAGAAAAAATTAAAGATGGAGGCTAAATTCTATAATCTAATGTTGAGGATTTTTCCATTAAAAAAATGGAAAATTTAGGGGAAAAAACTATATAATGCTAGTTATATTTAGTCATGCTTATTTTGATTCCCTCTTTTTGTTTACTATACTTATGTTAGAATTTGATTCAAACTAGATAGATATAGAAATTCAACTTAAGTAAGTAAACAATTATCTAAAAAATAGAGATAATTTTGGAGCATTAGAAAAAGAAAGAAAAAGAAGATATAGTAGTAAACTACTCCTTTCGATCAATGTGTTTAAACATGTACAAAGAATATAGCCATTACATGAAGCATTTTTTATGTAAATTTATCAAACACTTATACTATCAAACACATAATATGAACATAATAAATAGGAGCAAAATAATGCTACTAGTCCATTTTTTAACTTGAAAACTGCATTATTAACCAATCTTCAGGTAGAATAAATCATCTTAAACTTCATATAGGTTTTTATCTATGCTTTTAGTAGAGATGTCAACCTTTCTTAAGGTATAACAGAATAACAATGCCATAAAGACTTAAGTATATTAGAAAGATTTTTACATATGTATTTAGCAAATAAGTGATATCCACCTATTTCACCTCAGATTTGTACCACTAAGTGCTATCTTAACATGTCAAAAGTGGACTAATAGAATTGAGGTAACAAGTTACTAGTTAGAAAATAAGATAAAAAAATCTATTCCATTTACTAACTTTGTTATGGTTCTAACCTCTTCAATATAGAAAACTAACAAGAAATTTGATGGCTATTTATTTGATTTAAGAGTTCATTTAGGAGATTAAAGAATTTTAAACCCTTTATTTCCATGCTCTTCTCCCTTCATCTTAGTAAATTTTAACACTATAATTACCATAGATTCTAACATCCAAGTAGAAAGTCACAAATTTATTCTCATTCTCAAGTAGAAAATTATTTCTTTGCATTATTTGTTTCATCATTTAACTAAAATATAGTTACAAATTATTTTATTAGATATTGTTAATTGTCAATTTAATTACAAGTATATTTATAGATATAATATAATCTAACACACCTTACTTGGTTTGGTAGTATTGTATACATACTTTACTTGTCAAAGCAATTACTTTGCATAATTGAATACTTTCTATTAAATATTATTCATCATTTAACTAAAGCATGTAGTAATCCTTTCTTTACATGATATGTGGAAGTATGTTTGTAGATCAACATGTAATAAAATGAGGATTAGGGAGCTAATGACTATAACTTGATATGTTTGGCATATCAAGTTAGATATATAATACACAAAGGAAGTACCTGATAAGATTGTGTTAGATATTGGTCCAAAATACCACTTTCCTCTTAAAAGAGAAATGCTAATTCCATTATTAGCCAAAGATATAACTCAAATTGCCTATATATTACAGAAACATGGTCACACCTTTTATTGTTTAATGAAAAACGGAAGGGTGTTTGAGGAGGCCACTTAAGACTTTTAGTCTTGATCTAAATTGTTGATAGTGTTATTGCAAACCAAGTAATGCTTAAATCCTCTACAATCTTCATTAAGTATAAATGGTAAACCCTAGCAAAAAACTCCCTTATTACAATGCCTTTATCACTAGTTCGATTTGAGTTTAATGAGAAGATCATTCTTGTCTTTCTATTACATTTCTCAAACTAATGAAAACAATTTTAGGTTATTTCGAATTAATGGTAAAGATGTAATTGAAACTTTTCAATGGCCTAGACTGCAATACTCATACTACAAAAATAAGTATGCTAGACCTCTTTAAAATTAGGCTTGAACTTATCATGTCAATTAAATAAGCATCCACTTAATAATTTTTTTTAAATGTAAGCTTAATAGGAAGAGATAATTATAATTTTGGAAAAGAGCAAATATTAGTTTTGTTTAAGTTAAAACTTGTTAGACAAGCTAAGAATTTTTTGCCTAATTAACATTTGATATCATATGAAGATTTTATACTTTCCTATATATTTAAAATTCAATTTTTGATCCTTACATGTATAAGTATAGTAGTTTAACCCACCATCTTTTAAACAAAAAAACTTGTGTGACAAAATTATAACTTGTAATAAGATTGAAGGGATAAAAATGTATTTAAAACCATAATATTATCTACATTTATGGGTACTTGATGGGTGATTGCACATTGATGGCTCACACATGGCACCCACATTTTACTATATTTTAAAAGAGGAGAAATTCTAATTTACTCTTGAAATGAGAGTTTTTTTTTATTAATGCAAGAAAAGATCAATAGATACTATTTAAACATAGAAAATGTCTATGTCCCACAGTAATCCTTTTCATTTTTTTTAAGTCTATCAAGGTAAAATTTTTTCTCATTTTATAAGTAAGATAGAATGGCTCCTAAAATAGAGTGATGGGTTTGCACACTTAGCTACTCCTTACTTTCATTCAAATCCATGATAGGGATAATAGTAAAGGTGTTTGATAAATAGGTTTTATTTATCAATATTTAATGAATTTGAATGGTGTTAGCATCATTAATTTGGGTGCTTGATAAATAATTACTTTAATTAGTGATTAATTCTTAATTCACAAATTTGAAAAAAATTGAGGAACCCTATCTTTTGAAATAATGAATTTACATTTAGTGTAGGAAAAGAAATCCTAACCTAGGAGTTAAAAAAAATTTACACCATACCTTTAAATTATAATTATTTATTTTTCTTAATTGATAAGTATAATAAATTATAATTATTTATTTTTTAAGAAATATAATAATTAATAAATTAAATGATATATTAAAATTGACAAATTCTATACTATCATACTTTATTTTTTTAAGGTATAACAATTCTTGATGAAGTGACAATATTAGAATTATTAGATTTGAATTGAAAATACATATATCATATATGTGATTTTAACTCATTATTTACATGATTAATTATTTAAGTGCCCTTTTGTGTTGTATCTTACTAATTATAAGTTAATATGATGATTAACATAAATATCTCAAGTTTTACATTATATTCTTTGAGTAATTAATAAACACTTAATGTATTGGTTATGTATTATTATTATTTTTTTGGCTCTTTTTCTTAATTTGTATTAGAGCAATTTTTGAACTAGTCCTATCTAATATTATATGATTGACTAGTTTGGTAACAAATATTACTTAGTGAATCTAAATTTACTTAAAGAAAATGAAGCTTAAACTTCTCTTTCTTTGAATTGCATTATTGAATGCACTGATTTAGAGAAGTATTTGGATTATAGTATGAAGTTGAACATTAGTTACCAGTCAAGCAAAAGTAATGTAATAGTTTTTAATGATTTTATAGTGTAGTTGATAAATATGTAGTGGCATAAGGATGTGAGTTGTAAAAGAAAAAGAATAAAGTAAATTGGTTAGGATAAATAAGGAGTAGTTTTTTTTTATCACCTTAACCCACTAATACTTTTAAACTTGAGATTAAAATTGTTAATTTCTCAATTGAGCCTTTCATTAAAGGATTGAAATTAATGTGTTACAAAATCTTTAAATAAGTGGTGTTATTTATTGGTAACAAATTTAGGATAGTACAATATTATAGAATCCCCCATCAAAATATGAAATACTATTAAAGTAAAAAAAAATACTCAAATAAATTATAAAATATATTTATATTCCTATATACCATTTTACATATAAATAACTAATAATAACATATGATTTTTTCAAATATCTTTATACAAAAAGTTAATACTATTAGATGGTCAAATTAATTAATTATGAATGCAATTAGCTATTCACTTATATAACTCACTGATTGTCAAACATGAATGATAGCTAATTTGTAATTTTTAGGCTTACGCTACTAGAGCACTAATGTTTAATAACTCAAAGATAAGACAATAACCTTGTTAAAGACACATTCTTTATTTTTTGCATTATATTATTCAACACTTCTAAATAATAATAATAATTATTATTATCATTATTTTCTTTTAAAGGTATTTTTTGGGTAGCACTTTATTGAATCACCTTTAAAATAGCTAGAAAACTATTTCATTTTCATGTTTTGATGAATGCTTAACTTCTTGGTCACTTCTACACATGAACCCTTTTTCAAATGAAAACCCCGGTTTTAATATCCCTAATTCTCCTTTCAACTTTTATAATTTTCATCATCTCACTTGTAAATGAAATCCCTAATTTCATTATCTTTTTAAAGCCCATTTAGGTAACATGATAGTATAGAATAAGATAGAATAAATAGATATGATAATATAGGATAGGATATAATATTATTCAATATTTGGTGCACAATTTTGCAGGAAGATAGTATAGTTATACTATTAATTTTATGTTACTAGATAATATTGAAAAGCATAAAATACTCTTATCTCCTTTGAGTTTTAATCTAATTATAGCTCTTTACCCTTATTTTTGCTTTCTATGTTATAGGTTCCTAAAGAATTGAGGATAATTATACTTCCTTCCCCTAGGAGTGCTTATTCTACACACAAACAAGAAATAATAGGAGGTAAAAAGAGAAAAAATGAAATATTAAATGATAAAAATAGATTCATTACTATACATAGTTCTAGCATCTAAAATGGTAATTGAGCATTGAGGTCAAGTTAAATTTCAAAGATATAACAATTTTAGCTAACATGTAAGATGCCAAATGCCTTGCACAAGGTTATTTTACAATTTTATTGTAAATGATGTACTTAATGTTGCTTTTCAATGCCACTTGTTCTATCTTGTTTCGTCCTACTTCCTTTCCTTTAAGCCTTACTAGACATATGTGTTCTAGAATCATAATTTCCAAATGGCACTAAATTTAATAAATGCCAAACAAGTACACTTTTTTAAAACCATCCTTCACTTAACTTCAAACCTTTGATCATTTCCTTTTGCTTGTCTACTAATCTTTTACTCCTATTACCAAGCTTTCCCCTAAATTGTCCAAGAATCATATGCTACATATCACTAGTGATAAGATGTGTAATTCAACCATCAATAGTTAAACAAACATATTTATTAGGGTAAATACCAATGCTTCTAAAGAATTTATTATTCTAATTAAACATAATGTCACACCATACTTCATAAAGAAATAAGTACTGATAAAAATTTATTATCTCTTTTAAATATTTTTGCTCTCTCTCATTTTCTTTCTTTATCCTAAGTGTTAGTTATCATTACTTACAATTCAATGATTGCATTGTGCCAAAAGACTATTGTGTAATAATAAAACTTATAGGACTTAGTTTATCTAGGAACTACTTTATTTAGTATTTATAGAATTAACTTAAAATATACATATAAACATTCATTATTAGTTAGCAACAACTTTTTTTAGTAAAACATAAGTAAAGATATTTATGTGAAGGCATTATTGATTTGCCACAAAACACTTCTATCACTACAAACAAGTTCATTATTTACTTTAAATAAATTACAATATAAATTCAACCACAAGTAGGTCAATTCCATTCAACTAAATGTAAGAACACTAGATTATATTAAAGGATTAAAGATCATAAGTAAATCAATGGTATATCTTTAAAAGAAAAGCAATAGAAACCTTAAACAAAAAAGTAAAAGAAAATGAAAATGTATTCATATGCAGATAGATTCAACTAGAGTAGATTTGGCATTGAATCTTATCTTAATTTCATCCTCAGCCAATTGATTCTTGAAGCTTTTTTGTATCTAAAATAACTTTGTATACTTTAATGTCATATTTAGTTGATTGATTCCTAAAAACCAATCAAACCTAAGATAATTCAAATCCAACAAATGTCAAAATTAATCAAACCATTTTCTATAGTACTAAATAAAAAGAAATTAGCATTTTTGCATTTCCTAAACCTTATAAAATACATATCAAAGGAAACAAAAAAATATCATAATTTAATAATAAAAAACATTGCATATCGTAAAGTATCAAATGTGAAAATTTTTCTCTTTAAACCACTAAAGTATAGAAGAAAGAAAATTATTTAAGTTTAAAAAATGAAGACTATACATTAAAGGAGATAACAAAAATAATCAAAACTATCATTTAGGAGTGTTTAGCCATAAAATTTTTCCATTTTTTCATATTCTATTAACATTGTATACATATATACATCAAACTAAACTCATTTTCAAAAATAGCTTAAAAACATGAACTTTTCTTAGAAATTTTACATATAAATATTAACATATGATGATCAAGGTATAAAGTTAACCCTAAATCCCATTTCAAAACCATTGAAAAGCCTCATTATAGTAACATCTTTACCTTCAAAATTTTGTAAGCTTTAGTGAATGCTTAAGAGTTGATAAGTGCTAACCCATTCAAGTAGACTTCAAATGCATTTGGTGAGGAAAACTAAAGAAAATACACCTTTTTATTTGCTAAATGGAGAATGAGAATAGAAATGGTCTAAGAAGGGAGAGAACAAAAAGGTAAAATGAATTTGCTTTCTATTCACTTGTGCATTTGAACAAAGGCATTTTTGTCCAAATATTCTACACTTTAACATGGTGCTTCTCTATTAGCTTTACAAAAGGTTTGGCCCAAAATTGAAAAATGAATTGAAGGACCATATTTAAGTCAAACCTTAAGGGAGGCAAGAGTATTTTACCTTATTAAAAAAATTTATTTGGATTGAATTATCTTTATTATAATTGAGTTAAAAAAGTTAGCATTATCACTTTTTATTGTATATATCTAAAAATTATAACTTTTTCATTACTTTTACCAACATTTTAATTTAATTATTAAAAATTATTCTTTATTCATTTCTTTTCTTCTTATTTTATTTCATTTTCCTTCTTGTTTTTCCATTTTTCCCCTTTCCTCAAGCTATTGTTACCTTAACCTTATCCTTACCCTTATTATGGCATTTCTTTTTCCTATGTCAATCTTAGCATCTTATTTCATTGTTGCTTAGCTAGTCGTATCACCAATGCAACTTTATTTGGTTTTTTTAAGTTTCTGCAACTTTCACTAACTTTTTTCTTTAGTTAATTATGTGCATGCTTTGCTTCCTTTCTTCCTTTTTATTCCTATATAATCAAATTGATAAGTGACATCATTGAAAAGGAAGAAGGAAGAGGAAAAAAGTCACTGATGGTCTTTGTTGATTAGATAAAAAGTAACGAAAGGCAAAAGTGAAAAAAAAATTCTTATGCTATTAGGTTATATCAAGCCTATCAAGAGATGATAAATTTATTCTATTTGACTAGTATAAAATAAGTTGACTATATAACTATATACAATTAGATATAATCACTAAACAATTACAAAAGCATGATAATAAATCTTTATACTATAATCTCTTTCTTATCAAGTGTGCCAAACATGCCTTTAATCTCTTTATCTTTCCTTAATTTCTTCCATCATTCCAATTTCTTCAAGTTTTTTTTCATTGCTTTAAAATTAGGTGTTATAGGTTTGCACAAAGGATAATGGCTTTTTTTTATATTTTTTTTATTTATTATTTTGGTTTCAAACTTAAATTTACTGAGCTTGGTTTTTCATTTTTTTTCCAAAAGTAAGTAATGATTTCCAAAATTTCCATTGGAATTTTTTCTTGTTTGGAAGATAATATTGAAGTCTAAAAGAGAAAAAAAAGTTAAAGTAGATTAATCCATAGATAGTTAAGTTTGGTTTGTGTGGATGTTAATCTAACAAATCAAATCAATTCAAACCTGCATTTAAATTAACTTATATTTTATATGTAATACAACTAGAAATTAGTTAAATGCTTATGGTATTATTTTAAAGATAAACTTAACAAGAAGTAGGCTTAAGGATGGTGACTTGATCATTACAGAAATCAGAGGAAGGCCTAATGTAGGTTTTTTAGGGGAAGCATAAAACAAGATCCTTTATAATTAGGTAAAGGAAAGGAGAATGATAACTAATGATGTGATCTATAAGAGTGAAGAGGAGTATATACATATATTGGAAGGTCCAATGACAAGAGCTAAGGTTAAAAGGATCAAGGAGATGTGTTATAGATTGATGGAGAGAGCTTGGACGCATAAAGAAGGAAGATTGGAGGATTTTGGAAGAGCTTGGATCATGTGCATTTTAACCTTGGTAGATTACTCTTGAATAGTCACATATCATAATTAACTATTTAACTTAGAATTTATCTTTTGTTTAAAGTTAATTACCATATATGACTATTTAATCTAGGGTTTGTCTTTACCTACCTATATTTGAATGCTATATTCGAATATTGAAGAATTTGTCCTATAATATTTGAATATCATATTCAAATATCAATAGGCCTAGTGCATATTGTATTTCATTTTTTAAATTTTAAGTTATTTTTAAGCCTTATATTTGCTTGTGTATTTTGACCTATTATTTGCATATTTATTTTGAACAATATTAATGGCTCAATTAACTACTTAATATGGGTATAATTTAGCATAATTAAGTCTTAGTTGACTTTTGACTTTTTAAACTTATATAATGAGCGTTATTCCTTATTAATATAACTTTTAGCATTTTGAAATTAGAAAACATTGTGTGAACTTTTCCTCTCATGCTATTAGGATGAACTTTAGACTTATCAAGAGAGATTCAACCTTTGTAGTGTTAATTCTCACTTATCGAAGGATTAACATTCTTTGTGGCATAATTTCTTCTCACTTATCGCTTCCTTTTATCTTTATTCTAAAGTGTGGCATGATCATTCCTCTTTTTTATTTGACTTTTGAATTTTGGGATAATCTAATAATAGATATTTATATCATTTGGTGTTTAGAGCAAAGGATTCTTAATTTTTAGGTTTTATTCTTCAATTCCTTGTTATCTTGTTTATTTTTCTTTACTTCTATTTTCTGATTTGATTTTTTATTGTTGTTTTGCTATTCTTGTGTTGTTTTTGTTTTTGTTTTTTTTTGTCAATCTTGTGTTTAAATTCAAGTTTGATTCATTGTTCTTCATTAATTCTTGTGTTTCTATTTTTAATTTTTGCATAATTTTAATTTCTATCTTGTGTTTGTTGCTATCTAGTGTGAATTAAGTGTTAATTATTCTTGTGCCTTCATTTGATTCATTACTTTATGTTATCCATTTCAAATCCATTATTTTTGTGTTAAAATTCATGGAAATTTCATTAAACTTTGCTTAGTTTGAAAGTTGCATTGAATGTATTGGATTAAAATTTAAATAGTAAAGTTTACTATTGAATATAATATTTAAATATTGTGCATAAATTAGTATAATATTCGACTACCGTAGTTAAATATATTAAGGCAAAAAATAATACATTTTATGATAGTCGAGTATTATAGTCAATGATTCCAAGGTTGAGGCTACTTATATTTCCATAGTTGAATATAGTAGTCAAATACTAACACATTGACTTGCTATATTTAACTACTACAAATGAATATTGCAAGCCAAAGACTAACCTAAATTATGATAAAGGCTTACTATATTCGAATATCTCCTACTTTATTAAGATAATTGACCATAATACCTTAATACCACTTGTTTCAATAAAACATAAGTGTTATACAATTATGTTAGGGTTCTAATCAAAGAAAATTAAAAAAAACAAAAAAAAAAGAAACAAAAGTGAAAATCAAAAGTGTGAAAAATCAAAAGTGATTCAAATGTACAAAAAAAGAAAAGAAAAGAAAAATGAAGTGAAAGAAAAATAAAAGTAAAGTGCAAAGAAGAAAGAAAAAAAAAAAGATGTTGTTTGAGAAAGAATTTGATTATCTATTGTATGCTTTATTTTATCTTTCAACTTCTTATTTTGAATTAGCTTTTTTTATACTTCTAAAACTTCTATTATGCATTATTTCCTTAGTTTTCAATTTTGTTTGTTTTTTTCTAATTAAATCTTTATGTCTTTCGTCATGTTTCCTTGCTTGAATTCCTAATGTCTTTCATTAGTCCACTTGTTGTGTAATCTTTGATTAGTGACATTAATTGTTACAATTATTGCATATTGTTGATTATGTCAACTTAGTTCCTAAAAAACCACAAAAGGGAAAGATAAAAGTGGAAAAAAAGGCAAGAATGTGTGACCTTATTTGAGGGTAAAAGCCTTAAGTTAGAGTATAAACATAAGATTGAGAGCCTTTATATAAGTGAGAAGTGTGCTTTTGTGAGCTCCTATTCTTTATCTAACCTTTTCTTGTAGAGTTATCTTTAAAGGATGTCAAAGGGTAGTGTGAATAATAATGATATATTAAGCGCTATACAACATAACCTTGAGGGGATAAATGTTAAGCTTGGAAGAGTTGAGGGTAAAAGGAGCAAAGAAGAGAGAAAAGATAAAATGGTAGATATTAAAAAGAAAAAGGTGATAGTAATGATTGAGGAAGTCAGAGATCAAGTGAATTCAAGAAGAGTGATAGTAAAAGAGGTGAAAGGAGAGATAAAAGAAGAAGAAGTTATAGAAAAGATGAGCTAAGAGATGAAAGAAGAGAAGATGATAGGCCAAGAAGGGAAAGAGTTGATGCTAAGTTTAGCAAAATTGAGATGAAAATCCATTTAATTCAAGAAAGAAATAATTTGGATGCCTACTTTAGGTTGGAAAAGAAGATGGAATTGGTCTTTGATTGCCATAACTATTTAGAAGAGAAAAAGGAAACTCACTATGATTGAATTCTTCAAATATGCAATTGCTTGGCAGGATCAACTTATGACAAATGTCTGAAAAAGCCACGAAAGGCCTATTATAACTTGGGAAGATTTTAAGTTTATCATGAGAGAGCGATTCATTCCTAGGCACTATCATAGATATTTATGTGAAAAATTGCAAAGACTTACATAAGATTTGATATGTGTTAAAAATTACCGCAAGGAGATGGAACTCATTATGTTTAAAGCTAATATGGAAGAAGATTAAAAATTTACAATCGTTAAATTTCTCCATGGATTGAATAGAGACATTGTTAATGTAGTTAAGCTACAATGTTATGAAGATATAGAAGAAATAGTTCATATGATTATGAAAGTGGAGAGGTAACTCAAAAGAAAAAGATTTTCTAAATATAGCTCTCACTCAAGTTTTTCATTGAAGCCTTAGAAAAAAAAAGATTGAAAAGAAGGAACATAAATAAAGCAAGCATAAAATGGAATCCTCTATTAAGCAAAAAGTTGAAAACCCAAAGGGAAATAAATAAAGTAAAAAAGCCTCAGAAATATTTAAACATTAAATGCTTTAGCTGCTTAGGTCAGTGGCACATTGCTAATGATTGTATTAATAAAGGGGTTATAGTCTTAAGGGTGGAGACATTGTTTTAACAAGTGACTACGACAATAAAAAGCCCATATCATCTTTGAGGGAGAAAAGTGAAGAACGTAGAACTCTTTTTTATGGAAATGCTTGGTGATTAGAAGAACATTGAACGTGCAAGCTAAAGAAAAAAGTGAAGAGTAAAAGGGGAACATTTTCCCTACTAAGTGTAATATTAAAAGTAAGATGTGTAATGTTATCATTAATAGTAATAGTTGTGTTAATCTGGCTAGTACTATCTTAGTAGAGAAGTTGAGTTTACCTACCTTATAACATCTTACCCTATATAAATTGCGATGGTTGAATGAAAGTAAGGAAATGGAAGTGATAAAGCAAGTGTTGGTGTCTTTCTTCATTGGGAAGTACTAAGATGAGATATTTTATGATATTGTTCCTATGCATGCTTGCCATTGATCTATACGTTGCAATGCACCAAAACTAGTTTATTACTAGTTTCCTTAAAATAATATAGTATAGTGAAGCAAACTAGGTCATACCTCTAGTAATTCCTTAAATTATCTTCTTTAAATTGAATAACTAATAATGTTTACACAATTATTTAATTAATTATGCATTAAAAACATAAGAAATAAATGCAAACAAAATGTAATTGCAAATTAGACAAAATGCTAGATAGAATGCAAAAGATAGTAATATGTAGTAACAAAATGTAGAATTATGCAAAACATAGAATTGGGGGGTTTGTAAATTGAAATCAAAATAAACATACTAAACAAAGTAAAACACAATTTAAATAGCAAAGGAGAAAACTAATATAATAAAATAACTAATTCAAGAAATTGAAAGCTTTAATTTGGATTAATCATGGATTAATTTAGATTTAACTTTTTTAATTAATTTTTCAACTGTGAATTATCTAGAACTTTTGCAATAATTCATGAATCCTATGCTAGATAACTATCTAGGATTTAATTAATTAAGATTAGCTAAATTAAGCAACTGTCATAATACTTAGGCTAAATTGAAATTGACTTAAGGATAAAATGTAATTGATTTGAGAAATTAAATTAGAAACTTCCAAATTAATTTTTTAACCCTCTACCCCTATGTGTGAACCCATGATTAACCAACTATAATTCTACACTAAAATAACAAATATAAAAAATCATAAGGATGAATACCAATTATATCAAATCAACATCCAATACAAGTAATTTCAAGAAATCAGCATAAATAATTAGGAAAAGAGGAAAATTAATTAAATAAAGTTAACATTATAAATCATGATCTCATAATTTGGTAAGCAAGAGCCTCAAACTCCTTAAATCAACTTTGAAATTAGCATTCTATGGCTAGAGAACATAGAAGCTAGAAGAAGAAGAGAAAATAATCTGTTAAATGTGTAAAGTCCCTTATGTCTAATGAGTTCTCTCCTTTTATTTGACCTAATTAACCTTAAACCTTATTGAACTTAGATTATATATCTTTTAGGATTACAAGAATAAGGCCTTCCTAATTTTTAGAAACTCAGAATCTATTTTTACAAATTAATTAACTCTAGAAGTTACTACAGTAATTCCCACAAGTATGAATTATAATAGTATAAAACCACTAAAATAATGTAATTTGGATAATCCATAAACAAAAAAGTTATAGAGCTGAGCTTTATGGAGAGTTGGGTACTAGTTCCATGTTAATTAGATCTCTGTAGCTCCAAATATGACCTAAAACTGGAGCTAGTTAAACTAGGATATAAACAAGGCTTTAGCTTTTTAGCTAAATAAGGACTTGAAAGAGTCTGAACTGGGCTTTATCAAAATAGCAAAGTTTTAAATCTTTCTAATTGTATAAAGATCACTCCAATCCTAATCTAGAGTCTAAGATATAATTGAAAATAAAAATAGTGTTAAAATTTAATATTAATCAAATAAATTTAGAACTTTATAAACCTAATCCTAAATTATAAAATAAGGCCGATTCTATGAAATTAACCATGTGTAACTCACTAAGTAATATGAAATAGGAGGATATAATATAGTAAATATTTTTCTTATCAACCATCTATTAGTTAGAAGTCTATAAGAAGCAAATAAGAATGCAAAAGAATAAAAAGGAAGAAGAAAAAGAGAAAAAGAGCATGAAACAATATGAAAATAATTAAGAGAAAAAGAGTGTTAGTGAAAAGAAAGACAGGAAAAATGAGAAAGGAAAATTTTCAAAAATAAGAAAATGAAAAATTGAGTATGTTTGCAAAAGTGAATGATGTGAGGAGTGCTCATTATACATCTAGGCAATATTTGTAGTCTTGTAAAAAGAAGTCTATGTAAACATTAACCAAGTAAGCTTTGTTTAACTAAAAGCAATAAAATCATTTTTTTGTAGGAGTATGAAAAGGTGTTCCTAAAGGAGGTTGTAAGGGATTGCCACTAAAGAAAGGGATTAAGCATTAACTTAATTTCATTCTGGGAGCTTCTATTCTAAACCATCTTACATATAAGATTAATTTAAAAGAAGCTAAAAAGATTTAAAGGCAAGTAAAGGACCTTATGTCAAAGAAATATATAAGAGAGAGCATAAGCCCATGTACGATATTGGTCTTATTGGTACTAAAGAAAGATAAGTCTTGGAAGATATATGTTAATTGTTAATAATGATTAAAATCAAACATCTTATTGCTAGACTTGATAGTATGCTTGATAAGTTTCATGGATTTTATATTTTTTCCAAAATTGATTTAAAATAAAGATATTATTAAATTAGAATGAGAGAGGGTGATATATGAAAATTTTCTTTTAAAATAAAACATGATTTATATGAATGGCTTATTATGTTTTTCAATTTGTTTAATACACTAAGCACTTTTATAAGATTGATGAACAATTTTTTTTGCCATTTTTTTGGAAAGTTTGTTATGGTCTATCTTAATGATATTCTTCTATATAGAAAAAATGTTGATGGACATGTTATGCATTTGAGATGTGTTTTACAAGTTTTAAAAGAAGAAAAATTGAATGCTAACATGGAAAACTATGCCTTTTGTTTGTATAAAATTGTGTTTTTAGGCTATGTTATGAGTAGCAGAGGAATTATAGTGGATGAAAAGAAAGTGGAAGCAATTAAGGAGAGGCTTACCCCTAAGAATGCTAATAAAGTGAGGAGTTTTCATAAGTTAGCTAGCTTTTATAAAAGATTTATAAGGGATTTTAGTACCTTAGCTATATCTTTGAATAAACCAATGAAAAATAATTGCGAATTGTAATAGGGAAAAGAGTAAGAGAGAGTTTTTAACTTATTGAAAGATAAATTAAGTTTAGCACATTTACTTACTCTTTTTAATTTTACTAAAACTTTCAAAATTAAGTATAATGCCTTAAATATAGGTATTAGAGATATTCTGATGCAAGAGAGGAAAATAATTGCATATTTTAATGAAAAGTTAAGTGAAGTAGCTCTTAATTGTGCCACCTATGACAAATAGCTATATGGTTAGTAATATTACCTATGGTTGATTAGGTTTATCATTTACATTGACTGTGAATCATTAAAACATTTGAAGAGTCAAGAAAAATTAAATAAGAAGCATGTAAAGTGGATGGTATTTATTGAAACATTTTTATATGTGATACAATACAAGTAAGGTAAAGATAATATAGTTGCTAATGTATTATTTGAAAGGTATCTTCTTCTCTTTACTTTGTAGTCTAAATTATTGGGGTTTGAGCATATTAAGGACTTGTATGAGTATGATCATGACTTTTCTATTATTTTTAAACCTGGTTGAAAATGATCTTTGAGAAATTCTACGGGCATGATAGGTTTTTGTTTAAATAAAATAAATTATGTGAGCTTAGGAATTCTTTTGGGAATTTGCTTATAAAAGAAGCCTATGAAGGAGGTTTGATAGGGCATTATGGAATTTAGAAAACTTTAAACATTTTATGTGAGCATTTCTTTTGGAGTAACATAAAACATAATGTAGAAAAATATTGTGCTAATTATGTTACTCACAAAGAGGCTAAATTAAGAGTTTTATCACATAGACTTCACATTCCATTTCCCATTCCTAATGAACCTTAGATTGATATTTCTATAGATTTTGTGTTAAGTTTACCAAAAGCCAAGAATGGAAAGGATTCTATGTTTATTATAGTTAATAGATTTTGAAAGATGGTTCATTTTATTTTATGTTATAAAATAGATGATGCAACAAATATAGGTAATCTTTTCTTCAAGGAAATTGTGGGATTGCATAAGTGCCAAGAAGCATTGTGTTCTATAGAGGTACTAAGTTCTTAAGCTACTTTTGGAATGTTTTATAGGCCAAGTTAGGGACTAAGTTACTATTTTCACTAACTTGTTATCTTTAAACTAATGGATGAATTGAGATAGTGAACAGAACTTTAGATACTTTATTAGATTCTATAATTCAAAAGAATTTGAAGAGTTAGAAAGAATATTGCCTTATGTTAAGTTTCCATGTAATAGAAGTGTTCATTCCCTACTAACTTTTCTCTATTTGAAATTATTTATGGCTTTAATCTACTAACCCCTTTGGATTTATTGCTTTTGCTATTGATGAGTGTTCTAATTTTGATAAGAAGAGAAAAATGGATATGATACAAAAGTTACATCAGCAAATGAGATTAAATATTGAGAATAAAATTGTGCAATATGCCAAACAAGCCAAGAAAGGGCAAAAAAAGTTGTTTTAAGCCAATGGTTAGGTGTGGATTCACATAACGAAAAAGGGATTTCTAGCTCAAAGAAAAAGCAAATTGTAACCAAGATAGGATGTTCCTTTTTAAATGATGGAAAAAGTGAATGATATTGCTTACAAATTGGATTTATCAGGTGAGTATAATATTAGTGCTACTTTTAATATTGTTGATATTTCTCTTTTTGATGTAGACTTTGAAGATTCAAGGACAAATCTTTTCAAAGAAAAAGGGAGTGATATGATCTCTAAGAGTTAGGAGGAATATATAGATATACTAGAAAATCCATTGATAAGAGCTAAGTCCAAAAGGATTAAAGAAGTGTGTTAAGGATTGATAAAGAAGGTTTGGATGCATGGGGAAGAAGATTGGAGGAATTTGGAAGAGCTTGGGTCATTTATATTTTAACTTTAGCATATTACTCTTGAATAGTTGCATATCATGGTTAACTATTTAACTTAGAGTTCATCTTTTTCAACGTATAGTCGACTACTATATTTAACTATCTAATTTAGAGTTTATATTTGCTTATTCTCACTTATCGAAGGATTAATATTCTTTGTGGTGTAACTTCTTCTCACTTATCATTACTTTGCTTTTCTATTCTGAAACATGGCATGATTATCCTTCTTATTTAGTTTGGTTTCTAAATTTTGGGATAATCCAACAGTAGAAATTCACATCACATAACTAACCTTTTAGAAAAAATTTAGAAATATAATTTCTACACACCTAACAGTGTTTTAATCATAACTTGAGTTAGGAATATTTAATTAAAAAACTGTCTAAAGATTTAAGCAATAGACATTTTGAGCTTTAACCTATAAAATTCTTGAAATTTAATTTCTAGAATATTAATTCCATAATTTCTAATAATATATAAATTTTTAGGTGAAATTCCATTAACTTATGTGGTAATTGAGTTGTAAATTTATCTAAAAACCTTTAATTGATGAATAGTTAAATATGTTAGAAAGTAAACATTTAAGGTATGTGCCAATAAAATTTTCACATATAAATGCCTAGTATATTATAAAATGCTTAATTTCTCCTAAATAGGTATGGAAAATAGTTTAAGGGAAAGCATAAATAGCCTCCCCCTTTGTCATGAACTGTTTTGGCTATGACTAACATATAACTATTCTTGGATAGTCCTATTAGCCTCAACCATATCAACTAATCATTACAATGAGGTAATCATCCCCAATGCATTCTCGATCATAAAGAAATGAAATATATATTTCATTTCAAGCAATTCATGTTAGTTTGAATTGTATTTCAAAAAGAATAGTTAGGCCAACTTATAAACCTTTATCACACATGCATAAGTTAGCCTAACTAAGTAATGCGTTACTATTACATAGCCATTAACCATAGTCAAAATGAGTTAGCTTCCTATTTCTACTTAATTACATTACCTACTTTTGCATGTATTTCATTTATTTGTTACCAAATTTGCAAAAGATGAATAAAAGAACCCTTATTAAAGGCACCCTACTTATTGTGGTGGAGATAGTGGCTTGTCTTACTAAGTATTTGAAAGGTTAATTTATAAGAAAGTAAGTATAGGGACTTAGTGAAAAGCATTCTATCAAAGATATATTTGGCACATGTATGCTAAATATGTAAAGTAGGAACAAGCACTTAGGATTCTAATTGAGTTTTTTTGTCTATTATAACCATAGGAATGTATGGATTACTAACTTTACATTTGCCATTCAAGGCATTCATATGACTAATAACCCTTTGCAGGTAACTCTTGCTCAATTAGAAAGAAGAGTGAAACTTCTAACACAAAAGATCATAATGAAATCAAATCATAAACAATTAAATGGCCTCTTTTTGACATCTTTCATTCTTTTGCCTCACAGTAAGCTTATTACTTAAAGTTAATCTTATCCCTTTATAAATAGGCACATGGATTTAGTACATAAGTCATAATATAAGTATTAACACCCTTACATCATTATTCTTGTCAATTTCACAATTCACAACACAACATTTTGATTTACATATCCATAGCACAAGTATTTATGTTCATATATATATGCATACATAAGGCCATAAATGGCTTATCTTTTCAAACAAAACAATGAATGTAACTTTCAAAGTTTCAAGGCATATTAAGACTTAAGTATGGTTTACTTATTTATTTTACTCTTCATTATTTGTACTTAATATTATCTAATATTAACTAACATGCATAGTAAACTACGATATTATTTAATTCCATGAAACATATTATATTGCAATGAAACAGGGCAATATTTAACTATAAACTTGATTATATGCATCTAGAGAAGAATTCTGGCAATTATAGTTAACTATAAGGGTCTAGAAGGCAATTCTGCTAAACATAGATGACTATATAGTCAGCTATATCTATCTAGAGAAAAATTTAGATGAAGTGCAGTCGATTGTATAGTCAATTGCATAAGCCAAAGAGCAAATCTACTAAGTATATTGATTATATATTTGACTATGGCCTTATAATTTGTAAATTTTACTATAATTTCGTTGCTTATCCTAAATCACATTTTAATCATTTAAACTCATAACCAATCTATCAAAACTCATAATAATTGCTTTCAAGCAAGAAGATCCACTTAAAATAACTCAATTTCAAAGTTTAAATTAATTTTTCTTACATAATCCACTAAAACCTTATTAATACTAATTTTGAACAAAATGAAGAATTTAAATTGAGGTTTAGGAAGAATGCTACTCACAAATCCTAAAGGAGGGGCTTGAAGTCAATAATTAGAGTTAGGTAATTGTCTAAACATTAAATATGAAATCTTGAGTTAGAGCATGCTCATTAATCCTTTACTTAACCAACACTTATTTGAAATTCAATATAAAGAGAAAAATGAATGAAGATAAGAGAATCAATGTACTAAAAATTAGAGTTTAAGAAGTTTCATACCTTATGAAGATGGGGAATTAAATGGGAAGGGAGTTCTTCTTCTTCCTTTTCTTGGCTTATATGGTTAGGCTTTTAGTGAGAAGAGTAAATAAGTGAAGGAATGACTGAAAATGGAAGTAAATGGAATTTTTTATAAGGATTAGTAAAGTTTAGTAGCCAATAAAGGTGAAAATGAAAAATAAAATTGTTGCTTAAACCTTTTTCCCTTACTTAATTATGCCTCACCTTAATTTCATTCATCCCAAGCTAATTACCAATAACTCTCTATATTACTAATCAAGCTTAGTGATAGTCCTATGGCTAACAAATGTTTTTAATATAAATAAATAACTCGTAAATTTCTCTTTTTCACAATATCAATAATAAATTATATTATAAATGTTTAATGAGATTTCCTGGTATTATTCACCTCAATCATTTACTATTTGCCTTTTTATAAGTTCTTAAGACTTAAGATTGTTGGGAATTCGGATTATCACATGCAGCGGAATTTTAAATTTTGATCCGAATTCTACCTAGGATCCATGCAAAAAGCATGAGTCAATAATTAGGGTTTTACTTATTGGGCATTCGTGTTTCTACTGATCAAAACTTAAGAGCGGATGAATCAAACACCGGCCGGAAGGTACAGCGTCTCTACGGTATCCATACGGAGTGAACAACGACCTCTCACCCTCCACGCGTCTGCTAGGATGCGTTTTCTCTCTAAGAATTAGGATTGGATGTTTTTTTGAGTGATTTAGGGTTTATATGGAAGTTTAAAACGTGATTATTAAGTGCTGCCCTCAAATCCCTTTTTATAGAACTTAGGCAAGCCATAATCCTAGTCCTACTAGGATAATGCTTCCAAAATCCTAATCACACTTAACAACTCATCTTATCCTTATCCTAGAGATAATGGGAAGAGATAAGACTTATCTATTAATTATCTAATATTAGATAATGATATTATCTCATAATATAAATATCTTAATATTAGATAATTGCATATAGTTATCAAATATCAAAATAATATTATCTCATAATATATTTATCTAATATCTAATAAGATAATTACTTGATATTACTTTAATATCAAATAATATCACATAATATATATATATATATATATATATATATATATATATATATATATATATATATATATAAAATGTGAATTTATTATTCTTAATAATATATATGCACAAAAATAAGTCCAATTAATTGGATATTAATATAATTAAAGTCCAATTAATTATTGTCTTATTCCTACTCCTTTTGTGTGACCCTGTAGGTTCTTACTACGTTGACAATGACTTATTATTGAGCCATAGACAGCGAGCGGTATCTAGCAATACATCACTGCCACTCAAGTAGTAAGAATGTCTGTGATTCGACATCCACCTAATACATGATCAACGTTTTACATCATAACCCTTTTGTAATAATATCCAAATTGAATTGGAGGCATGGAATGTGTCATCCTCGTCAATGTTCAATTTATATTTCTTGATACTGAGTAGACTTAAAATAAATAATTAATATCACATATTAATTCAACTGAGCATGGCCATGCATTTCTAAGTCTCACTCAATCAAGGGGCCCAAGGATATTTCTCTTTTATACAAGAGTAACAAAATCCCATTTACATCACTCACTTCCCTCTGCATGATTTATGACACACCCAATCAATGCCCTACTTGTCACCTGATTAAAGGTGACATAGGACAATATTAAAGTGAGTAATTCCTCATGTAGGGAACCGTAGTGACTTTAGGTCAAAGGTTTATGCGTAGTTGTGATCATATGAGAATAACTTATGACACGTTTATCCATGCAATATTCTCATAGTGGGTCAGTCCAGTACATTGTTCACTAGCAATGTACTCATGTATTGATTTGATATCACATATCCATGATTCGTAATCATCAGTCACTATACATGCTAGTCTCGATGTATTATTACTATCCTTTTTCATAATAATACTTGACTAGGGGCATTTTAGGAATAGCAAAGCTATTCCAAGGATAATTATTATATTAAGTTATAAATTGCGCATAATAATAATAAAAATAAAATATAATAATTAAATTACCTAAAATAAAATATAATACATTGTGTATAACTCTAATCATCTTATATGATTGGTTCTAGGACACACACCAACAATCTCCCACTTGGACTAGAGCCAATCACTCATGTATCTAATATCAAGTGACATAGTATGACCATCATGCTTTTTCTGCGCTAAAGGCTTTGTCAGTGGGTCGGCGATATTATCATCTGTTGGTACTTTACATATCTTCACATCTCCTCTATCGATGATTTCTCGAATGAGATGGAAGCGCCTAAGTATATGTTTGGATCGCTGGTGAGATCTGGGTTCCTTGGCTTGTGCAATGGCTCCATTGTTGTCACAATAGAGATCCACTGGGTTTGCAATGCTAGGAACAACGCCAAGTTCAGTAATGAACTTTTTGATCCAAACAGCCTCTTTTGACGCATCAAATGCAGCAATATACTCAGCTTCTGTAGTAGAGATCGGCCACTGTTTCCTGCTTTGAACTCTTCCAGCATACAGCACCACCATTCAGGCTAAATACATAACCCGACTGCGATCTAAAGTCATCCTTGTCGGATTGGAAACTGGCATCAGTCTAACCTTTTACAACAAGTTCTTCCTCTCCTCCATATATTAAGAATGAATCCTTAGTCCTTCTTAAGTACTTAAGGATATTCTTAACGGCAGTCCAGTGAGGTTCACCTAGATTTGACTGGTACCTGCTCGTCATGCTTAAAGCATACGAGACATCAGGACGAGTACATATCATGGCATACATGATAGATCCAATTGCTGACGCATATGGTATCTTATTCATCCGGTCCTTCTCATCTTGTGTCGAAGGACACTGAGTTTTGGACAAATTTATGCCATGTGACATAGGCAAAAATCCTCTTTTAGATTCTTGCATGTTAAACCGTTTTAACACTTTATCTATGTATGTACTCTGACTTAGGCCAAGCAATTTTCTTAATCTATCTCTATAGATCTTAATACCTAATATATAGGCAGCTTCGCCTAAGTCTTTCATCGAGAAACAATTCCCTAACCAAGTCTTTACTGTTTGCAGTGTAGGGATATCATTTCCGATGAGTAGTATGTCATCCACATACAATACAAGAAAAATAATTGTGCTCCCACTAACCCTTTTGTAAACACAAGATTCATCTTCATTTTTGATGAAACCAAATTCTTTGATTGCCTCATCAAAACAAAGATTCCAACTCCGTGAAGCTTGCTTTAATCCATAAATGGTTCGTTGTAGCTTACATACCTTTCCAGCAGTTTCAGGAATGACAAAACCCTCGGGCTGTGTCATGTACACATCCTCGAGGAGCTTTCCATTAAGAAAAGCAGTTTTGACATCCATCTGCCAGATTTCGTAATCATAAAAAGCTGCAATAGCAAGCAAAATCCGGATGGATTTAAGCATGGCAACTGGGGAATAGGTCTCATCATAGTCTATACCATGAACTTGCCTATAACCTTTTGCGACTAATCGTCCCTTAAAGGTTTGCACATTACCATCCATGTCGATTTTCTTCTTGAAAACCCATTTGCACCCAATGGGTTTTACCCCTTCAGGTGGATCAACCAAAGTCCATACTTGGTTAGTATACATGGAATCCATCTCAGATTTCATGGCCTCAAGCCACTTCTCAGAGTCTGGCCCTTTTATAGCTTATTGGTAAGTTGTAGGCTCATCTTGATCCATGAGCAAAACATCGCCATTTTGAGTTACAAGAAATCCATATCTCTCGGGCTCATGGCGTATCCTACCAGACTTACGTGGGCCTTGTGTTACTTGAGCTAGTTCCTGACCCACAACATCTTGTGGTCCTTTTCCAGGCTCTATTATAGGTTCAGTGTTACTTTGTGGGTTTCATACTTCTTCGATTTCTACTTTTCTCCCACAGTTTTTCTTAGAGATAAATTCTCTTTCCAGAAAAATACCAGTTCGTGCGACAAACACTTTGCCTTCAGTAGGATTGTAGAAATAGTATCCCTTAGTTTCCTTAGGATACCCCACAAAGTAGCACTTATCCGATTTAGGGTTTAGGGTTTAGGGTTTAGGGTCAAAGCTTATCAGAAACTTGACGTTTTACATAGGCCTTGCAACCCTAAATCTTCATAAAAGACAAGCTAGGATGTTTCCCAGTCCATATCTCATATGGAGTCTTTTGAACCGTTTTAGAGGGAACACGGTTGAGCGTAAAAGCAGCTGTCTCTAGAGAATGCCCCCAAAAGGAGATTGGAAGATCTATATGACTCATCATAGATCGTACCATGTCTAACAAGGTACGATTCCTCCTTTCTGAAACACCATTCCATTGTGGCGTTCCAGGTGGAGTGAGTTGTGATACTATACCACACTCCTTTAGATAGTCATCAAATTCTTGGCTTAAGTATTCTCCACCTCGATCTGATCGAAGTGTTTTAATACTTTTACCAAGTTGGTTTTGCACTTCATTCTTGAATTCCTTAAACTTTTCAAAGGATTCTGATTTGTGTTTCATAAGATACACATATCCATATCTACTGAAATCATCAGTAAATGTAATGAAGTACTGAAAACCTCCTCTAGCAGGTGAACTAATGGGACCACATACATCAGTATGTATGAGACCTAATAGATCATTAGCCCTTTCACTGTGTCTAGTGAATGGTGTTTTAGTCATTTTTCCTAGCAAACAAGATTCGCATATTTCATATGATTCAAAATCAAATGAATCCAAGAATCCATCCTTATGAAGCTTGAATATGCGCTTCTCATTTATATGGCCCAAACGACAATGCCAGAGATAGGTTGGATTTAAATCATTTGATTTAAATCACTTAGTGTTTATGTTATAGACAGGCATTTCAAGATCAAGAATATAGAGCCCATTGAACATTTGTGCACTGCAGTAAAACATTTCATTTAAATAAACTGAACAACTTTTGTCCTTTATTATAAATGAAAAACCTTTCTTGTCCAAACAAGAAACAGAAATAATATTCCTGCTGATAGCAGGCACAAAATAACAATCCTCTAATTCTATTACTAAACCAGAAGGTAAAGATAGATAATATGTCCCTACAGCTAGCGCAGCAACTCTTGCTCCATTGCCAACTCGTAGGTCCACTTCGCCTTTAGCTAGAGTCCTACTCCTTTGTAGTTCCTGCACATTTGTACAAATGTGAGAACCGCATCCGGTATCTAATACCCAAGATGTAGAAGTTGAAACATTAATTTCTATAACATAGATACCTGAAGCGGAAGTCTCACTTCCCTTCTTCTTTTTCAGATCTTCCAGATAGACCTTGCAGTTTCTTTTCCAATGTCCGGTTTGATCGCAATGGAAGCATGTCCCTTCCTTAGCCACACCCCCTTTTGGTTTCAGTGCAGAGGATTTAGACTTGGGCTTGCTTTTGGATTTGGAATCCTTCTTGTTTTTGCCCTTGCCTTTTCCTTTGCCCTTTTGAACCATCATTATGGTATTAGGCTTAGTCTTTTGTAAATTTTGTTCAGCAGTTCTTAACATGCTTAACAATTCTGGCAGTGGTTTGTCAATTTCATTCATGTTGTAATTCATGATAAATTGACCATAACTCTGTGGCAACGATTGCAGAATTAAGTCAGTGGCCAACTCTTGACCTAGTGGTGCACCCAATCTTTCAAGGTTCTCAACATACCCAATCATTTTGAGTACATGAGGCCCAACAGGGTTTCCTTCTGCCAGTTTGCACTGAAACAAGGCTTTTGTCACCTCAAACCTCTCATGCCGAGCTTGGCCTTCATAAAGCTTCTTAAGATGCTCAAGCATGTCATAAGCTTCCATGTTCTCATGTTGCTTCTGAAGCTCAGAGTCCATGGTAGCCAACATGAGACAACCGACATCTAATGCGTCATCATGATGCTTCTTATAAGCATCCTTTTGAGCTCGAGGGGCAGTAGCTTCAGGTTCTTGAGGAACAGGTCCCTCTAGGACATACATTTTACGCTCATGTTTGAGGACTATCCTCAAATTCCTGTACCAGTCCAGGAAGTTTGTTCCATTCAGTTTGTCCTTCTCAAGGACCGATCACAGTGATAAGTTATTTGATGTATTAGCCATTGGTTATCTATGACAGAAATATGCAAAGTAAGTATTAAATTTAAAACATTTAATAAGGTCTTTTATTAAATGTACCTCCCACTATTTCATTCAAATTAATAGCCCTCACTATTAATTCGGAAAGTCATAGTATTTAAGCTTTCTAGTGGGCCAAGATCCATATTTCACCAAGCTTTAAGTTAGCTTTGGCTAATCACTTAAAACTTAGTTATTTAGGTAAGCAACACTTGCCAATTGTATCATATACAACTCTTGGATAGTTAGGTGAACAATATTTGTCCTAGTCCATCTTATGAACTAAAGCCCAACTCTATGCCTTTAGGTCTCAATCCTATTGAGATATCCTAGTTAAGTCGGACCCAATATTTGACATTCGGATATCACTATTATCCAGTCGCATCTCACCAAGATAAACGAGGTACCTTGCTTTGGCAAACCTACCTTATGTCGATCGAGGCCTTGATGAGTGCCAAATATTGGAAGGCATCATTAATTATTACTGACTTAATATTTTGGATGAGGGATTTCAACTTAATTATTATCAGATCTCACCATAACTAGCCTATTTATTCATGCAATATATCTAGCATATCTCATATATCATATAAAGTAAATGAATAAAATAGACTACCGTATATCATATATCATGCAATGAATAGAACTATCACATAGTAGGAACACATTCTATCACATAATAAATGCATGCTCATCAATATCATCACATAATAAAGAAATCAATATGTCGCATAGTATGGCCCAAAATTCGATTTTCTAATGACATTCCTAACTAACTCCTTAGCTTCTTCTTGTCTCATAGCTCCTTAGCTTCTCCTTGTTCCAAGCAAAGAATACTTCATTGCAATTACAAATTTACAACAGAAACCCCGAGTTACATTCGGGGGGAATTGAGATGAGAAGAGAATATACATTAGAGAAATAGAGGAAGACACGACACGCAAGTCGTATTTTAAAATCCATCCATTAAAAACTCCAAGGGCCATACTATGCAACACATTCATGCATCATATGTAATAATTGCTAAGAAATATATGTAACCAAGATAAAGAGGATGATTGACATATATATATATTTCATAACATCTTTATCATAAAAAATCATGTTTTAAAACGGTGCCTTAAGAACAAAAACAATTTTTGAACGCTACGCAGAGTTAGCACGGCGGTCCCGCTAGCCGGTTAGCGGGCGGGGTTCAAGGGGGCAGCGCCCCCTTGCCGGGGGGTGTGGGGGGCGGAGCCCCCCGGGCCAAAAATTGAATACATCTAACATTCAAATTTTGATTCATTTTGCCAACAATTGACACACCCCAAGTCGAACAATTCGACTATATGATTGACATTCAAATCATAGTTTAAAATAGGATTTACGTCCTAAACACTTTGAATAATTTTAATCATATAAAAACAGATCCAGCCATATTCAAATAATTTAAAGCATACATATACCTCATAGACCAGATTCAACTTAATCATATTAAACGAATTTAAACAAGTCTTTACAGATTCAGAATTAATCACATCAATTCTATGCTGACTAGGTTATATGCTTTAAATGCAGAGAACATCACATGTTCAGAACAGATTCTACGCATATATGAAGCAGAAAAATGCATGATCATATTCATACAATTAATCTCATCAATTGATAATCTGATTCAAAATTCAAATCATATATATCATATATATATTTACGAAATCAGAATCATACACGAGTAAACATATATCTCATATATATCTAGTTTAAACAGAAACTGATTTGATATTAATTTATCACATAAATAGTCATCAAAACGTGTAACTTCTGATTTAAACCGAAACAGATTTGACATGTATTTATCATATAAATATTCATCAAAAACGGTAAAAACACATAATCAGAACTATATATTTTGCAAGAAGCTCTGATACCACTGTTGGGAATTCGGATTATCACATGCAGCGGAATTTTAAATTTTGATCCGAATTCTACCTAGGATCCATGCAAAAAGCATGAGTCAATGATTAGGGTTTTACTTATTGGGCACTCGTGTTTCTACTGATCAAAACTTGAGAGCGGATGAATCAAACACCGGCCGGAAGGTACAGCGTCTCTACGGTATCCACACGGAGTGAACAACGACCTCTCACCCTCCACGCGTCTGCTAGGATGCGTTTTCTCTCTAAGAATTAGGATTGGATGTTTTTTTGAGTGATTTAGGGTTTATATGGAAGCTTAAAACGTGATTATTAAGTGCTGCCCTCAAGTCCCTTTTTATAGAACTTAGGCAAGCCATAATCCTAATCCTACTAGGATAATGCTTCCAAAATCCTAATCACACTTAACAACTCATCTTATCCTTATCCTAGAGATAATGGGAAGAGATAAGACTTATCTATTAATTATCTAATATTAGATAATGATATTATCTCATAATATAAATATCTTAATATTAGATAATTGCATATAGTTATCAAATATCAAAATAATATTATCTCATAATATATTTATCTAATATCTGATAAGATAATTACTTGATATTACTTTAATATCAAATAATATCACATAATATATATATATATATATATATAAAATGTGAATTTATTATTCTTAATAATATATATGCACGAAAATAAGTCCAATTAATTGGATATTAATATAATTAAAGTCCAATTAATTATTGTCTTATTCCTACTCCTTTTGTGTGACCCTGTAGGTTCTTACTACGTTGACAATGACTTATTATTGAGCCATAGACAGCGAGCGGTATCTAGCAATACATCACTGCCACTCAAGTAGTAAGAATGTCTGTGATTCGACATCCACCTAATACATGATCAACGTTTTACATCATAACCCTTTTGTAATAATATCCAAATTGAATTGGAGGCATGGAATGTGTCATCCTCGTCAATGTTCAATTTATATTTCTTGATACTGAGTAGACTTAAAATAAATAATTAATATCACATATTAATTCAACTGAGCATGGCCATGCATTTCTAAGTCTCACTCAATCAAGGGGCCCAAGGATATTTCTCTTTTATACAAGAGTAACAAAATCCCATTTACATCACTCACTTCCCTCTGCATGATTTATGACACACCCAATCAATGCCCTACTTGTCACCTGATTAAAGGTGACATAGGACAATATTAAAGTGAGTAATTCCTCATGTAGGGAACCGTAGTGACTTTAGGTCAAAGGTTTATGCGTAGTTGTGATCATATGAGAATAACTTATGACACATTTATCCATGCAATATTCTCATAGTGGGTCAGTCCAGTACATTGTTCACTAGCAATGTACTCATGTATTGATTTGATATCACATATCCATGATTCGTAATCATCAGTCACTATACATGCTAGTCTCGATGTATTATTACTATCCTTTTTCATAATAATACTTGACTAGGGGCATTTTAGGAATAGCAAAACTATTCCAAGGATAATTATTATATTAAGTTATAAATTGCGCATAATAATAATAAAAATAAAATATAATAATTAAATTGCCTAAAATAAAATATAATACATTGTGTATAACTCTAATCATCTTATATGATTGGTTCTAGGACACACACCAACAAAGATATGCTATTAAATTGAAATAAATAAATAGATAGATAGATAAAAGAATGAGTGAATAGAGTTTTAAACATTAAGGGTGTAATATCTTTTTTATTGAAATAGATTCGTGGGCCCCACAACCAAAAGGGCCTCGCTTATTTAATGATATAAGATGCCCAATTAAATTAGGCCTAGTAAATTAAATAGATGGATCCACTTGTAACAAAATATGAAAGAAAATAAGCAAAAAGTTTCCATACAAGTAAACATATGGACTAAATTGAAAAGAATATAAGACCAACAAAAACATAAGGTAGTTGAATATTGGTATATAAAAATCTATAATTCTATTGAGCATATGAAAGTCATTATGAATGATAGATTAAGATAAGTGAACAAAAAGAGATTTAACTTATGGAATAGTAGTTATAAAAATAAGAATATAATTGAATATATAACAAAAGAGTCCCCTATTTTAAAAATAAATAACTCAAAAAGGATATGGGAAGTCCCATAAGGATTAATTATATCTTGATAGCGAATTTGTGCTGCCTTTAGGAGATTACTATCATTATGAATTTGATCAAAAGAATACTTGATAAGTTCTTGTATTAAAGGCATAGCACTTTTAGGACTATTTTATAAAATTGAAACTAGGAAATTTATAATAAAAAAGTTTTACATTTAGATGTATTTAAATAGTAATGTTTAAATATGGAGCATAGTAATGTTATAATAAAAGACCATATAAAGTAATCGAAAGGAAGAAGTTTTGAAAAATTGAAAATAACCCAAGGATTGGGTTAGTGAAGAAAGAAAAACTATTAAGAATATTTTCCTAAGATACAAGATTGATTGAATGGACTGTTAGGTTACAAATTATAACTAGCCATTAATACCTTATTGTCCTTTAAGGATGATGCTCAGATAACCCCTAAGATAACTTTTTTATTATCATTAGATAGGGATATCAGTGGTTCCTTATGGTGATGATACCTACAAGAGTTTACTTGCAAAAAAATTCTTAGTGATGGAAGACATCCCTATATGAGCATATTAATTTCATGATTTAATTAACGATGACCACCTAGTGTCTTGTCAAAGTGTGAATTTAGGAATGAATTCTTTTAAGGAGGGAGGATTTGTAACAATCTAAAATTATATAAAGGATTATAGAGTTTCATTTTTTTTAAAATTTTAGAATTTTAAAACTTTATGTGTAAAGAAAATAATTCATTTTAGTAATAAGAATTTTTTAAATGAAGAATGTGTATGGAACAGAAAAATATTGATAAAGAAAGTGTGAACAAGATATTAAGGAATAGAGAAAATATTAATTAAAAAATATTTGAGAAAATGAAAAATAAATTATTGATTAAGCTTGAAATATTAAAAAAAAAAACTCATAAAGTTTGAATAAGTAGAGTGTAATGAATGAGGAAAAAATTCAAGGTTATTAAAGATTAGAGGTGAGTACATGAGTGTGAAAAATATTTAAGGTAAAAGGATGAAAGCACCTTGACCATTTTATAAGCTCAACTTTAGCTTAAAAATCCTCAAATCCCTTTAAACTTTAATTATTTTACTACTTTCTTAATTTCTTTCTTCTTTCTCTCTACTTAATCCTTTAGTCAAGCAAGAAGAGCATTATTTTTCATCAATTTCTTCTAGTAATCAAGGTAAGGCTTCCCTCCTGACAATTTTTTTTCATTCTTCTCTAGAGATTTAATAGAAATTAGGCATTATAGCTTAAATATGGGGATTAAGCCTTAACTTAAGAAACTATTCAATCTTTGGTTAATTAAGGCTAAATAATAACAAATTCAACCTCTTAAATCTTTCTCTATACTAGGTGAGTAAACATTTTAACCTTTCTTTAAAGAATTTGAGGGTTTTAATTAATTTAAATATAAGTTATAGGTATTGCAAGAGTTATAAACAAAGTTTATAGATTGTGTTGATTTATGATATTTGACTTGATTTAATAATAGATTTGAAGTATAGGAAGTGATTTAAATGTGCAGTTATGATATGTTATGATTAAGTGATGAATTGAATATATTAAATGCATTATATTTGTGGAGGAACAGTAAAAATGGTGAAGAAATCTATAGAAAGCCATGTTGTAGTTAATTATGCCATAGAACATGCATTTTGGGCAAGCATAGTTAACATCATAGTCAACTATAGGCCAAAAGCTTCTCCATGGATGTTAGTAGTCGATTATGAACATCTGGAATTGCTTTTTAGATCTGTATAGTTAATTACATAATTGACAATGGGTATTAAACTTATTTTTTGCACCCTAGTAGTTGGCTATATAGTGACTATGATCCTTAAAGTTGTTCTAGAGACTCCCATAATTGAGAATATAGTCAACTATACTTAGTTTAACTTATGATATCATAATATGCAAAAGGTCAAGGTTTTGTTTAGTGATCTTTAATAATAAGTTAAGTTATCATATGATAAATAAAAATTAAATAATTGTTATGAGGCCATGCAAAAAAAAATATGGTAGTGTTGTGATGTATAAATTATGTTACAAAAGAAATTAATATGTTGTTAATGGAATGAATTAAGTTATGTGGCCATGCATAAGGCATATGTCATATTATACTTTAAAATATGATACATGAGTAAGATCAAAGGTACTAAAACCTTGTGATATGTGTTTGAAATATAACTTCTTTATATGAGATGAGTTAAGCTGTGCTTTAAATGTGAGAAAATATAATGGGGCAAATTGATACTATGTATATAACTAAAAAACTAGAATTAATAATCATTTATGAAAGGACAAGGTAGACCCTGGAGGAATAAGGTTAGGTTTGTAAAAGATAAGGATAACTTAGGTGTCATAATGAGATTTATTTGCTTTCCTTGTTTCATGGCTATGTATGCGTTATAATGAAATTATGGTATGATGAAATTATGGTATAGTTAAATATGTATATTTGAATGATGGCTTTAATAAGCATGAATGATTATAAACAAATGAGTTATTACTAATGAAACTTATGTTATTAAATATGTAGTTTAAGGTGTTTATGCTCACAAGAGGATAAATCCAGTTTGTAAGTTATAATTATTCTTATACTTCATTGTACTAGAGTATTTACCCATTAAGTTGCGAACTTTACCTTTTGTGTGTTTATCTTTGCAAATACTCAAATTGAGTTGCCTCTATTACTATATTAAAGTTGAACTTATGGGAGCCTATTTGTTATGTCTTAGGTAGTCTAGAATATTTTATTATAAATATTTTTATGCCTTCATTTATTTAAGGAAAAGGATACAAGGATAATAACTTATATCCTTGAGGTTAGTTAGGTTGATTTTTTCTTAAGCTTAATCATAAGTAGGCCTGACTTCTTTTAAAATTGGAAAACATTTTATTAGGTGAAATTATTGTTCTTCCTATTATTGCATGAAAACTTCACCAAATCTCCTTTAATATGCTTTATTATATTTAGGTAGAATATGGATTAGGTTAGTAGAAACTGAGAAGTGAGTTCCACATCAATCACAAATAATGTTAGGTCATGACAAAGTTTATATTAAAGCATGGTCTAGGTTCCTAATAGGATAAAAACCTTAAGTTATATCTATGCCTTGCCTCAATAGGTATTGACTGAAATTGTACCAATAGTATGTATACATCAGGAATCACATATCATTAATATAATTTCTATAAACCTTATATTACTTATTGATGTTAGTGGTAGAGTTTGTTTTATGAATGGCTGCTTGATAATTGTTCTAGTTATCATTTGGCTATTTAAGAAATTTTATGAATTAGAAAATAGTTAACTCTAGCAGTTAAGTAGGAGTCGATAAGCTCAAACACGAGAAATCATCCATGGATTCTTAAACCTAAAATAGTATATAAGAGAAGAGGGAAGATAATGGTTTGGTGACTTATAAGAAAATAAGACATAAGTTAAGATTAAGTGGTTCGATGCAATGAAATTAGTTATTATAAGATCGTTATTTTTCTTCAAATATAGTATTGATAGAGTGTCAGGTAACTGGAGTTACAACTTAGTATGATTGTATTATTATTATTATCATTATTATTATATGCAAGTTGATCATTTAGAACAAGTTAAAGGTGTTTAGGTTTAATTCCCTTGTTGTATTGAATGCATGACTTATTTAACATATGAGTCTCAAAATCCTTAAATTGTAGCTTGTTTGACTAAGATGCATCCTATTTTAATCGAAACTAAAAAGATTTACCATATTATTAGGGTACTTATTGTTTAGTGAGACCTTTTTTAAATGGACATCCTACCATTTTGACAGGAGAATAGGATATAATTAATTAATATCAATGAGGTAGATTTGAACAAGTTAGGATTAGAAGGAAGTGATAAAAAAAGTAAGGATACAAGCTAGATTAAGTAGGAGAAAGGAAGGTTAAATTATATAGAATTATTTAAGTAACATGAAAGAAACCTAATGGAAGTAAGTTAGGTGTGATTCTTGTGAAATTTTAGTTTAGATAAACATGAATGTTACATAAGTCAATGCATAGTGTTAGATATAAAAATTAATTTATCATAGTTTGTATAAGCAGTAGTATAAAAAGGGATAGGCACTGAAATAAAGGGTAATGGAAGTTATCAAACTTTAACTACTTTATTGAGAAATGTAGAATGAATCCTTTAGAATAGTGTTGATAAATGGTAGAATAAAAAATCATAAATTTTATAATTTTATTAATGTGTGAGGTTGGGTTAGGTGTTATAAAGTGTTTGATATACACTTTGGATATGCAACTAAAAAGTATTGAGAATAAGAGATATAACTTAGAGAATTATCAATTTATGGTAATAAAGACTATAATTATAAGTATAATTGCCTATCAACCTAATAATAATGTGTGAGTTTTTAAAAAGTTATGAGTGTGTAAATGAAAGTGGCTATGTTCCCTTGGAAGTCACTATAAGATACAAAAAGAAACTAGAATGATATAAAGTAACTAATTATATAAATTTAAATCCCTTAGGTGAATGTGATAGATAATTGGAAAAGGATCCTATTGGTAAAAAAGCATCATCAAAGTCATAAAAATCTAAAGAATAGAGATTGAAGATGAATCTAGATTGAGATATTAAAAGGATGAATTAGTTATTCTGGTGCACAGATCTTTTATAAGATAAAGACGTAAAATCTTTTTGAAAGCTAGGAAGATAGATAGATAGGATTTTAAAGTAAAAGATAGTTTGCATAAAATAACATTATAAATGAAGGTTAGATGTTGGAAACACAACATGGACAAGTTGAAGGTAATAGATCAAAGGAATTGAGTTAGTGTATTGTTGCAATAGTGAACGCATCATGAGTGGAAATACAAGGTTTAAGAAATGAAGGGTTAGTGAATTTGTATGGATTAAAGAGTTATATTTGATGATGTTAAAAGATAGTAAGGAATGATAACTCATATATTGGTTGTTAATAACTAATAGATAATGGTTTGAGAATATCTAATAAGGAGTTAAGGATGTATATGATAGGATAGGGTTGTAAGAGCATGAACATAAGATCATTAGGAATTGGTAGACTTTTTTAGTATAGCTCGACAATTTGTTTAAGCATTAATGTGTTAATAATTTTGGAATAACTTGATATCACTATAAGGTGAATTTTAAGGTGACACTGAAGCTTTGGTACCCGGGGTGGTGTGGCAAAATATAGGCCACTGGATGAGATTACTAAGTCATTATCAAGATTTTTATAATCTTATCTAGTTGTATGTATTTTGTCACACCACCCTAGGTACTAAACCCCCAGGGGCACCTTAGCAAGCACCTCACTATAAATCCATGTTTGCTTAAATTAAAAATATGTCTTAAAGGAACTTTCACACATACCTTTAAGCTTCAAATTTCTATGTATTAACAAGTTACAAGATTTGTCTATCAATCCCTTATTTGTTAAAACTTCCCATTGGGGATTGTTAATAATAGTTGATATCTGAGTGAGCCATCTTTTAAGAATGACTTTGGGGGAATGATGTGAAGAAATGGTACTTCAATTATTTGTCTTGATATTTGATCATAACGTGAGAACTATAGGGCAATAAGTTTACCAATCTCAATGAAATTTAGTAGAACCTAATTTTCTCAAATATTGTTAAAAATAACTCTTGAACAACTAACTAAGTGACTCATTATGGTAAGTGGTGTTAAAAAGAGAATTAAAAATTTGAAAAATAATTAGATAGTAGAGATAATACTAGATGAAGGGCACGTTTAGAGGCACTACTTTTGGAGAATAAATGTGCATCGTTTTATGTGAGATTATAATTCTAACCCAACATTTTCTATAAATTGATGGATAAGGTGATTTAATTACTTGCCCATGCAATGTCACCTTACCTAGTAGTGTTAACATTTTTTTAGAAAAAGACTCCAATTTTAACTCTTTTTGGATGGTAAATATTTCTTAGAACATGGTGTGTAATCAAACCCATGTTTAAGTTTTATGTTTTATAAAGTGCTATTGTGACTATATAGTAGTTATCAATATGATAATTATTATTACTATTATTATCAACATTATTACTCCTACTAGTGTTATTATAATTATTATATCCACTATTTTTTTATTTTTATTATTACCACTACTACCAATACAAGTAAGAATAATATTAATATTATTGCTACTAATACTATTAGTATGAATGCTATTGTTACTAGAGCAATATTAATATTGATGGTTTTATTTATTGAGCATCATTAGGAACCTAATGAATTTGTTGTATGGATGAATGTAGCATGTGCCTTAATGGTACTTAAACTATATAAGGAATTTAAATTTGTTTGGCTAGATAATTCATGTGTTTCTTCATATTTTAGGCTAATGTTTATGCTTGATAAAATATTGTGTGAAATTATTAGATTTAAACCATTAATATAGTTAAACAACTTAGAGTGATGTTAAGGATTATTAGGAAGTATGAGTATATGATCCAGTATGAACCCTTATATAAATAGGTAGATAAAAGCTTTAATTTTAAATTTTTAGCAAGAATAAACTGGCAATGATAAGAAATGGATATTAAATAGACTATAAAAGCCCACAAAAATGAAAAGAGGTAAATTTTTTTTGTTATACTCATTAGGAATTATATATTAGTGGTTGTCGATGCATATTAATGGATATGATTATGGCATCTGAATTAATTAATATTCACTTAAGGGTAGATAAATAAGTTAAGGGAACTTATAATCATATAATTGTAGTGGTTGTTTAATTGAAATTAAAGTTTGAGATTTTGGTGATCTTTCACTTGGGCGATAATATATTGGTTTAGTATAAGGAAATTAATAATGTTGATTTTAAAAAGATGTAAATGATAAGGATAAGATAAAACACTTCAATAAAGTGTATGCTAGAATGAATATAACTCTAAGGTTTAAAGATTAAATGAATAAGTATGTTACTCCTAAGTTAATGAATTGAAAGGAATTTATTTAATTGAATAAAAAAGTGAAAAAATTACAAATACGTTTAACTAAGCAAGGAGGCCAATTTAGTGAAGTTTAAGAGATAATTGAATTTAAAACTATTAGTGGTTTAGAATGTAGAGAGGACAATGTTAGTTTAAATAAGGATGTATGTATTGAAGATGAATGAATAATATGTTTCTAAATCTCAAATGTTCAAGTGTTAAATTTATATAATCTATTTGTAGGGTCTTTATTAATCCAATTTTTCAAATTCTTATGCTATTAAAAATCTTTGATAAATGCCTATGTCAAGGTGAAAGTGTTCTAGGAGATTAGATGATCTAGGGTGAAGTCATAAGTACGTAATGCTAAACATAGTGAAGATTGGTATAACTAAGCTAAAGAGGAAATTATAAAACTCTAAGAGTGGCTTTTGTATTGTCAACCTAAAACCTTTAAGGATGTGATCTTTTTCTCCCTAGCCTTTTATAGCATGCTATTAGATTAATGATAGGAATATGAGTTAGTAGTAATTCAAGACTAAGTAATAAAGTTATGTTAGGATATTGCATATACACTACATTAGATGATTTTATGTATTTGTGAGTTATTAGGGATTTAATTAATTGAATTATGCTAGTGGATGAGGAATTTACCTAAGATTGTAGTCTAGTTGTTTGTAAAAAATAGCTTAATAAGTCTAGATATTATGTGTAGTTTTTAATGTTGGGGATTTATATTTATAGTTAAATCTAAGTTAGAAAGATGATTAATGGTGATACTCAATAAAGTATAGAACGATACCAATAAGGTGAGGGCCATACTAACTTTGAACATAATAATAACACTTGGTGGGTAGAACTTTTTAAGGCATTGAATTCAAAATATTGCTGGAAATCGCGCATCATACATGCACAGTGGAATAAAAATTTTGCACAATTTCTACTAAGGATCCATGCGAATTTAGAACACCATAGATTAGGGATTAGGGTTTATACCTTTCGGTCAAAAATCTTCTGTCTGCTACACAGCAAATCCGATCTGCTTCCAAATCACGAACCGGAATAGAAACTCAAAGATCAGATCACCAGTACAACGTTTATGTGGCTGCACCTCTGTGGTATCCACACGAACCCGTGAATCACCAATGAATGTCCACTACACACACCGGTTGGAATTGATCTCCTTACACCTCGTAGTGCTAGCTACGCCTCTTCAGGGGTTTTGGTCAAGGAGAGGTGCTAGGGTTTTCTATGCCTTTTTTTTGGAGTGCGTGAATAATGAATAATAATCTTATTATTACCCAACAAACCTATTTAAATAGGTGCATAGAAAAACTTAATCTATTTAGGCTTTATTCCATGTATAATTATAGGCTTACTATTGGGCCTTATAATCATAACATGAATTCCCAAATATTAAGCCCAAACAATTTGGTCCATTAATTCCAAATTCACTAGGCTCTAAGTGTGCAACCCTACAGGCTCTCATTACGTTGGCAATGACCATTAATCATATTAATGATCATAAACAATGATTAGTGTCTAGCAACACATCATTGTTACCCAAGTAATGAGAAAGTTGGTGATTTGACTAAACCTTTACACGTGATCATCACTTATGTCCTTTTGTCCTACACATCTAGATTGAGCATGAGACATGGACCGTGTCATTCCCGTATAGCCCAATCTTAAGGTTTCTTGATTCCTAAGTAAGCTGACTGAAACAAATGTAATCGACGTCTCATGTCAATTCATCTGAGCATGGCCATGCATTTTCTCAACTTTACTTAATCAAGGGGCCCATAGATGTTACTCCTGTTATATAGGAGGGACAAATCCCATCTTGATCACACAAACCCCTCCGCATGATATGTGACATATCCAATATCTACCCTTGCATTCACTTAACCATTAGTGACATAGAATAGTATCAAAATATGAAACTCACATGTAGGGAACCTTGGTGATCTCAGGTCAAAGGACCATATTAATAATGATCACTAAGAACCACTTATGATACTCATATAACGATCCATGTAGCGTTCTTAATATGGGTCGGTCCAGTATACAAGTTCTCTAACTTGTACTCATGTGTAAACTTAATATCCCATATAAGTCTTCACACATGCTAGTCTTAACATATCAAAGCAACCTAATCCACAATGATATATGACTAGGGACATTTAAGAATACAATTATTCTAAGGTTATTATTATAATTAAATATATTACGCAGACAATATATATAAATATAATAATTGAAATTGCCATTAAAATAACATGATTCAAAATTACAATCATCAATATAATTAGTTTTAGGGCATATACACTAACAAATATAACTATTACTTTTAGGACATAATGTTTGGGAACGATTTGCCTTACGAATTTCTTAAGATAATTAAGACATTTCTACCAAATGTTAAAATATAATATCAATATATTTTCATTTAAAACCAAAAAGTAATTAGGTCTTGAGAATTCGAGAACAAATTCTTTTGAAGGGAGAGACATTATTATATCTTCCTTAGAATTTTAGAATTTAAAAACTTTATATGTAAGGAAAATAATTAATTTTAATAGTAAGAATTTTTTAATTGGACAATGTGTGTGGAATGAACAAATTTCAATAAGAAAAGTGTGAACAAGATGTTAGAGAATAGAAGATTAATTAATTAAAAAAAACTTATGAGTAAATGAAAAATAAATTGTTGAGTGGGCTTGAAGTGAAAAAAAATTATAAGGCTTGGATGAGAAAAGTGTAATGAATAAAAGAATCAAAGGTTTATAAAAGATAAGAGGTAAGTATATAAATGTGAAGAAGATTTAGGGTAAAAGGAAAAAAAAGCCTTTACCCTTTTATAAACTTAACTACAGTTTAAAAATCTTTATTTTTCCCTCAAACCCTAACCCCCTACTACTTTTATCATCTCCTGTTTCTTTGTCCCTGCTTCTTTCATCAATCAAGCAAGAAAAGAATTAATTTTCATCAATTTCTTCCTACATTCAAGGTAAGGCTTCCTCCTTGATAAATTTTCTATCATTTTTGTCTAGAGATTTAATAGAATTTGGGAATTTTAACTTAAATGAAAGGATTAAGCCTTAACTTAAAAAAACTTTCAATTATTGGTTGATTAGGACTAAGAGATAATAAATCCAACATTCTAAATCTTTTTCTACACTAGCTAAGTAAACATTCTAGCCTTTTCTCAAAGAATTTGAGGGTTTTAATTGAATTAAATACCATATCTAGGTATTTCAAGAGTTATGAACAAAGTGTATTGATTTATGTTGATTTATGATATTTGACTTAATTTGATGATGGATTGAAGTATATAAAGTGATTTAAATGTTCATTTATGATATGGTGTTGTTTAGCGATGAATTGAATGCATTAAATGCATGATTTTGGTAGAAGAACATTAAAAATTATGAAGAAATTTGTAAAAAACTAGGTTAAAGTCAACTATATAATTGATTATGTGCTAAAACGGGCATTTTGGGCAAGTATAATTGACTACATAATTGACTATGAGCCAAAGACTTACTTTCTAGATGCTAGTAGTTGACTAAATAATTAACTATTATATCCCTATAATTGACTACATAGTTAATAATGGGCACCTAAACTTCTTTTCTAGACCTCAATAGTTAACCATGGTCTTTAGAGTTATTCTTAGGGCTCCTTTAGTCGATTATACTTGGTTTAACTAATGATATCATAATATGCAAGGGTTAAGGTGGGTTTTAATACTCTTTAATAATATTAAGGATTAAATACTTGTTGCATGACCATGCAAAGAAGTATGACAGTACTATGATATATAAATTATGTTTTAAAAGAAACTGATATGCTGTTAATGGAATGAATTGACTTGCATAACTAGGCATAAGTGATATTGTACTATGAAATATGATACACAAATGAGATCAATGGTATCGATACTTTGTGATTTATGTTTGAAAGATAAATTCTTGATATGAGATGGGTTGAACTATGGCTTGAAATGCAAGAAAGTATGGTAGAGATGCATCGATATTATGTGTATAATTAAAAAACCTGATTCGGTAACCATTTATGAAAGAATAAGATAGACCTTGAAGAGATAAAGTTGAATCTATAAATGGATAAAGATGACATAGGAGTTATAAGAAGATTTATTTTCTTTCATTATTTTGTTGCTATGTATATGGTATGATGAAATTATGGTATAGTTGAATGCATACATTTGAATAATGACATTGATGATAATGGATGATTATAAATGAATAAGTTGTTACTAACGGAACTTATATTGTTAAATATGTGGTTTAAGGTGTTTATGTTTGCATGAAGGCAACTTCAGTTAATAATTTATAATTATTATTATATTTAATTGTGCTTGAGTGTTTATCCACTAAGCTTTGAACTTAACCTTGTGTGTTTATCTTTGTAGATACTTAGATTGAGTTGCCTCTACTACCATCTCAAAGTTAAGCTTATAGGAGATTATTTGATATGGCTTAGGCAGTCTATAATATTTTGTTATAGATATTTTTAGGCCTTCATTTGCATAGGGAAAAGGATAGAAAGATAATAACTTGTTTCTTTGAGACTAATTAGGTCAACTTATTCTTAAACTTGATGGATTTTAAGCAGGCTTGACTCTTCTTGCAATTGAAATATGTTTTATTTGGTGAAATTATCATTCTTCTTGTTAATTCATGAAAGCTTCCCTAAATCTCCCTTGGTATACTTTATTATATTAGTATAGAACATGGATTGGATTGGTGGAAATTGGGATGCAAGTTTCATGCCAATCATGACTAAGGTTAGGTTATGACATTTTAAAAACAAACCTAACAAAAAATGTGCTTAAGAATAGGGATTAGCCTGATAAATGCCTTAAAGGGAGGTTCAAATGGGTTTTTTTTGGGAGAAGCCTAAAACAAGATCCTTTAGGTAAAAAAAAAAGGTAAGGATAACCAATATTAAAAGGCCTAGACTCATATATTAATCCATTTGAGAAGATTTGGAGATAAACTCATATTAGCATAATTTTTTTGTGCTCAAAGGTGTTTAACTATAACTTAAATTATGAATGTTCAACCCATATAAATTTCATGATTTAATTTTTATCCAATTAATAATAACTAAAATTAAAAATGGAATGTATAATAATTCAATTAAAATAATTCTTTAATTTATCTAAAATATATTTACAATAGAAAGAAAATATATCATATTGAACTATATCCTTTAATGATATTATCATTTGAATTATATATATTAGGAGTACGTATAAAAAAAATATGCTATGATGCAGATGAAAAAATTGTTAAAGAACTTGAAAATAAAATATATAATTAAGGAATTTAATTTAATTTAATTTTAATTTATTTTAAATATTTTTATAATTAAAATAAAATATAGTGTTAAATCTATTTAACTTAATGATATTAGTGTTTGATTTATGAATAACAAGAATTGACAAAAAGAAAAACATGTTATATAGTATAAAAATAGACGTTAAAAAAGAGGAAAAATATGCCATAGAACAAATAAAAAAAAATAATGTGTGAGCTCTAAAATAATAGATATTAGTTTAAATTTAATCCATTATAACCATAAAATATTTTATGTTATTAATAAATAAAAATAAGACATGTTATTAAAAAATATTAATTATTAAGAATTCTTAACTACAATCAAGGAGTTTTGACATTTTTTTTTATTAACATAGTAACATATGTGGAGAGTGATAGTGCAAAACTAATTTATATTAATAATAGATCAAATTTATATCTATATTAAAAACTAACATGTAGCTACATACTTTAATTAAATTTATTCTTTAATTTAACTAAAATATTATTATAATAACAACTAAAATATGTTGTGTTATGCATATATTACTTAGTAATATTAATATCTGAGTTATAAATAATATAATAAAAAATACATAAAAAGATAAGAAAATTTGAATGAGAAACTATGCTAAAAATTGCTTCTCTAAACATTGTTTTTGTAATTTGCTTCCTCTATTGTCTTGCAAAATTATAAAGGGCATAAGCTACATTTTCATCTTCTTTGGAAGTAGTAACAATAAATTGCAAATCATTTTCAACCAAAGACTTAGATGAGAGCATCCTTCTTTTAAAGTCATAGATTAACTTTTCTTTCGGTACTCATGTTATTAAATGAGTACTAAAGAATTTGTGTGGATTCCTAGATTGGGTAATGCAATTATTCATCAAACTACTCGAACTTGTGTTAAAGGACCTCTTTCCCATTTGTGGGTGTTCAATCCTCCACTTCATCTCAAATATTTTTTAGTGGTAGATTACCACATCTAATGGTACTTTTTGATATTTTTTTGTTAGCTTATTGTACAGGTTTATTTTGTTTGGCTGTTGGCTTTTTGTTTGGTGCAAACTTGCTTTTTTGGTTTTCTTGTTAGGTGACTAGTGTTCTTCCCCCCTTTCTTATGGTCCTTGTTTGTATTAAATTGTGACAAAAAAAAATAAAATGAGAAATTATGAAAATTATTTATTTTTTTCTTATTTATTGAACAAGTTCCTAAATTATATTGGTTTTTTCTATTGCATGTGATGGAATTGAAATTTTGGTCAGTACTTGTAGAGTTTGTTTAAGATGTGCACTTCTCTAATAAAAAATGGTTGTAGTTCAATATAACTAAAGGTGCACCTAGGTCAAACTAGAATCTAACCCATTTATCTTTAACAAATTGTGACCCTACTATTCAATTAATATTGTGCAAGGTCTAGAATCTAGCACAAACATTTATTTATTTTTATTTTTCCTATTATTTAAATAAATAATTCCTTTTTATATACAAGAAATATATATTTAAATTAAGAATAGGATATTTGAATATATAAATATTTAATTAAACAAAATTAAATATTCTTTTCATAAAAAATTAAATATAACTCATTTTTTAAATATATTTAAATTAATATCATTAATTCATATAATTAAATTAATAATTTTATAAGCCTAATATGAATATTAATGAAATTATGGAAAAAATTAAGTAATATTCATCTATATTTTAGTATATAAAAGTATGATGTTGCTAAGAACACATAGCAACTTAAGAATTAATAGTAAAAATGAAATTATAAAGTGATACCTATTCAGTTTGAAAGTAATTCTTAGCATGACATATGTTCTTTAAAGTTGTGTGAATATTTTTATGCACCAATGTGTGTAAATAACAATTACAATTAAGAGGGAGAACAAGGCATATGCATAATAATTTAATTTAGACCGTTCATTTCAATATATATAAAGATTATAGTCAAACATATTTGATCATAGTTGATTGTGAAATTGCTATTTTTTATGGAGATATTTATTATATTGGCTTTTTGCATTTTCAAAATGGAAAAAAAGGTGTGGTTATAAGAAATTAATTAAAGATATTTATTTTAATTTTAATGGAGGCAATAACCACATATATTTAATCAAGGACATCATTTAATAAATTTATTGCACTATTCTTTAGTATTTAAAAAATTTATTAAAATTGAATTTAATTTTTTTATTAGTTTCTTATTTGAATAACGACATGGTTTTAATGATGGAATATGCATCATTTTAAATGTGAATTGTGACTACTTGATTAGAGTTGAAAGAGTTCAATTGAATTGTTTAGTACGCTTTGTCTTCTCTATTGCAAGCATGCTCCTCTCTTGTTCACACAAGGTTTTCGTGGTTATCGGCGTTGGAATTAGCATTTTTATGAAATGGCACAAATGATTGAAACTAGGTTTAACTACAATAATTTATGAAAACTATATTTGACTCCTTTTTTTTTTCAATATTCTCTTAGTAGAATAAATGGAATGGGAACCAAGCTTTGTCTTGATAAATTTGAGAAAGTAATTAACTCATATGCATTTCAGTTTCTTCTCTCTTATGGGCATTTGGTACTTATTCTCGACTAATACTGTGCTTCAAATTTTCTTTTTCATTTCTTTACTAATTTTTTTTACTTTTGTTGTTTATGATACTTATTATTGTCCTACCATAGGTAATGTATAATGATTTGGTGTGTGTGTGCAACGTTAATGCTTAATAATTTTCTTAAAATTCCAACTATTATGAACTTATTAAAACAAAGTTGATTGAGAAGGTTCTCATAAATGATAAGGTTTGATTGTTTATATATTATATTTGCTTTAGTTTATTTTTCAAAGTTTTTTTATTTTGATTATATTTTACATTAACATATTTAATTGGATTTTGAAAAGCACATGGTGATGGTTGCAGTTAATAGTATATGCAAAATGCATTTTACTCCTTAGTTAAAATATATGTAATTTTATGCAACCTTTTATGCTTGATTTGTAATTTATTGTTTCGATGTCTGTTCTACGGGCATATTATGGAATTCAAAATTTATTTCTAATATGGTAATATTGAAAAAGTTAACTTTTGCTATAGTCATTACATATTTGGACATTTTTCAAATAGCTATTCAAGTATTTTTTTTTATTTGTGTTTAGATCATATGCTTGTTATGATTGATAGTATACTTGCAATGCTTTTAATTCTACAATGGTTAAAGTATTATAGCTTTATAGATTTTTGATATCATTCATTCTAATTTAATCTTGTCTTGTTTACTTATCAATCCTCAATACAAAATGTAAGTTATAATGTATATGAAATGGATATACTTATATGCAATTGGTTATATCTTTTATATAAATTACATTTTGATGTCCAATCCAGAGTATCACATTTTAAAATATTAATTATCTTTGTATTTAGTTATAGTTGGTGCATATTTCTTATTTTACGTTATAGATTTAAAATTTCCTATTATTATTTATTCTAATCTAATCATGTCATGTTTACTAAAGTTTACATTGTTATTAGGTTTTGGCTTTAATAGATAATATATGTGTTATGGATCAATTTTATTATGGCATATTTAATAAAGTTTCATATATAGTATGGTGTTCGCTATTATTAATAGTACCTAACATGCATTTAACTTCTTAATGGTAGATTATTTTATTATTATTATTTACTCTAATCATGCCTTATTTCTTATTATATTAAACACTTTGTTGTAGGCCATGGGTGTTAAGTGTATGTGAAATTAATCTATAATTTATTTATTTTCAATCTCAATTACTTGAGCTAGGAAAGTTGTCAAAGAAAATAGGAAAAGGATTTTCTAATCTAATGCTTTATTTATAAAGTTAATTATGTGGAACAATATATTATAATTGTGAGAATAATATTGATATTTGGATTTTAGCCTGACAAAACTTCAAATTTGATGGTGTAAAGCATAAGTGAAAACTTATATACCTTATAAAGCAAATAAGTAAATAAACTTATTTATTTAAATTATATATATTGGATACTTATTGCTAAAAGTGGTAATAAATAAATTCATGTGTAATTATTAGTAAAAAAAATACTATAGTTATTGAAAATGGGTTTCAAAATTGAGTTTTGAATCTTTTATATTCATTGGATTAAGATTTATAGATTTGCCCTACCATTTTTGTTTAATGATAATTCTTGATTTCCATTCATAACCCAATTTCGGATCTTATTTTCAGTACATATAGTATTACTCATTATTATTAAGTAGATTTAGGTATTGACTTGATGATGCTTAAATCATGAATCTAATTTAATATTTGAATAAGGTTATGTGTATTGGATGCACATTAATGAAAGAAGAAAAGACTAAAAACTTATTTTGATCCTTGAAAGATTGAATTTTTATCAAATTCATCCTTAATTAAAAGTTTATATCAATTTGATCTCTATAAGATTAAAAATCTTTAAATTTTAGTTCTTCCATACATAAAATAAAATATTGAATTATTGTATAAAAGGACTAAAATTTAAGGCTATTTAATCTTTCAAGGACTAAATTGATACAAATTGCTAATCAATGATGAAATTAATGAAAAAGTCAATTTTATAAAGACCAAAATAGGTTTTTAGTCAAAAAGAAAATAAATGGTTATTTTTAAATAAATACTTAATAAAGTAATCATTGAATCTATTACATTTAGAGACGTCCAAGATTAAAGGAGGTGTGTGTGTAAGCTTTAAAGGGCCTTGCAATTATAAAGTTTAGTGAAACTAAACAAAAAGACATTTTTATCTAAATTCATAGATAGTAGGAATATGATACCAAAAAAAAAAAAACATACGAAGTTTTTCTAATCGTTACAAGTGAACTTTTACTAAGTTCATGGGTAGTAGGAGTATAAAACAAAATATTCTAATCTATGCAAGGTACATTTAAATTCTTGATTTTCTAATATAAATATTTGTGAACCATTTAAAAAAATTAATGAAATTTCTATTTTTTGATATTTTTCCAATAGTAAGTTTGTCATTTTAGAAATGCACTCTTAAAATTTCTTGCATTTGTTTGAAAGCATTTAGTTAAAAGAGGAAGGCCTCGTTTGTTTTGTCAAAAGATATTTTCCATAAGAAAATGTCATTTACATGTATACTAATGAAGGGGTGATATACCATTTACATTTATGATTAAAAAAATGATACTTAAAAGCTTAAAAATGAAGGAAAGCAAATTCTTTTTTGAAATAAGGGAAGTTACTTTTCTCAAATTGTTTATATTTAATATTAAACAAGTAAAATACTTTCTCCTATTTTAACATTTTATAACTATATTTTATAGAAAATGCTTTCAAATGAAACAAATGGAACCAAAGTTGAGTATCTTTCAATCTATATAATTTAAATTTCATTATCAATATACATATATAGTATCATTTGACTTGATTTAAATCTTTTTGGCCTTTAGATTTTGCCACAAATTCTAGAGTTTATTTTAAAACTTAATTATACTAGAAGATATAGATTTGTATTTTTTTTAGTGTCTTAGAACTTTACAAGTTTTTTTGCTTTTAATTATAAAATATAAATAAAGTAAAAGAATGAGTAAAGACACTTCATATGGACATTGTAACTATCTTTAATTAAATTATTTTATTTCACAATGCCCGTATTGAGCTAAAACATGTAATATTGACAAAGCATATCTATTTTTATAAGTCAAACTAGAAAGCAAAGACACATTATGCCTTACAACATATAATCCTTTAGGTGACTTCAGTTCCTTTTAATCTTATCATAATTTACTCTTCTTTTTTATGAGTTCATGTTTCAAGTGAAAAAAAAAAGGAATGAATATTGGTTTATTTCCAAAAGTTTCCTATTGATTTTGTTAAAATTTTTTTATACCTATATTTTCTTTTGAATTATATATTAGGTTTTTATTTTTGTAGTAATGATATAAAGCTTAAATATCATTTATATTTATGAAATTTTGTAGTAAATATTGTACTGTATATGTAATTGGGTGTCAAATACTTTAAAAAATAAATTATAGCATTGTGAGTAATTGTTTTATCTATAAAAATAAATAAGGATGGTGTTTAACAACTTAAATATGCATTAATGAAATATTTATGATTTTATGATGCTTGATTTTTCAATTATACTTGATATACATAATATTTTATATTTATTTCTCCTATATTTAAGCCTCTTAAGGTGTGATTGTACTTACTTTTATTTTGAAATAAATTATAAGTTTTGGATTAAATAAAAGATAATGACTAATTGAGAGAATTTGACATTGTTTCATTTTTTTTTACCATAACTTAAGTTCCAAACCTCTGATCGAGTTGATCTTTACATGGATGAAAAGTTAAGAAAATTCTATACCACTTTTATATCTTGTGGGAGAGTTGATTTAGATGTTTAATAGGTCAAAGTTAGCTTTAATGCTGATTTAGTGAGGTGTTGTTTTAGTATAGTAGACTTGACCTTTCCTTATTGTTTGGTTTGTAACTTAAGTTCTAGGAGTACAAATTGAAAAAATTTAGTACCTTAAGTTAGCCAAGACCAAAAGTAACTTGTTTTTAAGCTTTTGAAGCCAAAATAATGTCATTTTGAAGGAGGAAACACAATCCTAACTAGAATGATATGAATCAAATAGCTTTAGACATATTTTGGTATTTGGGTCACAACCTAGGTTACAGGTCTTCAAATTGTAACAAAGTCTAGTCCATTAGTTAGCTAAGAGTCATCTTTAAGCAGTTGTAACCTAGTTGAGCAAACTAAGAAGATATTTATAGGGCAAAAATGTAGCCGACTAGAGGCAATTCAACAATCAGCAAAATAAAGTTTTTCTTCTCTTAGTGTTTTGAGTTTTCAAACTATGAGTGGCTAAGCTTTCTTTTTATAGTTCAAAGGATTTGGTATATTCTTTTTAATTAATTTTTTAGACCTTATTCTTCATCTTTTATGTTTAATTAATTATCTCTATTTATTTATCTCTTTTATTGATGATTGCTTAGATAGTTTTATATAAATGATCTATTAATTGATTATCTGTGTGATTATTTTTGAAGTGGTTGGTTAAGTTATTTTCCTAGTTGTGTTGATTTAATTAGCTACTATTTGGTAGAGAAAGTTAGGCTTTGTGATTTGCGCAATTATGTGTTATTTAATCTATTTTGATTAAATTTCACTTATTTTTACTCTATTTTGATTTTGATTACGTTTGATTAAGTCTTAATAAAGATTGAATTTAATTAATCAATTTCAATTTGTTAATTCTAATCACATTAAAAAGGGAATTTGAGAATAATTTTCAATTTTTAGGTTTTTCATTAACTAAATAGTTAGTTAAGCATTGCTTATATTTTGTGGTTAATGATTAATCGGTATATTGATGTATAATCCTTTAAATTAGAATCTATCTTACTGTGAGTGAACTCTACTTTTATTTTCTTTTTTAAATTTATAAGATGATTATCTTTTGCTATTTAATTCTATTTTCCTACATTTAAAAATCTTCTTTTGTTTCATAACTAAATTGGAAGTAAATTGAACCCTAATCTTCGTGGATTGACTCAATTCACCCTTATTATAATTTGGTGATTTAGGTTTAATTTTGGTTTATTGTGATGTGTTTCAATACTACCAATATTAATTTAAAAAATTATACTAATTAGTTTATTCTTTTTGGGTACTTGTGCATGGCATAAGACAACAACTATACTTAAAACAAAAAAGTCAAAGTATAAATTTTAAAATAGGACATATAAGAAGTCTCTTGGTCATGCATAAATCAAGCTACAATCAATTTTTGTACTTAAAAAATAATTAAGGATATTGTTAACAAGTTCCTTTCTATTGTGAACAATGATGAAATCAAGACCAAAGGTTAGTAAAAGTAAACATGATTCAATATTTTAGTAGGAGTAAAATTTAAAAATTAGTTAGAATATTTTAAATGACATGCATAAATCTATATAGAATTTTAAGAAAATCATTCAAAGTGCTCATACTATAATGCATGTAACTGCATGAAAGAAATGAATTTCATTGTCATTGCTTCTAAGGATACAAATAAGTCTAGCTCTTCTGAAGCAATTTAACATTGACTCACAAAAAGCTCAATTTTGAGTTTAACTTTGTTGAGCCTAAATGAATTAAGCTCGATTATTATAAAAGTTAAGCTTGAACTCCATATTATTTAGTTCAAACTATTCATAAGGTTATGTAAGCCTAATAATAAGAAATATTTTTTTATTTTATACTATAAATAAAAAATATAATACATAAAAATTTAATCTCATTAGTAATTGTTAAGATTGTATGAATAAGTATGATACTATGATTAAAGTAATTAATTTTCTAGTATACTACTAGTTTCTTGACATGCACTCTCAAACATATTCAAGTGCCTCTTTTAATTAAAAAATTATATATTTATGAACAAATGCAAATACATTTATGTGTTTAAAGAATTATTTTATTTAAAGAAATTATAAATTTTTAAAGATATTAGGAATTTGACATGAGCAAATTTAAATATGTTATTCTATTCCTAAAATTGGATTGAAAGAAATTCTACTATAAATTAATTTAAAACAAACAAAAATACATAATAGTATAATAATTCTTCTATGATTATTATCATTTTAGTTGCCATAACACCAAAAAAGGAAATAGAGATGTATAAATGATCGTACTTAGTATAGCATATTGTTATAGTTGTTATAAACTTGGCATATCATGTAGCTCCTATAAATTGAGAGCATATGTAATGGAATCAAAATAAACTATATATATATAAACCATATATTTGCCAAAGAAAGTTTTCAAAATAATTTTTTATATTTCTCTTGCGTTATTACTTTGTAAAGGTTCTAGAAAATAAGGACATGTGTTCATATTTACACAATGACATGAATAATATATAGATTATGCTTTTGGAATGACTTGTTAGTGTGATAAGTCTAGTATATACTAATATTACTAGATGAATAATATGATATATCACATGTTCAATTTCAAGTCGTTAAAGTGTGGTAGAAGATTAGTGGCACATAATTGGTACTAAATTTTATTTTTGTTTAATTTAAATTATGAATCATTTTGTTTTAATTTTAAGATGTTTATCTAACACAAACTTCAAACAACTATTTGAGATAAATTTGAAAATAAAAACTTGTGATTATTCCTTAATTTTAATATATTGATCTTTATCTCACTACTTTTCAATCCATCAGTAAAAACAATATTAAAAAAATTGATTCAAAATTTTTTTCACTTTTATTATTTTTTATCTAAATTTTAAAAATTAACTTTACAGAATGCATTAAATAATAAAATTTAATATTTTATTGAAACTAAAAAAATTTAATTAAATGACACAATTCTTTTCTTTCTTTATTTGTCTTTTGCTCCATCCTCACTTTTGTAAATGTTAAATAAGAAAAAAAAAGGATAAATGTGACAAATTAATATACAAATATTTGTATTTAATAGAAAAATACTTATGAAGAAATGATAATAAACCATATACATGAACATTTTGAATGAAATTAGATCATAAAATAAAAGAAACAAAATTAATATATCTCAAAATAAATAAAGAACAAAAACATAAGTTTAATTCTTCAAATAAAATTGTAAAAAAATTAATTAAAAATGCCTAAATTATAAAGTTCATGCCTTTTTGCTATTCGTAATATAAAAATTTCCAACATAAAGAGATGGAAAGAGATGGGAAAGAAGATTACAAGTGAAAACATACCATCTACTTAGATGACCACTTTATCAAACTTATTGATCTGGTCATAGATTAGCTTCTTTATGCCAAAAAAAATGACATAAGACGTGAGTAAGAAGCAAAAGTTTAATTCTTAAAATAAAATAATAAAAAGTTTCAATTTGAACATGATACAAACAATAAATTTCATGCCTTTTCACTATTTGTAATGTGCAAAATTCCAATATAAAGAGACACAAAGAGATGAAGAAGAACAACAAAATTGAAAATATCTCATCTCTTGAGATCACAGTTTTTTGAAACTTAGTGATATATGATTATGGAGGAGCTCCTTTAGGAAATAAAAAACTTTTGAAATGAGCTCCCTTATGAAATGAGGTGTAAAATCAATTTGGCGGTGAAACATAGAGAATGAATGAGTGAATTTAGATGGAGATAATGTGAAAAAGGGACAGAGAGAAACTAAAAGATAATAAAAAGGGAGTTATTGAATTTCAAGCTTTTTTGAGTTTGTTTAACAATTTAGAGATAAAGAGAGTTTTAACTATGAGTAAATGCATTACTATATAATTATCCTTAATTATATTAAATTTGTAAAATTTAATGTGGGTGTTTTTGGAAACAAAAGTCAAGCCTAAACCCCTTAATTCTTTTTATATATTAGTATAGACTAGCACTCATTAAAAATTAGAAAATTATTTTGTTATGAAAATAATTTCTCTTTTTATGATGGTGCTATAAAATTTTTATAGGGGCACTATATAATATATATATACAATAGATAATATTTTTAAAAATTTCAAATTAGAGGGTGAGCATGTCTATTAGACTTCATGCATTAATGGTGTTTATTTAGAAAAATAATAAATTATTATTTTAAAAAATGAATTAATAATTGTGTCATTTAAAATGAATAAATGTATTTTTTGAAAAATGTAAAATTATGTCTCTTTTATTTAAAATTTCCTATTCAATGGAAAATTTTGTATCTTTTCAAATTTAAGACTTATGTTTATTAAATAAACCTTTTAGCCTATACAAATACTTCAAAATTTCATACATATAAAAAAATGAAAAACATGAAAAAAAAATATATTTTAAAACATATATCCTCTTATCTATTTATTTTTATTTTATCTTTTAAACATTTACAACCATTACAAAACTATCTTAAAGAGAAATATAGGAAAAAACATTAATTTGGCTTTCTACAGTTTTTGAAATTTTTGTTATATATTGGGATGTTAATTTGTATACTATTTTTTCAAATCAAACTTAATTCAAGTGAGGTAAATATTTCCTTAAGGAAAGTGTTATACTTCACGCTTTAGAAATTTTGACTCTTACCTAACAATTTTTCCTAAACAATCTTAAGGAAATATTATGTGTAACAATAAAGCTAGAATCTTATGGGAATTTCCTTAACATTATAAGGAAATATTTTTGCAATAATGGAGTTAGAGTTTATCAAAGTGATAAATCAAGATTTGATAAATTTTGATCAACTGAATGGAGACAATTTCTCTTGGTGGCAAGACAAAATAATGTTTCTTTTCAAATACCATGAAGATTTTTCTAATTTGAAGCCCATAGATGAACTACAACCAAATGTGTCAAAGGTAACTAATAAAATGAAAAGGTTCAAAGGATGAAGAAACGGGCAATTGTACTTGTATGGATCTTTGATATCATTTCAATTCTACCAAATTACCCCAAGAGGATGGAAAAATGCATAATTCCTTGAATTTCTATTACTTTAATTATTTATTTTATTCTAAATCATACATGGCATGTGTATTAGTTATGATATCTTCATATGTCTAATTTGATGATATAATTAAATGAACTTTATATAATATTATATGATACATCATATGATTTATGAAATTCAATTGAGATTATTAAAAAAAACTAGATGAATGAAATAACATAAATATAAGTTGTTATTTTTCCTGAATAGAACTAAAGCTTGTAAACTAGAAATATGTGTGTGGTTAGATTTCTACAATACTAGTGGTTCAAACCTTTATGCTAAGACACACACAAAAGGTTATATAAAAAGTCATATTGAAGTAAAGAAATGTTGATTTATGTGCAAAAGATATGATGATTTATATTTAAAAGATATAGTGATTTGTGTGTAAGAGGTATAATGGTTCATGATCAAAAGACATGAATGTTTATGTGTAAATGACATAACAATTCTTATGCGAGGGATGTATTAGTTTAGGATTTTAAATATACATATTAAAGTGTGAATTGTTGGAATTCTTACATTATCACATATGATTTGAAGTATTAATGAAAAATGAAAACAAATTAGATAAAGTATACATGCTAAATAACATGCATACATTATATGAGATGTGATTGAATAATATTGATATAATTTTTCATTCTTGATATATAAAAGAAAATTTTGTGAAAATGATAAATTTTATAAATATATGATATGTATAAATATAAGATACTTACATATGAAATGATTATTGAAAAAAAAATTATTTATGAATGTTAAGAAGCATATTATTTTTCAAATGTTAGATTTTGATAAATGATAAAATGATATGTTGAATAAGAAGTAGTGTGGTTTATACATCTTAGAGTAGTGGGAGATTTATCCTCAAATTGTCTTTTTATTTGAGAAGTTATTAATCTTACAATCTAAGTGAACAAAAAATGTTGAATAGTTTGTAAAATTGAGATAGATGAATGAAAGCTTGCATTTGATACCAAAAAAATAAATATCCCCTTTCTAAATACTTCACATGCTTTTTTTATGTGGTAATCTTACCTTGATTCATGTTTTGATTACAAAAGAATATACCAATGATCGAAATGTAGTATAGAACATTGAAATATTATTTCAAGAATTTTGGGAAGGTTAAAATTAGATTTGTTCTACAATTTATTTGGTTATATCATAAGAATACACTAATGAAAATTAAATACTAGTGCATAAGATAGCCATTCAAATTTAGATTGGTACCTATTATTACTAGATGTCTTACTTAGATAAACAAGAAAAAAATTATTTATTAGAAAACTAATCCATTTTGGAATGGTATTTACATTTATTGGAGGAGTTTCTTGAATATGTAAGAAATAAAGTGTTAATAAAGAGATTGAATGAATAATAAATTATTATGAGATACCTTTGAAGTTAATCCATTATTATGAGATTGGTGAAACCATTTGGTAAAAGGGCTTGTAAATTATACTTATAATGGTAAGTCAAGGTATGAAAGTTTAAAACATGAGAACATAAGACAATTGATACAAAATGGTATTATAACTATAGTTTATGTTGAAATAAGTTAAAATTTGTTTGGATAACATCATTTAAAATAGGGTTGAAACTTATTAGGTATTGATTAGTTGGAATAATAACCTAACCTGTTACTAGAACTATTCTAGTCAAAAAGTTTAAATAAGTAAGAATAAGTTCTTAAATAAGATCTATTAGTATTGGAACATGTGCACCTAAAAAAATAGTCAATATTGTTCATTACAAATTTAAAGGATAAGCCATACTTTTAATAAAAGTCTAAGACATTATTGTTGTACGTTTAAAGTAATGAAAAACACATTATGGATTTTCATCTATTGGAACTTAGAGGTGGTACTGTTTCTTTCAAAAGTTAAGGGTTTGCTTTCTAAAGAGTTCATGAACCGAGAATTAGCATATGATTATAATAGTGCTAAAAAAATCATATTTTCTAATTAAAGCAAGAAATGGGTATATGTACAACATTTTTCGATTCTATCATATAGAGTTGTTTGTTTAATCTTATATAACTCAAGACTCTAATAGAATTTTGAGGTGTTTGTACTAAGTAAGTTTTAATTCGAAAAACACCTACACCCAAGTATACTATTTAAAAAACACCTACACCCAAGTATACTTATCTCATTTTGTATAATTGCAAGTTTCTTATAAAACTGAATTTATTGTTTTTCAAACATAATAGGGGATTATTAGTATTTGTTTGGAAAAAGTAATATATCATTTACTTTAAAAAATGAATTAACAATTGTCATTTGAAATGAATAAAAGTGAATTTATGACTTTTGCACATGAAACATTGTGTTTTATCATAATTTAATAGCATTGTCTCTTCGATGGAAAACTTTGCATCTTTCAATTTTAAGACTTATTATATTTATTGAATGAAATCTTTTAACCTTTATAAATACTTCAAAGTTTTCAAAGAGTAATATAGTTAAAAACTTTAATTTTGTTTTCTATAATTTTTGAAATTTTGTTGTATCGGAGATTAATTCACATATTGTTTTCCTAAAGCAAACTTAATTCAAATGAGGGAGAATATTTCCTTAAGGAAAGTGTTGTACTTCACATCTAAAAAATTATGACTCTTACCTCACAATTTCCCTTAATAATGCCTACCTAAAAATGCATATGTATCTACTATTGGATATAAAATAATATTTTGTATATCATTAAGGTAAATAAAACTATATCACTATAATTACATGAGATACAAGTCCTTTCTATTTTAATATGAATTCACTTTTCACAAGGGATAAATGCAAGGCGGGTTAAGTTGAGTTGTGACTAACTTGACACCACTTGAATAAATTCAGAAAGGCTAAAACAGTTACCTGTATTCAAATGAGTTAAATTTTTTACTTGAATTCAACTCAAAACAAGCTAAACCATTTGACTTGACTTGATAGCTTGTTGGTTCTAATCAATTGAACTAAAATTTGAAGTAAACAAATCTTAATCAAAATAAATCAAGTCGGCTTGTCTTAATGGTTCATTAACTCAACACATTTAATTCATTTAATTAATATACAACATAATATATAACATTTATATTTAGTAGATACATTTATAAATATATAACTAATCAAGTTAGTTCATTAATTAAATAAGTTGAACTAATTACAAATCAAGTTCGATTCATTTAGTAATTGAGCCAATTTTTTTGGTTTAAGTTTAGCTCATTTGTTTCATAAACTTAGCTCATTAAGCCAATTTTTAAATTGAATCAAAAGTGATTCACAAATTAGTGGGACTCAATTCTAGCCGTACTTTTCATATTTTCCACATGTTGACGTTGCCATAATATGAAAGTGAAAATGAATAATAAGATGTGAATTACCATAAAAGAGAATGAATATAATTAGACATGATTTTTTTAGAATTAATATAAAAATACTAAGTTCTTGGATCTTAAGAATTTCATTAACTGAAATCTTATTTCAATACTAATTTGTCTCCCTTTATTTATACTATTATAATGGGGATAGGAACATTTTGGACTCCATTTTTCCTTTTTTCCAAAAAATCAAATATAAATCATTTTCAATTTAAAGGTAAAGTTGTTGGTATGTAATATTAAAACATTTCACATGAAGTTTCTTCTCCATTTTCAACTTAATAACTTTTTATTAAAGGATTGTGGGTTTTGATTTTCAATTTTTAGTTTTCATATTATTTAAAAAAATTAATTTGTAAAAATTATAGTTATAATATCATAAAATTAATTAATCACTGAAAAATAATTATTTCAAAGTAAAACTGACAAGCAAAATCGTTTGACGTTATTGCAAGATATTGTATGAAATTTATTAGCTGGACATGATAGTAGTGTCAATGTAAACTATATATATAAAATTAAAATAATTGATATATATATATATATATAGTTTGTGGACATATATTAGCATGTGATAAGTAATAAGTTGTCATGGCATTTTTATAGGTAAACAAAAACTAAAAATAAAACATAACATTTTGTAATCACTATACAATGATTCATATTTTTTCTACTAGTATTTCATCTTTTCATTTAGGTCATAGTAATTTATCTTAGTGTCTAAATCATCTTTGATTACATAAAACTCTCACTCAAACAATTAGAAACATAAAAAAAATTAGTGAAATGACTATGATGGAGTTTGGATTTATTGCAAGTAATGGTTAAGAAGCACTATATGAAAAAGAGGCCAATGATATATGTTATCATCCATATTGAATTTGAAATATAAAAAGATAATGTCTACGTAAAAATATCAAAACAATAATAAGCATGAGATGAAACGCACTGAAAATCCATCTCTTATGCTAAAAATACATATATTATCAATAGTTTAGATTATTAGTACAAAGAAATAAAAGGAAACTAGATTGTAACCCTTATGATGTACGAGATGCAATTTTTTTCTCAATTGAATAATAAATGCTATCTATAAAAAATTTGAAAAGATTTTTTTCCTTTTTAAATAATTGCATTATTTCATAAGTTTTTGAAAAATATGTTTACTTCTTTCAAAATTATTTTTAAATTCTCACAATTAATATATAGCATATTTTCAAAAACAAAAACATCTATATAAATACTAATAAAATAGAATAATGCTAGTTAATTACAAAGTATTCTTAAATAATATTTATCTATTTATATTGTTAGCATAATGTATTATAATGCTTTTAGTTTGAGCTATCACTTATACTCCTTTTTTTATTAGAAATAATATTAATGAAAAAAATGAAAAATATACATTTCAAATTTTGCTAAGAAAAAATTATTTTATTCTCCTCGAAGTAAAAAAGAATTAATCTTACTTTCACATTTAAAATTGTATGTGGCTCCTACACCCTATATTAGGTGAATTTTTCTCCAAATTGGGATCATATTTAGTGTTTATTTTGACTAAGCATTTGATGATTAATAGGGACACAAATATTCAAATTACAACAAATTGATAAATACATTTCTACATATAGCATATTATTAGTTAAACACATTATAGAAAAGAAGACTATGACATCAATAAATAGTTAGCCAATAAACTAATAGCTAAAGAATGACAAAAAGAAATACTTATTAAAACCTTAACGCATGAACTAAAACAAAAGATAACATTCTTGGATAACAAAGTTGCCACTCTTGCAATCACTTAAAATTAATGAAAAGTAGATTTATGATTGAACGACTTAGTAGCTCTTCTAAATTCTACACTTGAGAAAACCCTACAAAATACACAACCTTGCTATATAACAATATAAAGATGATTTTAATGATAAACTAAGAGAAAGTTAGGTCCAATTATTAGAATAATAACATGGCAAATTGATTTTTCATTCAAATGAACATAGACATAAATATGCAAGAAAAAAAATACAATGTAAGAGCATATATTCAATATTTTAACAATATGGAAATAAAAAAAGGAAAGAATATTTATATATAGGAACTTCAAGGGACCTGGAGATAAATAGAAATAAACCAAGTTAATGAATAGTACATTAGTTCAAATGGTTGAGAAACATTTGAGCTACTATCATCTTAACTATAATAAACCCAACTACATTATGGAATTTTTATTGAAGCCCTATAATATTTTAAGAATTCACCATTAGATATCTAGTTTTTTAGTGTATAGTTTTTTTATCGTTCTTTGTTAGATTTTCTAAAGGACTTTGAGTTGAATTAATCATTATCTAGCAAAGAATACTTGGATTTAGAATTTCCCCCAAACTAAGGCATTAACCATATGAATATTAAGGTTGCCCAAAGAGACACTACCTTGAAAAATAAAGAAACTACCCACAAAAAGAGAGAGAAACTACCATAAATTAAGGAAACTTCAAAACAATCATACAAGTACCATGGTTAACCAAAGAAGAATTAAGAGAAACTCAAAAATAAAATGCTAAATGAAACCATTAGTGACAAATAAAAGCACACTTAATGAATGTTTTTGTAAGAGAAACTAGAAAATAACTATAGCTTGTAAAAAATTAGAATATAAAAAACTTGAAATAGAGATCACTTGACTGAACTCATGTTAAAACTTTATGAGTACTCCTTAAAGTTTGGATTAAATTCCAAATTTGATAAACAAAAAGTAGTAAGAGCTCTCTAAAATGAAGATTTGATGAAACATTTTTTTTCAAATGCTTCTTTAAAGTGCAAATTCATTCAGCCAATGAACCAAGGGCATTTAAATTATATAACCAAGTAAGAATTACTCATGTTGACAAAACACACCCATAGTCAATTGAACTATCAAGGAAGGAAATTCCAAAATTCCAAAATCAACAATGATAGGGAAACCAATGCATGTTCTACTAGTTGGCCCAATGCATTAATAGCACAAATTCCACTTTATAGTAAAATTCTTGCCTCCCTATTTAAAATTTAGAACACCATAAAAAATTATGGCTAGTACCAGATATTGTTAGCTAAACAAAATTATGCATAAAAGAAAGATACCTTTAAATCTAAAACAAGTAAAGCCTAATGCCTATAATTGAGATGTATATATCCATGTGTTAGTAAAAACTTCAATTATGATAATAATAAAAATTCATCATCAAAACCTAGATTTTCCATGTTTAATTATCAAGAAAAATATACTAGATGCAAAAGCATACTTGAATCCATGAAAATTAACAAAATTATGGCTTCATGATGCTTAATATTCCAAATTGGTGTATATCAATTTTTTAGAGAAAATCTCTTCGTAATTTTGTATGATCGAATATCATAAAATAAAATCTTTATGACTAATTTAGGGATTATAACCACATATTTTTTTTAATTCCTAATTTATCCATCATGAATAAGAAATAAGACTTTTAAGTCTCTACACATAAAAGCCAACACTTAATGAGATGATTTAAACTTATTTAATCTTAAAATAGATCACTTTAATTTAGGCCAAACCTTATGGTAATTGATCATATATAATTATTATTGTTATTTACACATATATACAATGTATATGTCAATTACAAAATCCAACAATCTTCTAGTTAGACTACGTATGTATATATACATAACATTTTATAATTATATATTATAATATAACCTTATAAGCTCAAAAATTATTTTCATTACTAGAATCATCTCTAATCAATCTAATCCATCAATCGTATCAATATAGGATCAAAGCAACCTTTGATACAATTATTGTTATTAGATCTATCAATGGTCACATATATTGATACAATTAATGACATGGATCAAGCATAGATATGTAGTATGGAAATTACATGTAATGTGATCTTAACATGCATATTTCAAACTAGTTTACCTTATTCCTTAATGAGATCAAACCAAATAGATCACAATATAATTATACAAAATCTGTATATCGTAGTAAATAATTATAAAATATCCATAAATATATATATATAAATAAGAGCACTTATAAATATAAACTCCCACTAAACAAGCATATCATTAAGGCTTCATTTTGCACAACAAATAAATTAGCTTATACCTTATTGACTAAGCTATAAGCTAGACTCTAAAGATGTTTCTCACACTAGCTCATAAGCTATTCCAGATAACTTATAAGTTTTGATTTAATAAACTACTTAGAGTAACTTACAACTTATAAGCTACTATTTTTTTAAATTCTTTCCAAATCTATCCTTATTCTTTTTATTAATTTACAATCCATATCTTTTGTAATATAAATTTAAGTAATTTCAAAAAAATATAATTAATTATATTTTAAGTAATTATAATTTTATAATAAATAATAAAATAAAAATTATATAAGTAAATAAATATATAAGTTTATAAAATATAATTAATTAAATATTAGAAATTATACTTTTATTTTAAAATTTTTAATCACATTAATATAATTTAATTTTTAGATAAATATAAATTATTTTAATTATATATATATTTATATTAATATTTTCTTTTATGTCATTTTACAATTTCAGTTAGTTAAATAGCTAATTTTACGAAATACTTTAGTTAGCTTATCAGCTATCAGTTATTAGATATAAGCTATCAGTTATCATCTAACTTATCAGTTACTAAGTAGCTTATCAGTTATCACCTAATTTATCAATTATTTGTGCGAAATGGAGCTTAAGTGATACCACACCTATATGAGTAATGTGCACATGAAAGACCTAATGTGGTAAACCTTTAGTAAGTAGATTGATAACGATAATGTTTATCCTAATGTGCTTTATAGATATTTGACCACTTTGAACTTTTTCTTTAATAATTATGAATTTAATGTCTATGTGATTTGACTTTGATAAACTTTTATTATTGTTGGAATATAGCATTACTGACTTATTATCACAAAATAACTTTAATCATCTTTCAATACCATCCATATTTTTTAGCTTAGTGACATAACCATATCCCAAAATTAGATGCCTTATAACATGCAATAAATTTAGCTGCCATAGTAGAAAAAGCTATAAATATCTATTTAGCACTCTTATGAGAAATAACTCTTCTAGCATGCAGGAAAATATAACCTAAAATGGATCTATGACTATCTTGAGATCCTATAAAATTAAAGTCAAAATATTTAATGATCTCTAATTGATCTGATCTCTTATATATATATGTGAATATATAGTTTTTTATTCTAAAAAAATGCAACTTGACCCTTTTAGCTATTTTCCAATAATGCATTTCTGGATTGCTTAAGTATCTATCTAATATCATAATAACGTACATAATATCTAGACACATACAAACTTAAGTATACATCAAGATCTTATTGAGCTTGTAGTATATGCAACCATTAATCGCATTCATATGAAAACTAAAGGAAATTACAACTTAATGAAACTTGTAATACCATTGATGGTAAGCCTGCTTAAGTCTATAGATGGATTTCTTTAATTTGCAAAACGTCTGCTTTGAATCTCCCAAAACTAAGTTTTTAGGTTGCACCATATAGATTGTCTCATCAATGTCACCATTGAGAAATGCTATCTTAATATCCATTTGATATAACTTAAGATCAAAATGTCCCACAAGTGTCATTATAACCTTAAAAGAGTCTTTTGAAGAAACTACAAAAAAGTCTCTTTATAAATAATGCCTCCCTTCTAAGTAAAGCCCTTATAACAAGATATGCCTTATATCTTTTCACATTACCTTTTGAATTTGTAATACCCCAAATAAGACATTTTATAAATTTCAATAATTATGATTATCTATTCTCTTATTTAATATTTATCTAATTAAATTTTATTTTTTTAGAATTTCTTTTCTTTTAAAAGATTTGATAATAGTAAAATAATATTAATTATAATGTTTGAATTATATTTATTATGATAATATTTAATGCGAGATTCAATTAAAAAATAATTTCATAGATCATGGGTGCAAGATTTGTGAAATGATTTATTTATAGTTACTAAAATTATTTTTTAAAAAAAATGTGAAAGTTTAAAATAAGTTTTAGAATTTTAAAATTTATTAAATTATTAAATATAAATATTTTTATATTGGAAAAGAATTGAAAATAAGTAAATTGAGTTTAAGACAAAATCAATTTGTAAATAAAAAAATAGAAATCGACTCTCTTCCTTATTTACTTTTAAAATTTTCAGCAGTTTCTTCTCCAACAATCCATGTCACACATTGTTTTTTTATCTTTTTCCAACTGGTACTGCGGCCTTCTTTCTTTCTATCACACCACCGCTCCTTCTGTTTATTTTTCTAATTTTCTTCTGTTCCCTCTAGATTTTTATTTGTTTAATGTCAATATATTTTTTTTAATTTCCTAGATGCTATATTTTCCTTCCCCATTCTTGGTACAACAACTATAGAAATTGTTAGAAAAGTTTAATAAACTATAATTAAATGCAGAATATACATACTTGATTTGCCTTTCTGGATCCTGATGTTATATCCTACTACACGATTTGCCAAGAATCACCTCTTATTAAGAATTCTTGCTTCTATCCACAACAATTACACCAAAACCCCACACATTATCATGTAGAGAGAAGAAGATGAAGGAAAATTCTCTAAAGGAATTTTTAAAAATTGAATTGTACGTTCTTACACTTTTTTTAAAGGGAGTGGGTAGTTTCTTTCTCTCTCCCACTTTCCCACTTCTTGATTAGTTACCAAAAACTAATTGATTTTGATTGAATTCAAATTCAAGATAAAAAAACATATATTTATTTAAATAAATAAATATTTATTACATGATAAATGTAAATCAACCATTACGAGTGTCCCCACATTCATCATTTCCCACTCACACATAACAGGATGAGCTACATCATATAATCTTCTTCTCTCTCTTGGTTTTCATACTCGGTGCATTGTCATGACTGCATGGGTATGATGTTATCTTGGATGTTCTTATACTAGAAATTCTTATATAGAATTAGCACAAGACAACCTTTACTTCTAGTTATTTGTATTATGCCTCAGATGCCTTAGATTTTCCCATATACACTTTTCATTTGCAAATATAATCCCTCATGAGCTTTATTATAAGCTCAGATTGTCATCCACGTATGCATAACATCCATGCTTATAATGTTATCAAAATTAACTTCATAACGGACATGTCTCAGATACTAGCATAATTATGTATATGTAGGGAAATATTCCTTTTACCTATATATCATTTTGATTTGAAATAGTTGCTTTCCTAGTATTTTATCCTTTAGACCATATATATTATGATCATAGAATGTTTACTAAGGTAGCAAACACTACATCATTTCTCTATGATATCGTCAAAGTCAAAGGATATCTTTAAAAAGAAATTTTCTTTTCTAGGACTCACACAACAATGAACTAAGAATTTTTATGAATCACATGCTACGGTGTTCCCTTTATAGCATAAGGGCATATATCGATTTTATTAGTAACATCGTACAGACTTTAGTTCAGGTACACCTAATACCTAACCTGAATTCTTCCACATCATTCAACTCCTTTTAACGTCAGTATGTGAAGAATTCATTATCTGGCTATAGGTATTATGGAAGGTGGGAGATTTCACAATTCAATCCATATTTGTATTTCAGATCTCATCTCAACTTTACTTCATTAAGGCAATATATTTTATTTTGTGTTACTTCTCTACCAATACACAACATTTCTTACAACTATGTCAGTGAACACATATCTCATCTCCGCCCACTCCTCATGAGCATTGGAGGTAGTTGTTCGTGTGAGAGAACTAACTTTATCAACCTGTATGACATACTGGATATTCGTATACTCATACATATCTTATAACACTTGTAATTGAATGAAAAATATACTTTATTCATTTTGATTTCAGAAATGTTTGATTACATTTTACACATACTAAGAGATTTTATATGCTCTATATATACATCTCTAGGTATAGTCTTAGTGAAAGGATCTTCTATCATCTTTTGCATAGGAATGTGTTAGATGGTAACTTTTTTTGTACTATTGCATCTATCACAAAGTGATACTTTGTGTTTATATGCTTAGTTTTGCTATAGTACTTTGGATTCTTTGTATAGGTGATGGCTGCCTGACTATCACAGTATATCAGAATAGGATTTAAATTCTCACCATAAATCCTTAGATGTTCTATGAATCTTTTCAGCTATATTGCCTCTTATACCACTGCAGAACATGCCACAAACTCTATTTCCATTGTTGACAATGCAATGCATGTCTGCTTCTTGCTACACCATGATATGGCACCATTATTTAACAAGAATCAGTAACTCGATGTAGATTCTCTCTTATCCAAATCTCCTGCTTAATTTGCATCAAAATATTTAACTAAGCATAAGTCGTCTCCTTAATAGCATAGCACATAGTTAACGGTACCTTTCAAATATCTCAATATTCTTTTGACAGTTTTCCAATATTTCTGTCTAGGCTTTCATTAGTATTTGCTTACAAGTCTAATTGCATGGCAAATATGTGGTCTTGTACACATCATTGCGTACATTAGACTTCCTTCTGCACTAGAATAAGGAACTCTGTCCATTGATTTCTTGTTAGATTCATTTTGAGGGCATATTTCTTGACTTAACAATTTGGTCTTATTTACAGGGGTATCTATAGGTTTGTAATATTTTATATTGAATTTCTCAAGAATTCTCCATATATAAATTTTTTGAGAAAAAGAAACAAATTTCTTAGAGTGATCCCTAAAGATTTTGACTCCAAGAATGTAATCTCCTTCACCCATGTCTTTCATTTCAAAATTCGAGGATAGCTATTCCTTAATAGCTATGATCAAATTCATATTGTTCCTAGCTAATAGTATATCATCCACATAAAGGGATAATATCACAAGATTACTTTCATGCCACTTGATATAAACACAATGATTTTCCTCAATCATTTGAAAGTTATATGAGGTTATTGCTAAATAAAACCTCAAATATTATTGTCTGGATGACTGTTTGAGTTCATAAATGGACCTTTGAAGTTTACAAACTTTTCTTTATTCTCCTTTTTGTATGAAACCTATTGGTTGTTCCATATAGATTTCTTCATCTAGTTCTCCATTAAGAAAAGCAATTTTTACATCCATTTGATGTAATTCTAAATCTAGATTCACTACTATAGCTAGGAGTAACCTTATTAAATTGAAATGTACAATAGGTGAGAATGTATCCTCATAATATATTCCTTCCTGTTATGCATACCCCTTTGCAACTAATTAAGCCTTATACCTTTCAATTGATCCATTTTCCTTTCTTTTAATTTTGAGAACCTACTTGTTCCTAATTACCTTTTGACCAGATGGTAGGTCAATTAGTTCTCAAACTTGGTTGATTTTCATTAAGTCTATTTCTCCCTCCATTGCTTTCTTCCAATGTTCCTTAGTAGGAGAACTTAGAGCCTCTTGAACTATTCTTAACTCTTTTTCATCTTGAGGAGTGACCATAAGAGTTGATCCCTCAATTGAAAAGTGTCTTTTGGGTATATTTCCTTTATTACTTTTTTATAGTAGGGTTTCCTGTACTATATCTTCTTTAAATAGAGGGTTTTCACTCATTCTCTTAAAGCTCCCACTTGGATTGGCAGACATTCTTTGAAAGCTCCCACTTGGATAAGATGGATAAGATTTAATATTGTTATCCATTTGATCCTATAACTCACAAAAAAATACGATTCGATCAATTTCTCCTCTACTAGGAAACTCTTTTTCTAGAAATGTGACATCTTTCAATTCAAGTTCTATTACTGTCCCATCCTCATTTTCACTAATGAAAACATATCCTTTAGATAATTTTGAATATCTTATAAAGATACATTTCTTCTCTCTTAGACCTAATTTTCCATATTTATAGGAAGCATTATGAACATACACAGTAGACCCCCATGGTCTGAGAATACTTAAATCAGGCTTGCATTTTGCCCATAGTTCATAGGGTGTGGATGTAATAGAGTTTAAGGGTACACGGTAAGTATAAAAGTAGCTATTAAAATGATATCTCTCCAATATGAAAATGGTATTGCCTGTGCCATCATTGACCTAACCATGTTTAGAAAAGTCCTATTTATTCATTCAGCTACTCCATTTTGTTGTGGAGTGCCAGGCATTATCAATTGTCTTATCATCCCTTTCTTTTCACAGAGCTATTTAAATTGTTTAGATAAATGTTCACGTCCATGGTCAGTCCTAAGTGTTTTAACTTTCTTGTCTATTTGATTTTTGACTTCATTTAAATAGCATTTGAAACATTCTAATGTTTTTGACTTATGTGAAATCAAATAGATATGATTGTATCATGAGTAATCATTAATGAAAGTGATGAAGTATTAAGCTCTATGTCTTTCCTTCACACTCAAAGGACCACATATATCAGAGTGAATTAGTTGTAATGGAGTTTCTTCCTAGTTCCTTTTCCAAATAGTTTTCTAGTTGCTTTACTTGCTAGACAATGTTCACACAAGGATATTTTTAATTTTGAAATTGGGCCTAGCAATCCTTATTTTGCTAGTTTAATCATCCTATTTTGATTTATATGTCCTAGTCTAGCATGCCAAGTGTCCATCTTAACATTTAAATTAGAAGTGGAAGCAGTAAAGTAATCAAAAGCGGTGTTGTTAACAACATCCAAAATAACAAATTCATCAGAAATGAAGCTAGAACCATAAAATACATCATTTTTAAAAATGTTAGCTACATTGTCATGCAAATTAACTGAAAAATCGAAACTAAGTAGGGAACAAATAGAAACTAAATTTCATCGAATGTCAAGTGCATAAAGTATATCATGCAGGATTAAAGTTCTTCCTTCACGCAAATCTAATTTGCATGTACCAATGCCTTTGACTTTAATCATCGCATTGTTTCCAACATAAAGCCACTTGCTTTGATTTGATAAACAATGGTACTCTATGTAGGATCCTTAATCTTTACTCATATGGTCTATGGCACTTGAATCCAAAATCCACAAATGATAAGATTCTATTAGAAAATAGTACTTGAGACATATGAAAAATGTGTGAAATTAGTATTCATTAATACCTTATTTTGTTCATTTTGCTGAGTGCAATCTCGAGCAAAATGACCCTTTCTTTGGTAGGCATAACATTTAATTATCTTGAGATCAAAGTTTCTTACGCCATGCTTTTCCTTCTTCTTCTTGAAGGTTTTCTTACCTTGAGAATTAGGCCCACTTTTTCTCTTTTGGAACTTTTTTCCTTTCTTAGATTTAGGCTTGAAACTGGAAGGACCCACTCCCTCGGCCATATATACTTGCCCAGAGGATTTATAAGCCTCCAGACATTCATCCTCAAGTTCCATATGTCTTGCCACTTCATCGAAAGTTATAATACTTTTATTGTGAGTCAGGTTAACCTTTATATGTTCCTAACTTGCAGGAAGTGATCTAATCACTGCTTACAATTGCTGCTCATTAGAAAGTGCATATCTTGCCGCTTTCAGCTAACAAATTATATTTGATATTTCTCGCAAATGTTGTTTCATCGGTGTATTAGGCCAAAGTTTGTATGTGTCAAATTTGATTGTGAGTCTTCGTAATTTGGTGGTAGAAGTTGACCTCTAAATCCCGCAAGTGCACTGTTTAAGTTGAGTTATAGTATAAAAGATTATCGTTCTCCACAGGGATTGTAGGTTGAGTACTAACTAATCTCAAGTAAAATTATCTAGGCAGATCAATTAATAGTGTGAATCAAGAATAAGTTGTAAAAACAGAGCTTAGGTATCAAAATAAGGTCTGATTCAATGGAATAAAAGCATACTTAGCTTAAGGATCCCTTGTACACTTCATTATGGAATGAATTTACTTCTCTAACTTGGTTTACTGTTAATTATGATTGCTGGATTTACCAAAATTAAGCTATACCTCATTGTAAGGCTACTAGCTACTAACCAAAGATTAAGTGCCCAGAATTACTCTAGTAATCACTCATCTAGGTTGCATTAACTTGCTTAGAATCCATTCTTGGACATTTCATCCTGTGCAAAAGAATACAATCAGCTTAATTTCTAAGTCTAAATGATATTCCCAATGATCATGCAAGATTCGATTAATTAATTGGTCATTTCAACTTAAAATCAACTAATCCATAACACAAATCCAATATTCCGGATATATTGGCTTGTTCCAGACAAAACAGCAAGATCAAATCATAGTTCAACAGTAAATCAAGCTAGATTATATAAAATTCAGTTCCATAACTCCATGAACAAGTTCACCTAAGCTAACCACAAAGGTTTAGTGTGACAACATCACAAGATCAGAAGAAAACAAGAAAACAGAGAAGGAAGTCAAACAGTCCATGAAGATCTACAAATTTCTTGCTTGATTCTTCAATTTCTTGCTTGAATCCCCGCTAGATGATGCCTTTGGTGAGTATATGTCTCTCCTAGGGCTTCTCCCAGCAGCTCTCCTTGTTAATTCTCAGTTTTCTCCTCCTCTCCTCGCAAGATTTCGCGCAAAACTTATATTTTTGATGTACACGGGGTCCAACACGGCCCGTGTTGTACCCCGTGTTTCTCAGCGAAAGTTTGAGCAGCAAGAAACACGTTGTGTGACATGCCCCGTGTTCTCCTACGAATTGTCAAACAGTAATGTACACGGGGTAGTACACAGCCCATGTTCTACCCCGTGTTCTTCAACGAAGACTGATCAGCATATTATACGGGGTGTGACACCCCCCGTGTTCTTCAGAAGCGAATGGCAGAAAGATACATGGGGTGTAACACGTCCCGTGTTCACACCCGTGTTCTTCTTTGGATGACTTAGTGAAGTCTCGAATCAGTCCAGAACGAAACACGGCCCTGAACACGCGGTTCAACACGGCCCGTGTTCTTTGCTGAGTGAACAATCTTGCTTCAATGCTTCATGATTTGAATGGTTTTGCCTCTGGATTCTTTTCTAATGCTCATATGTGTCATTTCATGACCTGAAAACAAAATATAGAGCATCTAAGTGTCCTTTTCAATCAATTTGCACAAAATACTAAGTAAATAAGTGGATGAAACACATAGAATTTAGGTGTATTTGTGCACTTATCAGAAGTACCACCAAATTTCTCTTTCAGTGCAATCTACATTCCCTAAGTAGTTGGGTAATTCTCATATTCACACATAAGGTCATTCGCCATTGCATTCAAAAGTGTAATGCAAGCAATGATGTTCTTTTTCTTCCAAACAATATATGCCTCAACATTTCTTCTATGCTGAGCTTTGTTCCCAGTTTCAGGTTCTAACATGACATTATTTAGGATTTCTAAAGCATCTTGCTCTTCTAAGATGTATGATATTTTTCGATGTCAAATGTCCTAGTTGTCCCTATTCAATTTGTCACCCTTATTTAATTTAGTAATTATGTTTTTGTTAGCCATTTTGTTAAATTTATGAACATTTCTTATAAGTATACAGTGTCATTTATTTGCATAGTTCTTACATAGAATAATAATGATACTACTTAGTTTATGGTTAGGAGTTTACATTTGTCATACGCTTATCGCATGTTTACTTAAATACTATCATTATTTCCTATTAAGATCATTTTTATGCAAACATTATACATTGTGTCGCTTTTAAGTAAAAACATAATATAAGAGCTCCTATTCAAATGCAAGATTCCATAAAGATAAATGTACATCAAATAAAGATGTTTAATCATTTATTAATAATAAATAAAGTCAATGAACTTTCAACAATGTTCATAAAGTAATTTCAACAAGCTAAGAGAAATAAATACATCAAAAGCAAGGCATTTATAGCTAGTGTTTCTATTCTAGCTTCTATTCTGGTTTTAGTTTCTTCATCTCTTCAAAAATATTGAATGGTTTTGGTGGATTCTTAGAATGAGTTAGGCCAAAGTTGTGTACATTCATAGCTTTAAGTGGACCCTTTAAGTGCAATCCCTTTTTTAGAGTGCTATGTCCAAAATGTCTTGCACTCTTCATGTTTTGGAATTATGACATCAAGATTATTTTTCTCCAATTGTTTTTGAAATAGTGGATTTCCTGTTGTCTTAACTCTTCCATGCATTTTTCCAGGTCAAGGTATCTAATGGGTCCTAGTGAATAGTCTTTGCATTTCCATAAGGTCTTTTTAATTTGTTTCCAGAAGTTATCATCTGGAATTACATCCATCAGAGTACGAAACCAAAGGTGGTCTGGAAACATTTTTCCTCTACGGCTAAGATCCTTTTTTAGTTATTTTACTTCAAACAGGAAATTAGTCATCGAGCAGTCATTGCATGCATTTCTTTTATATAAGGAGTGCATGATTTCTTTTAGGTCTTTAGGAGTGTTAACCCAGTCTGATTCTTTAGGTTTTTCTCCTACCACATTCTCCACAAACCCATATGGATCATATTATTCTCTGAACCACTGTTCCATGTCTATTAAAAAAAATAGACATAAAATATGATCAAAATACGATATTTTTGTTACTTTTTTAAGTCAAAACTATGTCACAGAAGCTTAAAAAATGTACAAATAATACACCAATGTGTAGATCTCATTTTTAAAAAAATTTAAAGTTAAAATTTGCCTCTAAAAGGCCTTGCACATGCTCCCACACACCTTTACAATGCTTCTAGACCAAAAAATATTCTAAAAATGGAAAAAAGGACTTTTACACGTGGGGACAGTGCGTGAAGCACATGCACCACCTTGAGTGTGTTTTCCGATCACCAAAGTTAGCCAAAATGATAGAAATTTTTTTCTTTTTTCCATCTATATATGACACATGACAATTGGGTTTTGGGGTGGGCCCCATGTGCCACTCCTTGACAGTGAGGAGAGAGTTTTCACCCTTTTTTTTGAAAAAAAAAAGAGGCTGCTTGAAATGATGTATCATTTTTTCGATCGAGTCAAAACGACATGTCATTTTTGGGTCGAGTTCGGGCACTCTAGATGTCAAAATGATGTGTCATTTACGGACGGCCCAAAATGATGCGTCATTTTGGTAATCTTCTTTATCTAACCGGGTCAAACACGACTTGGTTCGTGACCTAAATGTTTTTATTTGACCTAGAATCATATTTTAACCATAACTTTTGATCCGGAAATCCAATTTAGGTGATTCAAAAGCCATTTTTCTCAAAATTTGATGCTCTACAAATCTAAGCTAATTTTATGGCATAAAAAATTAATTTTCTAAGGAACCTAGTATCTCAAAGGTTACGAATTTTATAGAGTTTTAAGTGTTCTAATTGATTTCTGATATTCAGGAATGTTTTATGTATGCCCTTTAACACTAAAATCATCCCTAACAATATTATTCCAAGAACAATAGAATCCAATAATAAATTTGCATATATTTGGCCAAATTTTCACATCACAGAAGTAAAATTAGGAAGCATGGTTTCTGGCCAAAACAAAAAATTACCATTTAATGGCTAAAAGAAAAATTACCATTTAAATACACTGTATGTGACAAGTGCATTTATCATAGAGCATCTCATACATCAATACATCTCATACATCATGTACTTGCATTTAATTGCACTAAATACGCTTGGGGAAATACAAACATCAGAACTAACTAGGCTTTGATACTAATGTTAGGAAAGTTTAATAAACCATAATTAAATGCAGAATATACATACTTGATTTGCCTTTTTAGATCCTGATGTTGTATCCCACCACATGATTTGCCAAGAATCACCTCTGATTAGGAATTCTTGCTTCTATCCATAACAATTGCACCAAAATCACACACACTGTCTTGTAAAGAGAAGAAGATGAAGGAAAATTTTTTGAAAGAATTTTCTCTGGCTCTAGTAAAAATTGAATTGTACATCCTCGCACTTTTTTTAAGAGGAGTGGGTAGTTTCTTTCTCTCTACCATTTTTCCACTTCTTGATTAGTTACCAAAAATTAATTAATTTTGATTGAATTCAAATTCAAGACAAAAAATATATATTTACTTAAATAAATAAATATTTGTTATATGATAAATGTAGATCACCCATTATGGATGTCCCTACATTCATTAGAAACTATAGCATCTTTTTTTTAGGACATGACCTAAGCACTCTCTTTCACACAGGTTCTACTTCCTCTCTCTTTTTCTCACATATAGCATCGCTTTCTCCCTCTCTCTTGTATCATTTTTTTCTTTCTTCTTCTTTAGCTGCTTTCTCTTCCTATTCCTTTCCTTTCTTTGTCTTAAATCTCCACCTTTCGCTATGTCGCCAGCATTCTGCGTCACTCAGTAATCTTGTATGCCACTACAAGTTCTCATACGATTTTTCTTCAGCTGATAGCTCTTAGGCACAAAAAGAGCTGTGTCATTGTGACCAAAAAACAACAACAAGGAGGGGTTTTACCATCATTTTAGATCATCGCTCCTCCATCGCGCCACCATAGGTTGAAATTGAATTTAGCAGAAATAAGGCTGCTTCTGCAAAACAAAAGTATGGTGCTTTAGAATGCTAAATTACTCAAATAATGTGAATATAGAGTATAAAATTTAAATAGTTTTAATTAGGAAAGTATAATCCAAAAAAGTCTTTTTATTAGTAATTCTCAAATGTATGGAACATAGTTTTTATTGTTAGGAATTCGAATTATCACATGCAGCAGAAATTCAAAATTTGATCTGAATTCTAGCTAGGATCCATGCAAAAAGCATAAATCAATGATTAGAGTTTTACCTGTTGGGCACTTGTGTTTTTATTGATAAAAACTTGAGAGCGGATGAATCAAACACCGGCCGGAAGGTACAACATCTTTACGGTGTCCACACGGAGTGAATAACGACCTCTCACCCTCCATGAATCTGCTAGGATGTGTTTTTTTCTCTAGGATTTAGGATTGGATGTTTTTTAAGTAATTTAGGGTTTTGGGAAGCTTATGAGCGTGTGTATAAAAGTGTTGCCCTTAAGTCCCTTTTTATAAAACTTAAGCAAGCCACAATCCTAATCCTACTAGGATAATACTTCCAAAATCCTAATCACACTTAACAACTTATCTTATCCTTATCCTTAAGATAATGGGGAGAGATAGGACTTATCTATTAATTATCTAATATTAGATAATAATATTAGATAATAATATTAGATAATAATATTATCTCATAATATAAATATCTTAATTATTAGATAATTGCATATAGTTATCAAATATCAAAATAATATTATTTCATAATATATTTATCTAATATCTGATAACGTAATTATTTGATATTATTTTAATATCAAATAATTCACATAATAATAATAATATTTATTATTTTAAAAATATATTATTATTTAATAATATATATATGTACAAAAATAAGTTCAATTAATTGGATATTAATCTAATTAAAATCTAATTAATTATTATTTTATTCCTACTTCTTTTGTGTAACCTTAAAGGTTCTTATTACGTTAACAATGACTCATTATTGAGCCATAGACAGTGAATGATATCTAGCAATACATCACTACCACTCAAGTAGTAAGAATGTTTGCGATTCGACATCCACCTAATATATGATCAACGTTTTGCTTTATAAATCCTTTTGTAATAATATCCAAATTGAACTGGAGGCATGGAGTGTGTCATCCTCGTCAATATTCAATTTATATTTCTTGATACTGAGTAGACTTAAAATAAATTATTCATATCACATATTAATCCAATTGAGCATGGTCATGCATTTCTAAGTCTCACTCAATCAAGGGGCCCAAGGATATTTCTCTTTTATACAAGAGTAACAAAATTCCATTTACATCACTCACTTCCCTTTGCATGATTCATGACACACCCAATCAATGCCCTATTCGTCATCTTAATTAAAGGTGACATAGGACAATATTAAAATGAATAATTACTCATGTAGGGAATTGTACTGACTTCAGGTTAAAGGTTTATGTGTATTTGTGATCATATGAAAATAACTTATGACATATCTATCCATGCAATATTCTTATAGTGGGTCTGTCCAGTATATTGTTCACTAACAATGTACTCATATATTGACTTGATATCATATATCCATGATTCGTAATCATCAGTCACTATACATGCTAGTCTCGATATATTATTACTTTTCGTAATAATACTTTATTAGGGGCATTTTAGGAATAGCGAAGCTATTCCAAGGATAATTATTATATTAAGTTATAAATTGCATAGAATAATAATAAAATTATGAAAATAAAATATAATAATTAAATTACTTAAAATAAAATATAATATATTGTGTATTATTTCAATCATCTATATGATTGGTTCCTAGGACACACACGAACAATCTTTCATTTGGACTAGAGCCAATCACTCATGTATCTGATACCAAGTGACATAGTATGACCATCATGCTTTTTCTGTGCTAAAGGCTTTGTTAGTGGGTCGGCAATATTATCATCAATTGGTACTTTGCATATCTTTACATCTCCTCTATCGATGATATCTCGAATGAGATGGAAGCGCCTAAGTATATGTTTGGATCGCTGGTGAGATCTGGGTTTCTTGGCTTGTGCAATGGTTCTATTATTGTCACAATAGAGATCCACTGAGTTTGCAATGCTAGGAACAATGCCAAGTTCAGTAATGAACTTTTTTATCCAAACAGCCTCTTTTAACACATCAAAGGTAGCAATATACTCGGCCTCTATAGTAGAGTCGGCCACTGTTTCCTGCTTTGAACTCTTCCAGCACACAGCACCACTATTTAGGCTAAATACATAACCTAACTGCGATCTAAAGTCATCCTTGTCAGATTGGAAACTGGCATCAGTGTAACTTTTTTACAACAAGTTCTTCCTCTCCTCCATATATTAAGAATGAATCCTTAGTCCTTCTCAAGTACTTAAGGATATTCTTAACGGCAGTCCAGTGAATTTCACCTGGATTTGGCTGGTACCTGCTCGTCATGCTCAAAGCATACGAGACATCAGGATGAGTATATATCATGACATACATGATAGATCCAATTGCTGATGCATATGGTATCTTATTCATACGGTATTTCTCATCTTGTGTCAAAGGACACTGAGCTTTGGACAAATTTATGCCATGCGACATAGGTAAGAATCCCCTTTTGGATTCTTGCATGTTAAATCGTTTTAACACTTTATCTATGTATGTACTCTGACTTAGGCTAAGCAATTTTCTTAATCTATCTCTATAGATCTTAATACCTAGTATATAGGTAGCTTCACCTAAGTCTTTCATCGAGAAACAATTCCCTAACCAAGTCTTTACTGTTTGTAATGTAGGGATATCATTTTTTATGAGTAGTATGTCATCCACATACAATACAAGAAAAATAATTGTGGTCCTATTAACTTTTTTGTAAACACAAGATTCATCTTCATTTTTTATGAAACCAAATTCTTTGATTGCCTTATCAAAACAAAGATTCCAACTCTATAAAGCTTGCTTTAATCCATAAATGGATCATTGTAGCTTATATACCTTTCCAGCAGCTTTAAGAATGAGAAAACCCTCGGGCTGTGTCATTACACATCCTCAAGGAGCTTTCCATTAAGAAAAGTAGTTTTGACATCCATGTACCAGATTTTATAATCATAAAAAGTTGCAATAGCAAGCAAAATTCGGATGGATTTAAGCATGGCAATTGGGGAATAAGTCTCATCATAGTCTATACTATGAACTTGCTTATAACCTCATCCTTTAAAGGTTTGCACGTTACCATCCATGTTAATTTTCTTCTTGAAAACCAATTTGCACCCAATGGGTTTTACCCCTTTAGGTGGATCAACCAAAGTCCATACTTGATTAATATACATGGAATCCATCTCAGATTTCATGGCCTTAAGCCATTTCTCAGAGTCTAGCCCTTTTATAGCTTCTTGGTAGGTTGTAGGCTTATCTTGATCCATGAGCAAACCATCGCCATTTTGAGTCACAAGAAATCCATATTTCTCAGGCTCATGGTGTATCCTACTAGACCTACATGGGCCTTGTGTTACTTGAGCTAGTTCCTGAGCCACAAGATCTTGTGGTCTCTGTTTAGGCTCTATTACAGGTTTAGTATTACTTTGTAAGTCTCGTACTTCTTCGATTTCTACTTTCCTCCCACTATTTTTCTTAGAGATAAATTCTCTTTCAAGAAAAATACCAGTTCGTGCAACAAACACTTTACCTTTACTAGGATTGTAGAAATAGTATCCTTTAGTTTCCTTTGGATATCCTATAAAGTAGTACTTATCTAATTTGGGTCCAAGATTATCAGCAACTTGACATTTTACATAGGCTTCGCAGCCCCAAATCTTTATAAAAGATAAGTTGGGACCTTTCCCAGTCCATATCTCATATGGAGTCTTTTGAACCATTTTAAAAGAGATACGGTTGAGCGTAAAAGTAGTTGTCTCTAAAGAATGGCCCCAAAAGGAAATTGGAAGATTTGTATGACTCATCATAGATTGTACCATGTCTAACAAGGTACAATTCTTCCTTTCTAAAACACCATTCGATTGTGATATTCCAAGTGGAGTGAGTTGTGATACTATACCACACTCCTTTAGATAGTCATCAAATTCTTGGCTTAAGTATTCTCCACCTCAATCTGATCGAAGTGTATTAATACTTTTGCTAAGTTAGTTTTGCACTTCATTCTTGAATTCCTTGAACTTTTCAAAGGATTCTGATTTGTGTTTCATAAGATACATATATCCATATCTACTGAAATCATCAGTAAATGTAATGAAGTACTGGAAACCTCCTCTAGCAGGTGAATTAATAGGCCCACATACATCAGTATGTATGAGATTTAATAGATCATTAGCCCTTTCACTGTGTCTAGTGAATAGTGCTTTAGTTATTTTACCTAGTAAACAAGATTCGCATATTTCATATGATTCAAAATTAAATGAATCCAAGAATCTATCTTTATGGAGCTTGGATATGCGTTTCTCATTTATATGGCCCAAATGACAATGCCAGAGATAGGTTAAATTTAAATCATTTAATTTAAATCACTTGGTGTTTATGTTATAGGCAGGCATTTCAAGATCAAGAATATAGAGTCTATTGAACATTTGTGCAATGCAGTAAAACATTTCATTTAAATAAACTGAACAACTTTTGTCCTTTATTATAAATGAAAAACCTTTTTTGTCCAAACAAGAAACAGAAATAATATTCCTGCTGATAGCAGGCACAAAATAACAATCCTCTAATTCTATTACTAAATCAGAAGGTAAAGATAGATAATATGTCCCTACAGCTAGTGTAGCAACTCTTGCTCCATTGCCAACTAGTAGGTCCACTTCGCCTTTAGCTAGAGTCCTACTCCTTTGTAGTTCCTGCACATTTGTATAAATATGAGAACCGCATCTAGTATCTAATACCCAAGATGTAGGAGTGGAAACATTAATTTCTATAACATAGATACCTGAAGCGGAAGTCTCACTTCCTTTTTTCTTTTTCAGATCTTCCAGATAGACCTTGCAGTTTCTTTTCCAATATCCGGTCTGACCGCAATAGAAGCATGTCCCTCCTTAGCCACACCCCCTTTTGGTTTCAGTGCAGAGGACTTAGACTTAGGCTTACCCTTGGATTTGGAATCTTTCTTATTTTTGCCCTTGCCTTTACCTTTGCCTTTGCCCTTTTGAACCATCATTATGGTATTAGGCTTAGTCTTTTACAAATTTTATTCAGCAGTTCTTAACATGCTTAACAGTTTTGGCAGTAGTTTGTCAATTTCATTCATGTTGTAATTCATGATAAATTGACCATAACTCTGTGGCAACGGTTGCAGAATTAAGTTAGTGGCTAACTCTTGACCTAGTGGAGCACCCAATCTCTCGAGGTTCTTAACATACCTAATCATTTTGAGTACATGAGGCCCAACAGGTTTCCTTCTACCAGTTTGCACTAAAATAACGTTTTTGTCACCTCAAACCTCTTATGCCGAGCTTAGCCTTCATAAAGCTTCTTAAGATGCTCAAGCATGTCAGAAGCTTCCATGTTCTCATGTTGCTTCTGAAGCTCAGAGTCCATGGTAGCCAACATGAGACAATCGACATCTAATGCGTCATCATGATGCTTCTTATAAGCATCTTTCTGAGCTTGAAGGGCAATAGCTTTAGTTTCTTGAGGAACAGGTTCCTCTAGGACATACATTTTTCACTCATGTTTGAGGACTATCCTCAAATTCTTGTACCAATCTAGGAAGTTTGTCCCAGGAAGTTTGTCCTTCTCAAGGACCGATCATAGTGATAAGTTATTTAATGTATTAGCCATTGGTTATCTATGATAGAAATATGCAAATTAAGTATTAAGTTTAAAACATTTAATAAGGTCTTTTATTAAATATACCTCCCATTATTTTATTCAAATTAATAGACTTCACTATTAATTCAGAAAGTCACATTGTCTAAGCTCTTTAGTGGGCCAAGATCCATATTTCACCAAACCTTAAGTTAGCTTTAGCTAAACATTTAAAACTTAGTTATTTAGGTAGGCAACACTTACTAATTGTATCATATACAACTCTTAGAAAGTTAGGTGAACAACACTTGTTCTAGTCCATCTTATGAACTAAAGCCCAACTCTATGCCTCTAGGTCTCAATCCTATTGAGATATCCTAGTTAAGTTGGACCCAATGTTTAACATTCAAATATCACTATTATCCAGTCGCATCTTACTAAGATAAACGAGGTACCTTGCTCTGGAAAACCTACCTTATGTCGATCGAGGCCTTAATGAGTGCCAAACATTGGAAGGCATCATAAATTATTACTGACTTAATATTTTAGATGAGGGATTTTAACTTAATTATTATCAGATCTCACCATAACTACCCTATTTATTCATGCAATATATCTAGCATATCTCATACATCATATAAAGTAAATGAATAAAATAGACTACTACATATCATATATCATGCAATGAATAGAACTATCACATAGTAGGAACACATTCTATCACATAGTAAATGCATGCTCATCAATATCATCACATAATAAAGAAATTAAAATTTCACATAGTATGGCCCTAAAATTCTATTTTCTAATGACATTCTTAACTAGCTCCTTAGCTTCTTCTTGTCCCATAGCTCTTTAGCTTCTCCTTGTTACAAGCCAAGAATGCTCCATTGCAATTACAAATTTATAATAGAAACCCTGAGTTACATTCGGGGGGAATTGAGATGAGAAAAGAATATACATTAGAGAGATAGAGGAAGACACGATATGCAAGTTGTATTTAAAATCCATCCATAAAAACTCCAAGGGCCATACTATACAACATAATCATGTATCATATGTAATAAGTGCTAACAAACAAGATAAGTAAGATAATTGACATATATATTTTCATAACATGAATCACCAAAATCTTGTTTTAAAATAACGTCTTAAGAACAAAAATAATTTTTAAGCGCTATGCAGAGTTAACACAATGATCCTGCTATATGACACGGCAGTCCCGCATTTAGATTACAATTTTCTATCAATAATTGACACATCCTCAAGTCGAACAATTCGACTATATGATTGACATTCAAATCATAGTTTCAAAATAGGATTTACGTCCAAACACTTTGAATAATTTTAATCATATCAAAATAGATCTAGCCGTGTTCAAATAAACTAAAGCATGCATATAGCTCATAGACCATATTCAACTTAATCATATTAAACAAATTTAAATAGGTCCTTATAGATTCAAAATTAATCACATTAATTCTGTGCTGACTAGGTTATATGCTTTAAATGTAGAGAACATCACATATTTAGAACAAATTCAAGGGTTTATCATATGAAAACTTAGAATTAAATACTAATCCAGAATGCATATATATATCACCTATATATAACTTGACTTAAGGATTAAGTTTGATTAAATCTAATTCATAACAGAACTTCCTTACATCAGAATTGCACATGAAATAGATTTGAATATGAAGCAAAAAAATACATAATCAGATTCATACAATTAATCTCATCAATTGATAATCAGATTTAAAATTCAAATCATATATATCATATATATATTTACAAAATTAGAACCATACACGAGTTTGCATATATCTCATATATATCTGGTTTAAACAGAAACTGATTTGATATTAATTTATCACATAAACATTCATCACAATGTGTAACTTCTAATTTAAATCGAAATAGATTTGACATGTATTTATCATATAAATATTCATCAAAGATAGTAAAACACATAATCAGAATTATGTTTTTGCAAGAAGCTCTGATACCACTATTAGGAATTCGGATTATCACATGTAGTGAAAATTCAAAATTTGATCCGAATTTTACCTAGGATCCATGCAAAAAGCATAAATCAATTATTAGGGTTTTACCTATTAGGCACTCGTGTTTCTAATGATCAAAACTTGAGAGCTGATGAATCAAACGCCAGCTGGAAGGTACAACATCTCTACGGTATCCATACAGAGTGAATAACGACCTCTCACCCTCCACGAATCTGCTAGGATGCATTTTTCTCTCTAGGATTTAGGATTGGATGTTTTCTGAGTAATTTAAGATTTTGGGAAGCTTATGAGCATGTGCATAAAAGTGCTGCCCTCAAGTCCCTTTTTATAGAATTTAGGCAAGCTACAATCCTAATTCTACTAGGATAATGCTTCCAAAATTCTAATCACACTTAACAACTCATCTTATCCTTGTCCTTGAGATAATGGGGAAAGATAGGACTTATTTATTAATTATCTAATATTAGATAATAATATTATCTCATGATATAAATATCTTAATTATTAGATAATTGCATATAGTTATCAAATATCAAAATAATATTATCTCATAATATATTTATCTAATATCTGATAACATAATTATTTGATATTATTTTAATATCAAATAATATCACATAATAATAATTATATATATTATGTGAAAAATATATTATTATTTAATAATATATATATATACACGAAAATAAGTTTAATTAATTGGATATTAATCTAATTAAAATTCAATTAATTATTATGTTATTCCTACTTCTTTTGTGTGACCTTGTAAGTTCTTACTACATTGACAATGACTTATTATTGAACCATAGACAGTGAGTGGTATCTAGCAATACATCACTGCCATTCAAGTAGTAAGAATGTCTGTGATTCGACATCTACCTAATATATAATTAACATTTTGCATCATAATCCCTTTTGTAATAATATCCAAATTGAACTGGAGGCATGGAGTGTGTCATCCTCATCAATGTTTAATTTATATTTCTTGATACTAAATAGGCTTAAAATAAATTATTAATATCACATATTAATCCAATTGAGTATGGCCATGTATTTCTAAGTCTCACTCAATCAAGGGGCCCAAGGATATTTCTCTTTTATGCAAGAGTAATAAAATTCCATCTACATCACTCACTTCCCTCTGCATGATTCATGACACACCTAATCAATGTTCTATTCATCATCCTAATTAAAGGTGACATGGGACAATATTAAAGTAAGTAATTCCTCATGTAGGGAATTGTAGTGACTTCAGGTCAAAGGTTTATGTGTATTTGTGATCATATGAGAATAACTTATGACACGTCTATCCATGCAATATTCTCATAGTGGGTCAGTCCAGTATATTGTTCACTAACAATGTACTCATGTATTGACTTGATATCACATATCAATTATTCGTAATCATCAATCACTATACATGCTAGTTTCAATATATTATTACTATCATTTTCATAATAGTACTTGACTAGGGCATTTTAGGAATAGCAAAACCATTTCAAGGATAATTATTATATTAAGTTATAAATCGTGCAGAATAATAATAAAATTATGAAAATAAAATATAATAATTAAATTGCCTAAAATAAAACATAATATATTGTGTATTATTTCAATCATCCATATAATTGGTTCCTAGGACACACACTAACATTTATAACATAGGATATTATAGTGTTATGATTAGAATATTCTTAGTTATGATTAGAATATTCTTAGAAAAATTATAAATTGATTTATGTTTGAATTAAAGAATTCTTGAAATTACAGAAAAGGAATATGTTTATTTTAGTTTTAGTTTAATGTATAATTAATTTATAATTTTTATAAATATATATAGATATATATTATGCTATAAAGTGATCAGCAAAACTAGTATAAAGTAATACAAATTAATATTGTCAATAGTGATTATATATTTTAGAGAACCAGGTTGTAAGTAAATTCAAGTATATATATTGATAGTTTTATATGTTAAGTTAGAAAAGCCATTAAAAATGAGAAGTTTTGATATTTTGATGATAAGTATGAAATTAGAGAAAATGAAAATCTAAAATGATTAAATGATATGTTTTGATTAACAATTGATAATGGGAAATATACGAGAGTGATAAGAAATATTATTTATTTGCACTTTATTCTCATAAATTATGAATAGGAAGATGAGAGACTTTAACTTGGGTGCTTCATAATAAACAAAAAATATGGATTTTAACAGGTGAGTATATATTTGATTGCTAACTTTATCTTAATACATGATTTAGTTACTTTCTTCTTATTAGTAATATAAATTTCATATTTATTATATGAATTTAGCTTCGTGATATAAGAATAATTAACTATTGAAAGTGTTCATTGATTAAAGTGTGTAGTGAAAGTATAATGTTGTTATTGGTTACTATCTAACTAATAGTGATAAGATTATAATAGATAATATTGTGATTATGTTGTATGCTTCAGCTACCAGTAATTATGGAATAGTTGCCCATGTAGGCTTAGATTTAGTGATATGAATAAAGTGAAGCTTTAACAAATTAACTATATTATGAATTGAATGAAAAATTATGAATTGTGCTAGAGCAATGATATCGAATATTGTGACTTGTGATAAAGAGATTATGCCAAAAGTTGGATGGAACATTCCCAGTTAGTTATTGCAAAAGATATAAAATTGATCCGAGAGTCAAATGGAAAATTTCTGGCAAGTAGTTGAGAAAAATGTAAACCTGATCCTAAAATACAATTACATATGTGTTTAATACAACTGAATGTATGCCTTGATGTGATATTAAAATTTTACTTGTGAATGGATGTCATTGTTTGACATGATTGCAAAGACTTGTGTCTATGATGATTTATTTGTATTTAAATTCTAATAACTGTTTGTGAATTTGATGTTTACCTAGAATAGGTAGTATATGATATTGAGTTCTAATAAATAGTTAAGACTCTTATGTTTGCGATGTAAGAGATAGAATTTAAGTTATGTGCAGGTGGACTTTCACTTTAGGATATAATTTCACATATTTCAAAAATATAGAAATTAGGTTTACTAGTATTTTTCTGATTTAATGTATTATTAATTTTTATTATTATATAAGGTTAACTACCTATAAAATACTAGTAGATATATGCTCACTAAATTTTTTAACTCACTCTGTTGCATCTTCAATGTTTATAGGTTAGAGTGAGCATATTTAAGCTTGTTATACCCGTAGAGATCCAAAATTACCTTATTAAAGAGATTTGACAATTTAGAATTATTTTTTATTAGAATTAGAAATAAATGGATGATTGTGATGATAATTTTGCTTATAATGTGTTAAATTGATTGTACATGTGTAAAACTACATTGTACTATATGTATATCAAATTTGTTGTAATTGGAAATTCATAGGTTTTGAATTATAGGGTGTGCAGCCCTCGGGAAGTGTCCGAAAATAGGGGAGATTCTATCTATTTTCATAAAAAAATTATTATGAAAATTAAATTCCCCTGAAATTTGGAAATTTCTATTAGATAGAAAGAGCAAAAAATTATTAAGGCTTGTGAAAATCGATAACAGGATCCACGCTAGTCATGATTAAGATGGGTCGTAATTTGCAACTAATGGGTAATATAACAAGATCCTAAACATCATTATCTCTTATGAACTTGATTTACTCATTTATGGCATCAATCCACTTTTAAGAGTTAGAACTTTTAATGGCTTAATGGAAGTTAATTGGATCATTTTCCACTATTCTAATGTTTACTTCATGATCTTGGAGAAAGATGATGTAATCATTTGAAATTGTATTTCTCCTCTTTCTAGTGGATTTCATTAATGACATTTCTTCTTAAAGTTGTTAAGTTTGTTCCTTGAGAATAACATATTAATCTTAATTAGGGAGATTTTCAACATTATCTTATGGTTTTTAAGTTACTTCTTAAGCATTGTTAGAAATAAAAGCTTGATCATAGTCAATGATAGTTATAGGAAAAGGAATAAATTCATTTTCAAAGATAAAGTTTTTAGCCTTATTTCTTTTCCTAAACTTAAAATCCTAAAGAATTAGGCATTTTCTATCTTAAAGAAGGACTTACTTGTGGGATCATTAAACTTATATCCTCAAAGACTATTCAAATTATCTAACAAAATAGATATTGACCATTTTTAAGTCTAGTTTCTTTTCATTTGGCCTATAAGGCCTTGGCTTAGTTGGATAACCTTAAACATGTAAATGTTTTATGTTAGGCTTGTTACCCGTCCATAATTTATAAGAGGTTTTGGTTATTATCTTAGTTAGAACTCTATTAATGATATAAGTTGCAGTCTTTAATGTCTTTTCGTAGAGTGAATATGATATAATATAACTAATCATACTTTTAATCATATTCTTTAAGGTTTTGTTTAATCTTTTAACAATACTATTCATGTTAGGGCTTTTTGGTATGGTGTACTATAGGATAACACCACATTCCTTTAGGAATTTGGAAAATGGTCCTCGATGTTGTTCACCTAATCCATTATATTTATCATAGTATTAACCACCACGATCAGACCTAATGCTTTTAATTCTTTTGTTGAGTTAATTCTTAACTTCAATTTCAAAAGCCTTGAACATGTCTAATGCTTAAGACTTCTCATATGTAAGATAAAGTTATCCATAATGTGAAAAATTATCTATGAATGTGACAACCAACCATTCTAAGAAGCTATAGGAAATGGCCCATAACTGTCTATATGTACATCTAAATATTTTTCGGCACTTAATCTCTTTTTGTTTGTTTGTTTGTTTGTTTCCCCTTAATGTAGTTAACATAGACTTCAAAGTTTGATAGATCAAGGGAATTAAGAATTCTATTTAACATAAGTTTTTCAATTCTTTGTTTAAAAATGTGCCCTAAATACTTATGCTAAAGTGATGGAGAATTCTCATTGGTTAATTTCCTTTTAGTGCCACATGAATTAACATGTAGGGTTTTATTAAATAAGGCAATCATATCAAGCATGTAAAGGTTATCATATTCATATTAAAAACCAGAACTAACAAGTTTTAAGTTATAAAAAATAACTAAATTGATTATTTTTATGTCTAATATAAAAATAGAAACTAGATTCTATCTAAATGATGGTATAACATAAATATGATTCAAATCCAAATAAAATCTCATCTTTAACAATAATTTAAAAGTCCTAATTGCTTCAACTTTAACTAAAGTCAAATTAACTTTAGAACAAACTAAATTAAGAAACATGCCTTTCTTTACATGTGAATCATGATATTTGGTGCAATGTTTCTTCTGATGTAAGCAAATTCCTTAGTTTGTCCCTCTTGTTCATAATGTTACTTTTTTGTGATAAAACAATGATAACTTCCTTATCAATCTTTTCTTGCTTTAATTTCTCTTCTTCTTGTACACAATGTGAAATGAGCTCATTAAGAGTTTATTTCTTTTTTTTATAGTTATAATTGACCCTGAATTAACTAAATTGTGTAGGAAAAAAGATTGAAACTAAGTGCACAAGTAAATCTTTAAATAAGTTTAACTTTAATGCTTTTATTCTTGATGCAAGATGAGACATTTCCAAAATATATTCCTTGATGTTCTTTTTGCATTTATACCTTATGGAAACAAGACTCCTTAGAAGGTTACTTATCTTCACCTTTTCATTTTTAGCAAAACATTTCTTGAGTTCTTTAAGGAATAATTTAATATCATTCTTTTTAGACATTATGCCCTTAAAAGTTTTTGAAAATGCACATTTCGTGATCATAAAATTAATGCAATTTGAACATTCCCACTTCTTTAAATCCTTTTTTGCATTAAAGAAACTTACATATGTAAGAGTAGAGGATTGCTCAACCTGAAGAGCAAAGTCTAGATTCATGTAAACAAGAACAATCATGATGTTCTCTTGCCAATCTTAGGGATGGTGTTAATATTTGTAAATACTGAAACAACAAGCATTAGTTAAATAAAGAACAAAATAAGTAAAACAATAAGTTCACAGTCAAAATTTGAATTCAATGTGATTAACAAATTCAAATAATGGTAAGTCCTATCATAAGATACCTAGTACAATATTTAAATTTAGTCTTTAGAACAAAAAAATCAATTTGTAAATGGTACTTATGGTGTAGTAATCAAATCTTGACAATAAATTCCTATTAAATAATAAGCCTTTCTTTGGACCGACTTAATATTTATATGGAAAATCTAATGATTATCACATACTTATCACCACAGCTATGTTTAGATTTTGGCCAAATAATAACCTTCTTTTAGGCTGGTCATTATCCATATGAAATCCAAATACATAACCATTTTAATATTTCAAATTAATTAATCTATAAAAGAGAGGTTACTTTGGCAACATGTTGCTTTAATTAATTAATTTAAAATATCAAAAATCTAAAATTAAAGAATAAAAGACACTAAAAATTGAATATGAATCCATAAATATATAATCCATCAATTTGAATTTGTAAAGCAATATAACATTAATACCATATATATTAAATAAAAAACTAAATATCATTAATTATCCTATCATATATATTCAAATTTCTAAATGCATTACATAAATGATTTAAATCAAAACATATTATATATAGCAACTCCAAATTTTTATATATTAAATCATAATATATGCCATTGATTCTATATTGGACTTTTTATATATCTTTAGAATATGGCATTAAAGTACATTAAATAAGGTAATTCCAACTTCAGTGCATTTGAATGGAATGATTTTATATGTGTTTCGACTTTCCACAATATGACCATAAACATCAACATTAAAACACAGAGATATTGTATCCATACAATTCCAATTTAATGGCATTATAACAAAGTTATTAACTATATGATGTTAAACTTTATAAATGTTTCTAACATGGAATATCAAATTAAATTGCAATTATTAAACTACATTGCTATTTATGTTTTGAACTTCAAAGCTTTAAATCACAATGACTTTATATATATATAAATCAATGATTCATATGAATTAAGAATATAAATGATTATATATATATCTCACAAAACCTATCTTGAATCAAAATGCAAGCCAAATTGTCCAATACACTTCTCAATAATTTAACATGAAGAATTTGATACCAATTATTATTAGAAACTTTAATTATGATAATGGTAAAAAATTATTATCAAAGCATAAATCTTTCATATTTAATTATTGAAAAAAATATATTAGATGTGAAGGTGTATCTAAATCCATGAGAATTAATGGGTTTGTGGTTTCACAATTCTTGGTCTTTTAAATTGATATGTATCATTTTTTTCTTGAGAAAACTTCTCTTTATTTTCTAAGGATGTGATATCAAAAAATAAAACCTTTACGCCTAATTCAAAAATCATAACTGCTTATTTATTTTCTTTATTTTTTTATTCCTAATTCACTCATCATAAAAAAATACTTTTAGGTCTTTACACATAAAAACCCATACTTAATTGGATGATTTAGACCCATTTAAACTTAAACTTTATTTGATCACTTTAATTTAGAGCAAATCTTATGATAGTGGATAATATACAATAATTATTGTTATTTACACATATATACAATATATATGTCCATTAAAAAAATCCAACATTATTTCCATTCATTCAATGATTAAGCAAAATCAAATACAAAACTAAAAATCACTTAAACTAAGTAGCATACAAATTGAAACTTCCAAAATCTTATAGTTTTAAACTTGCAATAAATATATGATCATTATAAAACCAATTATATAGAGCTAAGCTACCTTTGAAATAATATTCATTGTAAAACCAAAACTAACCAAATTTTCATTATAAATCTTCATAGCTTAAGTAGTTACATAAGCTACAACCTTCAATGGTAAGGAAAGTTATGAAGATAAACATACTTCCTAAGTTTAAAGGTAGAGATAGGTGATTAAAATAGATTCAAGTAGCAAAATTCAATTATATCAAATACAAAGGCAAACATGCATATAAAATGTTCAAGAGATATAGACTTATATTCCAATTTAAATACAAAACAAAGGAAACAATCAATATACATAAACCTTGAGTAATTAAAAAAGAAATGAGTTTGACCTAATATTTAATAACTCAAACATTAATAGTATTAGTATAAAAATAATATAACTAATATTGTACTTGAACTTACCAATATAATAGCTACTATTAAAAAGTAAGTTTGAACTTTAACATCATGATCCATTACACTATTCTTTAGCATAAGAATCTATTGTTAAAACCTATAAGTCCTACAATTTTTCCTTTAAATAATGAATAAAATATATGGATTATGAAGTTTCACTTAAATATATAAATATATTATGATATGATGAAATATTAGTTGCAAATATTCCCATGCATTTAATTTGGCTTGAATAGAAGTAAAATCATTTGTGGATTGCACATTTAGTCAAAATTATGTGAGATTTTGTTAGTAAAGATAATTATAACTTTCATTGTTATTTTCTATAATACTAATGTTTTATCATGCTTTGTATTGGCTTAATCTTCTTACGTGATTCTTTAACTCGATAACCCTTAAATTAAATATGTCATTGTCAATATTTGATAAATCTTCTAGTAAACTATTTTTAATGATTAAATTATGACTAATTAGATTGAAAAAGAATGATCTTGGTTTTGTCTATCTAATTTGAAATATTAGTTAAGATTGACTACCTTCTTATCTATTAAAATTTCCTAATTGTTTCACCACTAAATTTTAGCCGTGCCTTAAACCTTGGTTGTATTAACCTCTATAGCAACTTCTTCTTGCCCAATTTTCAACAAATAAGGAGGAAAGAAAGAAAGAAATTAAAATATCATCCATGCCAAAGTGTTTAAAGTTATATATTAGAGCACACTTGGAATTGTTATTTCTAATAGTTTTTGCATTACCAAATGCTTCAAAAACCAAGTTTGACTATAACATAACCATTTGTTAAGGGAAAAAATGCAACATAGCTATTTGGTTTCAAAAAGAAAGCAATAATGAAAAAAATTCCAATATCTATATTCCACTCAATAGTCCATTACCTTAATTCTTTTTCTCTAAATATGATATGGAATGGAATTTTTTAGCAAGTGATTCACTTCATGTAATTTTGATACCTAAGCATAAAATGACTAATTAAACTTACAAACCTTAACAAGAAAATAAAAGAAATGATTAAAATGAGTAGTCTTGACTAACTTCAAGCAATCTTAAAATTAACATACTTTAGTATGGTAGAAATCTAAATCAACTTAAATAATCAAATGAAAGAGTGAAAGAACCTACAATGAATCTAACATAATAGCAAACTATATTATCTTTGTAACAAACTAATGAGAGTGAAGGAAGCAAATAGGAGGATAATAAAATAAAATCAAAATAAAATTTTAACATATTCTGTACTATTTATCTCTAGACTTCAAAGATTTTTCTTCATAAATTTGAAGAAAGAACCTCAAGTTTATACCTATAAAAAGAAATTTATGCATTAAGAAACTAAAGATTTTTTTTAATTTCAAATATAAAAAAAGATAGTAGGGAAGTACCTGATCTGAAGAAGGCTACTTTAAAATTTAATTCTGCTTTGTTTTCTTATCCTTCAACAAACTAGTTTAAAAAATGTTTTCTAAATGATACTAACCATTGCTTTTTATTATTTAATCTTCTTTGTAAATTGTATGCAAAAGATATGGAGCACACAAGACAACCACAACTAATTTAACATCAAAATCCTATATGAAGAATTTTCATACTCAAGATTAGAGACTATAAGACTCTAAAATCAGAAAGGGACTACCATATAACCAAATTATTAATTCATAACAATTTAATATTAAATAGAGAAAATAATCTTTATAACTAATTATATAAGAAAAATTTTAAGCCACCTTTTCAAAATATGCTTGAAAAATCATATTTAAGCTTTAAGCCAACTAAGAAAAGTCTACTTGTTCATAGAGTATAGGCAAAAAAGCATGCCTATGAATTAAGAGTTCATATAATTGTTTATTAAATCACATCAAATCTTGCAAAAGGAAAATCAACCACAAATATATTTACAATGCAATGAACCAAAGATATATAAATATTATAACATTCCAAATAATTTAATTTTTGAATGCTTGAAGCCCAATAGGAGGCCAACTAGAGCAAATAAAAAAAAAAACCCCTTTTTTATGCCAATGCCACCGAACTCTCTAAATGTTTTCCCCTTCTTCCAAATCATTCAATAAACATTAAATCTACTATTAAAATTTTGGAAACAATTAAAAAATGTATAAAGGTTGAGTGGTAGAGAAAGGTTATGAATAAACATCGCAAATATATGAAATTTTAGCTCATGTTTGGTTATGGATTATTCTTCATCAATTCATTAAGGTATTTCAAGATAATAATACCATTAACTTTCTAAATAACACTATCTAATGCATTTCATAAAAAGATTTTCAAAGAAATGAAATAAAGCAATCAATAGGGAAAAAGAAGACAGAGGAATGGAGACTAATAAGGAAGAGGTACTTGGAATTAGGGCCAATCAAATGAAAGTAATAAATAATCCTTAAAGTCTAATTGTGTATAGCTATTAAGGAGTCTTGAAATTAGACTATCCATAATAGGGTGAAAATGAAGGAAAGCAAAGAAGCCATCAGTCTATTTAGAACTATGCTCATCATTTGTAACTAATGTTTAAAGATTAGAGCATGAAAAAAGTCAAAAAGTGAATATTTTTATCAAAGAAAAAATTGGATAGTAAAAGTAATTTGAGAATACTAAAAAGAAAATTAAATAGAAAAACATGCAAGGCATAAATTATTAGGAATGCATTGAGTGTTTCTTAGAAATGAAAAATAAAGGAAATTAAGGAGAAGGAAAATGCAAGGTGTCATCTCTCTAGGTGAGTACCACGTAACACCAATGGGGAGAAAGCCTTGTGCTTTAAAGAAACGAGTGTTGTGCAACATTGAAAAAAGGAAAATTGGATTGTTATTGGACTTTCTACAATGTCATAGCTAATATATTATTAGAGAGATTACATCTTAATTGTCAATTTTCATTTTTCTTAAACAATTAAGAAAAAAATTAGATTAGAAGCATAATAAATTTAATCATTAAGATCAAATTTTATTACAAATCATAAAATTTGGGGGAAACATGTTAATAAAAGCTTAATTCATACTTACAGAGTTTATTACAAAAATAATGTAGTTCTTGGTAAAAGCATTCAAAATATTGAATGAAGGTATTATGTTGCAAAACTCATATTCTCACAATATCTTATGAGCATGCTTGGTTTCACCAAAAGCATTTCTTGAAAATTATAGCTTTGTTAATGTTTACAGCAACTCATGATTACACTAGGAGTAAGTTATTCTTAGAAAAGGTTTATAGTTAAAGAAAAAAGAGATGAAGAGTGGGAAGTTTTGTAAGAATTGGATTTAGGGGAAAGATATGAAGTGGGGGAGGAGATACTAAAAATTACCTCATGTTTTAAAAATTTTATGCAAGGCTAAAAGTTATGGGTTTGCTACTATTTTGTGGGCCAAATAAGGTACTATATACACTTTATTATCCTTCCTTTTTAATAATAGGTAATTATGGAAGAATTAAAAGTAGAGTCCAGACCTCCCTAATTAAATTTATGTATTAGCATGGATGTTATTTTCTACTAGATGTAATTATTAATATTATGTAATTATATATATTTTTGATAGATTTGATGGTTCTAGAAAAATTTACATTAATAAATACAATGAGATATAAAAATATAGTTTTTAATTTATTTATGTAAATTAAAATTTCATATGCTTAAATTTAGGTGAAATGACAAATAGTTTAAATGAGGTTGTAAAAAGTTGTTTAGGTTTATTTTCATTAGAAGCTCAAATTCAAATTCAAATATTCCAAGTTCCATGAGAAATTAGGATCTCATAACTTGTTATTGTTTAAACTTATTTAGGCTCATATTTGAGTCAAACTTGAGTTTGAATTCAAGTTATTTAAACTTAATGATGTTTAGCTAGAGTTTAAACTTATTTATTTTTAGTTATTTCAAACTTGAGCATATAAATATTAGGCTCAATTTGATTCATTTGCACTTTTAACCACCTCTCAAAAGAATATTTCATGTTTGTTTTTTTCTTTTATTTAATTCTAATTTATAAAATTTGCTTGGTTAGAGGTTGGATTCTTTTATTTTTATTATATTCTTTATATTATATAAAATGAATAAGTTAACATCATTTTGTCTTTTTATTATATTATATATAATATAATACAAGTTAATTACACAAATCATTATAGTTTTATATTATTCCTCACACAAGCGTACAATTCATAATCTAAAGCTCACTTATTTAAAGGATTAGATAATTGGATGAAATTGTAGCTATGTGAATAATCATTTAAAATGTAATTTATATATATTAGCAAAATATTCCTTTTTTGTGAAAAAATTATAACAATTATTTGGAAATAGTAATACACAAAACATAATTACATGATAAATTTTTTAATTGAAAATATAACATTAAAGGTACTCAATAAGTCGTGCTCAAGAGTAGATTTTAGAATTGTTTGGAGATAATACTTAAATAAATGACTAGACAATTGATTGTAAAATATTTTCACACTTATTTTTTTCCAGTACTCTAACTTTTAAGGTATTGCATGTGCTTAATTTAGTGAAATTGATATTATTTTATGATCAGGTCATGATTTTGAAATGAAATGAAATTATTTAGTTAATATTGAAATTTTAACACTATTTTAGGTTTTTGGCCATAACTTCAATCAAGAGGTCTAATAATGATCTTTATATATCTAGAAAGCTAAGAAAAATCTCTTCAACTGTCATGATGAAGTAGGGACCCATTTGGTTATTTGGAGGTTTAAATTTTCATGGGAAGGTAATGCAGGTTATTATCCAGTCTGACCCTATAATGATTTTTAAGGTATAATTAGAAATCAAAATTACAAAATGATGTTAAATTGAAGCCAAATGTTAAGTTAGTCCATCCCAATAATTTTCATATTTTGAGATGGGTGAAACTATGATATTTTGGTGGTCAAAGAATGGCTAGAAGTTAATCTATGATATTTCATTGCAATAAACTATTTTAGTGTTTTGGTTTGTAAATTAAGTTTTGGACTTCCAAATTAAGCAAAGCTCAAAATTCTAAAAGTTAGCCAATTAGTTTTAGTAGGTTTTTTTGCTAGAGAGATTAAATTATTATGTTTTTATGTCTCCAAAGACACCACAACACACTAGACGACATTTATGATTTCTTCTCCAACTTTTACATTTCTATAGAATTGCTAATATACGTTAGTGGATAGATATTGGTTACCATTGTCACCAATGTTTAATTTGATGTAGTGATTTTTTTAAAATTATATGAAAACTTAAGATGGCAAATGTTAATTATAATTGATATCTATTTTTAAGCAGTGACATTTTTAAAAATAGTAGGAAAATTATAACATTAGTTTTATACTGAACTAACATCTAAAGTAAGGTTTTAACATAATTATGGAAAACTGTGAAAACTTAAGATATCAATTCTTTACATTACTATTATCTAAAAAGCATTTGAAGCATCTCGCTAGGTAATGTAAAAGTTTTACATATTGATTTTAGAATTAGTTAATGTTTAAAGGTAAGTAGCTAATGCTTACTTTGAAAATGGTGAAATATAGGATGTCAGTCTTGCATTAATAACTAGCATTTGTTTTTTTTTTTATATTGGTTATAAATTTCACTTTTGCTCCTTTTTTATATTTGCATAGAATTTAAGAACAACTCACACATTCTTAGAATTGCTTCGAATCTTATGGAAAGATCCTATCTAAGACTCGAATGTCTTCAAGTCTTTGATGGTATACTTCCGTAAGATTTAAATAACTTCTAAATTTGGAATAAAGATGGATGAGTTATCTTCATATTCCACTTAATACTCTAGAGAAAGGAATGGATGGCTTGTGTCTATAGCATGGAGCACTTCAACATGAGGAAAAATAAATAAGCTTTCTTTAACACATGATAATTTTTAACAAGTATTTTAATTTAGGGTTAAATTTAAACACATAATAATTATGTAGTAAAATTGTATTGATGATCTAATATAGTTTGTTGTATAAGTTATTTTATGGAATACAAATAGATCTAATAATTTGAAAAGAAATAAAATGTTATAATCAATCTACAAAAATATTTATCTCTTTTTTTGTCTAATTGTATTTTCATAATAAATTGTTCAATAATAATTAAATTTTACCATGAATTTGTATATTTGACATTTGGTTTACAATGTGTACCAAATAGAAGAAATGGACATACATATAACTTTTTATATAGATTTGCAATATGATTGCAAATTAAGATGTTAATTGTTAACAAAACTGACATCTAAAGATATTCTAAACATCTCTACTCAACAAATGTCAGCCTTTAAGATGCAAGTTTAGGAGTTAACTGATGTCTAACATCATGACATTAATTATAAGGTTATGATGAATATATAAAAACTTAAGACATTCATTCTTTACAAAATCATTTTCTAAAAGGCATTTTAACCATCTCTTTAGGAAATATAAAACATTTACAGGTTGGTTTTGGACTTGAATAATGTCTAAAGGTAATGAAACCTTCAATCTTTAGGGAAAGAGCATATCTAAGATATTAGTGGTTTGTTAATAATTGATCTTTAAGTTTTTCAATACTACTTATAAATTTTACTATCACTTTTCATTTTAAACATCTCTATAATGCCTTAACCTCTATTATCCAATTCTAGTGTTTAGGTTGAATAAGGTAGATAACTTCACCACTATTTCATCTAACATCTTAGACATGTTAAAGAATCTTATTAAAGGACTTGCCTACTCTAATTTGTTATACTTTTACACACCAATAAGTCTTTAAATATATCAGATGAGATGGTGAGGGTGTTATCTTCCTCCTTGACCTAAATTTTAGCATTAATAATAGAAGTAAATATATTGCCTAGATCCATGATTTACTAATATACAAAAAGACTATCCTTCTATCATGGTAATGAGAATTGCAGCAAAAATGAAATAGTGCATAATTTCCTTTCCTTTTTTATTTTATGTAATACTAGTGTATAGTGTTACTTATTGTATTTGTTGATATAATGATATATGGAAATAAATAAAATTGTAAAATATATTTTCATAATTGGGTGTCTCCTTTTCTCATATTTTTGTAAATTCACATTTAATCTATTGATCTTTGTATTAATTTGTATAATAAGAAAAATATGGATAAAGAAATAATGTCAGGGTTATTACAAATAACAGATATCATGATTAAAAGTAAAGTAATTTGAACTTGTATACAAAAATGTATCAATTTAAAAAATATTATCAAATTTTATAAGTAAGAAAAATGATATTGGTGATTTTTAAATTTGACATAAATTTGTAATATTGTTAATGTATTTTTAACATATTTTCTAATAGTTAGTATAATTATAAGTTATATTTAATGAAGGATATTTGTGTGTTTTCTAATAGTTGATATAATTTTAAGTTATAGTAAAATGATTTATGAAGAAATATTTACTAATTAAAAAAAATTGGTCGTTTACAAATAAACATCATCTAAAAGTATTATCATGTTAATTTCTAATATATAATTGACATTAAATTATATTTATTAGAATTACATCACATTCATATAGATAACAGATATTATAATAACTTTGACATTTAAAAACTAATATGGTTTACCTAATCTTACTTTACACATCAATGTTGCTTAGTAACTGACATGAAAAGCAAAATGATGTAGCTTTAAAAAAAATATAAAACATTAGCAAGAGAACAAAATATAATACTAAAATACTATAGCACTATTTGTAAAATTAGAATTCCTTCAACATGAAACTTTATCTTATGAAATACAAGAATTCCAATAGAATTGTAAAGCACAAGTTACTTTTTTACTTTTTTTAAATGCAAACAAGGTACACTTACTAAACATCTTGAGATTTTCATTTTATGTGTGTCTTAATATTTTTAGTTTAGATATGCAGTTTTGTTTGTTTGGGCTTTGTTTTAAAATATTTAGATGATTACAGTTAAGGTTATGTTGCCATGCCAAAAGGTTTTTAATTTTCTATTGACTTATAAATATGCATTATAACCTTAGGCATGAAATAAATTATACATAAAAGATCACCTTTATAAATATATGGAATTATTTTAGTTTTAGGTATGTGCTTGAAAAATATTTAGCTTTGAATGATTTAGGTCACATTTTTCATGTATATAAATATTTGTAAAATTAGAATTCCTTCAACATTAAACTTTATCTTATGAAATACAAGAATTCCAATATAATTGTAAAGCGCAAGTTACTCTTTTACTTTTTTTTAATGCAAATAAGGTACACTTACTAAACATCTTGAGATTTTCATTTTATGTGTGTCTTAATATCTTTAGTTTAGATATGCAATTTTGTTTGTTTGGGCTTTGTTTTAAAATATTTAGATGATTACAGTTAAGGTTATGTTGCCATGCCAAAAGGTTTTAAATTTTCTATTGTCTTATAAATATGCATTATAACCTTAGGCATGAAATAAATTATACATAAAAGATCACCTTTATAAATATATGGAATTATTTTAGTTTTAGGTATGTGCTTGAAAAATATTTAGCTTTGAATGATTTAGGTCACATTTTTCATGTATATAAATATATGAATGTGTTTAGGTTTGGAGTACATAGTTGAGAGTATGTACAATTTATAATGATGTAGGATTTCTTTAATGTTCTTGTATGTGTAGTTTTCACTAAATTGACTAGTCGTGGATCAAATATAGATGCATATTAATTTACTTGGTGTTGAACATGAAAATAAGATTTATGAGTTCATCAAATTTATAGTTACTCAGGAGAGGCAAGAATTTAGTGATGATCTCGTAAGGTACTTCTGCTTTGAATATTGTATTAAGAGGGTGATAGCCATGTATCTATGATATCATCTATTTGTCCATGGCACTAACATTGAGTATATATGATGAATATGGCAACATGAAAGTAACTTGTGTAGCACATATAATGATTTTAAAGATGAGGATTTCAATGCTCTCTTAGATGATATGGTTTATGATATTGTAGAAATTTTTATTAAGCATTTGCAAATCCTTGATAATTTTTTTGAGTAGTATTTCCAAGATTATAAGATGGTTAGCCAACAAGCCTTGCATAAAGGTTATATCTTATTAAAGATATGATATAAATGAATATTCTTGTTATATAAAGAGACGAAATGAAAAGAGTACCATTCAAAATAAAGAGGTTACTCTAATGGCTCAAGTAATGCATGTCTCTAGTGTTAAAGATAAAAACTTATCTACACCATGATGCCATATTATGGAGTTATAAAAAACATATAAGTGCTTGACCAAATCTAATTTAAAGAGCTTATTTTTTGATGTAAATGAGAAAAGAATAACAATAACGTCTGAGTAAATAAGTTAGGATTTCAAATTAAGGATGGTAATTTGACTTATACCAATAGGTTTCCTTAATTTTTATCTAATTAAGTATAGGTAATGGGGTCTTAAAAATTGATATAAATAGTGTAATAGGACCTTTATAGGGATGTTATCGGGTACAAATACAGAGACTATATTACCTAACCCTTTCCATACTTATACTATACAATATATGATTAAATAATATATAATAACATATATTTACGTATAAATTTGATATATAATAAAAAAAGACTAAAACAATTCATGTTATTCATTATTGAATTAGTATTATTATAATTTTCAAGTAATTAGTATTTTATTAAAAATAAGATATAAAAAAATATGATAAATATAATAAGATATAAATAAATTATAATTGGATAAATAAGATAAAAATAATTGAATATTTTTAATTTTTATTAAAAATTATGATAGAATATATATAAATATTCATTATTTAAATGAAATGGAAAAATAGGGATAAGTATGAGGGATTCAAATATTTGATAAGGATCGAATGAGTATTAAAAACTCTACCCATGCGAGTATAAAGACGAGGATGGGTAGAACATTTTGGAATAGGGATGAGTATAGGGATCTTAGTCCCTACAAATACACTCTTCATTGACATTCATAATTCATGTTGATAGGTTTTAATAAAGAGGGTTACAAAGGGGAGCCATTTATAATGGTATCCTAAGCAAAATAAAGTTTTAATGTATTAGACCTAGTTAATAAGAAGTAGTCCACAGTTCTTCAAAGGAAGAGACAAATTATTGGTAATGAGAATAAAGAAAACATAACCACTAATATTGAAAACACAACTTCTTTCTCATCGAGACTACATTTGATTAATCATAAAGATAATTTAAAGGAGTTCTATGCATGAAAAGATCTTGATGAAGGGATATGGATTGACAATCCTTCTAAATAAATTTCTTATCATAAGTTCAAGTCACTAATATCTTTAATTTCATGTTATGCTTACTTACATAATTATTTGCTTGTTAGTTTATATTTTATTTATAAAAAAATATTTGGTTAATGTAGGTCTCATGTGAGAGATGTACATTAACAATGACTTAAATATTCTTTGATAAAAAAAATACCTATGACAAATTAGAATGTAACTTTGCATTCACCAATAAACTTTTTCTTTATGATTGCTACAACTATCAAATTGTTATGTATTTTTTTCTTGCAATTTGTAATGGTTTGGCTATATGCCAACTTTAGCAATGTAAATTTTAAGGTATTATCTAATTCTATATCCAAATAGTATGGATTGAATGTAATGGGAAATGTCACATTTATCTCAATTTAGCTATTGGGTATTGCATTTGCTGAATATTAAATTGTAAACTATAATACAAAATTATACATTCCTTTTTGTTTCATGCTTAGAAGGGACATTACTTCTCGTTATTAGAAAAAAATTGTATAAGATGGAGTTAATGGAGTACAAAAGCACTTATTAAGGTTAATTAACTATTATATAAGCTAAGAAGTATGAGAGATAAATTGAAAGAGGATTATCTATCTTGGTGAGTACTATAATCTTTATCACCTTAATTTTATGTTTCGAAGACATATTACAGCACTAAAAAAAGTGAGTGGACTATAAACCAGATGATTTTAATTATTACTTAAGTTAAGGAATATATGAGGAAGGGAAAAATGTCATTGATGACACCACCTACAAAGAAGCGTTGAACTTAGCACTGAAAGTAGAATTATGCTCTAAGGAAAGGTGTGAAAGAAAGGCAAATACTAGGAAAAAAAAACTACCATTTGAAAGTCAAGGTAGTAGAAATGTAAGTAAGACTATCATGGGTGAACAATCTAGTAAAAGGAAAATTCAAGAAAAATATTATGACACCAACTCTAGATTTGAACCTTCCATAAATGCCCTTAGTAAAATTCAATAAAAACTAAATCCACTAAATGGACTGCTCTACTATGACTAATGTAAATTTAGTCACTATAGACCTTATAGACTAGGAGCATGTTATAGATGTGGATAATAAGGTCATAAGCTTTAGAACTGTACAACAATTAAGTATAGAAGCAATGTTGTAACACCTAGTGTGAAATCATCAAGAATACAACTATACCTAGCTAAGGAATGAAAAAATATGGTAATAGCTAGGTTATAATCTAGAAGGTTCAAATGTTGTTGCAATGGGCACTTTAGAGAACCTTTCTTTTGATGAAGTTATTAGGTCAAAAGTGAGTGACAACTAGTTAGAATAATAGTTAATATGTTAACAAATAATTTAAGTCTTAATGTTAGTAAGATAAATATATACCTTAAGTATTATAAGCATTGTAATGAATGAATGAATAAAAGTGGGTTGTAGTTTCATGAAGACTTAAATAGAATAAGAATTAGCTTATAATATGTGTGCTCAAGGATATATGACACAAATGAATGTAATAGACTTTATAGAGAATCTTTGGTCTTGAGAACATTGTGGCTTAAAATAGAGCTTAAAATGATAGGTTATTTTTAAGAATAATAAATAGTAGTAGTGGAATTAAAATCCTCATAGTACTCCATAAATAATAGTGGTATTGAAAGTAATAAGCACTATAGTTATATGATGTTATACCAATGATGTTAGATATACTAGTGGTGAAATCAAATCCCTATGAACAAGTGATATTTTAAGAAATATATCTTCAAAGGTATGTGAAAAGGACTTATAGAGAATCTTAGTGGGAAAACTAGAGAATAAAAAATATAAATAAATTAAAAGGTTTGATTAAAAAGTAAGGTTGAACTTTTATGGTTATAATAAAGGACTTGTTTACAAATTGTGGTATTAAATAAGTTTAAGAAATGGAATAGTGAATGCTTTATATCATTAAATGAGTTAAAGTACAATCATTTGCAAATGAAATTTTTAAGAAAAGATTCTTACATAGAGAAAATAATAAAATTAGGAAATGAATACTTGATCTTAATAAAATTAGGATTAATGTCACATTGGTAAGAAATCTCCTAGCATTGGTAGTAATTTTTGACACTAGAGTGTAATAAAGTTAGTATTAAAAAAGAGTGAAATAAAATATCTTATGAGTTTAGAGAAGATTGATTAAGACAAGAATGCAAAAAGAAAAGGTCAATTCATATAAACTTACCATATAGAAAAATGATTAAGATTTTTTGAAAGGTAAAGAAAAATGAGGATTGGCAAATAAAAGCAATCAAAGTAGTGTAGTACAGGTGACTTAAATTTTGAATTATAAATACTTCACAAGCTATTGACAATTCAAAATAACCTTGTGATGTTTAGTGAAAATTTAAGGATGAATTTTCTTTAACAAGGGTAGAATTGTAATACCTTTTAAAAATTCAATAGTAAAATTAAATCAAATAATGTATGATAGTTAGTAATTAGTAAAATTATTCATTTATGTTGTCAGAAGTATTTATTAGTTTTAGTAGATTGAAAATCTATTAAGATTTATTTGTGAAAATTTGAGAAAATTAAAAGTACTCAAAATCTAAGGTTAATAAGATTTGGTTTTAATCTAATATTTTTACTTAAGAACATCTTAGAATTATATGGTAAAAATGTAATTTTTCCCTATTTTAAAATGTATGTACAATTACGTGGGGGTAGGAGAAGATTTTGGCTAAGTTGAAAAGAGGAAGGAAGAAATTGGGTGTAGTTGAAAGGCATTTGAGCAAAACTTATGGAAAGATGGAATTTTTGCATAATTGGAGGGCATAAGAGCAAAACTTGGGATAAAGTAAAAGAATATTCTAAAAAATACTCCCTATAATGATGCAAGCATGATACAAGAAGCTTGTAGGATGCCTCACTTTTCTATTATAAATACTGAAACCTTTGTTCATTTTTGTAACATTTTAAGTGAGCTAGAGAGAGATGAAGAAAAATGTGTGAAAAAGGAAATTAGCAAAGATAATAATTTCTTGAGTTCTCTTTATCTTCTTCTACATTTCTAAGAGAGATAATGATAGTTCTTGAGAAATCCTTGAAGGATTATTGGAGTTTTAGCTTTTATGATCAATTAGGAGAAAGTGAGGGAAAATCAAGCAAGCAAATTCATCTAAATACTTTCAATGGTGCCTACGAGAATTTTTTGAGTGGTGGCCACATATATGAAACTACTTTTAAATGGATTAGGTGAGAATTTCACTTTAATATGGTTATGGACCCACTAACACTAGTTGTAGTTTTTAATGATCCACACTTGAGAACCACATTATGCCTAATTCTAATAACCTTAGTGACACTTGACTTAATTGATAACTGTCATTTTTAAAAATATATATTTTCAAACTTTATTCCATATAATTGTATTTTGACTTTTTGGTATAATTAATTTATAACTTAACTTTAATGACAAATAGGATTACTACATAAGCCTAGATATTTTATCTTTATTGAAAAGATAAATTTTGGATGCATGGTAAGTTAGCTTAGGGATTCTCAAAGGAAAAAGGAGAAAGGGAAAAGTTTTTAACAAATATTGTAAAGGTATTTGAATAATAGAAAAGTTTTATATATCTGTAAGTTTTGAAACCCTTTATTAAATAATAAGGAGTCATTCCCTTTTTTATAAAGAACATTTCAAGTTATTATTTCAAGAAAAAAATTAATTTCTAATTATTTTCAAGGAGAGAATGTTATCTCTGAAGTATTTTATGAATGGGATTTTTTAATTTCTAAGTTTTTATAACCTAATTTCATTTTATTGTATTTATCTTATGTCTAAGTTTCCATATTTTAAATAACACCTAGTTGTCCCAAAATCAAAAGGGTTTTTTTATTTATTTTTAATACAAAATATTTCTAAATCTGCAATATGTTAAGTTTCAACCATTTCCTATCAAAAAAGTTTTTGTCTTGAAAAGAAAATTTTGTATTTTTAAAAGAAAGAGATTTTTTAAATCTAAAGTTATTCACACAAGACATACATATATTACTATATTTGTTTTTCAATTATGTTATTAGAAAAAGTCCTTAGTATTTTAATTATTAAAGGCTAAGTTATTATTCACCCAAAAATGATGATTCTACTTGAAGTTGTTATTTGTTTTTCATAACTTTAAAGGATGATTCTGCTTGAATCTCCTTAGTTTGAGAAAAGTTGTTTTCTAATTTGATAGTACATGTTTTGCCAAAAAAAAAAGAAAGAAAAAGTAGTGAATATTGGAATTTTTGCATATTGCATATTTTTTAAAATAGTAAAGGTTTTCTTTTTGGAGTGCCTGTAAAGATGATTAATTAATATCATTACACTATTCATAATGGTCTAGAAATGGATTGTTACATTTGTCTTTGTTCTAATATAACATGGTGCTTAGATTCCTCTTCAAAATTTGCCACTTCTGAATAAGTTTAGGGAGTTGTTTGCAAAAATTATTAGTTATGGATATTAAACATAAATTTCATAAGGTTGAAAAGGTAATTTGAAATTTTCTGAACTTAAAAATGAATATACCAAGTTTGCTAAAAATCTATAAGTTAATGTGGGTATTTCTAGCCTTCGTAATTAGGCAAACTATTATAACACCCCCATTCTTAATACCACTCAATTGTTTAATTTATGGAAATTTGGCATATTTTTTCTTTAAAATGTAAGTGCATTACAAAAGTATTTGTTAAAGGTAACACTGCAAATTGATTGAAAAGGATACTTAGATGCTCAATATTTTATTTTCAAGTTTTGAAATGACACATTTGAGCATTAGAAAAGGATCCGGAGGCAAAATCATGCAAATTGTGGAGAATCGAAGCAAATTTGCCCACCTAACAAAGAACACGGGGTATGGGAACCCTGTGTGGAAGTCCGTGTATCCTTCTGGAATGCTTCGAGGCTTCACTAAATTGCTTAGAGAAGAACACGGGGTCAAACACGGACCGTGTCAAACCCCGTGTATCATACTGCCCTTCACTTCTAAGATAAACACGGGGAGTGTCACACCCCGTGTACCCTGCTGACCAGCTTTCGCAGAAGAACATGGGGTACAACATGGGCCATGTCATACCCCGTGTACCATACTGCTTGACACTTTGCAAGTAAACACGGGGAGTGTCGCACCCCGTGTATCATGCTGCTCAACTTTCGCTGAGAAACACGGGGTAGAACACGGGCCGTGTCGCACCCCGTGTACATTTCCCATATAAGTTTTGTGCGAAATTTTGAAAGGGGAGGAGGAGAAACCAAAAATTAAAAGAGGAGCTGCTGGGAGAAACCCTAGAAGAGACCCAAACTCACCAAGGGCAACTTCTAACGTGGATTCAAGCAAAGGATTGAAGATTCAAGCAAGGAATTTGTAGAGCTTCATGAATTGTTTGAATTCCCTCTCTGTTTTCTGGTTTTCTTCTAATTTTGTAATGCTTTCACACTAAACCCTTGTGCTCAGCTTGGGTGAACTTGTTCATGGATTTATGGAATTGAATTCTATATAATCTAGCTTGATTTACTGTTAATTTATGATTTGATTATGCTGTTTTGTACTTGAACAAACCAGTACTTCCGGAATATTGGATTTGTGTTATGGATTAATTGATTCCAGGTTGAAATGACTAATTAATTAATCGGACCTTGCATGATCATTGGGAATATCAATTAGAGTTAGGAATTAAGCTAATTGGATTCTTTTGCACAGGATGAAATGTCTAAGAATGGATTCTAAAGCAATGTTAATGCAACCTAGATGAGTGATTACTAGAGAAATTCTGGGCATTTAATCTTTTAGTTAGTAGCTAGTAGCCTTGCAATGAGGTATAGCTTATTTTTAGTAATCCAGCAATCTAAATTAACAGTAAACCAAGTTAGAGAATGATCTTCATTCCATGATGAAATGAACAAGGGAACCCTTAAGCTGAGTACGCTTCCATCTCATTTAAATTAAACCTTTTTTATAATTAAGCTCTGTTTTGTATTTTATCCTTAATTCCCAATATCAATTGATATACCTAGATAATTTGCCTCGAAATTCAGTCAGTATTCAACATTCAATCATGTGGAGACGATATCTTTTATACTATAACTCGACTTAACCCGTGCACTTGCGAGATCACGGTTAAGTTTTTGGCGCCGTTGCCGGGGATTGCAACTGGTTGATATTAACAGGAACTTTTGAGTGAATTAAACTAGGCAATTCATTTTCTTTTAGTTCTTAATTCATTTTGTTCTGATTTTCTTATTTTTATAGCATTACTTTCTTACTTTGTTCTATTCAAGTATTACCTACTCTTTTTGCAGAAAATCTTTGTATATGCAAAGGAGAAATCTTGATGAAATTCTTGATTTAGACCCAGAGATTGAAAGAACTCTGCTTAGGAAAAGGAGAGAGCAAAAATCACTACATATCCAAGAAACAATTGACCTTGAACCAGTGCTTGAAGACATGGACAACAGATCACTTAGAGAATTTGCAGCACCCGACGCCACTGGGCTTCAATCCAGTATAAGAAGGCCTGCTGTTGAGGCTAATAACTTCGAATTGAAGCTAGCTCTTTTGTCTATGGTGCAGCAAAACCAGTTTGGTGGACTACCAATAGAGGATCCAAACCTCCATATCCAGATTTTCTTAGAATATTGTGATACAATCAAGATCAATGGTGTAGCAGCGGATGCTATCAAGCTTAGACTCTTCCCATTCTCTTTGAGGGATAGAGCAAGGGCTTGGCTACACTCTTTACCAGCAGGATCTATCACTACATGGCAAGAGCTACTGAGGGCTTTTCTATCAAGATATTTTCCCTTAAGCAAGACTGCTCAATTAAGGAATGAAATCACTACATCTTTTATACTAACTGTGATTGCCTTGCTCTTAAAAACTTGACCGTGATCCCACAAGTGCACGGGTTAAGTTAAGTTATAGTATAAAAGATATCGTCTCCACAGGGATTAAATGTTGAATACTAATTGAATTTCGAGGTAAATTATCTAGGTATATCAATTGATATTGGGAATTAAGGATAAAATGCAAAACAGAGCTTAATTATTAAAAAGGTTTAATTCAAATGACATGGAAGCGTACTCAGCTTAAGCGTTCCCTTGTTCATTTCATCATGAAATGAAGATAATTCTATAACTTGGTTTACTGTTAATTTAGATTGCTGGATTACTAAAAATAAGCTATACTTCATTGCAAGGCTACTAGCTACTAACCAAAAGATTAAGTGCCCAGAATTTCTCTAGTAATCACTCATCTAGGTTGCATTAACATTGCTTTAGAATCCATTCTTAGACATTTCATCCTATGCAAAAGAATCCAATTAGCTTAATTCCTAAGTCTAATTGATATTCCCAATGATCATGCAAGGTCCGATTAATTAATTGATCATTTCAACCTGGAATCAATTAATCCATAACATAAATCCAATATTCCGGAAGTACTGGTTTGTTCAAGTACAAAATAGCATAATCAAATCATAAATCAATAGTAAATCAAGCTAGATTATATAGAATTCAATTCCATAAATCCATGAACAAGTTCACCCAAGCTGAGCACAAGGGTTTAGTGTGAAAGCATTACAAAATTAGAAGAAAACCAGAAAACAGAGAGGGAATTCAAACAATTCATGAAGCTCTACAAATTCCTTGCTTGAATCTTCAATCCTTTGCTTGAATCCACGTTAGAAGTTGCCCTTGGTGAGTTTGGGTCTCTTCTAGGGTTTCTCCCAGTAGCTCCTCTTTTAATTTTTGGTTTCTCCTCCTCCCCTTTCAAAATTTCGCGCAAAACTTATATGGGAAATGTACACGGGGTGCGACACGGCTCGTGTTCTACCCCGTGTTTCTCAGCGAAAGTTGAGCAGCATGATACACGGGGTGCGACACTCCCCGTGTTTACTTGCAAAGTGTCAAGCAGTATGGTACATGGGGTATGACATGGCCCATGTTGTACCCCATGTTCTTCTGCGAAAGCTGGTCAGCAGGGTACACGGGGTGTGACACTCCCCGTGTTTATCTTAGAAGTGAAGGGCAGTATGATACACGGGGTTTGACACGGTCCGTGTTTGACCCCGTGTTCTTCTCTAAGCAATTTAGTGAAGCCTCGAAGCATTCCAGAAGGATACACGGCCTTCCACACAGGGTTCCCATACCCCGTGTTCTTTGTCAGGTGGGCAAATTTGCTTCGATTCTCCATAATTTGCATGATTTTGCCTCCAGATCCTTTTCTAATGCTCAAATGTATCATTTCAAAACCTGAAAACAAAATATCGAGCATCTAAGTATCCTTTTCAATTAATTTGCACAAGATACTAAGTAAATATGTGATGAAACACATAGGAATTAAGTGCAATTGTGCATTTATCAAACACTAATCCATCATATAACATGTTGAAGGTTATATAAGTCTTTAGCAGTCTATTACAAATAAAATTTTCATGTTTAGAAATGATAACCAAAGGAATTTTTTTTTTAAAGTTTGCAATGTCAAAGTGACCATAGCAAAGGAGGTCCACTACAATACTTTTGGCCTGTGGCAATGTTAAATTTGGTAATAGCAAAAAGATCATTGCCTAAAACTACAATAAACAATGATTTTTAGTCTCTTGCTTATTATTTTTGTTTTAACCAATGCATAATAGATAATGCTAATAAAATTTTCATCTAAAGTTGAAATAAGCAATGCTTACTAAGCAACAACTAAAAAAACCATTGCGTAAAACTAAAATATGCAATGATTTTTTAAAGAGTTGCCCATTATTTTTGTTTTAAGCAATGGTGAATAAACAACACTAATAAAATTGTTATTTAAAGTTGAAATAAACAATGCTTATTAAGTAATTGCTAAAAAATTCTTTCCTATAATTGAAATAGGTGATGATTCTTAAGCCATGGTTTTGAGTATGTTGTCTAATTATTTTATAATAAATAAATTATTTAAATTTCTTCTTTAAACTTTTAATTTTTCATTTTAATTTTTTGAATATTATATTTTGATTTCATTTTTGAACTTTATTTCATAAAATAATATTATATGTTTCATAATATTAAATATAATATTTATTCTTGTTTTGTTAAAATATTTTTTTAAAAAGTGTTCTTTTTATTGAAACAAGGCAATGCCAATTAAGCTTCAAAGTAGGATAACTAACTACATCTTCCCACTAATATTTCTTCCTATGATTAACCTAGAGGAACACACCTAGTTAGGGTGAGAAAAAGTTTGCAAAAAATAGGCTTTTACTATCAATTTAAAGGCATAATCTTCCATTTGCTTGATTTTTTAGTTTATATCTTCGCTCAATTTTTCCAATAAGTATTTCTGGCTTCTTCCAATTTTGGATTTTTCATCCTTGAAGTTTAACAATTGCTTAAAACAAGTTAGATAGGTGATCCCATTATTAGTTGTATATTTTCAATCTTTGAAGTTTTCTTTGCTTTTAAATATATGGGTGAGTTTGGTTTTGCACTAATGCTAGTTTATAGATCCCTAGTTGTCTTTGTAATTTTAATTATGGCCTCTTTAATGGCTCTTTATAACCTACTTTTGTGTCCTTCTTATTGCATTCTCATAGCTTTTTACATTTAGGCTACTCCTAAATCCTTTACTCTCGCTCCTCCTTGGATCTCGTATTAGTGAATTGCTATGTAATGACATTATAATAGCTATTGATTGACTAATCTTACTTAAGTCAAAATATGGGTGAATTGGAGAAGGTTCATTATTATGGAAGTCTTCTATTTTCAATGTTTCTTCCATACTTTTTAATTAATATTAAGAACCTTTGTAATTTGTCACCACTTGATAGGATTTTTTTTATTTTGTTTAGTGAAGTGTTTTTCTTATGCATTGGTTTACCTTTATTTCATTTTTGCATTTAATTATATGTATTTGTATCTAATCCAAAGATCAAAACACCACCAAAAGATATATGATAATTAGATAGTCATATTTTTAGGAAGAAGCAACTTCTAAACATGATCAATATATCGGATTATTATTCCTAATTTGGTTACAATAATTATAGATTAGAAGTTAATACCTTCTAAGTGTAAGGAACATTTCTTATTATGCTAATTATTAAAATTTGGCATTTTAATATTGTTTAGGTATAAATAAACTAATTATATTATTTGCTAGAAATAAACTACTAATTTTTTGTTAGTGTTTTATCTTTACTAGTGCGTATTTCTAATTTGACTACTTGTTTCAAACCTCCTAGGCCCATTAGTTTACGTGGTTCATAAATCTTGGCCATTTAGCCTGGATACAACCTAATGGTAGGATAACAAAGCAATTGATTGAATTCAATTAACTTGAACTTCATCAGGTCAAATGTGATGTCATTACTAGGAAGATTAACAAAGTAATCTTAGCCAAATAGCAAGCTTGAATCCAATAGTAACAAGACTACTAATTCAATTTACACATAATAAAGGTGTGATAGAATTATATTGGGTATGATCACTTATATTTCAATGACAAGTAGGTATTTGCTACATTCATGTGAGTCATAGAAATGAATACTAATTTTCTTTATTTAGGCTAATCCTAAATCCTTTTCTAGTATTCATAGTTTTTTTCACCCTATTTTGATTTAATTAATATTAGTTAGTCAAGTTTGATTCCTAAAAACTAAAGGATTTCTTTCTCTTGTAGTACATGTTTTGCAAGTCAATTTTTGAGTGATGCTATCATTTCTATGCTACCATATGCATAACAAACTATATTGAGGGCAGAGTTGTTGTGAATGGATAAATTATCAGAAATAGTGTACAGATTGAATAATTAATCACTTTAAGTAAATGGCCATAGCTTTTACTGATCTTTTATAATGCTCTATACAATGCTTGGTTACTATTATTCTTTCCTTTTCTTTAGATAATCAGTATGTTATGATTTTAGCATTATTAATGCTTTAGTTATGGACTCTTTGATTTCTCATCAATTGAGTTTCAATAGGTAATGTCACCTTTTCATCCTCTATTTCTTCTTTTAATACACATATTTTTTTAATTTGTATTTCTTTTTTTACTTTATATTGAATTAAATGAACATAATATATAAATTTGATTCTTTTGTCTATCTTGCAATATTATGATTGAATTAAAAAAGAACTATGAATACAAGCTTAACTTGGCTATTTAAGAAACTTAGTTTCTAGCTTCTATACTAAGTTGAATGATACTATTTCAAGTGAGGTGGGGAAAGCATATGGCAAAACAACATAAAATATGTACTTGATATAATTCTCATGTAGACCTAGTTGTATTCTGTTGCATTACACTTTATCACTTCTCAATTAGATGAAAGTTTGGAAGTCTTTAGATTTTTTTAATGCATTTATGTTTTTCTTCCCATGATTCTTTATCCTTGTAACATTAGCATACATAATTTAAACTAGGAATAGAATTACATAGATAAATTACAATAGGGAATCTCAAGATTAATCTTTTATAATGGTTGTAGTAATTTATTAAATTATATGACTTAGTTAAAAGCCTGCTTAAAGTTTGAATTTGTATTAGCTGCATATGTTGGATAAAGGACATTCCACTTAAATTGTAGATTCATTTTAAGAATATTGTTCCTTGAGAGGATCTATCTCAACCTGTCTTATGATTACTTTGACTAGCATAAAAATACCTAATTAGTACTAACATACCAAATAGATACCTTTACAAGCCATTACCATACTCTAATATCTTTATTAAATTAATATTATTAAAGACACAGATGTTTAATATAAAACTATATACATTAAAAGTTTTTAAGTTTAATATATATATACATACCTAAAAAAAATTTTATATAGAAATATAATTTACATAATATATTATACGATGTAAACTCTTAGTTGGATCTAACAATGTTCCATTCCTCTGGATCTATCTCCATGGAGGAAGAAAAAGCATCATTACTAGTGGAGTTTTTAAATGGGATTACCTGATATAAATGATGTATTATAATAGAATTAGACTCTAAGTCTATTTTCTAAAGTATTATTTCATAATTTACTCTTACATTTATAGGTGTAAACTATACTTTATATTAGAAAAGTATATCATAAATGCCATAGGGAGATAGGAAGGTCCCTACATAAGTATCAATATGCTTTATTGGTTCTATGATTAGTACCTGTAATTTAATTCAATAAAAGAGTGAGTATGAAATGTACCTAGTAAATGGTTACTTCTCACCTTATTAGGAAGGGTTTTCATCACTAAAATTTAGCTTTTTATTTGTATGTAATTATTATTTAGAGTCTTATGGAGAAATTTTTTTATGTATATCATTAGTAAATGTTATTATAGAAAATGGCAAGGTAGGTATACAAGTTTTACCTTATATCTTCGATCTAACTTTATCCCCTGCCACCCTAAGCATAAAGCCACCAAGCTTTTTCCTTTACTACTAATCATGCCTCTTCTTCTCTGTAAAGAATGTTATATCTTCCTCTCACAATTCATAATAAATAGTAATAGGATATTAAAACATCAACCATTTAATTTATTTCAATAGGTATGGCTAAATACCAACCATACCATAAATGCCTTATGTAACTTGCCATTTTCTCATATTCATCCTCATCTTTTAGAACATTATTTTCAAGATTATTTTTACTATTCTATCAATGATAACATTTCTTAGCTATGGGAATGACTTGTCAAACTTTTACCAATGTTCACAATATTTTTAACAAATTTTATTAACATTTTAGTTATCAGAAATTAGGGATTCATATTATTAATTGGAATCCTAGAAGCTCTAAAATAATCTAATAATTTATCAAAATTTTATTTCATATTCCTAATACATTAGTAAGTATGAAAATTATTCATTTTACAAGTTTTATAACCTTAAGTTATTATTCACACATCAACAAAATAGGGCTTCCAAAATAGGATAATATATGAACATTTGCAATTTAAGTGAATTTTCATCATTCAAATGGAAACCAATTGCTTCCAAATGTTGCCATGATATTAATAAGGAATAGTTTAATTATTGTATAATGAATTTCATTGCTTTACAAATGCATTACAGGCATAAACCTAGAGTTACCATAGTTGGACAACATTGAAGCTATAAAAACAAAACTATCATTTAGGCAACCAAATTAACTTCACTTTTCACTAAATTTTGACATAAGCTTAACTAACATCTTAGATATCATATTTGAAAATTTTCATAATTTGTATTAATCATTTGATGCTATAAAAAAGTTCAAAACTTGAGAACTAATAGATTAGGGTTCTAAAATTAGTAGTTTTGAATATTTCACATATAACTTAGTTTTTCGTGTATCTAAAAATTTCTAAAACTTTCCAATTTCTTCTAAAATAATCTAACATTAATTATAACCTTAAAATGCTTAGGATTGAAACTTTAAAAGTTTCTAACTCTTAAATAAATTGGATGATCAAAACCCTTATTCAATTTCACTTCAGAGATTTGTTTTCATTTCAACAAATTTTTATCTTCATTTTTCCTAAGCAATTTTTTAATGAATATATTTTTAATTATTAATATTAATATACCAAGATCATGCCATCATATTTTGGAGGAATTCAAAAATAGAATCACACTGCATCATATTACAAGTGATATTTAAGGAAGCGTAATTCAATAATATCATCATCTTTTATGAGATAACCATAAAAAGAAAAGAAGACCTGTCATTTATTAATGAAAACTTGAATTCTCACTTAATTCCTCTCTTCTTCTCACAATTTTTAGCTGGCCAAAGGAAGGAAATTTTAGCTTCAAAATAACCTAATCACACACACATACATGCGCGCGCACATATATATATATATATATATAACTTTAAATCTTAATTTTTAAAAAAATCTTCAATTTTCTTCTTATTATGTATCAATTATTTTTGAAAAAATCTTAGACATGTGGTTAACCATTTAGGGTGTCTAAAGGGCCTCATAAGTCCAAAAAATTATTACCCTAAAACCAATGAAAATAAGCCACTTTGAAGGGCAAAAACGATGTATTGCAAATTAGTTCTAATTTTCCACTTTCTTATATTTTACCCTTACACTTTTTAAAAAATTTTAGGCCTTATTTTGCACTTTCATTTCTAAATTCTCATATACATTTTAGGCTTGAAAAATTGATTTAAGTCAGTCCAAAAGTTTTTAAATTAATCTATTTAAATTTTTAAGCCTAATTTCTCACTTTTAAATTCACCCGAGTTTTAAAATTCCAATAAATTTCTATGTAAATTTTTATAAAAATATTATTGGGCTTTCAATTAGATTTTGATCTATTTTATTGTCTGATAAATTTTCATAAAAACTCCAATTAGGCTCACATCCAAATTATAATTACACTTTTTCCTAAATTTCACCTGAGTTTCCTATCGAGTTTTCTGATTTAGGTGTTTTCTAATAAAATTTCTATTTAGAATTTCTACATCACTTAGGGTATTTTCTAAAAGAAACTCCTATGTAAATTTTCTTGTCCTATTTTAGAATATTACAAGTTCTTTTCTTTTAAGAAAATTCATCCTCAAATTTTTAATAAATTACATAATAATATATAGGTTGTAAACACACTGTGTGATGGTTTTAGATCGAGAACTTACTAAATAGATTTGGGTATTTTTCTTTCATGTCTTTTTCTAATTCCTATGTTACCTCTTGAGCTCTATGTTTCTCCCATATTACTTTTACTATAGGAATTTCCTTAGATAACAATTTCTTTATTTGTAATCAATGATTTGTACAAGTTGTTCTTTATATAGTAGTTTTCAATCTAATTCTATAGGTATTTATTTCAATACATGAAATTCACTTGGAATATATTTCTTTAATATAGATACATGAAAAACTAAATATATAACTTTCATGTCTTCTGGTAGTTCTAGTTAATAAGTAATTTTTTTATTCGTTTGTAAATTTTATAAGGACCCACATATTTAGGTGCTAATTTTTATTTTTTGCCAGATCTCATTATCCCTTTCATACAAGTAACTTACAAAAATACTTAATCACTTTTTTATAATTCTGATTTTCACATCTATTATTCGCATAAAATTTATGTTGATGAAAACACATAATTTAATTATATTAATAAAATAATAAAAATAATGAAAATACATAATTCCCTTTTTTAATTACTCCTAACTAAATGACCCCCTAATATGATATAGTTAGCTTTTACCTTATTCAGTTATTAAATTACCTATCAAGCTTAAAAGCTCACTAGTTAATAAAGGTCTATACATAAAAAGCACTTTACTATATAGAGCACTTGAAAATAGAGTATGTCTTTAGGTTACTAATATTACTACATAAATATTTATTTTTATTATACCTATTATTATTAATTTTCTTATTATTTTGAAAGATAATGATAAAAAGTGGATGGATGTACAAAGATTTAGCAAATAGTACATTGATGGCGTTTCATTTTTCCTAGATTTTGCTTTCAGTACTAAAGCAAAATCTCAAGGTGAAAAGATTTCATGCCCTTATGCTAAATATGGCAGTAGTAGGAAAAATAGGATATAATCAAAGTCATTTAATATATCATGGATTTGTTAAAGGCTACAAATAATGGGTAAATCATGAAAGGGGTAACCATAATGGATCTTGATGATAATGTAGATGGTTATATTGATAATAATGATAACGAAGACTTATATGATAACATTGATGAATTATTAAATAATAGGTTTAGAGAGTTTTCTCAAGTAAAGAGAGTTTATGAAAGAACTACTAAAGATGCAAAAAAGTTTTATAACTTGGATGAAGAGATAAAGCAAGAATTATACCCAAGTTATAAAAACTTCTTCATATTATCATTTACCACTCAGTTGTACTTGTTAAAATATTTACAAGGATAGAGTAATGCTTCATTCATTACCCTATTGGACTTATTAAAAGAGAACTATGCCATATTTAAATATCCTTTCATCTTTTAACAAAACAAAGGTAATAATAATGAACCTAGGTCTTAACTGTAAAATGATTTATGTATGTCCTAATGATTACATGCTGTATTTGAAGGAGTATGGGAATGAAATCTCTTGCCCTAAATGCAAAACTTCATAATGGAATGAATATCATTAACTGGATTATGAACTTCAACTTTCCAAGAAAGATCATAAAGTTATTGCACTTTTTTTTAATTCCAAGACTTCAAAGGCTATATCTATGTTTAAAAATAGCTAAAACATTAAGATGGTATAAGGAAAGATGTACGAAGAGTGGGAAGTTAAGATATTCTACTGATGCCTAATCATAGAAGGACTTTGACATCAAACATCTTGATTTAACAATAGATCCTCATAATATAAGACTTGGTTTACCTAGTAAAAGATTCAATCTATTTTATGTTATGAATATATCTTATTATACATAGCTTGTACACTTGATGATATATAATTTACCACCCTGTATGTGTATAAAGCAAGATATTGTATGTTATCTTTGCTAATTGACGTGCACGCCGTAATACACCAAAATTAATTAAACTGGTTATGAAAATAATAATGCAATATAGTGGCACAACCAGATCATATCTCTAGTAATCCCTTGAGTTATTTACCTCTTCATACAATTTTTGAATTATTTACACAATAAAAACAGAAGAAACAGATGCACATAGACTATAAATGCAAGAAATAGAATGCTGTAACAGAAACAGAATTAGAAACAGGATGTAGAATTATGAAAAATTAGGAAATTAGGAGGTTGAACTTAAAACAGGAACATATTAACAGCAAAAGATTAATAACGGAATCAATAAAATAGTAGTAAAGAAAACTAGAATACCAATGAACAAAGACAGCCGATCCAAGGAATTTAAGGTTTCTTCAGAGGATTAATCATAGATTACTATAAATTGGATTTTTGCAATTAATTATTCAGCCTTGAATTATTTGGAATCCCTGCAATAATTCATGAACTCTAAGCTAGATAATCATTTAGGATTTGATTGATTAAGATTAGCCAAGTTAGACAAACACCATAACTCCTAAACTAGATTAAAATTAATTTGAAGATAGAATTCAGCCAAATTAAATGAATTAATTAAGAATCCTAAATCATCCATTCATCCCCTTTTCTCTCATGAAAAATTATGATCAATCAACCAGAATTTACTACCAATTTAGATTTAAAAGACGATTTACAAAATTGAACAAAGATTATATCAAATCAACATTCAAATCAAGTAGATCATGCAAATTAGAGGAGATAGATGAGGAAAAAGGAAAATCAATTACAGTTACTACTATACAAATCAAGATCTTATAATCTTAGAGGAGAAGATTCTCAAATTTTCTTGAATCAACTCAGAGAATTAGCCTTCCATTAGAGAGAAAAATCCTAAGAAAAAATAGAAAACTATCAAGCTATCTAACTTTTTTCAAATTCTGATTATGCCTTCTATTTATTTACAACCATAAAGGAATAATTAGGACTGGACCTGAACTACAAACTTGTATCCTAATATCTTAGGAAACTACCCACAAAATTTCATCCCAATCAAACATTCCTAACTCAAGTTATAGATAAAATACTACAGGCAATTCAATCCAGTTCGAGATGAAATAATGAGCCATCAATTCATCTTCCTTGGCCTTCAAAATGACTTAGTTTCTTCAAAAGGGCTTTATGAATGATTATTTATGGATTTTAGGGAGTAATTGGAGTTCGTTTTGCATTAATTAGACACTTGGAGCTCAAGATATGAATTAATCATTGCAATTAGGTCAGGTCTGGGCTTGGACAGCAACTCTACTTTGACTTTAAGCTAATATTTGACCTCCAAGATGGTAGAACTGGGTTCTCTGGTCAACATGAAAATTGTATCTATTTTTATTATATTTCTAACGGTGTATAGATCATCCAAATCCGACATCCAAAGCTCAAGTTATGATTAAAATACTGAAATAGTATAAAAAATTCAGCATTAAGCCCGAAATTCAATTAAGCCCAAATTAATGCAATTAGTCTCAAATTAATGTAAAATTAATCCAATTAAGTATCATCACCTCCTAAGGGACCTAAATAGAAGGGAAAATATTAATAAAATATTATTCACATCAAATTCCCCCACACTTATCCCTTACTTGTCCTCGAGCAAGACAAGAATTTATTTAAAACTAAGACATAAAAAACTTTACTTTCCAACAACTTCAATTTCCTAAATTCATAAGCAAAAACTAACCAAAGGCAGCAAGAAACATAACACATCATGAAAAAAAATTCTTGACAAACTTGAAACAAACCAACAAAACGACTTCATTCAAAAAGAGTAGATTGAATTAGTAGATTTTCTCACAAAATTCACTCTCCAACTCTCTCAAGTGTTTGGGCTAGTGTTTCACTCAAGTTCATTTCATGAAATTTCCTTCCATAGGCTTGCAAATAATCTAATCTCCACTACTTAAGTCACATGCACATATAAATGAAAAATACTTTTATTCAAGGTTGTAATGGGGCAAGGGAAAAGGGAAGGAAAAATAAGGATGAAAGAATGTTAGAAACCAAAGAAATGAATAAAGCACTTGAATTAAAAACATATGGGTAATTTATAAAGAATTATAACTTAACACATCAAGCCAAATTCAAATTTAAATACTCATTAACTTCTTTATCCATCTTTTTTTTTTCAATTCTAATTTTTTTTCTTTATTTTCATCATTTCATTTTTACTTTTCTTCTTATTTTTTTTCTTTTCTTTCTCTTTCTTTTTTTTTTACTTTTCTATTTTTTTTAACTTTGATTAAAGATTTTTTTCAACCAACCTTTGATGACAACTTTTCACAAGATATAAACTCACATACCCCCACACTTATTCAAGAGCCTATCTCATAAAAATTTAAATGGTCTACTAATCTCTAAGGTTAGGTAAAGATATTTTTTTTTCATTGGAATACTATGCTTATGGGTTAATCAACAAAGAAAAGGAAATAAAAACTCAAGAGGGCTTACAATGGTAAAAACTTCTAGGTTGGCTATATGGCTCTAGCTTTAAAGAAAGAAAGAATGCCTTAATCATGTTTATGCATGCATGTGCAAAATGTAATCTCAAAAATATTCAAAGCAAGTTCTAAAGAAATAAATCCTGGAAGAACATTAAACAAGGAGGAAATACAATATCAAAGTATAAATTTTCAACAAAAGGCTTAAAATCTCACAAGGTGGGTCATGCTACCAAATTCAATCTACCAATTCAAAATCCATCACTACATCAATTAATTTCAAAAAACAAAATCATTTATTCAATCATGTTATGAATCCTATCTACTTCAATTGAATCTTATTCATGAAAGTGTAAAATCTCCATTAATGGAAAGCAACTAAAAAAGACTCAAAGTGACTTAAAATCAAGTGAAAAACACACTTTTTTTTAAAACATCAGAATTAAAAATAGTTTTTGTTTTTGAAAAATAGCAAAATAAAAATAGTAAAAGTAAAACTAAAAATAGCAAAAATAGTAATGGAACAGTAACAGAATAGTAATGAAATAGTAACAGCAAAATAAAAATAGTAGAAATAGCAAAAACAACAGAAAATAAAACAAAGATAACAACATAAAAATAACAAAAATAGAAACAAAAATATAAAGTTCCCCCCCACACTTAAATTTTACATTGTCCTCAATGTAAAGCACATCAATATCATCAAGAAAGATAGAGGACATAGAAAATAAAAGAGTAGGGTAAGAGAAATAAATCCAGTTAGCTTGGGTTGCCTCCCAAGAAGCTGTCCTTCTTTAATGTCTTTGGCTAGACATAAAGTCCTTCATCATTCTCCATAGATTGGAGTTGCTAGCTTCAATTCTTCCACCATTACTTGATCTTGAACTCCTTCATGAAAAAGCTTAAGCCTATGGCCATTCACCTTGAACAATTTGTTAGATGTCATGTCTCTAACTTTAATTGCACCATAGGGAAAAACATTAGTAACAACAAATGGTCCATTCCAACGGGAACGGAGTTTACCCTTGAACAATTTAAGCCTTGAATTAAACAATAAAAGTTTTTGCCTAATTTAAAATTTTTCCTAAGAATGGACTTGTCATGGAATGCCTTTGTTTTCTCTTTGTAAAGCCTAGAATTCTCATAGACTTCAAGTCTAAGCTCTTCCAATTCTTGCGATTGGAGTTTTCTTTCCTCTCCACATGCCTTCAAATCTATGTTACATCTTTTTATGGCCCAAAATGCTCTATGCTCCAACTCAACCAGAAGGTGACAAACTTTCCCAAAAATAATCCAATGAGGAGACATTCCAATAGAAGTTTTGTATGCGGTCCTATAGGCCTAAAATGCATCATCCAATCTAAGACTCCAATCTTTTCTATTAGGCTTCATAGTTTTCTCCAAAATTAACTTCACTTCTCTATTGGAAATTTCTGCTTGCCCATTTATTTAGGGATGGTATGGTGTGAAAATTCTATGACAAACCCCATATTTCTTCAATAATGCTTCAAGTGTTTTATTGCAAAAAAGAGTCCCTTGGTCACTAATCAAAGCACGTGGAATGCCAAATCTACTGAAAATGTGAAATCTAACAAAATTCACAATAACTTTAGAATCATCAGTTTTTGTGCCTTGAGCTTCCACCCACTTAAAAACATAATCAATAGTAAGAAGAATGTAAACAAAGCCAAAAGATGAAGGAAAAGGATCCATAAAATCAATGCCCCATATATAAAAAACTTTAGAAAAAAGCATAGGAGATTGAGGCATCTCATGTTTACAAGTTAAATTCCCTATCTTTTGACATTGTTCACAATTTTTGCAAAATATGTAAGCATCATGGAACAAAGTAAGCTAATAGAAACCACAATCTAACACCTTTCTTATTGTTCTCTTAGGTCCAAAGTGACCTCCACAAGCATGAACATGACAAAATGCAAGTATGGAATGAAACTCAGAATCATGTACACATCTCCTAATTATTTGATTAACACAAAATCTCCATAAATAAGGATCATCCCACACATAATACTTAGCTTCACTTTTGAACTTATCAATTTGAGCTTTATTGTAATATGCAAGTAACTCATTACTAACTAAATAATTCACTAAATTAGCATACCAAGGATCCTTATCGAGCAGCTCAAAAAGTTGCTCATCTGGGAAGGTGTCATGGATGGGAAAGTGTCTACATCTCTTGAAATTTTGCTCAAAAGGTTAGCCACTAAATTTTCAGCACCACTTCTATCTCTAATCTCAACATTAAACTCTTGCACAAGCAATATCCATCTAATCAAGAGGGGTTTTGCCTCTAATTTCTTTAAAAGGAACTTTAAGGCTGCATGATCAGAAAACATAATCACTTTAGAACCAAGCAAATATGATCTAAACTTATCTAAAGCAAAAAAATAACTAAAAGTTCTTTTTTGGTTGTGGTGTAATTTGCTTGGGCAACATCCAAAGTCTTTGAAGCATAGTAAATCACATGAGGTTATTTGCCCACTCTTTGTGCAAGAATAGCTCCAATTGCATAGTTAGAAGCATTACACATTAACTCAAAAGGTGAATCTTAAGATGGTGGTTGAATGATGGGAGTAGTAGTAAGAACTTGCTTTAACTTATCAAAAGCTTCCTTGCAATGTTAATCAAAATTGAATTCTATTTTTTTTAGAGTAACTTAGACAATGGAAGAGTTATCTTGCTGAAATCTCTAATGAATCTTCTGTAGAAACTTGTATAACCAAGAAAAGAACGCACTTCCCACACACAAATAGGGTAAGGTAAAGTACAAATCACATCAATCTTAGCAAGATCTACTTCAATGCCTTTATTACTCATTATATGTCCTAGAACTATGCCATACTCTACCATGAAATGACATTTTTCAAAATTCAGCACAAAGTTTGTCTCAATGCATTTATCTAGCACTCTAGAAAGGTTATGCAAGCATGCATCAAAGGAAGAACCATAAACAGAAAAATTATCCATGAAAACTTCAATGCAATCTTTTAAAAATTCAGAAAAATACTTACCATACATCTTTGGAATGTACCAGGTGCATTGCATAGGCCAAAAGGCATCCTCTTGTAAGCAAAGGTACCAAAAGGGTAAGTGAATGTTGTCTTCTCTTGATCTTCAGGTGCAATGTGGATTTGGAAATAACCAGTGTAGCCATCTAGGAAGCAATAGTGGGATTTTCCAGCTAACCTCTTTAACATTTGATCAATGAAAGGTAATAGAAAGTGGTCATTTCTGATTGCTTAATTCAGCTTCCTATAATCAATGCAAACTCTCTAACTATTCTGCACTCCAGTGGGTAGCAAGTCATTATTATGATTTTTGACTACTATCAAGCTACTTTTCTTAGGGACAACTTGGATTAGACTCACTCACTTGCTGTCTGAAATTGGATATATAATTCCAGCCTTCAAAAGCTTAGTAACATCCTTCTTAACCACATCCAAAATCAAGAGGTTAAGTCTTCTTTGTGGTTATCTTACTAGTTTAGCCCCTTTTTCAAGCAGAATCCTATGCATACAAGTGGAAGGATTAATATCAAGGATGTCTACAAGTGTTCACCCAATTGCTTGTTTATGAGCTCTTAAAATCTATAACAATCTTTCTTTTTAGTTAGGTTGTAATTTCTTTGTTACAATGGTTGGTAGCTTCTCATTCTCTTCTAAAAATGTGTATTTTAAATGGTCTAGAAGAGGTTTGAGCTTTAATGTTGGTGGTTGGATGACAGAGGGAAATAAGTTTATGGTGGTCACTCCAACAAGATTAAATCCTTCTTAGATAAGGAATTCTGCTTCTACTTTTTTTGCTTCTGCTGGTTTTTCTTCAGTTAAGAATGTAGAAATCTCTCTAAATATTTTACATTGGTTATCATCATCACAGCAATTACATTCAAAATTATGGGAAAATTCAGCAAGCATGTCTTCAAGAGCATTCTCAACAAGCTCATTAATCACCTCTATTTGGAATACAAAATGGTCCTCAGCAGGAAATCTTATACCTTTAAAGATATTAAAAGACACAACTGTATCTCCAACTTCCATAGAAAGAATGTCTGCATCAACATCAATTTTTATCTTTGCTATTTTAAGGAAAGGTCTTCCTAGAATCAAAGGTGCAGGACTATTGGCAGATTCATCCTTTATTGGTAAAATGTAGAAATCCACTGGGAAGATTAATTCCTTTACTTGAACCAGCACATCCTTAACAACTCTAGCAGGTTGTGCAGTACTTCTATTTGCTAATTAGATGATCACTCCTATTTGTTTCAAAGGGCCAAGTTATTGAGAGGAGAATATAGACATTGGCATCACATTTTAAAGGCTTCTAAGTCAATCAAAGCATGCTCAAATCTGTTATTGCTTATTACACAGGGTATGTCAAATATCCCTAGATCCTTGCACTTTTGGGGTAGATTTGGTTGAAGAATAGTTGAAATATTCTAGCTTAAACTCACTCTTTCATTGCCACAAAGCTTTCTCTTAGTGTGCATAGCTCCTTGAGAAATTTAGCATACTTAGGAATTTATTTAATAGCTTCCAGCATCGAGATGTTGACTTCCACCATCCTAAAAGTTTCTAAGATCTCTTTGTCTCTGTCAATTTCTTCTCTTTTCTTGGATTGTGTTATTCTATTGGGAAAGGGGAGTGGTCTTATGAATTCTGCTGGTTTCTGCATTATCTCTGGTTTGTCTGAATTCTTGCTTAATTGAAAGGAAGTTTCTATAGAATTTTCAGCAACTACTAGTTGTTGAGTCTTTTGTTACTGGTTTACTAATTCTGGATTATTGGAAGTGTGAACCTCCTTGCCACTTCTTAGCATGATGGCAGAGATATTACTTTTAGGATTGAGAATTATTTAGGAGGGTAATTTGTCAGAACCTTATGATTTAAGCTCGCTTAAAGTGGAAGCAAGCTGTCCAATTTGTGTTTGAAGGTCTTGCATTATGGCATCTACCCTCTGTTAAAATTATAGACTAGTGGTGGCCATTTGCTTGACCAAATCCTCAAAGGATGGCTAAGAGGATAAGGATGCTGCTACTTGCTGGCTGTGAAAGTTCTGCTACTGCTGGATTGGCTTGGAAAGCTGCTGGAATAGAGCTCTATTCTGATATGGTGTTGGTGCTAGTCTAGTTTACTATGTTAGTGCATTGCAATATCTAAAATTAGGATGGTCCCTCTAGCCAGGATTATAGAAATTTGAGAAGGGATTATATTTTAGTTGTTATTGTTGGTATTGGTTTGACTGCTAATATTGTGGTTTCCCGAGAAATACTATTGTAGTAGCAAAAGCTTGATATTAGCTATCATCCTCTTGTAAGGTTAGACAAGCATCAGTGGAATGACTTGAATAAGAATAAATGCCACACAGTCTAATAGGTGGAGGGGCTTGTATTTGCTGCTGTTAATGTTATCCCATGGCTAGTTGCCTCACTAAAGAGGTTAACTCATCAATTTTGTGCTCTATCCTCTGTTGGTCTGCATATGAAGGAAGGTTGATCTCATGTACACTTTTAGTAGTAGGAGCCATCCTATTGCCAAATTGTTGTGAGTTAGCTGCCATGTTTGCAATAAGATCTCTGGTTGCCACTGGAGTCTTGTCCACTAGTGCACCTCCACTTGCTGCATCAATCATGCTCCTGTCCATTAGAAGCAAGCCTTCATAAAAGTATTGAATCAGCAGTTGTTCACTAATTTAATAGTGAGGATAGCTTCCACATAACTTTTTGAATCTCTCCCAATACTCATGCAATGTCTCCCCATTCATTTATCTGATGCCACATATCTCTTCCCTAATTATAGCTACTTTAGATGTAGGGAAAAATTTCTCCAGGAATTGCTACTTCATGTCATTCCAGCAGGTTACGGATCCAGGTTGTAGGTAGTATAGCCAATCTTTAGCAACATCAGCAAGAGAGAATAGGAAGGCTTTCAACTTGATATGATTCTCAGAGATGCCTTGTGGCTTCATTGTTGAGCACACTACATGGAACTCCTTAAGGTGTTTATGTGGATCCTTACCTATAAAACCATGAAATCTTGGAAGCAAGTGCATCAGACCAGACTTTAATTCAAAATCAGCATCTAATGCAGGACATTGGATGCCTAAAGGTTTATATGTAACATTAGGGGCAGCCAATTCCTTTAAAGTCCAATTGTTTGCCATATTTTTTGGATGAGAAAGGGGTTAGAACTATTTATATTTTTTATCCTACGAAGTGAATGAAATGTCCTATCAATCTCAAAATCAAAATCAAACAATTCAGTAGGATTTCTTCTTGTCATGCACAATTACTAAACAATAAAAATAGTAAAAACAGAAATAACACTAAATAGAAATGTTAAAACACCAAAACATCAAATGCATGCATATATGCAAAAATTGACCATAGGAACTTTAATTAACTTATTTAAACATTTTTTTAATTTTTCAAACCACCTTTATTTGACTAATTTGATCATAAAAAACCTAAAAATGCAATAAAAAATATTTAAAAATATAAAAAAATAGAAAATAGTGGAATTTAGGCAAAAAATGTGGTACCTCACAAGGTTATTACCTTGTGACTATTGATCCTAGGGGTGGGTTTTACCTTGACACCAAGTTTAAAGTCATTCTAAGATTAAAAAATTTTTTTGAAAAAAATTTTAGGGGTCTGGATGACTGACCAAAAGCGCTTAAATGATACAACTAAGGCTTGGCATCCAACCTATGGGGTGTGAAGGGATGAGGCAAAAAGGCCGTTTGTAAAAAAATTGAAAGAATCTATGAATTGTAGTTTAAAGTCACTATTCACTAGTAATGAAAAATGCAAGTTAGAATGACCAAATGATAATGAAATGCTACTAAATTTGGTGTGGAACTCCTATTCTACTATATCTAACACATGCAAAATTTCAGCTTAATCTAAAATGGAATGATGCAAAATCATGCAAGATGAAACTAGAGAAGTAGTGAAATAGAGGGTCAGCAGCTCAAGCAATGATGTGTACTACTTAAAATGCATTAAAATGCAATGACATGTTAAGGAAAGTGCATGACATGTCTGAATATGATGTATATGTGATGTTAGAGTGGAATGAAAAGTTAGATTGCAGAGCTATGTAAACTATGAACCACAATGCAAAATCAGGTAAAAGCTATTTTAGTGTGTACAACTTGAGTGATGTATGATGAAATGTTATCTAATTGGTTATGATATGTAAATCTAAATGTAGAATGGAGTTTAATATGTTGGATGAGGATGGAATGCAGTGGCAGAATGATCAAAATGAGAAGGATGCAAGAAGAATTAGTAAGTGCTAACAGAAAATGAACAATGCACTAAGAAAATAGCAAATGGAAAAAGGGAAAGCAATTTAATAATTCAACCAAAACTAATTCCTATGCTTAAAATCAACTAATATATGATATGAACGAGTGAAGTGAAGTGCTGGAATGTGATGATATTTCACAAAATAAAAATTCAACAGAAAGAGTAGAACACAGTATATAGCAATGCAAAATTATGGAAATCAAGATCCAAGATTAGTGATGCTAATTTAACATATGTAATGGACAAGTAAACTAGTAGATAAAGTAGATGTAATAATGCAGAGAATTATGAAATGGATGAAGGCAGAAGCAAAATTTAAGTAATGATAAATTATATAAACATGCAGAAATCAAAGAACACAATGACAGATGCAATGATTAGAATGCTTGAATAATTGTGTGATATACTACTAGGAATATGTATGAAAAGATAAACTCAAGAGGATCCCCGGCAACGGCGCCAAAATTTTGATATGCACACCGCAATGCACCAAAATTAATTAAATTGATTGTGAAAACAATAATACAATATAGTGGCACAACCAGGTCATACCCCTAGTGATCCCTTGAATTATTTACCTCTTCACACAATTTTTGAATTATTTACACAATAAAAATAGAAGAAACAGATGCACACAGACTATAAATGCAGGAAATAGAATGTTGTAACAAAAACAGAATTAGAAATAGGATGCAAAATTAGGGAAATCGAGGGGTTTGAATTTAAAACAGGAAGATATAATAGCAAAAGATTAATAATGGAATCAATAAAACAATAACAAAGAAAATTAGAATACCAATGAACAAAGACAACCGTCTAAGGAATTTAAGGTTTCTTCAGAGGATTAATCATAGATCACTATAAATTGAATTTTTGCAATTAATTATTCAACCTTGAATTATTCAGAATCCTTGCAATAATCATAAACTCTAAGCTAGATAATCATCTAGGATTTGATTGATTAAGATTAGCTAAGTTAGACAATCGCCATAACTCCTAAGCTAGATCAAAACCAATTTGAAGATAGAATTCAGCCAAATTAAATGAATTAATTTAGAATCCTAAATCATCCATTCATCCCCTTTTCTCTCATAAAAAATTTTGATCAATTAACCAAAATTTACTACCAATTTAGATTTAAAACACAATTTATAGAATTGAATAAAGATTATATCAAATCAACATTCAAATTAAGTAGATCAAGCAAATTAGAGGAGATAGATGAGGAAAAAAGAAAATTAATTGCAGTTACTACCATACAAATTAAGATCTTATAATCCCAGAAGAGAAGAGCCTCAAATTTCCTTAAATCAACTCAGAGAATTAGCCTTCCATTAGAGAGAAAAATCCTAAGAAAAAATAGAAAACTATCAAGTTGTCTAACTTTTTTCACATTCTGATTATGCCTTCTATTTATTTACAACCATAGAAGCATAACTAGGATTGGACCTAAAATAAAAAATAGTAGCCTAATATCTTAGGAAACTAGCCATAAAATTTTAGCCCAATCAAACATTCCTAACTCAAGTTATAGCTAAAATACGCAGTTCAATCCAGTCCGAGATGAAATAATAAGCCATCAATCCGTCTTCCTTGGCCTTCAAAACGACTTAGTTTCTTCAAAAGGGCTTCACGAGTGATTATATATGGATTTTAGGGAGTAATTAGATTTGGCCTTGCATCAATTAGACACTTTTAGCTCAAGATATGAATTAATCATTGCAATTGGGTCGGGTTTGGGCTTGGACAACAACTCTTCTTTGGCTTTAAGCTAATATTTGACATCCAATATGGTAGAACTGGGTTCTTTGGTCAACATGAAAATTGTATCTCTTTTTTTTATATTTCCAACGGTATATAGATTATCCAAATCCGATATCCAAAGCTCAAGTTATGATTAAAATACTGAAATAGTATAAAAAATCCAGCATTAAGCCCAAATTATTGCAATTAATCTCAAATTAATATAAAATTAATCCAATTAAGTATTATCACCTCCTAAGGGACCTAAATATAAGAGAAAATATTAATATAATATTGTTCACATCACTAATCCCTGGCCACAATCACCTAAAAAAGAGATTAATGTATATTTGTAACCCCTAATTAAGAAATTGAAGGAGTTATAGGACTTAAGGGTAGAAACATATGATGCTTCAAACAATCAAACGTTTAAAATATGAGTAGATCTTTTAGAGACTATTAGTGACTTGGTAGTATATTCTATGTTGTCTAGCTAGAGTAACAAGGGAAAGTTAAGATCTCCATCTTACAATTATGGGATGTTTTCTACCTATTTGAGATATAGTCAAAAGATGTGTTGCATGTGTTATCATACTTTTTTTACCAAAATATCATCCATGGAGAATTAATATGAAGTCATTTAATGGACTTACTAAGCTCAAGTCCTCACCACCCTTACTTGAAGGAATTCAATTTTTATAGGAATTACAAAACTTTAAAAATGTGCTTAGGAAGAAGTAAAAGAAAAATAACAATAGAAGAAAAAGTAATTTTTTTAAAGTTAGGTTATTGATAGCATAACATATTACATCATAACTTTGATGTGATGCACATAGAGAAAAACATACATGACAATGTAATAGGGACTTTCTTGGATATCCTAAGAAAGACAAAGGATCATGAAAAAGCTCATTTTGATTTTAAAGATTTGGGGATAAGAAAGAATCTTCAACTAAAAGAGACAAAAGATAGTCAAAGAGCAAATTTTGCAAAAGCATGTTTCTCCATGATAGCAGAAAAGAAAACTATCTTTTGTGAAATATTAAAAATAGCTAAATTACAAAATGGTAGTGGATTAAATATCTCTTAATATGTGTAAGTTAGTGAAAAAAAATTTAGCTACAAGACTCATGACACCCACTTTATGTAACACTACTTGCTTTAGATACCTATTAAAAGCTTCATGCTTAACCATGTTGTTATTCCTTTGATTCATCTTGACTTATTCTTTCATTCTATATCTTAAAATTTATTATAATTGGAGACCTTAATCACAAGGAAGTAGAGATTGTGGAAACTCTTTGCAAATTAAAAAGAATTTTTCCTCCATATTTTTTGATATAATGGTTTATTTATCTATTTATCTAATAAATAAAATGAGGTTAGGTGGCCTGATCCAATTCTAGTGGATGTACCCACTAAAAAGATATATGTGCAAATTAAAGTCCAATGTTTGTAATAAAAATCATCCTAAAAGCTTTATTGTAGAGGCATATTTAGTTGAAGAATGTTTAACATTTTGCTTAAGATATCTGCATGATGATGTGCAAACTAGGTTGAATAGAATATCATATGACAGTGATAAATGTGCTTCAAGTGAAGTTGAAACTTCTAATATCTATCCAAATAGAGGTTGACTTATAAGAGGAAAAAATAATGGCAACACATTTTCTCTTGATAAGAAGTCAAAGATGTAAGCTCATAAATATATCTTAATCAATTATGAAATTAGTAGTCAACTCAAAGGAAGAAAGTGGAGTAAAGTAAAAAAAAATAAAGGTTAAGACTTTATTAATTAGTTTGAAACTTATGCTATGAGATCATATGTGCCAAATTGGATTGGAGAATTGTCTAGAGGACTAAATATTATTAAAAAAAAAGTTCTCTAGATATCTCATTAATGGATATAGATTCCATACTAGGTGTCATGATGTAAAATGCAAAACTCAAAATAATGATGTAACTTTGCTAGCATTAACTCAAACATTTGCAAGTTCAAATGATGAACATCTAATCACAAAACATATGGCATACTAGGTAGAATAAATGATATTATTGAGTTAGATTATTATTCTCATTTCAAAGTTGTATTAGTTAAGTGGGATTGGGTTAAAGTTAGAGAAGATAATTATGGTAACTTATGTCTACCTTAACAACAAGAGTTACTTAGATAAGCCATTTGTGCTAACACCTTAAGAATATCAAATGCTTTTATGCCCAAGATCTATTTAAAGAAAGTAAGCAATTTGTAATGAAGATAATTCCAAGAGACTTGTTTATCTTAAATGACTGGTAAGATGTTAATTTTCAAGAAGTTTATGTGAGTGAGCTATTTGATAACTTAATGAACTTTGTTATATTTCATGATAAGCCTAAAATTGAATTAGTAAGGAAAGACCTACTCATACCTATTATTAATATGGCCCTAGCTATGATTTATACTAAGAAAGATGAAGGAGAGTGTGGAGATGAATTTGATAATATGATATAAGATAATACAAAGTAGCATATCTTCTATTTTAATTTTATTTAATTTTTCATGAGTTTATGTAATTCATTTTTAATAAAAAAATGCACATTAATTTGAATTTTTTTTTCATATTTGTGCAATTAATTTTACTATTTTTTTATATCACATATTAATTATTACTGCACATTGACTTAAAAACTTTTAGTAATAATTCAAGTCTTATTCATCTATTTCCATTTCATTTGTTCATTATAAGGGATTGCCTTTTATTTTGGTTTTGAATATTTTTTTATTTCATTTATTCAAGGCATAAGCTTTACTTTTTTTTAAAAAAAAAAGATGGATAAGGAAGCAAGTTCTAATAAAAGACAAGATTTCAATTTTGATATCTAAGAAAGGTTAAGCATTGAGTTACTTAAGAAAAATAAAAAGGTTAAGCTTAAAAAAATACAAGACTAATATAAGTAACCAAGATCTAAGCCTCAATCAAAAGGATTCAAGTGACTAACTACTTGTGTTCCTCAGTCATAAAGATCAAGGTAAATAATGTTTAAGCCTCAATCACAAGTGTCTAACTAACTAACTAACAAGGTGCCTTAATCTATAGGATCTAACTAAGTAATGATTACTAATGCAGTTCAACCATAAAGATCAAGCATTAACTACTAGTGTGCCCTAGTCCCAAAGGTCTAAGCAAGCAATGACAACTAATGGAGTTCAATCACAAGGATCCAAGTAACCGACTTCTAGTGTGCCTTAATCCTAAGGATCCATGCAACAAATAACTACCAATGAAGTTCAATCAAAAGGATCCAATCAACCCATGAAACCTTAGTTCAAAAAAAACACTTAAAAGCAAGATTTAAAAGAAATTTCAAAGATAAATGATCAATTATAATAAGAAATTCCAAAGAAAAAAGTTAAAAGGACTTAAATTTACCATCTATCATGGATCAATGATTTTCTTGAAAGAGCTAGTGGATAGGAAGGAGAATATCAATCAACTAATCTCCAATATGATTCTAAGCCTACTAGTACAATTAACATAAAAGAAGATACCAATAAAAGTATTAAAGTTGGGGAGTCAAATCATGATATTGAAATAGATGATTAGATTATTTTATCTACTAATTAATTTCATACTTTACAATTATGTTATATCTTGCATTAAAAATACATAACTATATGTTTGCTATTTAATTAAACTAGGGACATTGGAGGAAAGAAAAACTCATAAAAATATTCATGCAAGATATTTGGATGAATGAATGGAAGTCACATTTGACAAAGGTCAACTAATAAGGCCTTGTAATAAATTTATTATTAACTTAGGCTTTTTCTTAGGCACAATTAGTAGGAATTCAGCATTGTGCTCATTAATCTACATTATTTGAAAGGTCATGCCAAATGGATACAAGAAGAGTATGTGGACTATGCTAATGTAGGAACTATTTTCTCCATTTAATGGAATTTACAAGCTTAAATCTTTAGTAAGTACTAATATTTTGTTCTTTGTAGACAAAATTTATCATTCCAGATGAAGGGAAAAAATTGGTACCATATACTATACAAGAAGCTTGGAGGAGGCATCAATGTAAGATTAAAAAGAACCATTTTAACAAGAACAATAGTGTTTCTAAGATGTTAAAGCATCATCCCAAAGAAATACTAAAATTACATTTTAAAAAGTTGATTAAATATCATAGTCATGCTTCAATTCAAGTGAGTTAAAAACTTAATATGATATTTAATTAGCTACTAAACATTGTTAATTTATTTTGAAAGTTAGTTGTAATTATTTATTTTGTATTATACAAAATTAGTTAAACTAATGCCCAAAATAAAGCTCAGCAGAAGTGGAGGCGTTGAATGGGACTTATAAGTTTTGCTAAAATATATTAAAGATTAGTATATTATAGACTAGTTTTAAATATAATATTCATTGTTATATGGATTATTAATTTCTTGAACTATGTGACGTGGTATGAAAAGAATGAGAATAAGGAGTGCACACAAATTGACTTGTTCGTCAAAATGCACTAAAATAATAAAGGAAAACAAATTAATCAGAAAACACAAAATGTAATTGTTAATGACTTTTTCATATTAAATTCTTCATCTTTATACTTTGTCCATGTTTAATTCCTTTATTTTTTATACTTTTTCTATATTTAATTCCCTTATTAGTTGAGTGTAATTCTCTCTCTCTCTCTCTCTCTCTTTTTATAGACACAAGTTCAAGATTTAACTCAAAACTTTAAAGAAAATAATGAAGATACTTTTCAAATGGTATTTAGCAAGGAATTTCATGGAGAGTACGTTGTTATAAGAGATCTATCACTCTTATTCCTTTAAAGAAAGAAAAAGAAATAAACAATCTTAAGAAAAAGTATGATAAGGAAGTTATCTTTTTAAAAAGTGAAGTTTAAGAAGTAAAGGCACGTTTTGATGGTTTAACAACTCTTGTCAATGTATTGATACAAAAAAATAATCCTAAAATAAGTGTTGAGGCATTGCTAGCTCAATTGAAACCATCTTTAAGTGATGTAAATAATGGAAGAAATTCTCTAACCCAAGTTCATCCACCCATTTCACAATCAATACATGTTCTAAAAGGAGAAAAGGTATTGTTTTTGTTATTAAATAACTCTTTATTTTAGATTAGCCTTTCTTGTTAAAATATGTTTTTTATACCATTTTACTTTTCAAGAGTTTACTTTAAGTACTGACATGCATGCCACAATGCACCAAAATTAATTAAATTAGTTGTGAAAATAATAATGTATTATAGTGGCACAACTAGGTCATATCCCTAGTGATCCCTTAATTCTATCTCTTCTAAATGTGTTTCTAACAATATTCATACAATTGTTAAATTATTTACGCAACAAAAATAGAAGAAATATATGCACATAGAATGTAAATGTAGGAAATAGAATGCTATAACAGAAACAGAATTAGAAATAGTACTATATGCTGTATGTATGCAAAATTATGCAAAACAAAATGTAGAATTGGGGGGGTTTGAATTTAAAATAGGAAGATATTAATAACAAAAGATCAATAATAGAATTAATAAAATAGTAGCAGCAAAAATAAGAATATCAATGAACAAAGATAGCTGATCCAAGGAATTCAAGGTTTCTTCAGAGGATTAATCATAGATTACTATAAATTGGATTTTGTAATTGATTATTCAGCCTTGAATTATTTGGAATCCCTACAATAATTCATAAAATCTAAGCTAGATAATCATCTGGGATTTGATTGATTAAGATTAGCTAAGTTAGACAATTGCCATAACTCCTAAGCTAGATCAAAACTAATTTGAAGATAGAACTTAATCAAATTAAATGAATTAATTTAAAATCCTAAATCATCCATTCATCCCCTTTTCTCTCATGAAAAATTTTGATTAATCAACTAAAATTTACTACTAATTCAAATTTAAAACATAACTTACAAAATTGAATAAAGATTATATCAAATTAACATTCAAATCAAGTAGATCATGCAAATAAAAGGAGATAGATGAGGAAAAAGGAAAATCAATTGTAGTTATCACTATACAAATCAAGATCTCATAATCCCAGAGAAGAAGAGCCTCAAATTTCCTTGAATTAACTCAAAGAATTAACCTTCCATTAAAGAGAAAAATCCGAAGAAAAATAGAAAACTATCAAGCTGTCTGTCTTCTCTGTCTCCCTCACATTCTAATTCTACCCTCTATTTATTTACAACCATAAATGCATAATTAGGACTGGACCTAAACCAAAAACTTGTAGCCTAATATCTTAGGAATCTATCCATAAAATTTCAGCCTAATCAAACATTCCTAGCTCAAGTTATAGCCAAAATACTACAAATAATTCAATCCAGTCCGAGTTGAAGTAATAAGCCATCAATCTATCTTCTTTGGCTTTCAAAATGACTTAATTTCTTCAAAAGGGTTTCGTGAATGACTATATATGGATTTTAGGGAATAATTGGACTTGGCTTTGCATCAAGTAGACACTTGGAGCTCAAGATATGAATTAATTATTGCAACTGGGTTGGGTCTGGGTTTAGATAGCAACTCTGTTTCGACTTTAAGCTAATCTTTGACTTCCAAGATGGCAAAAATGGATTCTCTAGTCAATATAAAAATTGTATCTCTTTTTTTTAGCTTTCCAATGGTGTATATATCGTCCAAATTTGACATCAGAAACTCAAGTTATGATCAAAACATTGAAATAGTATAAAAAATCCAGCGTTAAACCCGAAATTCAATTAAGCCCAAATTAATGCAATTAGTTTCAAATTAATGTAAAATTGATCCAATTAAGTATCACCACCACCTAAAGGACCTAAATATAAGGGAAAATATTAATAGAATATTGTTCACATCAAATACTTGTTTTTAGAATGAGTTAAAGCATATGTATGTTATATCTTTATGGGATTCTCTAATATACTTAAAGTTAAAATCGCCATTATTTCTCTAATATTTATTTTTCAACATGGTTATCCATACAATATATTTCTTTCTTTTTTTTCCTTAATTTTCATTCAAATTAACGACATGAAAAACTATTTGATGCTATTGCTAGAGCTATTCAATTTATTGATGTTTCAATTATCATATTGTATTTTTTATATTTTAATATAATTAATACTAAATATTATATAGTAATTATTTTCTCTTTGAGTGGGATGGATTTTTAAAGTTTTGAATGGTGGGTATTATTTATTATTGATAAATAGGAATTTAAGTATACTATAAATATTAAGTGATAATGTCTTGGAATTTAAGAAGATAAAAGCCAAAATGAACATAAGGTGGAATCAGATGCTAGAATGGATTACAATTTTAATGGTGGTAGAAGTTGAATGATGGGTTTAGATGGAGTTCCATTAGTTGGGGATTTTAAGACTTAAGGTCCGTTTAATTTAGGGAAAAATAGAATTTTTAGAAAGTACTTTTCTAAGAAAACATATTTTTGAAAAATGAATTGATTTTTTGTTGTTTGGTGCATAAAGAAAAAATATTTTCTGGTGTTTAATACATAAAGAAAAATTAATTCCATTTAAAGTAAATTAAGATTATTTACTACAAAATTATTATAATTTTACTTACCTTTTAAAAAAGAAATTTTTTAATAAAATTTTTATTATTCTTGGTGCCTAATAGTCCAATAATGATTAATTTTTAATAATAAAATATATATTAAAGGTATTACAGAATCTTATACATAAATTTACATAGTTAGTTTAATTAATTATTACAAAATATTATATAATAGAGTATCCATCATGAGAAAAAAAGAAAGAATATTTTAGTAAATATTACATAAAAATGTGCACTAAAACTTTAATAAATAAAAATAGAGCATCCATCATAAAATATTTGATAAATAAAAATAAATTTTATTTATGATTGTGATTGCATAATAAGGTGAGAAGGTAAAAAGTTTGGGCTCAAGTATGGATGTACTGAGTAATAAGGAAAATAAATTTTATTTTTTAAAATGGGAAGTTATTTTCCTTAAAAATAATATAACTTTCTGTTTGACTAGAATTTATTTTTTTGTTGATCAAAATTTTTGAATATCTAAACAAGGGAAATTCATTTTCCCCCAACCCAACGGACCCTTAGATAGTTTTGAAATTAGGATTTCCATGTATAAGTCCATTACAAATATGCATGTTAATGGATGGAGATTTTACTCTTTTTTAATTTAAAAAAAGGATGGTAAAGAATTGGTGGTGCTATATGATGTGTGCCATTATTAAACCTTGCACATTCTAGTTTATTGCAAGATGGGTTATATGCAAATGAGATGGAATTACCAGTAATAAAGAACTTACAAAATAAATCTACTTAAAATTATTGTTTCTAATCTTATTTCACCTTAACTATTATTTGTATATTTAATTTAGAGCTACATTAGCATTTTCCAGTTTCTTATGATTTTAAAAGGATGACGGTGAGAAAGTTTCTAAAAAGAGTGTGTTAACTAGCACGTACTATCATTTTCTAATTTCTTTTGATTTTTTGCTAGTTTTGGGCTAATATTGGCTTCTCCTATTTGTCGGTCTCATCTTTAATTAATATATAGAATATAATTTTACCATCAAATGATTGGCTTTTGTAAAGTTTAAAGTGACTAATAAAATTCATAAGAAAACTAGCAACTGAGGAAAAATGAATTTATATGCAGCATCTATATATGTATTTTGATGTTATAACTTGGTTTTGATTTTCTGCAAGTGAATGGAATGTAACATCTATGTAGTTTTCAAAATGGGCTTTGATAGTTTGAATACCAATTTTCTACCATAGTTGTTTTATTGTTTAGAAATTGTGTTTATAATTACTATCTCATATTTTGCAATTCTAATTTTTGTTATTAATAATGTTTAATATCATGAAAGAAAATCATACTAGTGAAGATGATGATAAACTATTGGATGATGATTCGTTAAATATGGATAACATACAACTTGAAGAATGAAACACCTTTTATATAAAGCATTACATTATGATGAATTTATCATGATATGTCATTTAGACTTGTATTTTGAATATTATTTATTGATTAAATGATTTAGGAAACTTACTTAAGGAAAATTAGTGGAAAATGTGCATATTTAATTTTTAATGAAATGAATGTTTAATTCCACATGTTTCATATTTGCTTTTTAATCTGACAATAGGTTAACTATCAATACATGTTTAAAAATAAGAATAAATTGTGACAATAACAAAAAAAATCATGTTTATTTAATATTAAAGATCTATATAAACAACAATTTTAACTTATTGTCTAAATTCTTCTTGAACATTTTTTGCATAAATAAGAAATGGTCAAGAATTGTTATTTATATATAAGTAACCACCAAGAATTGTTACCTATAATATTATAAGAAATGGTCATAAATCATTGCTTATAATGATATTGATAACAATCATAGATTATTACTTATAATATTATAAGCAACTATAAAAAGTTGTTGCTTATTTAATATAAGCAATAGTTAGGAAGGGGAAGACTACAGTACCCCCAGGGGTTTCAAACCCTGGGTGGTGTGGCACAATCTCATTCATTGGATGAGATTACCTAAGCCTTTGATAATCTCATCTAATGGATGAGATTGTGCCACACCACTCAGGGTTTAGAAACCTTGAGGACACCTTAGAATTTCCCAGTTAGGAATTGTTGCCTATAACATTATAAGCAAGCATAGACTATTGCTTATAATGTTATAGGTAATGATAAAAAACCATTATCTATTATCTTATAGGTAATAGTAAAATAATCATTGCTTATTGTTTTATAAGCAATAGTTTATGAGTCTTGTCTAAAATTTCTAATGGCAACACTTTTAAACCATAGTCTATAATAGCTTTTACAACAACTAAAAACTATTGCTTATATTTTAATAAGAAATAGTTAAAAATTACAATTAAAAAAAATGTTGCCTAAAAGAATAAGTAATGTGGCTAAAAACTATTGCATATAGGATAAGCAAAAAGTTTTTAATTTAAGCAATGGTTATTAGCCATTGTTGTAGGCTAAAAATGTTGTAGTTGTTAAAATTAAATTTTATAATGATAATTTCAATTAAATCATATAAAAGGATAATATTAAAATGCAAATGAAATAAATTAATAATTACATGATGAATCCCTTTGTAATATATCATGAATTGCTCATGATCAACCTTAATCATAATCTCCAATACGAATCACGGCCTCTATCAACCTTAGTTATGTATTTTTTATTTAGAGAAAAATTCTATCACTGATGGGAAGTGATAAGAATCAAACTTATAGTTTACGAGTAGTGATCCTTATTTATATTGTAACAATTAGTGGGTTGATCCATTGCCTATAACCCCCATTACCATCTTAATGGGTTGGATTGTCAATAGGCAAAAGCTAGATTATCGCTTATGATATTGGGTTAAACTTCTTAAATCTTATTTTATTATTGAATTAATAGGTCTAAAATGAAAATTTTAACAATCTTCCACTTAGATCATATAATTCAATAATAGTAGCTACTTTAATGAGATATAAAATTAAATTAGGGCATCTTTACACCTATCAATCTGAGTTGAGATTATAAGTGTCTAATAACATAAAATATAGTATTTAATAGGGATATTAAATGAAATACATACTATACACTCACATCTTGCTTACTATATACAATATCTAATAGGAATACATATATACACATACACACACACACACACACCAAGATTGTACCTAATAGGATTTATATAATTGTGATAACATATATAAATCTTCACATGTTGGGTCAAAGCATCTGCCTAAGATACTTAATAAGAATCATAATTTTCAACACAATATTAAGATAGAGTTTAAATATCTCTATAAATATATTATAACAAAAATGTGTATAATATATGGTAAAACATAAATATTATAAAATTTCATTTATTTACATATTGAGAAAAATAGTTTATATTATAGTACTCCTACTAATCTAAAATAACAAAAAACTTAGTTAATCCCATACTGATTACATAATCATGATATATTCCTACTATTAACTTGTTAGTTAGTAGATTTGTAAGCATATAATCCATGAAAATATATTTAATACATATGATATGCTCATGTACCTTCTCTCTTAAAAAATTGGTACTTTTTATCAAAATGCTTTATATAGGCATAACTTTTATTGTTATGAGATAAGTTTATAGTAGTAGTATTATTGCAATAAATGGTTAAAGGTCTAAAAAAGCTTTCAATAATCTCAAAACTAACCATAAAATTTCTTAACCATACAATAATATAAGTGGCTTCATAATAAGTGACATATTCTACTTTCATAATAGGGGTTGATGTTAAAAACTGCTTAGCACTACAACTCCTCCTATCATTATAAGATGTATCCAGAAGTTGATTTGTGATCATCTGGACAATTAACAAAATTTGAATCTAAGTAACCTGTAACTATGAGATCTCTTGATTTTTTATAGGTCAGCATATAATCTTTTGTACCCTATAGATACTTCATAATTCTTTTTTGTAATAGTCTAATGTCTTTGACCATGAATACTCAAGTATTTCTATAGTATCCTAATAGCATAAGCTATGTTAAGATGTATACATACCTGAGCATACATCAAGCTATCGATAATCAACACATAAGGGACATTTTTCATTCTTTCTATTTCATCATCATTTTGAGAATATTAGAACTTAAAAAAATTCTTTTTTTGAAATGGGTGTGAAAACTTGAAAGCATGTTGACATGCTAAGCCTTTTCATTATTTTCTCAATGTATATTTGTTGAGACAAACTAAGTAAACCCCAAGACCTATTATGATGGATATTTATTCCCAGAACAAAAGAGGCATTTTCAAAATCCTTCATATCAAAATGTTTGGGCTACATTTGTTTTGTCTCAGTTAGTAGTTTCACATTATTAGTTGCCAAGAGAATGTTATCCACATGTAGTACTAAAATAACAAAATTACCCGTATTCATCAACATATAAATACACTGATCCACTACATTCTCCTTGAATATAAGAAAAGTTACTACCTTATCAAACTTAAGGTACCATTATCTAGAAGCTTGTTTTAAGCTATATAAGGACTTTTTAATTTAACACACATGATGCTCTTTTCTTTTCTTTTAGAAACTATCTGACTAGTTTATACAAATAGTCTTTAATAGATCATTATTCAAGAAGGCTATCTTTACATTTATTTAATGTAGCTTTAAATCAAAGTGAGCTGGCAATGCCAAGATAACTCAAAATGAGTCTTTGGTTGAAACTAGTAAAAAAGTTTCGTGTTATTCTATTTGTACCTTTTAGTGTAGCCTTTAGATACTAATCTAGCCTTGTACATCTTAATTTCAACTCAAGAATCCCTTTTGGTCTTGAAAACCTATTTCCATATGATCGACTTATAACCTATAGGAAACTTTACTAAATTCCACACTTGATTCTTGTGCATTAAGGCCAACTCATCCTTCATAGCACTTATCCAATCAAAATGATTTAAACTAAATATAGCTTGAGAAAAGGTTGTAAGATTAGTGTCATTATTAATGTCATATTCATGCTCTTATAAATATGTAAGGCAATGATTAAGAATTACCAATTTGTGAACTCTATAAGATCTCTCCAATGGAATTTCTTCATTTATTTCACCTAGTTCAACATTTTCCACCACTAGTTATACTAAATCAGCTGATGGAATAATAGAAGGTAACTCTCCAATACTAATGTTGATAGAATAATTATTCTATCTTCAGTGAAATCCATGATGCATGGTATTTGGCTCCTACTATCTAACTCATTCTCAAATAAAATGGTTCAATTAAATTCAATTACTCTAGTTGTATGAGTTAGATAGTAAATATGTTTTCCCTCGAGTCACCATAGTACCCAATAAAATATTCACTAATAGTCTTCGAATCTAGTTTTCTTGTGGATGAAATGTATAGCTTTACTTTAACTTTGCAACCCCAAACTTGAAAATGCCTTAAACTAGGCTTCTTAATGCACAATAATTCACAAGGGATTTTAGGTACTGACTTATTAGGAGCTTAATTTTAAATACATGTAGCTATTCTCAACACATCACCCCATAAGAATTATAGTAGTGAAGTATAGGTTAGCATGCATTTCACCATGTCTATAAGAGTTTAATTTCTCCTTTTTGCTTTGACATTCTAAGCATAGTGTAAATTGCTTGAATTCCACACTTTTATAAGTATCTCACAAAAAGGCCAATGTTTCTTCCTATTTTATCGTATGTACCATAATACTCACTACCTCTGTCAGAATTAACATATTTTATTTGTTTCCTTAATTTTAGTTCAATTACCATCTTAAATGACTTGAAGGCTTTCAATGATTTTAACTTCTCACTAAGTAGCTATACCTGACTAAATTTGGAGTAATCATTAATGAGTGTAATGAAGTATTTATAGCCTTCCATAGCACTAAGTGTTATAAGCCTACTAATATTAGTATAGATTAGTTCAAAAATATTCTCTTTCATACTTCTCTTATCTTTTTTAGCACTAACTGTAAGTTTTTCCTTTATGTAGTTCACACAAGTTCTAAAATTTGAGAAGTCCTAATCATGAAGTACTTCCTTCTTTATAAGTCTCTAAATTCGTTCTTGAGATATGTGTCCTAGTCTTTTATGCCATAATATTGAGGAATTTTTCATCAATTCAACATCATTTTTTTATTAATAATAGAGTTTATTAAGCTCAGAAAAATAGGATCTAAATAAATTCCATATAAACCAACACACACAGAATTAATACCCCTATAAAAATAATAGGAATATCTAATAAAAACTAAAACAACAAGTGAAATTAAATTCTTTCTCATTGAAGGTATAAAAACAACATTACTTAATAATAGCTTATATTTGATTTTCAAATTTAACTTTATTAATTGTCTGTGCTCTACTTTAACTCCATCTCCATTTTCAAGTCTCACAATCAGCTCTCCATCACTTGGTATCCTTAAATTTGTCAATGCTTGAAAATAATTAGTGATATAAATAATCACATTGATATCTAACCATTAAGAGTTTGATGGTATATCAATAATATTCGATTCAAAACAAACTAAAGCTAGATAAGTACCTTTCTTTTTCTTTTTAACCTATTTCTTATACTTAAAGAAATTTATTTTTTTGTACCCATACTTCTTGCAAAACCAACAGTTAATCTTGAATTAGGCCTTATTGGGTTTATAATACTGTTGTCCACTAGATTTACCTTTTTGACCTTTTTCCCTTCCATGGTTATAACAACTCTTGTTACATTTGTTATTAGACCTTCCACTATGATATGAATTTGTGTCATATGTGTATAATTAACTATTTAAGCCTTAACCTTTTTTATGTCTTCTTTAGCCTATGTAATAATTGAAATAAGCTCGCTAATGATCCATTCTATTTTTTGAGTGTTATAAGATGTCTTCATAATGTCAAATTAAAATAAGAGAGATTCCAACACATGCTAAATTAAATAGCTTTCCCCCAAATCAACTTACATGATTTTTAGCTCGTTGTAATAATTTATTAATCTTAAAATATGATCTCTCATGTTATTGACACCAATGTACATAGATTTCTCAAGTAATGAAAGATACCATTCTTTTTTATCCTTATTAAACTTCTTATATTTTTCGACTACAAAATTTAGGAACATTTTTGCATTGGTCATTTTAGGAATACTTTCTCTTATCATTTTATCTATCATGTACTTCGTTAGCATTGAACACAATAGATTATAGTGAATATACTTTTCATAATAATTTTTTTTATTTGTTATAGATTTAGCATTAACTTGAGGTTCTGTTTCCCTAATCGCAAGATCAAGATTAGAGACTATGAGATACAACTTTAATGACTTAACTTAGTCCTCATGATTCATCCTATTAAGCATTTTAATCACACTAAATGGCATAGGTAGAAGAGTTGAAAAAAATAAATTTGAAATATCAATGCATGTTTAACCTTAATCATGCTAGAAATTTTCCTCAATAAAGTATGCAATTAAACTTAATATTATACTATAAGGCTTAATATTGATAAGGCATTAAAGGCCTTATAATATAATATAAAGACCAAATATTATATTCCTAAAATCTAACACTAATAAGGTAATAAAAATTTTAGAAGTACAATATTTGTTCCTACCGATAAAATATTATTAATATGATACTTTCTTTAGTTCAACTATCATTTTATTAAAAGAAAAAAATTTATGCAATTAAGCCCACGATAGATAAGCTCACAATTACATAAAATTTTATAATATAATATAAGCCCAAATAATTTTTCAAAATTATTTTAGTATATATATATATATGTACATAGAAAAATAATTAATAGACTAAATAATGTTAAAAAAATCCACAAAAATTATATATGGAAGTCCGAAATGGAGTAATATTATAGTAAAATTTTTAGCTCAAAATAAAATGATTAGCCCTTCAAATTAAATAAACAAAAAATAACTACAATATTTTAATTCCAAAAAATTTAGAAAAATGCCTAAAAAATCAAATTTATAAAATAGAACTATGAACCATTTTCATTGCTACCAGATGATGCTAACATGGCAGCACATGATGTGCACATGCTAGCACTATGTGTAAGTGTTGCCAGCTTGCGATATTGTTCATTGTCTTCAACTTGAGCTAGGTTTACAACCAATAACCCAAGTTAGGTGATCCGATTATAGACCTACATGACCCAAGTTCAAATTTTACCATTTTTACACGTTTTTCAATATAATTTTCTCACATAATGTTATTTTAATATATTTTAAAGGATTTAATGTAAAAATTTTTCTAGAAAAAATATGTATAAAATCTATTTACATAATTGAAAATTTTTTAAAAGTGTAACCATGGGGTTTTAATAGCTTTTTCCTTTTAAAACTTGAATTTAAACACTTCTAAATGCTAAAAACATATTTTCCTTAAATTATGGTACACTAAAATGAAAATTACTTCAAAAAATGATTGCAAAAATTTCAAAAAGCTCCATAATTTTGGGAGACATTGAAAGTTTCCATGTTTAAACACCAATAAAGAAATTTATTGAAAAGTATAGGAGTGAATTGTAATTTTTAATTTATGATATTTTCCTAAGCAAAACAAAACATACACCAAACTAGGAAAATATACACCAAGCTAGAAAAATTTTCATAAATATTCATACAATTTTTAATTTTTAAACTATGTTAAAAGATTTCTTTCCAAAAAAAAGTTTGGTCTTGTGCACATCATTGTGTACATCAGACATCCAACTGTACTTACATAGGGAACTTTTTTCATATATGTTTCTTCTTTTGGAGTCTTAAGATACATCCTTTGGCTTAGACTTTCACCTTTAGTAATAAGAGTGTCTATAGGTTTACAATGTTGTATTTGGAATTGTTCAAGAATTTTATTGATATAATACTCTTGTGACAAAGATAATAATTTCTTTAAACAATTTCTTAAAATCTTAGCTCCAAGAATATATGCAGCTGCACCCATATCTTCCATTTCAAAATTAGATGACAATTATCCTTTAATTTCATTGACATACTGCTTGCTATTTTCAACTATAAGTATATTGTCAACATATAACGATAAAATTATAAACTTATCCTTAGACCTTTTTATATATACACAATGATCTTTGTTAATCATGGTAAAATCATTTAATATAATCACATTGTGCAAGTGAATATACCATTGTCTCGACGTCTGCTTCAAGCCATATGTAGACTTCAAAAGTCTACAAACTTTATTTTCTTAGCCTTCTTTGATAAAACCTACAGGCTGTTGCATGTAGATTTCTTTTTCTAAATATCTATTAAGAAATGCAGTCTTTACATCCATTTGATGTAATTCAAGGTCCATACTCACAACTATAACCAATAACAAATAGATTGAGGTGAATCTAACAATAGGTGAAAAAGTTTCTTCATAATCTATTCCTTCTTATTTTTTGTAGCCTTTTGTTACTAGTCTAACCTTATATTTTTTTAACAATGCCATTAGCCTTATGCTTGATTTTGAGAACCTATTTGTTCCCAATGGTCTTACGTGTTTTTGGAAGATTAATAAGTTCTCAAACCTGATTTGATCTCATAGAATTCATTTCTTTTTCTATTGCTTTTATCCAATCTTCCTTATTAGGGCTAGAGAGATCTTTCGTGATATTTCTTAACTCATCTTCATCTTATGTAATGGCCATAAAGGCTTCGCCACCTTCAATGTTGAAACAATGATGAGGAATGCCTTTTCTACCACTACGTCGTAATTAGGGTTATGGAAACAGGGATCCTGAAATTGCTCCCACTCAGACTAGGATCATTAATTATTTAAGTATTCTCATTTGGATTTCTCCTATACTGATCAAAATCAAGAAACATATTTCCTAAAATTATGCCACTTGAAGGAAATGAGTCTTGAGCTCTTGTATCTATAGTCTCGTATAAAGATAAGTCCTTATTTATATTGGCCTATTTAGGAAAATCATTCTCTAAGAATGTGACATCTCGTGATTCAAATTCTATGAAACTCCCACTGTCATGTTCACCAATGAACACATAGCCTTTTGAATGTTCTGCGTATCTAATAAAGATACATTTCTTTCCTTAAGGACCTAATTTGCCATGTAGGTTCGAGGTATCCAGAACATAGGTCACACATCGCCAAGGTTTAAAATACTTAAGTCGGGTTTTCGTTTAATCTAAAACTCATATGGCGTAGTAGGAACTGATTTGCTAGGTACACGATTAAGGATAAATATGGCAGTTAAAAGTGCATCACCCTAATAGGTGATAGGCAATTTTACTTGTGTCATCATAGATCTAACCATTTCTAAGAGCATTCGATTTCATCTCTCTGCCACACCATTTTATTGAGAAGTATGTGGATTCGTCAATTGATGTTGAACCCTTTTTTCATCACATAATTGTCTGAACTGATCAAACAAATACTCATGACCACGATCAGTTCGTAATGCTTTCATTTTTCTATCTAATTAATTTTTGACTAAGCTTATATAGCTTTGAAAGGAACTCAATACTTCAAATTTGTGTGTTATCAAATAAAAAGTACCAAATCATGTAAAATCATCTATAAATGTGATGAAATAGAAAGCTTCATGCCTAACTTTTACATTCATTAGACCACATATGTCAGAATAGACTAATTGCAAAGGAAAGTCAACTCTGGTTCCTTTTTCAAATAGTTTTATGGTACTTTTACCAGCTAAGCAATGCTCGCAAGTAAATAGATTTACTTTATCATAATTAAGCAATAACTCTTCTTTAGTTAGCTTATCCATATGATGTTGAATAATATGGCCAAGTCGAGCATGCCAAACATTCATATCAATTTTAGAATTATACGATAATGTAAATATGGAATAACTAAGATTACATTCATAATGATCAGTATCCATAATATTAAAATCATTTATTATATAACCAGATCCATAATAAGTTATCCCTAAAGATAATTCAATATTGTCATTAGTAAGAAATAAATTAAAATCAAGTTTTAACAAAACTAACACAGAGATTAAATTTTGGCAAATTTGAGGTGCATATCAAACATCATGCAAAAGTAGAGTCCAGTCGCCTCGCAAGACTAACTTGTATGAGCCAATTCCTAGAATTGTAAATCATGCATTATTTCTCACATAAATCCATTTTGCTCCATTTGGTATTCAACAAAATTCCACAAAAGTGTCTTGATCCTTCGCTACATGGTCTGTTGCCCCTGAGTCAACAATCCACAAAGGATGAGAATCTGTTAGAAAAATAGAACTAGTTACACAAAGCTCACTAACTTGAGTATAGCTTAATACCTTCTTAGGTTCAAGGCAGTCACGGGCAAAATGCCCTTTCTTATTGCAATTGAAGCACTTGACATTAGCCATGTTCTTCTTAAAAGGATGTTTTCCTTTCCCATGTTGGTTAGTTATTGATTTCTTGTTGAAATGAGCCATCTTCTTTCTTTTCTCCTAGGACCCACCTTTATATTTGTACTTTCACCTAGAAATTTTTTTTAGGCTTGAAGAAGCCATATACACATCTGTATTAAGTTTAGTAGCCTCAAGCTTTTCTTCTTCTAGCTCAAGGTGATGCACAACATTATCCATCATTTGGATGTTTTCATTGTGTGTTAAGTGCATCTTCATATACTTCTACAAATGAGGTAAGGAATGAATTACAGCTTGGACTTGTTACTTATCAGTTAACACATGACCATCATCTTTTAATTCATAAATCATATTTGATATTTCATATAAATATTTTTTCATTGAATGTTCAGGTTTCTTTTTATAAGTGTCAAATTTAATTGTAAGGGGTCTTAGTTTAGTCATATATGTTCTACCAAGCTTATTTTTTAGAGCAGACCACATGTTCTTAGCCAAGTGATAATTTCTAAATTCTCGTATGATGTCATTTTCCATACTACTCAGTAATGTAATACGAGCGAGAGAATTCTTTCTTTTCTAGGCTTCATAAGCCTCTCGGTCTCGCTTATGTTAGGTTGTATTTCCTGCCTTTGGCTCATCTAGAATAATATTAAGTGCTTCTAGAGTCTCTTGCTCTTCCAACATATATTGAATTTTCATGCTCCAAATTTCATAATTGTCACCATTCAGTTTCTCGCCCTTATTGAGTTCAGTAATAATGTTTTTGGAAGCAGTAGCCATTGTGTTTGTAGAAATATGAAGTTCTATATGTGGATAGAATTGCACATAATTAATATCTAGCCATACATATATATCTACTTTGGCTATAATTAATTATGTTATGACTAGTTTACATGCAAGGTTTAAAGTAAAAAAGTCACTATGTTTTCAACCATCATCTAAATTCCTAATGTGAGGCTAATGCTAAAATAATTAATTAAGCAAAGTACATTAAATAAAAGAATTTATAGATATGTAATTTCAATAATAATAAAAAAATTACATAAATTGAAACGTATTTCAACAATACAATACATAAAAGAAGTTACATAAAATATCAGATATCAAACATCTACTTAAATCTTATAATATTTTTAAATGTTTGATTCTTTGTAGAAAAAAGCTAATGAACCTATCATATAACCCTTGAGGAAACTTGATTTCGGTAGTAAATTTATTATCTACTCGATAGGCCTTGTAAAAGTTTAAGTCACGTTTATGATTTTTACATTCTAATATAAATTTATAGACAATATTATTATATTATTTATATCCACTTGTTCTTTCGAATAGGAAATTTAATATATTCCTTTGGTAATCTGTAGGTAAGGTGTTTCATAAGGCCTTTAATTTCTTCGAATTCCAATTCATCTTTAAAGCACCAGCCCATATCAGGTTTTGAACTTTTTCATGAAACTTGATAATATAATTTACAAGATGTACAAAATTATCTTTATAAACTTTTGGATTAGCTTAGAGATTTTTGAGTTTGACAGTTAACCTATTGACTTCTTATCTTTGTGTTGGAGTCCGTATGACTCTTGGTGTACATATGAGTTTCACCATTTTTTTGTAACATATACAAAAAATAAAGAACTCAATTAGATCTCCAAGGTAATAATTTGCATAAAAAAATTATGCTAAAAAAATAAAAATAATTCTGTACGTCATGTAAATAGTTTATAAGAAATTCTCACAATGATTAAAAAAAATTTAGAGTGTAAGGAAAAAATAAAATAAAATTTTGCCATGTTCAAGTATTGTTTATCAATATCATTGGGCAGCCATAACAATAAGCAAAATTCGATTCAAGCAGTTTGACACAAGGTTACTCATTTAAGTAAGCAGGGTTCGAATTTCACGTATGACATTTTCATTTTTATTGTCTTGGCATATTATTTCATAATTTGTTAGTTACATTGTTGTGAGAATGTCAAGATAGTTGGGCTAGTATGGAGCACCAATTGATTTGTAGAGGCATGGGGTTTGAATCCCGTAACTTATAATTTCCTTTTAACTTTTTTCAATTTTCTTTTTGTTTGCTAACTGCCTTGACAGTTTTTTGAACAGTTTCCATAGTTTTATTTTATTATTTTTTTAACTGCTTATGATAATTTTTTTAACTGTCTTCTCAAAAAAAAAAATTTAACCTATTTTTTTTCATAGTTTTTTTAACTGCCTTTACATTTTTTTAATTATTTTTTAACTATTTTTTTAAACTGTCTATTCATCATCATTTTTTTAAAATTTTTCGTACTATACAAAAATCTATTTATGCTAAAATAGTGGTTTTGAAACATGGTAGGCATCGCATTCATAGTGACATATTTGTTTAAAAACAACCACTTATATATTTCCTTAATAATTTCAACACACACTTTTGCTCCAATTCATCATGCATGGTATTTGAAAAAAAAAATTAAATCACATATCCCATTATTCAAAAGCATAACATGATGAAAAGGATAGAATCATGTGATTCTAATTCAAAACATTGGCAAATAACTTTCGTAAATCTATCATTGTAGCATAGAACCGTTTAATTACTTATAGTAAGAAAAAAATCTCCTAAAAAATCATCATTTTCTCAAACACTAGGGACATGCATATATATATATATGAATAGATTTAAGAGAGACTAGAAAAAATAAACAACCATATGCTCTGATATTAATGTAAGTAAATATAAAAGGATTTAGATTGGATTCATACATACTAAATGTCAAGAGTACGCAGCGGAAATTTCAAGATCTTGTGTTTACTTTCATTGGTTGTATTTACAATTATTTTAGAAAGACAATCTTATTCATAGCATAAATTCTCTTTTGAGTGTAGAGAGAAATGAGAGAAAATTCTAATATATTCTGATGAATAATGATTTCTGACCTACCCTTTTATTTCCTTATTTTACCTATTTATAGGCGTTTATTAGGCCGGGTATGGATTAGGTTATGGACCTATTTTGAGCGACCTGGATCCATGATCCAACAATTTATATGACAATTTATTAACATTCTAAAAAAAGAAGTTTCCATGTAATAGTTATAAAATTATCATATAATTTATATTACTATTTTAGTATTTCTAAAATCAACCCAAGATTTTTGTTAACAAAGTTTTCACCTTTCTTTTTTCCTAAAATTTGAGAACTCCCTATCTTCTATTCATCCATTTTTCTTATTCCACACTCCCAAAGGATTAATAAAGTACTATATTTCTTGTTTGATTTTTTATTTAGTAATATTATTCTAAAGTGTATTTTCTTTTTATAACACTCTAATAAGAAAATCAAAAAATACATTACAAAATTTATCAATTTATTAGCCTATGGTCATACATGGTATGGGTGTATGTATATATATTCTTTTGGGGAATATTAAAACATGTCATAAGAAAATATATGTAAATGTATATATGTGCAAGGATGAGTCCTATTAGATTCACTCATTAAATGGTTTAAATTTTCTATGGCAAAATAAAGGAATGTTCTTACTTTTATGACCTCATTATGCGATCTGCAATATTTTGATCATAACTTTTTTATAATAATGTTATATTCTCAAACTATTAAAAGATTTGAGAAAGGGATATTCGGGGATTTAACTTATAGAAATTTTATACTTAAATTCAAAGTCAATTAATGTAAAAAAATTTATAATTTAATTTGAAGCCAATTGATGCCAAAATTTTTTAAAATTAAGGCAAATTTTAGGTGAAATGTTACTAATCCTCCTTTAGTAATGGGGTTATGAATTTTTGTAGAAAAATCCAATTGAGATATGATTTATACCAAAAAAAAAAGAAGATAGATAGAGCTACTTTGTGTAAAAATTTTATATAGTAGATCATAGCAAATAAAAAGATATAATATTTTTACTAGAACACCATAACGCTTGTTTAAATATTGATGAAATTTAAGCTCATTCCTTAGAAATTATTAAGTGTATGTGTGACCCAATCTCAAGAGACCTAATAGAATTTGTAGTCTCTATTAGTACAAAAAATAAACATTTTTAAGCCCTAAAAAAAGGCCCATTCAACACTTAAGGGAAGGGTGATCAAAGGAGGGACCTTCTTGTACACCAAAAACCTTTAAAATATAGTTAAGAATAACAAAGCTTAAGAGTTAACAAAGCTTAAGAGTTAAGTTAAGGAACATAATGATCACCTTATGGCAAATAGAGATGTAATATAGAAAGAGATAATTGTGGCTTATCCCTTCAAAGAGCCAATGCATGATAATCACTTAGAATTAGTCAATGCATGAAGAAAAAGGAGACAATTACATTTACCAAGTTAAAATAAGTTGTAAAAAACTAAAATCTTCACTCCTTCTTCCATTTTTCACACCACCTTATCCCCTTAGCACAAACTCCTTCTTATCTTATTCTAAGATTAACAAAAGCTTATAAGGATAAAAAGGAAGTGTTGGACTCATATCTATTAGTAAGAATATCCTTTCATCATGACTTTCCTTTAAAAATTTTAAGGAGGAATTATTAGTAACCATGAAATTATTTATGGCTATTAAGGTTTCTTTAATCCAAAAACTAAATTCACTAAGGTGAGTAATTTTTTCTTCTTTAAACCATATGGTTTTCCTTATCCTCTTATAGTATTTTATATAAATAGCTTGAAAATGCAACAAAAGGAGAAGAATTTGAGGTTGCATGTTTGGTATAGATAAGGAATTGAAACTTACATGTTTTAAGAGGAATTGGTTGATAATAAATGCATAAATGAGTGAAATTGTACAAAAGTTAATTATTGGAATGATAAAATAAACCTTGTTAAGAAATAATGAGAAAATCTTCACCCTAATTAGTAGTAGTCATGAAGTCCCTGCAATTTACTCTTGCCTTTCCCTTTGGCACCAAATATTTAGCATACCATGAGAGTTACAAAACTAGGCATCATACTTGGTTATTTTCATTGATCTTTGAGTCAATTGCTTAAATTCTTGAACATTTACATCTTTGAAACTAGGTGGCAGGAATCAATCCATAAGCTTTTCTTTAAATTGTTTCCAAGCAATTAAATTGTTAACTTCCATTCTTGACTCTATATTTAGGTTATCCTATTAATGTGCTACATCCTCTAGTTGATAACTAGCTAACTCTATCATTATAGCTTCGCTATGCCTTAGAATCTTACAAATCCTTTCTATCCAATCAAGGAATTGATAAAGGTTGATTAATGGCTCAATATCATCATAACTTAGGAGTTTCAGTTTCAAGAATTCATGAATCATTTGTAACTTATCTTAGTAAAGTACAAGATGAGGAGAAGGTTATCTATTTTCTTGCCTATCTTGGTTTCAATTCCTTTATGCAAGTACTATTTTAAGAGTTTGTTGCAAAATAATAGCCCAAATTGGTGCTTTAGGTTGTTCCTGTTTGTTTTTATCTTCATTATTAAGGGAATTCATAGATCCTTCATGTTTAGACACTATAGGATGTGCTCTAATTTGCTTTTTTTTAGCTGTATCCCAATAAAATGACTTAGATAAAAAAAAAGAAAAAATAAAATTATTTTTCAAAATAAAACATACCTGGCATTCCAGATAGTTTTACTAAGATCATTGTTAATGGTTAGTATAGTACTAATTTACTATGACTATTATGGACAAAATTCCACTACTTCTTAGAATATGTTTTTCAATTTCACAACTTGTACTAATTAGTATTCCATCATTAGCATAGCTTACCCAACCCATGCTTTGATACCACATATATCATAACCTATTTTTGAACCATTATGACTAATATAAAGATGTTTACAAGCCTTCCAAAAATTAAAAAACTTTTACTATTTTATAAAAATGTGTAATATGCAGAGATTCCAATTTTAAAAAATTCAAAGGTGTACAATCAAATTAGAAAAAGAATTTGCCTCAAACTGACGAGGTTCAATCTTTTGAAGTTTTGAAAAATAGATAATAAATTTAAATAGAACCATCATTTTTAGGTAAACAATAACTTCAATGGTTAAGAGAAACTTAGAAAGCAAATAAATAAACTTAAATCACCTTTAATAACAAAAATACTAATGACTTCTTCTGGTAACATATTCAGAAAATAAACATACATACATACATACATACATACATATACATACATATATATATATATATATATATATATATATATATATATATATATATATATATATATATATATATATATATATATATGTAGGTCTAGTGTAAATAACTCTAGATTTAAAAATCTCTTTCTTTTATAAATATAGAATTTTCTTTTTAAGATAGAAACTTTCTTTTTTTTTTATAGAAAATGGTTAAAACTTAACATATTTCAAATTCAAAAATATTTTTATAACATATTTTAATTTAAAATTTTTGAAAGCATATTTTGTAATAAAATAAATGAAGAACCTTTTTTATTTTAGGACAATTTGGTATTATTTTGAATTTAGAGATTTAGACAATAACATAAATACAATAGAATAAGACTAGGCTAAAAAAAACTTAGACATGAGAAGATCCTATTCGTAAAATACTTTAAAGATAACATTTTCTACTTGAAAATAATTAGAATTTAAATTTCTCTCTTAAAACAATAACTTGAAATGTTCTTTGTAAATAAGAAATGACTCGTTATTATTTAATGAAAGGTTTCAATACTTAAAGGCATATAAAACTTTTTTGATATTCAAATGTGTTTATAACATATGTTGAAAATCATTTCCCTTTTTTTTTTCCTTTAAGAAACTCTGGGCCAACTTATCATGTATCCTAAAATTATCCTTTTAGTAAAATTAGAATACTTAGGTCTAGATAGTAAACCTATTTGTCATCAGAGTTAAGTTATAAATTAATTATACATAAAAGTTAGAATATAATTATATACAATAAAGTTTGAAAACAAAATATTTTAAAAATAACAATTATCGATTAAGCTAACGGTCAATGAATCAAGCAGAATGTAGTCCTTGAGTACAAATTATCAAAAATCATTGCTAGTGATGTCATGATCCATACCTATGTTGAAGTGAAATTCCTGCCTAACCTATCTATAACTAGTTTCATATAAATGCCACCATTATCAATAATTTTTGGGGGCACCATCAAAAGTATTTAGATATGCTTACTTGCTTGATTTTCCTTCACTTTCTTTTAGGTGCTCATAAGGGTTAAAACTTTAACAACCCTTCAAGGATTTCTTAAGAACTATCACTATCTCTTTTAAAAATGTAAAGTTGAAGACTACTTAAGAACTCATCTCTCCTTTCTAATTTTATTTTTCTACATTTTTTTCTCTAGCTCATTCAGAATGTTATAAGAAATGAATTAAAGTTTTGATATTTACTGTAAAAGAGTGGAGTATCCTACAAGCTTCTTGCATCATCTTGTTTGCACCATCCTAGGGTTAGGAATATTCCTTTCCTTTCTCCATAAGTTTTACTTCTATACCTTTCAATTATGCAAAAATTCCACCTTTTCTCACGTTTTACTCAAATGCCCTTCAAATACTCCTATTTCTTCCTTCATTCTTTCAACTTAGCCAAAATTCTTCTTCCACCTCCACATGATTGTGCATACTCTTTAAATGGGGGGAAATTGCATTTTTGCCACTGTAAGTTAATTATAAGATTTTCTTAAGTAAAAACATTGAATTACTTCCAAACTTTATTAACATTGAATCTTGAATACTTCAAATTTTTTCAACTTTTCTTAAATAACTCTTAATAGATTTTTTATCTACTAAAACTAATAAATACTTTTGACAACATAAATGAACAATATTAATTACCTACCATTATACACTATTTGACTTAAATTTATCTATTTTTTACTACTAAATTTTTATCGGGTATTACAATAAAAATACAAAAGTCATGGCCAAGTGCTTTTATACTAACATTTGACAAGTAAAACTTACCAAAATGACCAAAATACCCCATAAGTAGAAAAAATAGTATACAAATTGGATCCCTTTAAAATTTGAGCCATAAGGCTTCTATGCCATACTTGATTCTTTTACAAAATTTTATGTCAAGCCAAGTACATTTTCCTTCAAATTGTTCACAAGATTAATGTTGAGTGTTATTTATCATTTATAAATAAGTTTAAAGGGTGATTGTAAAAATTAATAGTTGTGGGTGTTAATTGCTACCACTTCAAAGTTGAATGGGATATTTTATTTTTCCTATTTAAGTTTTTTAATATCCATCTGATGTGTAAAATATTGACTATATTATTTCCTCCTATTAATACCTTTTAGGGTGTTTTATATGCTCAATTTATGGATTTGGTCTTGTTATTTAATTAGGTGTTAATTTTGTAATATTTTTAAATTATTCAGTTAATATTGAATTTTTGTACTATTTTAGATTTATGGCCATAGCTTGAGTTTTGATTGTTAAATTTAGGTATTTTTTATTTCATTAGAAATTTAAAAGAAAGTTCTAAAACTTTTATGCTTTATCCAAAACCTAATTTAGATGTTTAGATGGTTAAATCTAGTTATAAAGATGAAGTAATGGTGTTGTCTAGCTTGACTTATCTAGGGTTTTTGGGCTTTAAATGAAGCTCCAGAGGTCTAAATTTTCTTAAACCTATGCTTAAGGTGGCCTAAGACCCAAAACAATATAATTCAAGACACATTTTAATGAAATTATGTAGTTTTAAAGGTCTTACAATATCTAGAAGTTATACCTATAAAATTTTACTATAGTAACTTTTATGGTATATTATTTTATAAATTATGTTTTAAGGTTCTAAAATTATTAGCAAGGCCTTATTCTTTGTAACTTTAGGAGGTATATTAACTTAGCTTATCAGGTTTTGTAGCATAGAAATTAGATTTAAGGGTTTGTACCTCCAAAGGTAAGAACACATAATTTTAAATAGCTTTCTTCTTTTCTTTAAGTTTTTTCTTTTCATTCATGGAAGGCTAATTTTTGAATTGATTCAAGGATTTTAAGGCTAAAATTAGTTTTAATTATGAGATCTTAATTTGTAATATTGACTTTTCTTAATTAATTTTCCTCTTTCTTTAATTATTTTCTTTGATTTTTTGAATTTGTATAGACTGGATTAGATTTGGTATAATTTGTATTCATTTATATGATCTATGATTTTAATTTGATTTTATGTTAAATTTTGGTTAGTTAATCATTATTCTTCATGTGAGAATAGAGAATTGAGTAATTAAATCAAACTTTTCTAATTCAATCCTTTAATTTAACTGAATTCTACATTTAACTTGTTTTAAATCTAACTTTTTGGATTATAGTGATTACTTTTTACTAATCTAAATTGATCTAATCCTAACTAGTAATCTAGTATAGAATTTATGAATCATTGCAAGTATTCTAAAAAAATTATAGTTTAAGAAATTAATTGCAATAGTCAAATTTATGCTGATTTATGATTCATCTACCAAAGAATCCTTAATTTCCTTAGTTCAATTGTGTTTTTCTTTCATAAATTTTTGTGATAATTTTGTATTCTATTGTCAATGTTATTATTCTGTTTCATTTCAAATTAAAATCCTCTAATTTAGTTTTGTTTACATTCTTGCATCCTACATGTATATTGTTTGCTTAATTACATTATCATGTAGGATTAAAGTTCACTTCTATTTCCATATATTTCTTCTCATTTATTGCTTTATTGCATAAAAGGGCTTAAATAATTTTGTAGACATGGTAAATTAATATAATGGAATTTATTAAGTGGATCACTAGGAATTCGATCTAGTTTTTTACCTTATATTGCAAGTTTTTATTAGATTAGTGATTTTTAATTTTGATTGGCTTCAACAATCATCACCATATTAAGTTTTATGTGCATTAGAATTATAAACTTATGTAAGCAACTTCTTGTAGGTCTTCCTTTCCATGATTCACTTGCATTAGTTGAACATGATGCTTGTTGTCTTCATTTTTCTATAAATTAATAGCCTTTGTTGTACTTGCTTGTAAAATATGGAAATTTAAATAAAAACTAAGGGTTTGTAGCATTATCTCATCCTAAGATATTATTTACTAACTCAATTTGGTCTTGGTGTTCTTATTGTTATGTATAGTATTATGAATAGTTTAATTTTATTGTGCTTGATTAAGGGAGAAAGACTCTTAAAATTTGATGAATTTACTATAAAATGTAAGAAATAGGAGAATGTTTTATCTTATTTATCCTTTTTAAGTTAAATGCTAATCCCTCTTTATCACCAAGCTCTAATATAAGTAGATTAATGACAAAATAGGCTAATTATATTGTTTATTATCTTTTTGTGATCTTTTGTTTTTTGATGTGTAGTTACTAGAGAAATTTTGCATCCAAAATGTTAACAAGTTTCTATTATGCAAAATTTCGTTGTTTTGTAGGCATTGTCTATCAATTTCCTTATTTATACTATGATATTCTCAATTTTTGCTTGGGAACTTTCAAGATCATTATTAAAATAAATGAATGATCAATGGAAAAAAAAATTTGTAGATCGATTATTTTCAAGGTGAGACTTTTTTATTTTTTTTTATTTTTTGCTTGCACAACTTCACTTTTTTTGAGTTACATGTTCATCATCCTTGCTAGTGCAACTCTAAAAATCTTTTATAGGGTTTTTTTTGTACAATATCATAACAATAACAAATAGACATCAACTTCAATGATGAAAATATGAAAAAATTTAGATTTTGATCTAAATGCTTTAAAAGCATAAATTTTTTTATGCCATTATATTTTCTTAAATTTCTAAAGTTAGTATACTAACTAGAGCAAAGTGAAAGATTATGTGGAAATTTTTTAGACCTTTTGTTTATATGGCATCTAATAAAATTGAATCAGTCATATGATATTAGATTGCTTGAAATGGATAAATTATGACAGATTCAATTTCATTAAATATCATATGAACCTGTCATATGCTTTGTTATTGTTAGGTTTCTCAACCACTTACTAGGAATTCATTTTTTAGTGTAAAGTGAAGTTTTATTTTGAATATTACTTTATATTATGCAATTCTTTTCCATGGAAATTATAGAGTCCTTATGAGATTGCAAAATGAACTAAAATGTACACAATTGAAACTATTCTTACATTAATTCTAGGCTGTGTTGTTGATTAGTTATCAAATTTATCAAATAGTCATCTACAAATAGTGAAGATATTTAAGTTTAGATGGTTTACTTATGAGAACTATCAAATAAAGCTTAATTTCAACTGCTTATTGTACAAATCCTTCTTGGTTCCTTGTGAGAATGGAGCTAATATTTCACCAATAAGAAATTTACATGTAATTTTTTACTTATAATTTTGTATAGTAAGTAGCCTTTTTTCCTAGTTGAATTGAAAAAAGAAAGAAGCTAATTTACTAAATATCTTTATTTGTTTCATAGTTAATGGATGCAATTATCAATATTAGAAATCATTTATGATTACTAAGTTGTTTAGGCAAAGACAATGCATGATCTGGTTCAAATACAAATGTAAAATTCTAAATCTTATTTTATTTCCTTATATTTGTGATGATTTTTTTATTTTACGTATTCATCTTTCTAAGTGGTGAGCTATGTTATTTTTATGTTTCATCGCCACCCTGCTAAATCATCTAACTTAAAGAAGTCTCTTAAAAGATTGAACAAGTTTAAGATAGGCCATAGGTATGAAGACTAGCTCAACAAAGCCTTTAAAAGATGCCTTACATAAATGAGATAAGCCACTTTAAGAGTCAAACTCATGAGTATCAATTGTCAAAAGTACAATGAAGGAGGAATTTACGAGGAAATAAGATGCATTACAATTAATACTAACATGTTAAGACAATGAGTTACTACATGTATGGAAATAAGAAGATGAATTCAAACCTTAAGAACATATAATTTACTTAGAATTCATAACTAACACAAGTAACATTATTATAATTTAACTGGTAGTGGAATGAGGCATGAATGATTGCAATAAATGTTTCATTTCTAGTTTAATGCATAATCAATACTTAAAGCACATTGCTAACACATAAAAGTTCGAATCCTTCTGCAAAGTAAGTTCTTTGGCACCTATGGTGACTTATAAGGAATGGAGGCAAATAATGGACAGCCATGCAGGGAGGTGGTCAATAGTTACTAATAAGGAGGATTAGTAATGGAATAACAAGAACATTACAAAGGAATGGTTCCTTAGCATATGGTGAAAATTTGTATAATAATGTTAATCACACTTGAAGAAGTCATTTAATTTGCAGCAATAGTATGAGGAATCCTATTTCCCAAGTAAGAAAAAAAAGTGAGTTACTTGATTAATTATTATATAACAAATTAGGAAAGTAAGACTTCCTAGGAAGTGATACTTTCCATGAAGTATAGAGAGTTGCTTATTCACGTCTCTTTAAATAAATTTTATTTCTTATGTTCTTTATGAATATAAAGATAAAATTATTTTCATTAAATTTAATTAATAACAACTTTACCCAAGTGATTATATATGTACAATCTATTTGTAATGTATTCAGTTTAAACATTTTGACCTATTATTTTTTTTCTTCATGTTGTAGATAGTATTTATTATGAACATATTATTTAGAGTTTTGTATAAAAGAGTCTTTTTCTCTTTTAATTATTATCCATTACAGGCTTGTAGGAATGAAACTCTTTTAAGGCAATTGTCTTCACATATGAATATCTTTTCTCATGTGTTATTATCTAAAAATATTATAATTTTGAGAATATAATATTTATTTACTTATATTTCTTGAAAAGTTTAAAATTAAATTAAATAAAATATAGAAAGTTAATTTCTAAAATATCAGTTTCTCAATTCAATAATTTTGAACGCTTCTCAAAAACTTTATATAAAAAATTATTGAGAATTTCTCTTTCATACGAGCCAAGGAACTCCTCGCCATGCTAGCAAAAAATTGGAGATGTTATAATGTTCAAGGCGCCATCATGATAAGATGGTTGCTTTATTTAAAAAGCTTTAAATCCTATACCATTGCATCAGGTTTTGCCCTTTTTTTTTTTAATGGGATATCATTTCATTAGTATTTAGTCATCCGATTGTTAGGTTACGACCTTTTTTCATTGTATGCATGTTACCATTAGTTCTGTATAACCCCCCCCCCCCCCCTTTTTTTTCTCTTAATTTTATTGGACTCTGTAAACCATAAAGATAAATTTCTCTCACTCAAAACAAGCAGATTAAGTGTAAGTTTATTTACAATTTTTCAAAATAATTTTTTATTTTTTAAAAAATTAAAAAATTATTTAATAATCTATAACTATAAAGTATAATTTAAAAATAAAAAGATAAAAATAACTTTTAATTATTTTCTAATTTTTTTATTTTGGATATTAATTTTATAAATAAATAAAATATTTTTATTTACAATATCTGTCATTCGTTATTATTTATTTTTTAATTTAAAAATAATTTTTAAAAACATAAAAATACAAACATATCCAAATATGCCATAATTTATTTTTCAGGGCCAAAGCCTTTACTGAACTGCCTGCTGGTGTTCAAGTGCCCTTTTTCTAATTTTTTCAGTCACTTCCGGTCTGGCATGAAATGATGGTCCTTTGTTATGGAAGCTCGACCTGATTTGGATGCCATTATTTATTGGCTCAGACAATCTAGGCATTAATATTTAATATTATTAAATAAAAAATAAATTGCCAACATAAAATATGAAATTCAAAATAAAATAAATAAAAATAAACTGGATTGCATAGTTTTCATCGAGAAATGCCAATTTTGAAACCAAATTAACAAAGGCAGCTACGCCTTCCTTCCTCGCATTCTCTCTCCTCACGAGAACTCTGATTTTGTACTTTATTTGAAATCCTCAATTCTCTGGTAATTTTTTTCATTAATGTGATCGCTCATTAACTGCAGCAGATTCTTAATTTCTTGTATTTGTTTTCTAATTCGCTTGGATATCATTCGTTTAGTTGAAATTTAACCTCGGGTTTTCTTTTCTTCAATTGGATTTAGATTATCATCTGAGCATCCAAAAACTTTTCTTTCTCAGTTTGACTAACTATTCAGGAATGCAGATATTGCGAGTTTTATTATGTGAAAAAATCGCGTTATTGTCTGATTTGCTATAACTAGTAATCAATTTTGATTTTAATTTCCGAGAAAAAATTCAATAGTTGGGGATTAAAGCTCTAGTGTTGAGTATTTTGAGATTGGTATAATTTGAAAATGAAAAGGGAGGTGCCCGACATTTTTCTTTTTGGTTTTGGCTCCCCTATTTTGTGTGGAGGAAAAACTGGAAGTTACTGCTTGCAGTGGTCTTGTTAATTATCATCCTTGATGACTATTGTAGGGGGACTCAAGACTTCAGAATTTTGTCCGGTTTTCAGTTGGTTAATGTCTGAGATCACTTTGTTTAGCCAGATTTTCCTATCATACTTTCCAGGTAGTTTTGCCTAATTATTATAGAAGCTTCATTTTGGATGGTCGTGGGCTTTAAAGCATGTCACTCAATAAGAGATCTGCCTCGGGTATGCCTATTATACTCGATGTTATTGTGTGGTTTTGAGACTGAAGGAATATTGTAGTTGCATCAAGATTATTTAATGATTGCCTGTTTTAAAATTATGGAACTATTTGTTGACTATCATACAAGTGGGAACTTATTGATCCAAAATATAGTATAAACTACAAGCCTTGGACAATAAGTTATTTTTAGGCTTTTGAATACACAGCTTTTCTCTAATTTATTCTGATCTATCATTAAGACATGTATTCCCCGTGGGCTTGTAATTCCCATCCTTGAGATAAAAATAGCTTGAGGCTAGGAGATTTTGTTGCCTCTTCTATTAGGTTATTTTATTTGTGGCTTATTGCACTCATTTTATTATTTAGTGCATGTCTGCAGTTTCGGTTCATGTCCCTTTGGTTATAAAAGGAGACTGTTTTTGTAAGATTTGTTGGTTTTGGTTCACATAATTTATTTGGCAATGTTTGGTCTGGCAATCGGATATATAGTCTCTAAAAGAGCTTGAATTTAAGTAAAATCCTAAGACTTTCAAGATGTATAAAGTAAGTGCTTTCTTAGGTGGAGATATTTTTATGATTTCTTGTGAAACTGAATGATTGTTTTTTCTGTTATAGGTAAAAGAAGATTAAAAGATCTATCGCTTCAGAAAGAAAATCGCTTTTGCGCTGATTGCAATGCTCCAGATCCAAAATATGCGTAAGTTTTGTCACCTTGATAAGTTATATATATATGGCTCGTCTAAATGGTCATAATCAAGCACATGCTAGAAGCTAGTGTTCAAGTGTTGAGGATTTTCTGTAATAGAATTTTCAGTTACTAAGTAGCAGGATTCTAGTTTGATGAGTTTAAATAACAGTGAACAGTAAAAAGCGCATACCTTTTTTTCCCCCCCAGTGAATTATTTTTATAACTTAATTTTCAGGTCAGCAAATATTGGAGTTTTTATATGCTTAAAATGTTGTGGTGCACACAGAAGCCTTGGTACTCATATATCAAAGGTAATACTATCAGATTGCCTAGTTGTTGCTGGTAGATCAATGATAGCTTCTTCACGGTGGGCTGGTGTGAAGTGATATATGTGCTGATCATTGTTTTGTCCCAATTCATAGTTCATACTTGAGAAAGCCATTTTTTTCCATATCTTTTTTTTTTCTTTTTTAAAGTGAACTTGAATCTTTTTCAACTTGCTCTCTGTCAAAGTGAAATATTAATTTACACAGTTATCAAGATGAACTATTGTCCTATAGAACCTTTCCTTATGAAATGGATTTAGCTGGATCTTTTGGCAAAGTGAAAATGAAACAATCACTCTTGTGTTTATACTCGACAAAATAAGTATAATAGTCTTTAGTTTGTTTTTGGCTACAGTTCATTAACAAGTGAAAAGTGTTGAAGGAATTTATATGACAAGTGCTCTAAAATATAATAAAATCTCTTAGGTTCATATCATATGTTAATGTGATCATGCAGCTTTACCCAGTTTCCTTTCATTGGGCTATGTTTATCTTGTTGACAATGACATATCATCAAATATCAAGTCCTGAATTTTTGTGTCTTTTTACACATGTATCGAAGCTATAGGATAATATCTCATTTGGCTTTCAGGTCCTGTCGGTGGCATTGGATGATTGGTCTGATGATGAAATTGATGCAGTGATTGAAGTTGGAGGAAATTCTTCTGCTAATTCAATTTATGAGGCCAACATTCCAGAAGGATATACAAAGCCTGGACCAGATGCCAGTCATGATGAACGAGCAAAATTCATTCGGTTAGACACATTTCGATAGTCATATTGCATCAAACATCTGTTTTGTTATGAGAGCTGTTTGGCTGTTTTGGAAGTTGATTATATCTTTGGTGAGTCTGGTCTGGTCACCATCAAGTATGGAAGGCTGTAGGCCTTCCTGGATGAAATTGATACAAAATTTCCTATCAACCCTCCCGTTTCTTGATTTTCTGTTATTTAATCAGAGTTCTTTTTTTGGGATGAGTGATAATGACAGACCAGTGTGACAGTAGGAGCTGTGCACCGTGGCACCATTAAGTATACATAATTTTCATATTATTGTACTGGTTCATTGAGTGGGATTTAAATTGTGACTTCTTTTTTTTTTGGGCAGGTCAAAGTATGAGCTTCAAGAATTTTTGAAACCTGGTTTGCGCATTGCATCAATTCCATCAGAAAAGGGTTCGATAGGATCTAATCTTTCTGAAAAGCTCATTGATAGTTTTCGAAGCACTAGCACTTCAGAAAACACGGTATTTTTTAATTTTTTATTTTGATACTCTAGTTCTTGTATTGATCAGTACTAGTAGGAGTTATTTAAAACTTGATTTCCTGTACGGGTGAAGGAGGCACATATTTTTTACAATACATTTTTTATGGAAATTTTATATTACCATTCATTGACTAAATTTCTTTTTACAAATGAGAAGCTAGCTGAATTAGTCATCATTGTAATGGGATGGAAAATTATTTTAGATTTTTTTTCCTTTCTTTTTTTTTTTACAGAATATAGTTATAGACTAGGCATTCTTAATGCTTCGAGCTTTAATTACTTTGGTTGCAATGACAATCCAATTACCCTAATCAGAGGTTTTCTTGGAGTTTGTCTGATGTTGATTGTGACAACAGGAAGGCATGAAAGAATTTATTGGAAAGTTGAAGGTGAAAGTGATTAAAGGCACAAATCTAGCAATCAGAGATATGATGTCAAGTGACCCTTATGTTGTCTTGAATCTAGGCCAACAGGTTGGTTTGGATTGTCAATTATGATTAGCATATGTTCTTGTATTTATAACTCATAAACCTTTTGCTGCTGCACTTTGGTTGTATTTTTTAACTGAATGGAGTTATATGGTCATAAATTTTTACTTGGTTTTTCTGCCCTTCAGAAAGTTCAGACATCTGTTATGAACAGTAACTTGAACCCAGTCTGGGATGAGGAACTTATGCTGTCTGTGCCTCCACAGTTTGGAATGTTGAATTTGGTAAGCATGATTTTTTTCTCTGGTGAAAGATTAGAAATAATTTTCTTGAATCTTCTATTTTATAGGCACTTCTGGAAAGAAAACATAAATAACAGTTCGTCTGCCCCATTTTACAATGTCTGAGGTTTTTTAATTTGTGGTGAGCATGGATTTTTCACCTGTGATGAATAAGTAGTTTTCCTGCATCTATTTTTAATATAGTCACTTCACTGGAGGTGGTAAAACAAGCTTTCATAGTTGAACTTTTCTTTAGTGATAAATATGGAATAAATAACTTGGTGCTTCTACTTCAGTCATTTTACTGAAGAAAGAACTAGTTATTTTCTCCTTAGTGGCTGGGGTCTTCATATTTGTGAAACCTCTTCAAAGTGAATTTTAATTGTAGTTCTTGATTAGTGACCCTAGCAGAAATAAAAAAGGTGGCCTGGAAAAAAGTGTTCTAAGATGGGTTAAAAATGAAAAATAATAGTAAGATTTCCATATCCATGTGACATAGGACAGTGGAGGCCTTTCAGGATGATTTTTGATTGGTTAGGTTTCCATGCTTATTGGATGGTTTAATTTAAAGGCGAAAAATAAGAGAAATGAAGGTTGATGGGGTGAGGGCGAAACTGGTTTGGGGATCAACTTGTGGCTTATTGATGGGTTATTGGGCATATTTTAGCTATATCAACAATCCTTCATGTTGTCTGCCAAATTAAGCAGGGCCAGCTTATAGAATAAAAAATCTGAGTAGAAGTCAAGAGGAAAATTAACCTTGGCTTATCATCAAGTGTTCATTAGGCATCGTGCTACTGCGATCTCTTCACAGAATCAAGAAATAGTGCTTTGGTTTAGTATGGAGTTTGATTGCATCCATTTAAAATAGACCTCAAATAATTTATCCCCTAGGATTATAAATAAAAGTTCTAATCCAATGCTATGATAAAAATAGGTTCTAATCCAAGACTGATCTAGGCTTCCTAACCCAAAAGGGAATACGTAGACAGTAAAATATAAACCCTTTAACACCTTAATATGAGATTCCCAATCCCAAATACCGCTGGACTGCTAAAATTAATTTTTTGAAAAGTTGCTAATATAATCCAATTTTGATAATATAAATAAAATTCAGCTCAAATATCACTTACTAACCCCTTGTTGAATGCAACAATATAATACTAGCCTGGCCAATTATAATCTGGTCGAACCTTTGGCAGATTGTTCCTGTCAGCTTAATATTGGAACTGACCAGAAGTATTATGGTTTTTGAAGCTTCTGCTGTGATGCTGCTGGTTGCAACTGGGTTTAAACATTTTCTATTTCAAATTAGTCTGCCTGGTTCTTTCTTTCTTACTAAACACTTAACATCATTTGTTTTTATTTCACTTGAGTCACATTTGTTTTCATGCAAATTTGACAAATTCTGCTAGAGACAGAACAGAGAGAGATGTACCCATACATGTCCAGTAATAACTTTTATACACTCAAGTAGTAATTTTCTTAAACTTAAATAGTAATTTCATAATAAGAATTTCAGAATGTTTCTTATTTCTCATTAGAAAAAGTTACTATCCAAAATTAAGAAAGTTACTAAGTTTAGGAAAGCTAGTACTGGGTGTATATGGACGTGACTACAGCTGGTGTGTCTTCAGCATTCTTCCGAAATTTATATGCACTCAAGTGATCTATTTTCTGAAGTTACCAAAGAATATAATGTTATGCACATATCTGTCTGACAAAAGGAACAAAAGAAAAAGCAGAGAAAAGGGACTGTGATCTGGACATCTGTTAAATGATGTACTTGGGAAAAGAAAAGAGGACTTGATTTCTGAACATTAGATTGTTCTCCAAGTCCAAGAAAATAACACTACTAATGAAAAATGTCACACCTTTATGAGTATATTACCTTTCCTCTAAAATCCTTAAAACAAAATAACAAGACTTCTTCAACATGGTTTGGAGACACCCTGTTCTCATCAAATGATGCAAAACATGTCTTAAATGTTTCAATTCTGAACAACAGAACAATATAAAAACGAATGAGATTGGTCTTTGAACAACTAAAGCATAAAACGCAAAAGTGGGAAAATTTTCATGATGGCATCCCTCTTTGTTTCATCTCATCACTAGCATGTGCTGATTGAAAGTCTAGCTTCAATTATTTCTGTAAATTTGGGCTGAGGTGTCTGTTTGTAGCCCCCAGTAATTTGGGGTTTGGATGTTTATGGGTATTGATGCATGTGGAATTGTTTTTGCTTTTACACAATATCGATTTCAATAGAAGATGGTACTGTATTTACCAAAATGACTGGATTTGCAGCAAGTCTATGATTATGACACTTTTTCGGCTGATGATATAATGGGAGAAGCAGAGATTGATCTCCAGCCTCTGATAACATCTGCAGTGGCATATGGAGATCCGGCAAAGTTTGGGAATATGCAGATTGGAAAATGGCTGAAATCTAAAGACAATGCACTAGTAGCTGATAGCATAGTCAATATTATTGATGGTAAGATTAAACAGGAAATGTCAGTCAAGCTTCAGAATGTGGAATCTGGAGAATTAGATTTAGAAATTGAGTGGGTCCCTCCTGATGAATAGGTACATTAATGTGGCTAACTTGTCTATTCTCCTTAAGAAGCAGCTGCAAATGTCTTTTGTTCTCATCCAGTATGTACATTTTTCCCCCTTTGTGTATTTAATTTATCATTGATGAATTGTTTGACCAAATTTATGCTAAATTTTGTCCCCGAAAAAGAATGATCGGTACACATAATCTTTTAATATGTTGATGATAACCACAGATTACCTGTTTTTGAGTGCATTTGTGCATGTGTGGATTGTGATTGATGTGTGCAGGAGTGTAGGCTTCAACGATCCATTTTGCTGTAATGGAAAATCAGCTTATTCATTGCATATCTTTCTCTCTTACATACAAACATAAATTTCGCCCACTATTACATCCTAGCGTAACCTTTTATAGTATGAACTTTATACTATCACCACTGCTAGATTTCAAATATTAATAATGTAGATTATATTAATAAATTTCTTATTGATTTGACGTTATCTAGTACTCCAATGTGAGTTGATGATAAATATGATGTACATATTTGAAAAGGAATTAAAATTTTCAAACAAGCTCAGCCTATGTTTCTGGCTTGAGATAAGATAATCTTTGTTGTTTCGTTGTGGTCAATCTAAATTTCGATTTGCAAGTATAATGTTGTTGCCTATTGCACTGCAACATTTTTTTTCTTCTTTTTTAAATTTTGCATTGCAATAGCTACATTTTCTTTATCACGATTACAATTACAATTTAGAACTATAGTTGTGGTTAAAAATTAGGAAAAATACAATTTGCTTCCTTAAAGTTTGATTAAATAATTAAAATAGTATCTGAATTTCAAAACAAAACTTTACACCCCACTCCTTGAACTTTAATTGAGTAATAAAAATAATATATAAATGTTAAGACTTTATCTTTTTATTTCCTAAACTGTCAAAATAAAGTAAAATCATTAATCGTAAATTAAGTTTAATAGTAGTATTTATTGATTTTTAATTTTCATTGTGTAAGTTACTCTTTAGTTTAGATAGGGAAAAAAATCTTAAGTTTGATGATAAATTATTCAAGAAAATCAAAGAGGAATAAGATATTAGAATTCAAAATTATTTCTAAAATTTGAAATAAGATTTTCTTAAATCCTTATTTATTTTAATTATACAAATTTGGTCAACATTTTAAGAACATATAAAATAAATCAAACATTAAATTTTAAATTTATTGTGTCCCTACCAAATTAAAATTGTCATTTATAGTTTTATAGATTAATCTTTTCTATAATAATTTACAAGAACAATTTAAATAAAACTTTTATAAAGTTCTTTAAATATATTGGTCAAACAATTTGGTTTTCAAATCTACATATCAAACAAAAGTTCGTTAGACTTTAATAAATATGAACTTTGAATATTTTTTAGAAAAAACTTCCATTAAATACAAGTAGATTAAACTTCAACATTATGTATTATTTAAGTTTCAACAACAGTCATAACATGTTTGTAGTTTTTAGATGACTTGTCTCATGTATTATCAAAATAGTTAGATTAACAAAGGTCCCTTCTAGATTTAACTTATGATTTATTTGGATGGCAGGAAGTGAAGGCGAAGGAGAGGAAAGGGAAGATTATGAGCTCTCCTTTCCCTTGTTAAAAAGTTGTTTAAGGAAGTGAAAAAAATGAGAATTTATAGCTAATCTTTTAAAATCCTTCATTCAATAGTCATAATATATTTGTAGTTTCTAGATGACTTGCTCATGCATTGTTAAAATTGTCAGATTAACAAAAGTCCCTTCTAGATTTAACTTATGATTTATTTGGATGGCGGGAAGTAAAGGCGAAGGAGAGGAAAGGAAAGATTATATACTCTCCTTTCCCTTGTTTAAAAGTTTTGTTTAAGGAAGTGAAAAAAAATGAAAGTTTAGAACTAATCCTTTAAAATCCTTCATTCAATATTTTGTATTCCTCTAACTTAGGAGAATTTGAAAGATTATTTATTTAATTTACTATTTTAATTATATTTTATTCTTTAATTTATATTTATATGTGTATTTTTAGTATTTTATCATTATTATTTTTATTAAAGCAAAATATCATTTTCATTTTTTAAAAGATATCTAGCTTATAAAAAATATAAAATTATATTTTTTATTTTTGATAATAATTAAACTTAATAATTATGTTCCATATTCATTTATTTATTTATTTATACACCTTCGTCCTTATCCTGACTCATGAATTCAAGATAAATGAGAGTTAAGTCATTTTTGACATTGTTAAATAATAGTTATATTAAACCAACTTATGATGATTTTTTCCTTAAACCTTTTCTATAATAATGATAATATTATTGTATGTTAACCTATCATATCATTGTTTATAGAAAATTTTTTTAAAGAGAAAAATATTTTATAGAAAAAATTTGGATAAACATCTTTTTGAAAATATTTTTAATCATAAAAACTAATTGATAAATTAACTTTTTAAAATGGATAAAATTATGAAATTACATGGTAATTAGTTATATATTTCGATTTAATCTTCCATTATCCCTTCATATAATTTTGAACATCCAAATAAGGAAAAAAAATTATAACTTAACCCTCCATTCTTGTCTTTTCTCCTTCCTTTTATTTTCCTCCATTATCCTCCTTTTCTTTCCTCTCTTAACCTCCAAGCATACTATTGAGGTTAATAGTTTCACTTTTTCTAAAAAATTAAATAATAAAATGTAAAGTTTTAAAGTTCTTATACCATTTTGACACTTACGGCCCGTTTGGAACAGGTGAAATAAGGAAGGGGAAAACGGCGCAATAAAATTAGGGTGAAAATGCGATTTTACACTTGTTTGGATGGAGGTGAAATGCAGAAAGGTTGCAAATGAAATTTGTCCTTTCTTGGTGGGCCCTAGTGAAAATCAAAACGCTCCACAGATGGGGTGAAAGGAGGTTAAAATAGGCAAAATTCAACCCATTTCCAGTAGAACCCCTCATTTGCCTTTCATTGTGCAAGAACGAGAACCACAAAATGTATCTTTGTCGCTGCAAGCCACCAAAAAACAAGAAGCACCATCGCTTCCGGTTGAAGTACAGGTAACATTCCAAAATTCCTTCTTCTGCTGTCATATGTCTGTGATGAGCTTGTTGTGTCTGATCCAGATGGTCTCAAGGAAGAGGAAGGCGAAGGCTTGTGGAGGCACAACGGAGTCCAGTCGCTGAGTTCCAATGGTGTTATAGCTTGTAGGGAGCTTTGGTTGGCATTGATTTATTGCTAATCTGGCGATATAAAGTGGTTCTAGCAGCCTGGTTGTTTCGGGTTTGCTTTAGCTCAACCCGGATCGATACTGAAGGGTCACCTCCATACCGAATCCAAGTTTTGTTGACTCGACCCGGAAAGAATTTTTGGAAAAAAAAATTTCAGACCAAATTATTATTTTTTTAATATTGACTACTACGGGTATTTACATTTGTATTGTCATTGCAATATTGTTTGGTAATGAATAAGAGATTTGAATTTCTTTATTTTGCTGATTGATAAATAATATTACTATTTAATGGAGTGATGAATACTTATTACTCTTATTCAGGAGAACTCCTTCTACAATTCAAAAATATATTTTGTACTAATTTATTTTTGAAAATTATAAATTTATTCTTTCTTATATTTTGGTAAAGAAACAAAATATTTTCCAATGCTATTTTTTATTGTCAAACCAATCGATCAATTATTGCAAGTAGAAGTAATGCAGAAATGGGGAAATACAATAATTAAGAATAAATTCTCCTATCCTTACATATCCGGCAAATTTTAAATGAAAAAGAATTAAACTTTACTTGATTTAAACCTGAATAAAAATTAGTTGGACAAATCATTAGTTGGCACCAAAAATGAAAGACAATTGAAATAAAGAGAAGATATTTAATTATTTCTCAATTTTCTCACTCATTTCCTAATCTTCTTAAACTTCAATTGATCTTACCTTAGTTTGATAGAAAGAAACTGGATGCAACCAATGGTTATTAAATTCATATTTAGATAAATTATTTATGAAATAAGATATATTTTAAGACGTAATAAGTTCAATTAATTAGCAAGAGAATCTCGTTGATTTCTAACATCTATAGTAGTCCTTATTTTTCATATACAAATTATTCAATGTTTGTACTATATTATATTATTGACACTTAAATATTCACCTCTTTATATTGTATTTTTTTCACACAGGTCACTAATTCCATAGGCCATTATTCCTGGTACTCAATTGTAGCCCTCCCAAATCAGCAAAAAATTTCACATGTCAAGCTAAATTCACCACAAATCCAATCTTTTTCCTCTTCCATACAAGAGGTACTTTCCTATCCACAGAATAAGTTTTCTTTACATGTGTTTCTAGAATTATGTTGTCTATTGAATGTCTATTAAATACTAGAACATTAACTATATGTCATTAGTTATTACAAATGTGTATAGATATATGCCATTATTGTAGCTCCATTTTTGCTTCACTTAGTATATATAACTTAGTTGTTGTCATTATCATCACATTTATGTGTTCAATAATTATTCTATGAGAGATTTGTGCAAGTGATCATGGAAGATAACGTGGATGACATATACGAGGAGTTAGCGGAAGTAAATAGGTTAGTTAACATTGACATGATAGAAGAGTGGGAAAGATTATGTGAAATATGCACTATTCAAATGGTTTGTTATACTGTTTATTCAATGCATCTGTTACAATTGGAAGCAAATACTATAAACTGACCTATTAGTGATGGCAATGGTTCAAGGGACCAAATGCATGAACAGCTATTACAGAACTTACTTGAGGTTGATAAATGTTGTAATCTTGTGCGCATAGGCCCCTATGCTTTCCATCGACTATATGTAAAGTTAAGAGCAACAAGTAAAGTGAGAAATTCGATGTATTCAATAGCGGGGAAACAAATTGCTCATTTTTTGCATATGTTGTCACACAATGTGAAGAATAAGACTATGTCTTTCTTTTTCCATCGATCTGGAGAGACAATTAGTCATCACTTTCATAATATCTTGTGAGCTATTATACAACTTGTGGACGAGTACTTTGTGCAACCTTCAAGTTTAAAGGTTCCTTCGCAAATATTGAATAACAGTCAATTTTATCCTTATTTTAAGGTAATGTAGTTATTCATATATGTTAAATTATTTAAACCCATGTGTCGTTTAATTTACATAGTTTTTTCATATGATCCTAATTGAATTTTATTAAAAAATACAAGATTGTATTGGAGTTATAGATGGGACTCATATACGGGTCAAGATACCAAGAGAGGATGCTCCTCGATTTCAAGGAAGAAAAGATTACCTGACACAAAATGTGATGGTTGTTTATTCCTTTGATATGAAACTTACATATGTTTTGTTCAGATGGGAAGGAACTACATCTGATTCTAAAGTTCTTAAACATGCATTGAATAAAAGATAGGATAGACTGAAAATACCCAGAGGTATGATAAACGGTAATATGTCATTCACCTAAAAATTTATGATGGCAATCATTCTTATATGGTTCTTCTAATGATTACACTAATGTTATGAAGTATACTTACATAATTTTTATACATTTTCAGGAAAATTCTACTTAGGAGATGCAGGTTATGCTTGAAAAGTGGACTTCTAACCTCATATAGAGGTGTTCGTTATCACTTAAAGGAGTACACAACATGTGGTCCACAAAATGCAAAAGAAATTTTTAACCACCGTCATGCTTCACTAAGAAATGTTATTGAAAGAACTTTTGAAGCCCTTAAGAAGAGATTTCCTATCATAACTAGTGGGATAGAATCACATTATTCTTTTAAAACCATGACGGATATTACCATTGCATGTTGTGTGCTGCATAACTTTGTGATGGATGAAGATCCTGATCCGCAGTTGATGAATGAAGTGGATTGTGAGCTTTTGAATGGTAACAGTGAAGACACCGAAGTCCGGGAAGTACAAAATAATAAAGAAGACTATAGAGAAGGATACCTCTTGAGAGAACGCATAGCTACCCATATGTAGACTGACTATGAACAAAGTTTGTCATAGATAGAGTTTCCTTTATCTTGAGCCTTGTATGGGACTTAAAACTAATAAAATGATTTAGTTATGGTAAATGTGAATGTTGTGGTTATGTGTGTAAGTTATTTGTGTTATGAAATTGACTTCCATGAATGTGTTATATATATGTCATAGACAGGGTTTTGTATTTGTAATTTGCATGTGAACGCTATAATGTGATTGAAATGATCATTGTGACATAAGTTAGGTTGTAATCTGTATTGCAAATGTTGTCATAGAGGGCCTGCATAATTTGTGATATGAAATTGACTACCATGTAGGTGATATACATTTGAGGATTATATGTATTAATTCATAGTACTTAATTGTTTGTCAATTTGCAGATAAAGGGCGCATAATTTGTGATATGAAATTGACTACCATATAGGTGATATACATTTGAGGATTATCTATATTAATTCATAGTACTTAATTATTTGTCAATTTGCAGATAGAGAATGCCAAGGAATAGGAAATCCGATGATACAGGTGAGGGATCATCTAGGAACATATTGAGATGAACACCAGAGATGGATGCATTGTTGGAGGAAATGCATAAAGGAAATCGACCTGATAGGACATTCACTACCATGGCATATGCTACCGTAATGGCTAAGCTGAAGCAATCAATTGGTCCATCTTTTCAAAAACATCACATCAAAAATAGGATGAGAACATTGAAAGAGCACTTCAATGAATGTTATGACTTATTTCATAGGTTAAGTGGAGTTGCATGGAATCCAATAACAAGAATGTTTGAAGCTGAGCAAGAAGTGTGAAATGAGATTTGTACGGTAATGTATCAAGTATCCTAAGCATCACATATTTATTTTTTGAGTAATATCTATGTCATTGCATGTTGGAAATAAATTCATCAATGGCTTGTATGACATACAATGTGATGATATGTGGTTAAAGGTACCATATGACATTTGCGATACACTGTATAAGAGTGTTGCATCTTACAAACCAAAGTCAAAGTTTATCTTATAATGTATTTATTTTCAGGAAAACTCGGGTGCTCAAAAATGGAAACACACTCCTATACATAACTATGACAAGTTACTGGAACTCTTTGCTAAAGATAGGGCTACGGGTGCACATGCCGAGACTTTAAGGAATAAAGTTTTGAGGTGGCAGAGAGAAGGCCTGGACCTTAATGATAGTTTTGGATAGATGCCTGATTCTGATTTGCAGTAGGGAGATAAGCCCCCCACTTTCACACAGCAAGCTAGTGCATTCACTCCTAAGGGTGCTCCCTCCACCCACTCTCAAGAGTATGGTCCTTCAAATCAATCGCAAGGAATTTCATCTTCAAGGGGTTCAAAGCGGAAAACACCTATGTCTGATGTGGTTAAAATGGGATATGAAAGATTGAACTTGGGAATGAACAATCTGACCACAGTAATGAGAAAGGTAGCCGACAAACATGTCCAAATAGTTGAAAAGTAGGTTCAAATAGCTGAAAGAAGTTTGTCAATCCTTGAGAAGAGTAAACCTCACCATTACAGTGAGGCTGAGGTGTGGGAAGAGTTGAAGAGTGTAGGAGTACTCCAAGAATATCTTGTAAAGTGTTATGACTTTTTATGTGATAATGAAAAGGCCAAGAAGAAATTCTTCAGTACACTGCTGCATGCACGACTAAAAATACTGTACCAACAAATGGTGAATGCAGGAGTTAGTTGAGCGACAGATGATCAAATCAAATGATGCTTTCATACCATAATGCTTGCAAGTAATGTAATTTACTATTATTATGTTGTAAGTTTGTTAGTTGGTGAACAATTTGGATGTATTTTATCCTTGTGTTTGCTTTGACATTCCATAGGTTTTATCTAAATATTCTTCTTATGTTTCTTGTTTTTACAATATTAGTCGAATGATCCATATTAACTTCATTTCTTATTTATTGTAGGTATCTTTGCTTTACCAATGCATGAAGATGTAGCTGCTTTGGATTAGTCTGTGCTACAACTTGGGTATTTTTCATGGCATTATTGGAGTGAGATGACTGTTTATGCCTTTTTATATCATTAGTGCCAATTGCAACATGTAGTGAGTGTACAATTGAAAAGGTGCTATCATTTTTGTTACATGTAACAGGTCGTATACCAATTTTAACTCAATTAACAGAAGACTTTATATGTAATTTTAAGTTATAATTCTATAGCAAGTTTACTTGATCATATATCAAGATGAATTAGTGTGCCTTGGAGAACATTTGTATCAACATGGTGGGTATGATAGGTTTTTAAACTTACATATATTGCCAAGGAAGTGTAATTGTAGATGTTGACAGGGTGTAATGCATAGTTAAATTTACATAGGTAGTGTTGGTTCTTTTTTTTTTCTTAAAAATTAGGATGTGGAATTAACAAAATTCTGTTTTTGCATAAGATTTTTTAAAATTATAGTGTAAATTTTTACAATTTATTAATTATATGAAATTTAAAATTATAAATATAAATATGTAACTAATAAGAAAAAAATATTGATATAAATTATCTTATCTGTATATTATTTTTTTATTTAATTTTATTAAATAGTATTATAACTACCTCACCACAATATTTTTTTAAATTATAATGCAAAATTTTTAAAATTTATTAATTATATGAAATTTAAAATTATAAATATAAATATGTAAGTAATAAGAAAAAAATTTAACATAAATCATTTTTTATTTAATTTTATTAAATAGTATTATAACTATCTCACCATAACATTTTTTTTTAAAATTATAGTGTAAAATTTTTTAAAATTTATTAATTATATGAAATCTAAAATTATAAATATAAATATATAATTAATAAGAAAAAAATTAGAGATAATTTTATTTACCTGTAAATTATTTTTTATTTAATTTTATTAAATAATATTATAACTACCTCACCATAATATAGCAAGAAGACATTTTAGTTATTTTACTTATTCATATTTCCTCTCTCTCTTATTTTTACCCATTTCAAACAAAGAAAATTTATTTTACTCATATTTACTTCTCCTCTCATTTTCATTTATTCCAAATACTACAAGGTAAATTATTTTCATCTCTAATTTCTTTCTCTTCCATTTCCTTTCACCCCAATTATTCCTCCCTCTATTTTCACTTCCATCCAAACATATCATTAGTCAAATTTAGGATGAATTGTAATTTCCCTTTAAAAATTTATGGGTTTTTTTTTTATTTTTTCTCAAAGGGTAAGTTTAACCGATCTGTAATACAATTGGAAAATTTGTTTTCGGACTTTGTTTGCATGATTGTTAACTACGTAACTTTTAGTTTTTAATATTTTCCTTTTTGTGAATATTTAATATAATTTCCATCACTTAATAATATTTATTTTTATAAAAAATTGAATTTAAATATAATTTTAAATCATAAGGAAAAGTTAAAATTTTTATCATCTAATCATTGTTGTTGGTAATTTTTTTTTTATATTTTAGAGCTATCCTTTCAGTTGATGACAATGTAGTTAGTCAAGTCCAAACTGTTGGCTTGATTCTTTTTCATTGTCCCAAATTGGTCCAAGCTTTTAATGGAATGCTTTCTTTTTCAGTATAGGCATGAGATGCCACCTCAAATCGATAAAAATGGTAGTCGCACTTTTTAAATTGAAAATAATTAAATTTCACTCTTCAATTGTTGTTCCATTTGATTCAACTTTTATTAACTCAGGTTGAAATTAGATGTTAAAAGTTTTCATACCTTCTAATGGTAGGTGTGGGGTCTAGGGGCAATCTATTCTGTCCTTCAATGGGATAACGGTGCAAGAATGAAAATAAGAAAATAAAAATGATATTACTATATGGAAAAAAATTCACTTTACTTACGTGAGATTGTATCCTTTTTTTTATTTAATTCGTCTATAATTTTAAGTGTTAGCATGTACTTCTAATATTTTATCTATTTAAATTATTTTTTATTTAAAATTAAAAAAAATTACATGCATTGCATGTGATTTTTATTTTCTCAAATTTGGACTTAATTTGATACCTAGTTAAAATAATTACTTCCAAAAAAATCTTGTTTCGCACCTTTTATTTAATAATTATGGATTAAATTTTAGAAGATAAATTTTTAATAGAATTACGATTTTTTGAATAATTTGATTATGAGTGAGCATCAGATTAAATCAAATTTTAGAGAATTAAAAGATCATATTTAATGCATGTGAGTTTTTAATTAATTTTTGAATGGAGAATAATTTAGATAGGTAAAATATTAATGATTTAAAGTATAAATGAGTGGATTACATTATTTAAAACTGTAAATAAATTAAATAAAAATGGATGAAATCACATATAAATAATATATAATTTTTCTGCATTATATTAATGGAGATCACATCTTATTTGAAATCTCAAAAAAATTAGAAATTTATTTATTTAAAATTAAATTCTTGTATAAAATTATTTATAAATTTAATTTCAAATGAATTAATTTTTAACTTTTTTTTAAGCTTCAAATGAAGAGTACAATGTCATCTATGCCTTCCCATCTAAATAAATGCCCTACACACAACAAGGGCTTTAATGGCTTGGTGAAGTCTTTGCTATTGTATTACATGTTGTGTGCAAGACCGCACGAGTGGGTGTGTAAGAGAGAAATTATGAAGAAAAATGCTAACCCACATTTAAAGATTCACTTTAGGGTTTAAATAATTATTTGATGTAAATTTTAACAAAAAGTCAAATTTTTAAATAATCAATTCTATTATGAATTTTTTTGAAAGTATTTAAAATTATTTGATTGATATTTTCTATAAATTAATCTTTTATATTTAATCTGGTTCAACTTTTAACTTCCCATAAAATATTACAAAAATAATTAATATGCATTTTAGAATTACAATACAAAAACTTAGAATTATAAATAAATTTTAATTCTCTCTAACTCTTTTACACACACACATTATTCTAGTCTTCTTTTTCTATCAAAAGTTTTTCAAATGCTTGCTTTTCTATTTTTAGTTCCCCATAAAAAATTAAAATGAACTTATAAAAAAAAAGATGGCATGTGTGTGTGACATATTAAGTGAGATGTGTATTTTTATATAAAAGATGAAAAAAATATATTTTGATCATTAGATCTAATATTAATGGCCAAGATTAAAATATAATTAAAAATTACTTAATTATTTAAAAATATCACATTACTTATAAAAAATATAATTTTATATTTTAATCATAACCTATCAATACAAGATCTGTTGGCATTGATCTAATCTACTTATTCTTATATAAAAATCCTTCTCTTATTTAGTATGCCCCTATATAGGGCATATCAAGTAAGAAAAATGTTTTTATGCATGATTTTATGTGTGAGATGTGAGAAGAAATCATAGAAATAAAATTTTATATTTAATAGTCAAGATTAAAATATAAATAAAAATTATATAACTTTATATTTTAATCTAAGCTATCCAATGCATTACTTAATGGTCACGTTTCTAAAATAAAACTTTACGCACTTATGATTTTTTCCTTTCTCACTTATTCTATTTGTGATTTTAAGTATTGCAATTTACTCATATATGCTTTCAATTATTAACACTTTACCTACTTAAATATTTTTTTATCCAAAATTTAATAGAAAACTCAAATGTATTGTATATAATTTTTACTTTTTCAAAGTTTGAGTCAATTTTATACTCACTCAAAGCCAAATTATCCCAAAAAATCATAATTCTATTAGAAATTTATCTTTTACAATTTAGTTTATAATTGGTGAATAAAGCTTGTCAAATAGGGTTTTTAAGGGGGGGAAATTAATTCTAAGTGAATGTCAAATTAAGTTAAATTTTGAGGAAGTAAATACAACATGCAACACACGTAAGTTTTCTATTAAATTTTGCAGAGAAAATAGTTTAGATAGGCAAAATGTTAATAATCAAAATCATAAGTAAATGAATTACAACACTTAAAATCATAGGTGAGTTAAGTAAAAAAGAATGAAACTATAGGTGAGTAAAGTGTAATTTTTCCTTTCTCAAAATAAAAAGAAATATATTGTTTGTATCATTTTTCACAAAAAATTATAAAATTTTAATAGAAAGTTATCAAAATTTGAAAATTTTCTTGGTACAATTTTTGTTGATAAAATTATAACTTCTAAGATATAATATATATAGAAAATGCATATTTTTTATATCAATTATGATAGTATAAGAAAATTTATAAAATTGAAATTCTTTTATAAACATTCATTAAAAAAATTTTTCATGTACAAAAGCATTTCTTTGCTTGAGTGATCAAAATATTAAGGTTTGGCCTTATTTAACGGGAATCGCTTGAAAAATAGCAATTAATGGTAAATAGCTTAGTCCATTGACTAACAATGGACCAAAATTATTAAAGAATATTGAAAAAGTGATAGGTTTAGTTGAAAATGGATGAGCAGGATAATGACTACTATTCACTTAAAATAGATCGAAAATAAACCTAGTAGCTATAGAGATGATATGATTTAAGAGAGCCTATAATCCCCAACCCAAGGCTTTTAAAATTTAAGGATTAACTTCCTTCATTGGCATTTTGTTGCCCTTTTTCTAGCTTATTTAGGCATGTATGGAAGAAAATGAATGCACAATTCCTCCTCCTAACCCATTGTTATGCCTTTAGGATTTAAAAAAAATATTTTAATTTAATAGCTTATTTTGAACTCTAAGCATTCAAGGAGAGGATAGTAGTAAATTATTAAAATGAATAATATGAAAGATAATTGAAATAAATGTGGTGAAAATTTTAGCAAAAAAAAACTTATTGAATTCTTGGAATTTATTTATGGTTAGATGATAAAGAAAGAAGAAAAGCCTGAGAGTAATTTTAATTGAAGGGAATTAGTAATAAATGGGAAATAAATGAAGAAGAAGAGTAACAGAAGTTATTTTTCCTAAATTTTCCCTCTTTAGTCATTTCCTAACTTTTCCTCATAAAACACCCCAAATCCTTCTCACTCTTTTTTCTCACTTCATTAACCCCCTCCACTAACCTTGGTTCTCCATGCTAAGCCAAGAAGAACAAGAAGAAGAAGAAAAAGAAGAAGGAAGCCCTTTTTCCAACTTCATTCATTCTCTTTATAAGGTAAGAAGCTTCTAAATCTTTAACTTCTAATTAATTGATCCTTCTAACTTCATGTATTTCTTCTTTTCTATTGAATTCCAAATTGATTTTAATTGAGAAAAATTTGAATAGAGCATACCCTCACCTAAGAACCTTTGTCTAATGTAATGGTTTATCGATTCCAATTCCTCACTCTAAGCCCTTCCTTCACAAGTTATGAATAACATTTTACCTAAATCTTAGCTTAAATTCATCATTGTATTCATATTTTACTTTCATAGGGTTCTAAAGAAATTTGTATAAAATTTATGTTTTAAGCTTTGAAATTGAAGTTTCATTAGTGGATCCGGTTGTTTTAGAGTAGATATTATGAGTTTTGATAGTTTGGTTATGAGATTTCATGATAAAAATGAGATTTTAAGGTTGATTATAGTCGATGAACAATTATTTTGTAGAAAAATTTGCATATCATGATGATATAATTGATTATGCTTAAACGAAGTTGCTTTTTAAGTTGATATAATCAATTATGCCTTGTCAGGATTACTCTTTGAATAAATATAATTGATTATGTATGGTAGAGTCACTCTCTGGACTCTCATAATTGATTATAATTGATAGAGTTCTTCTTTGGACACCTATAATTGATTATGGTAAATTCCTTTTCCATAATTTTATACTTATTGAAATTAAATGTTATTGTATCTTCTTTTCTATATGAGCTGAGGATGAATTGTCTTAATATGAATATTGAGGACAAAATAAGTGTGTGAACATGCTTGTGATTACAAAGTGAAGGAGAATATATAATTTGGTCTTGTTATGCTATGAAAGCTTGAAATTTTGAACTTCAATTTTATGCACAAATTGATGAGCTACTTATAGCCTTTGTTTGTATATATGAATGCATGTGTCATGAATATAGAATTGAAATGTAAATTGAGGTGTTAATATTATGTTGTTAATCATGCAATTGATGAGAATGATGTTGTAGGGGTGATGATATATATGTTGCAACTTATATACCAAATATATGTGTCCATTTGTGAAGGGATAAGGATAACCCTAGAGGGACAATGATTGAGTTGTGAGGGATAAGAATGAAAAGAGTTAAAAGGAGGATATTTATTGTGACTTGTCTATTTTATAATTCCTTATGTTGGAAATCTTTCTTTTCTATCCATTGGATAGGTGTTACCTTCAAGGGTTATTAAAATTATAAATGCCTTAAATGATGATTGTAAGCTAATTAATTGACATACCTTAAGATTATAATCTTTCATGGAAGTTTGAATAGAACCTTAGGGTTTTATATCCTCCTTATCATAATTAATTGTCAAATCTTAATACCTATCTTAGATAGATCATTTTTTACTGAGTCTTCATACTTTTTTTTCATAGATTTAACTTTTTAGATACTTAGGAAGATGTACCACCTTACCCACCATAGTAAGTAGTATGCCCCTTATAAAGGATTCTTCCATTGTTCTTTTGCACACTTGGCAGTAAATGGAATGACTTATATAAATTGAAAATTTGTAATTTAGCAAGATTTGTTGGACTGAATCACCTTTTGTTAGAATTAGTGGTTGGGAATTGATAGCATGTTTCTTAGTTAGGCTAACTTATATATAAGTGAAAGAGGTTTCATAAGTTGGCTTAATTATTCTTTTACAAATAAAATTTGAATTATGAATGAAATGTTTGAAAATGGAATGTAATTTAATTATCTTAATGAATTAAAATATAAAGAAGATAATTCTTTTGTTATGAAGGTGAATTAGTATAGATAAGGTTGGTAGGACTATTCAAGAATGGTTCTGTATTAGTTATGACTAGGGAGGTCTTAAGACCAACTTGATCAACCCTATTATAGCCACTAGATATCCATTTCCAACTCACTTTACACCAACTTGATCAAGCTATAAGGCAAATTGCTTCAACAATTCATTTTAGATTCACCAGAAACTCCTCCTTCGACATCCATGAACCCTGTCAATTCAATTCCATATATTAAAATCTTATGATGAGACATGAGACACATCTCCGATTATTCAATTTTCTAAGAGTTCAAAATCAACAAGCAAGCAAGTGCCTTGTCTTGCAACCATATATATACCATCTTCTTCGCATTGTTTTATGGTTAGGCATTCAAAATTCTTTTCCTCAAACGTAGGATCTGATGTCACCAAGAAAAGTTGTAATTTTTTAATTTAGTCTTCAAGTCAAAACTCTGTATTGAAGTGATGATTAAAAATTACTCAATAATTCCTAATGGAAGGTTTTTCATGTAATTTTTTTGGTAAATTTTTGCTAGAAGATTTTTGTTCAAATTTTGCATATTCTTCAAAACACAAAGTTAACCTCTTCCTTCGTTGGTTTTTTAGTTAGTAATATAGAGTTTGCTATATATGCTTATTAAGTGAAATCTATCTAAACCTACTCTCTCAAACTCACATAGAAATGATACAAAATGATATAATTAGTTATGTTTGACTAATATATTAGGGTTAGTTGATTTGGATCCAACATTTGTATAAATCAAATTAATATGGTTCATTGAATTTGGAACACTTGATAGATCTTAACCTATTGATGTCCACTTTGATTATTTCCTATGGTGGGTTTATAGGCATTTCCATTCTTATCTTTCAAAGATGAGTTTAATAATATTATTTAAATATTTAGGTTGAAATCCTAAATGGCACAATCCATGATGAAATGTTAGCAAGTTTCAACGGATTGTGCATACGTTGAAACATTGCACAATTTTAATAAATCGAGAAACAAAGTTGCATACAAAATACATGGGACGAAAATAAAATAGGCCCTAAACTATTAGCCATTATTAAGCTAGTCAATTTAATGATATTATGTTATTGTTTTATTTTAAAAAAACACGAATTTGATGTAAGAATGTAACAATTTATAATCAATAAGAAATGTGAAGAAATTTTGATATTACTAACACTTTGGTGAAATTATTAAATGAATTAATCTTTTGCATAATAATCATGACATAAGTTAAATATACTACAATAAAGAATTAGTTCTATGGTACAGGCTAAGATAATCAATGTTGATTATTCTAATACTCTTTTTCCTCTTAATAAAATAGTATATTTTAACCACAGGTACATATATTTTATTTATCTTTAAAAAAAAAGATAATAAAGTCATCATGGATTTGTTCAAGGAATATTTATATGCTTTTATTATTATATGTATTTTTATTTATTAGGAAAAAATTAATTATTAATTTTACTGTATCAATTTGTGAGACTTATTTGCATTAATTAAAAATTATACTTATTTATTTTTAATTTATTAAGTATTATAATTATTTTTATTATATGAAAATGAAAACAAGAATTATAGTTTAAATATATAAGATTTCTTCATTGGGTTGGTTTTGTCAACTTCAAACAACAATGACACGTGATAGCTAGTTGTTTTAGCATAGGGTTGTTGGCATTAAGTTGGATCGGGTCATCCACATGCGGCCAAATATAACACGATGTATAATAATTAAATGATTTAATATATCCAACCAACAAGTCAATAATTTGATGCCACTTCTAAACCACCTTTTAAGGTGATGCAAAAACACCGTTATTAAGTTGAAAGCAATGTTATGGACAATCTGCACAGGTAATAGTGTATTTTATTATTTGAATTTTTTTTAATTTTAAAATAAGTAAATTATAATTAAAAATATAAATTTTAATATATTAAATACAATTTAATAGTGCCGAGAGCCTGACACTAAATGCTTTTAGTAATTTAATCTCTCTTTCATTCATAAAATTAAAAAAAATATAATTTAATGGTAGAAATATATAGCCAGATTAAATTTTCTATGACATTATTCTAAATTCAATTATCATTAATGAACAAAAGAGCAAAATATGATTTTATATGACTAAAATATTTTTATATTTCGAAAATATAAAATTCCAAACTGCAAGAATATTTTAAAAGAATATTAAATTAAATTTTTTTTAGTAAATTCTATTTTTAATTTTGAATTAGCCATGAAAATTTAACGGTCTTTTAAAACATTCTGAAGTTTTAAGAAAGATTCTGCTATCCATACATTCCTAAGTATTAAAAATATTTTTAGTAAATATTTAATAGTGTAGGACCTTTCTATTAACATTTAATAAAAAAATGTCCTCCATTGTTAATAACACAATTCATTTTTTTTTCAAAAAAGCAAACTTTTATATTAGTTTCGCACAGAGAGTACTAATAGAATTTTTTCAATTACTTTTCTAATAGAGGCATTTTTCATATTAAAAACTATTATATTTCAATTTATTTTATTATTTTAATAATAATAATAATAATAATAAATTATAAAATTTGCCTAACACTGTACTATAAAAATTGATTTAGAATTAGAACTAAGATTGATATTATAATAATCCAGTTTAACTCGAATTGAGATTGGTTTGATACATAATTTTTTTCAATTGGATTAATCTAATAGGATTAGGTTTTTGACATTCCAAATTAAATGTTATGGAATTGATAATTATTTGTATTATTTTTTTTTCTGATCACAGAAGTGATGAGTCACTTAAATCGGTAGGAAGTGTTCATGTTCTAACTCAAAATATTATAGCAAAAAAATAAAAAATAAAAATATTATTAAATGGCACAACATTAATAGTGTCGAGGTTTTCCACAACAAATGGATCAAAGGTGATTTCATTGGGTGACCGAGGGTTTGTTTATTTACAATTTTTAAAAATTATTTTTTATTTTTTAAAAATAAAAATTTTTATTTGATAAACTATTTTTAAAATTTATTTTTAAAAATATAATTTTAAATTTATATTTCAAAAAATAAAAAATAAGAATAATTTTTTAATATTTTCTTAACTTGTTCATTTGTTTAGAATATCAATTTATATCCAAACATTCTTTATTTTTTATTTTCTTTAAATTAAAAAAAAATTTGCAAAAACCAAAAAAATAATTTTTAAAAACTATTTTATAAAAACTATTTTTGAGAAAAAATTTTGAAAATAAAAAATAAAAATATATCTAAACAAATCTTAAATCAATCAAATCCACTAAATACCTCTTTTTGTTATTTCAATAATGTTATTTTTATCTCTTAAGTTTATTCTCTGTTTACTTCTCTTTTATAAATTATGATTTTTGTAATTTTATGAATTTCACTGTCTATTAAAAAAAAAGGATATAGCACATGTTACCCGTTTGTACATTATGATTATGTGCGAAAAATTCCTTATATTTTGTAAAGGGATAATTTAATACTTAAATTTTACAATTAATGCAATTTATCCATTCAGTTAGTTTTCCATCAAAATTAATAATGTTATGAATATGTGCGTATTACATAACCTTATTTAGCATTAGTTATGCAAAAATTAACTTCAATCAATTAATTTTAATTCTAAATTAATGCTTTAAAAAATTAAAACTCAGATAGAAAAAAATAAGTTAAAATCAAATGAAACATATAAATTGACATTTATATTTAATTGTCATATTCTATTTTACAAATACATAAATATTCTTTTTAGATTCCATAGCCCCAAAAAAAAATATGAATGCATAAATAATTTATAAGTAATATTAAAAATTTTTGAATAACTTTCATCATGAAATTATCATCTTTTAAAACACGTATCACTTGATCTTATTTAGTTGTACAAAAATTATCTTCAATTAACTAATTTCAAGCCTAAATTATTGTTTTAAAAAATTTAATACTAAAACAAACAACTTCAAACAATGCATTAACTAATAAGTGATTGACATGTAAAGAGCTTTTGATAACCTCCAACATTTGATTGCGTAAAATATGAGTCAAAATTAAACTTCAAGTTGGCTACCCAAAAAAATTAAACTTCATATTTAATGGTAATAATTATTTAATTTCTAAGTTATATTTTCTTTATCTGCTCGTGTTTTGATTTTTTAAAACATTAATAGTGACTAAAGTTAAATGATTAAGGTCAATTTTTGTATGATTAATGTTAAATAAGATTCTGTTATGCACATATACTCATATTGTTAGTGATTTGAATGGAAAACTAATAGAAGGGAATAAATTGCACCATTTTATAAAATTTAAGTGTTAAATTTCCCCCTTTCAAATGACATGAAATTTTTGCACGTCAAATAAAACATAAAGGGATAATATTTATTATACCTTTATGTTCCATTTACTTGGTTGAAATTTTTTTTTAAGATATAGTTATAAAATATTACGATAAAAGAAAATATTTTATTTATTTAATATTAAATATGAAAATTTAAAAAAAAATATTTTCTTCTACTATCATAATTTTTAATATTATTTTTTAAGACTACTTTTTATTAATATATATATATAAATAATTTTTTAAAATACTAAAAAACTCGAAAAAATGCATGATATATTTCCAACTATTTCCCACATTGTTTATCCGTTACATTTTCAAAAAGAGTGGCATACCAGTCATTTTCAGTTCTTATTAGTCAATTCCGTCGCGTTGCTCGGCGGAGAGTTTTAAAGTTTGTTTGCTTCTTGTTTTAAAAATAAATTATATTTTTTTAAAAAAATAAAAGAGTACGTTCGAGAATTTATTTGTAAAAAATTATAAATATAAATATTAAATTTAAAAATAAAAAATAAAAATAATTTTTAAATATTTTAAAATTTATTTTCTTATTTACAGCATTTACTATTTTTTATTCTTTATTTTTCTTTCAATCTCAAAATAATGTTTAAAAACAAAATAATTTTCAAAAATAAATTTTTAAGATAATCTTTAAAATTATAAAAATAAAAATATATCCAATTACGATCTTAATTTTCGTGGAGCGGATCCCGAAATTCACAACTTCAAGTGCTTTTCCTGCGATGAAGCGTGTGCTTGCTTTCAATTCAACACATGTTTCTGCGTTGTTGCACTATCACAGTATTTTTCTTTGGTACCCCTCGATTATCCCTTTCATTTATGATTAAAGAAATCCCTTGCACGGGGCCAAAATTCCAAGGGGAGGACGAGAGTCTTGCTGACAATAGAGTTCAGTTAGACAAAATTAAGTTGTTGTATGTAGGCTTAGTGAATATATTTCCATCAGCAAATAAATAAATATAAAGATAATAATAACTCTTACTTTTTTATTTAAATAAAAATATGTTATTATTATAACTAACCTACATGAGTTAACATCTAGTAAATTCTAGAATTACCTTTTCGTATCAAATAACTACTTTACTCTTGTATAAATTAACTAATTCATCCTCCACTTAACTACTAAAAACTCCAGGTAGGCTGTTTTAGCTCTCTAATTATACTCATACTAATTCAATCTACCATTTTCTACTCATTGCCATTATAGTGTTGAGTATTAGAGGGTTTTCATGGTATTCACCACTTTGGGCTTCTTGCAAAGCTTCTATTTCAAGGACTAGTCAATCAATTGATTACTATGTTTTGCTGTTTATAACTAATCTCTACACCTCTCCATAAACTCTAAAATATCATTAGCATTGTTTACAATTCTTATTAATTGCTTTATCATTTTTTCTCTTTCATTTCATGATTAATCAATAAGATTACATTGAAAGTTTAAAGATTTTCAATCATTTCCCTAAGAAAGTTGATCTTCACTTTCTTGAAAAATGTATTGACCATTTTCACTTCTTCGTTCTTTTTTCATTGGTGAACTCATTAAATATTGAAAGATCATCGATTATTTTCTTCAGAAAACCATTATTTATCATTTTCCCACAAAATACACCAGTCTTTTATCGATTTGGTGAGATAATTGTCAATCCTAATGATTTTCCTAAGAAAATAATTGTTCCTAATTGATTTTCTAAGAAACCATTTTTTTTGTAGATGTACAATTGATTCTTAAAAAATTAATTTCACTATTTTTTTACTATAAGATCCATATTATCTCACAAGTTTTTCTTGAGAAAATGATCTAATGTAGAAATTCTTTATCTCTTTTCTTTCCTAGAAAAATAAATTAATGTTCTATTTTTCAAACAAATTGATTGATTGCACCTAGCTTTCTAGGAAAAATCAATTCCCAGTGTGATTATTTTGTTGCATGAAAATGATCTTTAAAAATCTTTCTAGCAAAACCCTTATTAAAAATAAAGTTTGTTTGTTTTTCAAGAAAATAACAAAAAGGAGGCAAGGTAAGCATCTTTATATAGTTGATTTTTGTTGAATTAACATTTCATTTTGTTTATGAAATTGAACTAATCTCATTTAAAAATGAGTTACATACCAAGTGTTCATTCTTCAAGCAACCACACACTGTTTGTTTAGCAACTAAACACAAAAAGCTCTCTATAGAGACCATTCCATAACTAGTATCTAAAAGGACCTAACTGAAATAACAAATAAGAAATGTTGGAGGGAGAAAATTAACACCTTTAAGACTAGTTGGAGCTTATGCGACAAAAGCTTTAGGAAGATGGAATACAATAATTACTGCATTAAAAGCCTATTCATTTTGAATACTAACCTTTCTCCTCATTATGAAAATAGGCAACAATATAATGATAAGTCCTACAATAATAGTGAATGAAGAGCTCATGGATCTTGGTATGACTGTAACTCCCTTACTTATTAACGCCCTATTCCTCATAAAATAGGTAATTATTGCATACTAATTTGCCTTCTACTCTAGGCCAACTCACAATACATCAAATTCATATGTTTCATATAATATAGGCAAGGGTCATGAAATTATATAAAAGTTCAACTTACAAATCGTACATCCATCATATACAATATCACCAACTATATAAATATTTTTTTTTTTTACATCTTCAAAACATCATTGTCCTTTATCATGAGAGCCTTTGGAAGCATCACCTGGAATGGTTAGTAACAATACAGAAAAATATAAGAAACAAAGTTTCCCAGTAGCTAGCTATTACCATAAAAATATATCAAGCCATTCCAGATCCTTAAGCAAATAAAACATACGATTCAAAATCAATTAATCATTTATCATCATATTCAATACCATACCATTGTAAGAAATATGCACTGCACACAGCAATCATCAAGCCCATTCAAGGACTTATATCAATATCTAGATGGCCATCACAGATAATCGTACCTAGGCCTCATACAGCAATTCACTGTCTTCCCGGGGTACTCGAGCCAAAGGCCTAACACAGTATCACACTGTCTTCCCGAGGTATCTGGCCATAGGTACCGCACACAGCAATTGCACTATTATCCCCGAGGAACTCGAGCCATAGGCCTAACACAATATTTTACTGTCTTCCCGGGTTGTGCACAACAATTGCATTATCATTCCGGGGAAATCGAGCCATAGGCCTAACACAGTATTTTACTGTCTTCCCGGAATGCGTATACAACAATTTCATACACATTCCATACAATGGCATAAAATACAGAAAATCATGTAAATAGAAAACAGAGCTTAAGGATAAAGCTAGCTACCTTTTATAAGCTTCCAATGTGATGTTTCCTTTGCCCTCACTTAACAACTTCTTTACACTTCCTCTTGCCTTTCCAAGTTGTCACTCCTTAGTCTATACAAATACACATCATAGTTCTTATTAGAACATCATCACTTTCCTTAAATCTTATATATTCTTTACTTCCTCCACATTGATAGATGCACAAATGCATACTTAAATGCTCTATACTTTGTTTTCAGGCCTTGAAATGACACATATGAACATTAGAAAAGGATCCGGAAGTAAAACCATGCAAAACGTGAAGAATTAAAGCCAAAATGTTCACTTAACAAAGAACACGGGGTTCCCATACCCCGTGTTGAGTGCCGTGTTTCTTTTTGGATCATTTCGAGGCTTTACTGGCTTGCTCGGAGAAGAACACGGGGGTAAACACGGGCCGTGTTCTACCCCATGTACAGAACATAGGGTACAACATAGGCCGTGTTCTACCCCATGTATATTACTGATCAGCCTTCGTAAAAGAACACGGGGTGGAACATGGGCCGTGTTCTACCCCGTGTACAGAACATGGGGTACAACATGGGCCGTGTTCTACCCCATGTACATTACTGATCTTCCAAAAACACATTGAATGGCTAAATCTCCTTCCTTCCTTCCTTCCTTCCTTCCTTCTTTTCCATATTCATAGTTTTGGCTTCTCAAGAGGGAAGTTTCACACACACACACTTTCATACTTCAAAATTTCATCTTCCATAGGTTTCATAACTTATAAGAATTATTCTAATTTCATCAACTTAGCCAAATTCCAAACAAATCATGCCAATTCCACACATGCACCATTATGCCTTTAAAACCCAAGTGTGTACATCATGGTTTCTTGTTGTTTTTATACCAAACCAAAGCCATAGATCAACATAACAACATCCAAAATACCATTAGACATGTTCAAATCATTCAAAACTCCATGGTCAACCACCTTTGACCACACCAATATCAAGATTTCAAGAAACTAAAAAGAGTACATTAAAGAGCTCTTAGAGGAGAACATTTTTACCTCTTGGTGCAACTTGAAAATCCTCACTTGGAGCTCACCAAACTTGATCAAACTTGAGCTTTTCTTCAATCTAAGAACACCAATGGATAGAGCTTGATGAGAAGAGCAACTTTCCCTTCTACACCTAAGCTTAAAACTCACTATTTTTTGGTGAAAAAGCTAAGAGAAACTTTCTCTCTCTTCCTTCTCTCTCTCACACGTCCAAGCTTGCTCTCCTGGAGATTTCTGCAGCTTTTAGGAGAAATGGAGAAGAAGGTAGAGTTTTCATGAAGCTTCTAGGGGCATTTTGGTCCTTTTTGAGATTTCCAAGGGTATTTTAGTCCTTTCTCACCAATTAGTAAGGCTATTCTTGCCATTTTTTCCTACTAATGACACTTGTCATATGTCTATTGGTCAAACTAATTAAAATCACATATTTCACCCCAAAATCTTGGTTATTCATATTAGGTCCCAAATCCTTGGTTATTTACACTTGAACCACACTCGATTTTGCACTTTTACAATTTAGTCCATAGGGTTTCTGTCTATTTAAAATTTCTTACACTGTCAGACTTAGACAACTTCCCCTTTTAGGGTTTTCTAACCTCCTCTGATCATCTATACTGTGTATGAAAATAAATTCTCTTCCTACTATCCCTTTTTCCTTCAAAATTTCGTTTACCCTTACACTTAATTCCTTTCAACTTAATATTCACCCACCAAGCTAATTCAAACGTGCTCTTCATTGCTACAGCCTCAGAATTCAAAAATTCAAATAATAGAATTAAAAATTCAGGACATTACAATGACTACACTCAATTTAGAAATGATCATTATGACTGCAAAAGCTATAACTAGTAAGCTGAAAGGACTACTGGTTGTGAAAATGATGACCAGGGTTATTATTACCAAGATCATGACCAAGAGAACAAAAACCCTAACGGTCAATGCCATCCCTTTATCCTTATCATAATGCAAGTTCCTATTCTATAAAACTTCAAACCATTATCCAATTTGGAATTGTATTACGGGATAATTGACCTATAAGAGCATGTTGAAGCCTTTATGGTGGCCATGTTACTTTCAAGAGCTCTTGATGTAATCATGTGCCACACCTTCTCTATTATCATGAAAAAAGTATGTTTCTAATAATTTATAAGCCTAAAATATAGTAGTAAATTTTAGAGAATTTGACTAATCAATTCTTAGCCAATTTTGTAATGTCTAGAGCCCTGAAGAAAACTATATCTTCATTGATAAATGTTCAATAAGGAAAAAATGAGCCATTCAAAGAATTCCTTAAATGATTCAATCAAATATGTTTGGAGTTAAGGACTTGAAAAATGAAATTGCTATACATGCACTATTAGTTAGCCTTTGGACTAGACATTTCTCCAAATCTTTGGTCAAATTGTTAAAAAAAAAAAGCAACCAAACGGATAGCAATAAAGGAAATTGAGGCCAATAATAGACAAAATGAGAATTACGTTAATAAATCTATAAGGAAAGAAAATGGTAAGCCACCAAGGCAATGATTTTATCAATTTATCTATTTAAACATAATATTAAAGAGAATAATTGATGATGCAAAAGTTGTAAAACTAATGAAAAATAAACTCATAAAGAATATGTGAAAGCATATGCCACCCCCAAGATGACCATATGTTGTAAATATCACAAATACTAGTCTTATGATACCAAAGACTATGTAACCTTGAAAAATGAAATAAAAAAATTAATTCAAAGAGGCCATCTAAAGCTATATATGAAGAATAAATGGTTTAAAGGTAGTCAAAATAGACAGAATCAAGAAAGAAGGGGTAATTAGAAAGAAAAGAAATGAGATTTATTGCCTTCTCCTATAATATCCTCTTCTAAAAGGTAAATAGATAAAGGCAATGAAATTGAAAAGTTGCAAGAACTATTTGTTATGGTTAATGCTATTGCAATGGATTCACTAGAAGACCATAAAAAAAGGCCAAAAATGCCACATGAGGTCAATAATAAATGTAAAGCCAATAAAACCAAGGACCTCTTGTTCTATACAAATCATTTTCTCTAATGAAGATTACCTACCTAACTTTGATAAGGAACATGATGATCTAATGGTCATCACAACTATGGTTTGTAACTATACATTAAAGAGAATATTAGTTCATCAAGGTAGCTTAATTAATATACTTTACTTGGACATGTTGAAATGCCTTCACCTCTCTCTAAAACATATAACCCTTTATTAAGGAAATTTGATTGCTTTTTTGGAAAACAAGTACCAATTCAAAGATCAATAAGGCTAAGAGTTACATTCAAAAAATGGCTTACTCTTATTAACATTATGGTGAATTTCTTAATGGTTGATGCACCAACTATGGCTTATAATGCAACTCTCGAAAGGACTTCCCCTAATCAAGCTAAAGTGATTATATTAACACCCTATTTGTTAATGAACTTCTTGATCATGAGTAGGGTAAGACAAGTCAAGGCTGACTAAAGGACCACTAAGAAATGCTACATGATCAGTTTAAGCAAAGAAGAGACTTCTAGCTCTAAAAACAAAAAGAGACAAGAGATACCACCCTGGAAGAATGTTAATTGCAAGTTAATAGTAATTGATTCCTTTGATTCTTGTGAAGAAAAAAAGGAAAAAAGCCTTATAAGGATCTTCAATCTAAATGGTCATAGAATAGTTAAAGTAAGAAAGAATCTTCCTTAAAACTTTAAAGAAAAGTTAATCAGCCTTTTGAAAGAATACATTGAAATTTTCACTTGGATTGTTGCTGACATGCTTGGGATTAACCTAAAGGTCATGTGCTATAAGCTAACTATCTATCCATCAATCAAGCTAGAAAAAAAAAAGGAAAAACATAGTGTTAAGAGATTAAAAGTGATCAAAGTTGAAGTAAATAAACTCTTCCAAGCCAATTTTATAAGAGAAGTGCCTTATGCCACATGGCTCTTAAATATAGCTAGGCTAAAGAAAGTTAATGGCTTTTAAAGGATATATGTTGATTTTACGAATTTAAATAAAGCTTGTCTCAAAAACTCTTATTCTCTCCCTAATTTTAACCAATTGGTTGATAGGTCTTTCAATTTCGTGATCTTGAGCTTTGGTGATGTATTTTCTAGTTATAATCAAATATCCATATAGCTAAAAGATCAAGATAAGATTACTTTTATCATAATAAAGAGGTATACTATTACAAGGTTATACCATTTAGTTTTAAAAGTGTAGGAGTAAACCTATTGGAATATAATGAACAAAGTTTTCAAAGAATAGATTAGTCATAATCTAGAAGCCTATATAGATGATATGCTAATCAAATTGAAAGATCACTTATTAGATCTAGAAGACCATATAGAAAATTTTAAAGTAATGAAAAGCTAAAACATAAGGATTAATCCTATTAAATGTGTGTTTAGGGTAACAATAGGCAAATTTCAAGGTTTCATACTAATTGAAAGAGGTATAAAGGTCAACCTAGCGAAATACCAAGTAATCTTAGACATGAAGAGCCTTGCCACTGTAAAAGAGGTTCGACGGCAACATAGTTAGATTGCTACCCTTTCTAGATTTATGTTAAGTACCTTTCTAGACTCCATTTATAGTTTATTAATTTTTTGTATTCTTGTCATTAAGACATGGCACCTAATCGATCATAATTTAGGTCGATTAACAGATGCTTACCATTTTACAAAGTCCTAAAGGGATCCAAGGAGTTAAAATGAGATAAGACTTATGAAAATGCCTTTATTGATCTGAAATTTTTTTGAGCTAATGCATTAATTCTCTTTAAACTTGATCCTACTGAAATATTATTCTTATATGTGTCTACTACTAAAGAGGCCATAAGTGTTATTCTGATAAAAGAAATAGAAGGTGAATAAAGACTAATTTACTTAGTGATAAATTGCTACACAGTGTTAAACTTAATAATTAAAAAATTGAAAAGTTAACGTTTAAGTTGATAATGGCTTCTAAAAAGTTGAAGCCTAATTTTTAATCTCACTAAATAGTGGTTAAAACTAATCAACCAATCAAATTATTCTTGCATAAGCCTAATATAGTTAGCTAACTGGTGGTATGGTCCATGAAACTTATAGACTACAGCCTCATTTTTAAACCCAAAAGGGCTATAAAGCCTTAAATCTTGGCAGACTTTGTAGTTAAAATGACCAGATCAGAGGAAGCAATTATAGAATAAACCCAACTACTTCCATTCACTTGGACTTTGTACAACAATGGGTCCTCCAATAAGAATGGTAGTGGTGTGGGGGTTATTCTAGAGGATCCAGATGAAATCACTATTAAATATGTCCTTAAATTTGATTTTAAAACCAGAAATAACCAATTTAAGCATGAAACATTTATCACTAGATTAAAACTAGCCAAAAAAGAGGATTAAAAGTTGTAATAGTAATAACAATTCTCAACTAATGGTTGAATAGCTTAATGGATCATACAAGATGAAGGTCCGTAGTCTAATCATATATATAGAAAAAAGTGAAAGAATTGATTTCAAAGTTTGAGCATTTTGAAATACGATAAATACCAAAAGCCAAAAATCATAAAGCTAATATTTTGTCAAAATTGGCAAGTGCCAAAACATTTATTAATAACCAATTATTCTTGCAAAAGATAATCCATAAGCTAGCCAATGCAGAAAAAATATAGACAAAGTGTATAAACTAATCATCTTCCTGGATAGATCCTATCATAAGATACCTTGAAAAAGTTAATTTACCAACCAATCAATTAGAAGCTAAAAGAGGGAAAAAGTGATCAACCTTATTTTATAGAGGATGATTAATTGTACAAGAAATCATCCTCTCTACCTATATTAAGGTGCCTCTACCCTAATGAAGCAAGTTATGTTTTAACAGAAATACATGAAAGGGTATGTAAAAGTCATACAATGGGCTCTATTATGGCCCAAAAGGCATTACAATCTAGGTATTTTTAGTTAACAATGAAAAATGATTCCTTAAAGTTAGTAAAAAAAATGTAAATAGTACTAAAGACACTCCAACATATCGAGATTACTAGCTTCAAACCAAAAATCAATCATGTATCCTTGGTCATTTGCTCAATAAGGAGTAAACTTGTTGAAACCATTCCTTATTGCCTCTAAACAATTTAAGTTTTTAATTGTTAAAATAAATTATTTTATAAAGTGGATTAAGGTTGAATCCTTGGCCACTATAACTATTAAAAATACTTAGAAATATATTGTTTGCAAATTTAATAGTCTAAGAGTGATCATTAGTGATAACATAACTTAGTTCATTAGTAAAATTATCAAAAGGTCTTGTGAAGATTTAAAAATTATTCAAAAATTTCCATTAGTTGAACACCTACAATCAAATAAGCAAGCAAAGTTGGCTAATAAAATTATCTTGAAAGAGTGAAAAAAAAGATTGGAGGGTTCTAAGAAGAAATGAGTTGAAAAGATCCCGAGTGTTTTATAATCTTACAAGATAGCTACTTAGTCATTAACTAAGGAAACCCCTTTCTCCCTCACGTATGGTCATGAAGCCCTAATACTAATTGAGATTGGTGAACCAAATCAAAAAGTTAATTATTATAAGCAAGAAGTAAATGAAAAGTTACTAAGAAAAGGACTTGATTTACTTGATGAAAATAAAGAAATGGCCTTTATTAGATCTTATGCTTACAAGCAAAAGGTGGCCAAGTATCATGACAAAAAGGTTAAGCTGAGAGACGTTACCATTGGAACATTAATCCTTAAAAAAGTTAATAAGCTTAGAAAAGAACAAAAAGATAGAAATTAGTAGCCAAGTAGGAAGGACCTTATAGAATGATCAAAGATATTGGAATTAGGTCTTACAAGATAGAAACACAAGATGGAAAAATCCTACCCAAAATTTGAAATATTACCCATCTCAAAGAATATCATGTTATTCTTTTAGAGTAAGATTAATAGAATAAAATCTTGTACAATTTATGGCCACTTAGATAGCAAGAATAAAAAGAGAAATATTTAGGAAAAACTTCATCTTAGGCTTGCAACAAAGTTCTATCTATGATAAGTAAAAGTTTTACTAATTGATAAGCACCCATTAACCGAAAACCCAATAAAGTCCTATCTATGATGGGCAAAAGTCCTACAAGTCGATAGGCACCCACTGATCGAAAAGTCTTATCTACAATAAGCAAAAGTACTATTGATTGGTAAGCATTTACTAACTAGTGGACAAATAAAGTCCTATTTGCAATAGGTAAAAGTCCTATTGATCGATAAGCATGCACTAATCAGTGGGTCATAAAGGCTTATTTGTGATAAATAGAAGCCAAGATTGGTAGAAGACTTATCATTCAATAAAATTAATCATGGAATCTTGAACGAAAAGTACATACATGGTTAGTTTCTCATAATTCTATTATTTATTGTCTTCATCATTAGTTTGTATATAATAACCAAATGATTGAAGAAACCACTGCAACTACTATGTTAGTTAAAGTTTGACATGATGCATTAAACAACTATCAAGTGAATTGGTCAGTCAATCTATTAGCCTTTACTACATCCAAACCAATTGCTCCTAAGCATGTTCTTTGTGAAACAATGCTTAGTTTGTTAATGTCTATTTATTCATGAAAAATGATTTTCATAATTGATACTATATAAGTTATGAAAAGAATAATTATTAGATGAATAAATAAAAAACATACAAACCTTGGAAAAATAATCCACAACACAATGCATCTCTCAAAAATATGTATTTATCATTTATTAAAAAGAAGTAACAAAACACGATCCTCAAGTTAACCAATGAAAAGGGATATCGTTTAGAAAATCTAACTAATTACATACTTTTTCCAAGTTATCTAAGAAATTATGTCTAAAAAGTAGAAGAATCATTTTGAATGTTTTGATTTTGAAAATTGGGAGCATCCTAGCCACTTGAAGGGATTATATTATCCAATGTGCCTTGGTTGATCAACTTTAAAGCTAACTAATTGATCTTACTAACAACTTGTCTAGTTTTAGCTTGCTTTTTTTTATTGCTAATTTTAGCTTTAATGATCATATCAACTATATGATCGACCCCTTCAACTTTAATTGATTCACTTGTTCCCTTATCTCCAATATCAATCTCATCTTCATTAGCATCTTTCACTTCCTACTTAATAGATTTGAACTTTTTCATATGGGAGAAATCAAGAAAAGGAAAAAGAGCTTTTGCTTAGCTTTAAGCAAGGTTTCACCCTTGGATAAATGTATCTACTACAAGTTCCTTGAATTGCTTAGCCTTTTTAATCACTTCATCCTTAGACTCGATTGCTTCATAACAAGACTCGATTAATTCTTTAACTTTAGTTTTTAAATGCTCTTTCTCCTTAGCTAATAATTCAAACTCTCCTTTTAGAATAACTAGTTCCTATTAAACTAGTTAGCTTCATCCTCCTTTAGCTTCAACAATTCTATAGCCTTTCAAATTGATTGCTTAAGCTCTACATTCTTCTTATTAGCATTATTAATGTAAGTTAACCTTTTACTAATCAATCGATCTTTATAGCTAACCTTTCTTTAAAGTTAAGCAATTTTTACCTCAAAAGTTCTATCTTTAATCTTCAATTCTTCTAGAAACTTTGAGAAATTAGTTATCTCATTTCTCATCTACTCAAATCTTTCTTTATGTCTATAATAAAAGTTTTCATAATAAACTATTCTTTCATAAGTGATTAAATCCTAAGCATTTTACTTGTATTGTTACTTGATACCTTGAGTAAAAAACTTTGCAAGTTTTTTCCCTTAGTTATTCCCTATTTTTAAGAAATAATAGCTAACCAATTCAGAAAATGACATAATTAACACCATCTGAATAAAGGTTATCAATTAATTGATTAAGGGAAGAATTGACCTCTCTTAGGAATGTCAAATGAATTTCACTTAATTTGTTCCTAGGAATTGGATACTGCTTATTATAGAGATTAAATTGATCAATCAGCCTTGAAATACCAAGAATACTACTTTGTGAACCAGATCATTAGGTTTACCTTAACACTAATCCTTAAAGGAACAATCTTTCATCGATTGGCTCAGTAAGAATCTTTTCTAGCCTTATGGTTGATGGCTTTAACTAATTCTTCAATTGCTAAGTACCAATTTAAAAGGAATGGCATGCACTACCAAATTTCTTTTTTTCAATAGGTTGGATAGTTAAGTTGGTTCCTTTTTTGGATTACTCACTTGTAGTAAGTTAAACTCTTTTAAAGCTTCCATTTTGATGCCCTTTTTGAAGTTAGTTGACTTATTATGAGCAGTCTTCCTTAAAGTCTCACCAGTAGCAGATTGATCTCTTTCTTTTTTAGTACCTTTCATTTCCCCATTGATTAATTCAGCTAGTTTAACTTATTCCCTTATTATCTTAGTTACCTTTTCTGTAAGGGCTTTTTTCATTTAAACAAGTTTTAATACCAATTCCATTAATAGTTACTCATCCTCCAAATAGCTACATAGGAAAGAAAAAGGTAAGCAAAATATTGGTCAATTGTCTATAATAAATACATGCAAGAAAGAAAGAGGTAAACAAAATAATGATTAACTATTTATAAAAAATACATGCAAAAAGTTAAAGCATTCTAATTAATCAAATATCGATGGGACCTTAGATAAAAGCTCGTTGTATGTTATCCATAATTTCCTTATTAATTTTATCAAGTTTGATTTCTTTAGTTTAGGGACATATGTTTATAGCCAACCATACAATAAGGAATAAAGCCTTTCCATTTGGATGAAGCCAAGGTGGTCTTTGCCAAGTTGACCTTTCACCCTGAAATAATCTCTCCAATCATGTACATGTGAATTAAGATGATTAAAAATTAACTAACTAATGTAAGTCCACAAACTAACTCTCTGTGGCATAACAAAAATAATAAAGAAAGCTTTTCACCATTGGCCTCAACTGAACACTTAAACAAGTAATTCAAAATAGGAAATTACCAACCAATTGTTGAAGGATTATTAAGAAAAGGAAATATTCATTAACCATAATATAGCCTACAGGAAACAAATGAATGATGGTTTAACACCAATTTTCTCAATGATTTCACCATAAAACATAAAGTAATGTGTTGTGTCAAAATTGTAAACCTTTTTGTCTTCTTCTATATGTTCAAATCATATGTTGGCCAATTGTACCTAAGATGGTCAACCTTTTTGATAAAGCTCTATTATCTTTATTGGTTCTAACCAAGATATGGAAAAGTTGTACACTCTTATATCAAAACTCATAAATTTTATAATCTCCAAGTCATCTATATCATTCATTACTAGCTATTTTCCTTTCTCATCTTTGGAATCACAAATGATTGATGGAAATATCTAAGGAACTCTAAAGTTGCCTGCGAACACTAGATTAACCATTAAAGGCATTAGTTTAGTATTAGTTGATGTATCAATTAGTGTGCTGTTACACTTTCTTAAAGAATAGCTACCATTACATTTCCTAAGGTGAGCAATTGATGTTATTAGGTCCTTAGACATAGTAATTCCACCAATGTAAGAAAAAAGTTACAAGCAATGAAAAATTACTTGCAAAGACCAAAAAAGGTAAATTCACATTTTCAAACTACAAACACTAAGAACACAAAAAACAATTAGAAAAGTTTAAAGAGAACACTATATAGATTTCAACCTGATTATAGTCTGATTACAAAAACTAGTAAAAATAATCACTTGAATGATGTTAGGATGTGTTACCCGATTTAGAGAATGCAAAATTCTTAACTTCTAAAGTTTTGATGAAATGTCAATAAGAAGAAAAATCGACTTCATAATCAAATAATAGTGAAGTTTACAAATGACCAAAGTAAAGGCTAGGAAGATAATTATATATATAAGTTATCTAATGGTCTAGATTGAATTCTAAAAAATAAATCCAATTGTGAAACTATATAATCACAAGGATGACTATTTTTATCCATCAACATCAAATAGCCTAGAAACATAGTCACATAAATTACCACCTAATCCAATAGTTCAACAATAATAGTGATTCTTGATTTCCTTCCATTTATTGAGTCAAAATTCTTTATTTTGGAATTTGAAATTTCAATTTTCAAAACTTAAATAACACATCTCAAGGGAACTATCATTATCAGTAAAGACTAGTTAGATTGACATTAATTGTAATGCTACCAGAAGTGATGGTGGCATAGGTCTCGAAATGTCAAATGATATCCTCAATAGGTTGGTTATAAAGTGCTAATCACTTGAAAATCAATTTCATAAATCAGAGAGTGCATCTTAGATAGTTATGAAAAAGATCAATGATAGGTTTTATTATATCATAAATAAAAATCGATTGGTTTTGATTATTCTAATTAATCAGTCAAACCTCGCCACATTACTTAAGGGAAGGGCTAGATGATAACTAATCAATATTGGGCCAAATTGGCCTAACTAGAAGAAAATCACTTTTGTGGCAATCAAATAGATAGGCTAATTGATTTACAAAAAATCAAGCTAACCAATCAACCCATATCTTAAGAATGATCGGCCTATATCTTGCACCTATTGATTAATCAATCACATGTGTACTAGTCTATTGTAACCAAAATGATTATAGCTAACATGTATGAGCTGACATCTAGCTTATTTCAAAATTATTTTTTCATATCAAATGACCACTTTACCACATGTAAAGTGACTGATCTATTCTTCACTCGATTGTAATGTAAAGCCCTATGTAGGCTTTCTTAGCTCTTTAATTATACTTTTACTACTTTACCTTATTATTTTCTACTTATTCTCCCTTTAACGTTGAGTGTTGGGAAGCCTTTGTAGTATCCACCACTATAAGCTTTTTGTAAGTCTTCTTTCATAAGGACTAGTTAATTAGTTGATCATAGTGCTCCGTTATTCATAACCAATCTCAATACCTCTTGATAAACTCTAAAATATCATTAATGGAAGCCTTATATAAGTCTTTGTTGTATGTTTTTATATGTGTGTATAGTAAAATTATATGGATAAACAAAATACAATCCATCTAGAAAATGACATGAGAAAATATTATTAATTCAAGATTTTTTTATCATTTTTTCACATGTAATTTGTATATTATATTTTAATAAAACTTACATTATATATATATCCAATTATAATTATACTTATAGATAAATTGTAAAATTATCTATAAAAATAATGAAATAAATTAATATTTATAATATTATAATTTTTGTTCAAAAATTCATGAAAAAATTTACATAATCTAAAAAATTAACTAAGTGTATGATAGATTTTAATTTCATGTTTTATAAAATTTAAGGAGTAATTTTCAATTTGGACAAATTTTAATCACATCAAAATTGAAAGATATGTTTTGAATTTTTTTTACCTAATTATTAATTACCTACAATACGTAAATTAATGTTTTATCTTAGCCTTGAGCAACCTCAATCCTATAAAAAGAATGATGTTATCTATATTATAGAGATAAAGTAATCCAAAACTACAAAATCTTATATTTGTTTGATACTTGTGAAGTCGAGGATCAAGCATTGATCTACAATTGATTATGATTTCTTGACAAGAATTTTGAGTCTACTGGTAACATGCTTAAGGACTTGTGTCTATATATTTTATAATGAATCTAAATTTAATGTATTATATTATATAATGAACTTAAATTTTCTTAATTGTCAATATAAAATATTTTACACCATCAATAAATAAGAGAAAAATACATAATTAAAAAAGTAAAAGTAATTAAGAAATTTTGATTACAATAAAAAATTTATAATTTTTTAATAATATAACAACATATGAGTAAGTGATTATCTAAAGATAGTTTACATTGATGGTTGATTTAATTTAAATCCAAACAATTTACATTATTAATGAAAAAAATGACACATTATTAAAAAAAATAATAATTATGAAATTTTATTAATAGTAACATAGTTTTAATAATTTTTATTAACATAAAAATATAAAAATGACTGATAGTGTAAAATTAATTTATATATAATAAATCAATTTTAAATCTTGTTATAATTTAAAAATATTTGTATGGCTTTTAACTATTACATTCATTAATAATAATGCTATTTACATGCATGTATAGAAAATAAATGGCTTTAGTGCAAATTACATTCATTTCTTAAAGGTTTAGTGTAATTATACTAAAACCATTTCTATTTTCAAAAATATACACTAACCTCCTATGTTAAGCATGTATTCTCCTCCTTTGTTTTGGAAAAGAAAGGAAACTAAATGTATATATATTTTGAAATTAGAATGGATGTGAGTGTAATTAGGTCAAATTTTAAGGGAGTTGAATATAATCTACCTATTTTTTTAACAACATGCATTATATGTGGAGAATGCTTATTGCACTCTTTAAAAGGGAAGTGATCATTCACTTGCCTTTAATAAACAAAAGAATTCTATCACAGCTCAACTTTCAGATAATGTAACTAACATAAAAATACCTGACTGGTATTAATTTACTAGCCAGCTATCCTCACTAGCCTTTGTAACATTTCTAATTTTTTACCACTTAACTTTACTAAAGATAAACATAAGCATTTATAGAAAGTAGAGTTAGTTGCATGTGCAATTGAAAACTTTAAATATAATTTACATGCATAAAATGATTTATACATAAGTACTAAAGTTTTTTTCTTAATTAAAAGCTTATACATAAATACTACAAGCAGAAAACTTTTATTTTAACCTATCTTGTTTTCATTCAAGATCTTCCTCAAGATTAGATTCAATAGATGAGGAAGATAGAGAATCAAGCATGATAATAGAGGTAAAACTACTAAATATATTCTCCTGTGATTAGTTTGGTAAAATAAGGTTAATGACAAAATGATTTGATTCAAAATTTAGCTTTCTGAGTTCTATAGTATATCAATATGAAGTCTCATGAATCTATATTGGAATATAACTTGATAAGTTCCCCAAGGCGACAAGAAGCTCCTTGTATAGATATCAATCATTCTTTGGTGTTCCACATTCAAAATCTATAAATAAAAGATTAATAATAGAGTATGAATATTAAAATACTCAATGATTGACTACTTTTCACTCTGTTGTATCTGTTATAATATTTTTATATAATGTTCATAAGATTACTGTAAATAATTGCAATAATTGATATATAAGTTTTTCTTTATATCTTCAATTTAATCTTATCCCCTATCACTTTAGGTATTAAGCTATCAACTTTACCCCTCTAACCCTTACTACTTCTTTCATTCTTTGTGAAGGGTAAATAACTTCCCCCACAAATCAAACTTATGTTGAGTAATATTATGATGCCAATCATAGCATCAATTACTTATTTTAAATTCATAGGGTATGGTCAAAATACTAACTATACTATAGAATTTGCTATTCTCATTTGCATTCACGTTTCATCATCTCATGACTATGTAATACATTTCATAAACATTTTCTTTTTTTCTTTAATATTTTAGGATAAGGTTTAGGAAATTAATTGTACATAAGTTAGTAAATAAGATTTAATAATAAAAATTTAAATGATATGAAGTTTTAAATTTAGATTTCCTTATAATCAATATAAAATAGATAAATTACATTCAAATATTTTAAGATATATCTATATTATGCTTATTTCTAGAAATATACACTAACTCTATTTTTTTTTCATATTCACCCACTTTCATCTCTTTTATTTTAAATTTTAAACATATTATATTCCTTAATTTTAAAAAATAAAAAATAATATATATTTTTCAAAAAATAGATTATACTTGATTATATTTAAGTTAATCTTGGTTTAAAAAAACTATCTATATATAACATGAGTACCTAAATTTTCAACTTTTACATGTGCCTAAAGGAAGGGAAAAGAAAAAACTATAAAAAGAAAGTTTTGTCCATTTTGCAAAAGATAAATTAAAAAAAAAGTGCATATGGTGCATTTATTTTATAATGGTATGGATTTACATCATTGAATTAATGATTATAATATAATCAATTCTAACTAGAACTAATTATTATTTTTAAAATTAAGTAAATTATAACTATTAATTTAATTATATAAATTTATATTATTAAAAAAGTGGTGCACCATTAATTTTCTAAAAAATATTAAAAAAATTTATAGAACTACTTTCTTACTTTATTTCTTATTTATTTATTTTTAATTTAAGAATTGATAGGCCTCACAACTTTAATTAATGAGTATGTATCATTTGATTGTATTTCTTGTGATCACTAATAATAAAAAGAATAGTTATAATGTATTATTTTTTCAATTGTGTAGATTAATACCAACAAGATAGTGATTATGATTCAATTAATTTTACATAGAATTCATTACTATTTTTAAATTGATTAATCATATTAATTGATTTAGTAATATAAATTTATAATGCATCAAAGATTTTTCAATTATAAATTCAAAAAAAATAAAAGAAGACACTTTTTTTTCTAAAAATTTATTTTTATTATATTGGCTAATATTACAGCAACTACATATTTGTTTGTTGATATGTTTTTATTTGAACATAAAACATATATATTATGCACTAAGAAAACTTAAGTGATGTTTTATAAATGTTTATTACAAAGTTTTTAATTATAATTTTGTTGACCCTTGAAATTTTGGACCAAGAGGCAAGATTTGCCAAAGTTAGATCGGGTTAGTTCAACCAGCCATACCTTAAAGTTAAAAAGATTGGTATATTCACAGATAGTCAATCGGTTCAACCAATAAGCCTTCAAGGAAGCTATCTTCAACAAGGCTTAATGAACAAAGCAATAAAAAATGTTTACTTGAAGATAATACCATTAACATGGTTGAAACCACTAACAGTAGTCACCTATCAAGGAATTATAACTAGGTAATGTTCGAGTGTGGATAAGAAGAAGTAATCACCCTTCACATGGATGAATAGGAATCAACCACAATTGCCGCTCAAATGATGACTATAGATGAGATAATCACTTATACCGTGGCATTATAAATAGGACAAGTGTGATAAGAAGTGGCCCTATTTGGTTAAAAATTGCTATTAAAGAAAACATGCACTATGTGTCTTTAAACTTTAGCCATTTACTAGCTTATTTGTAGTATCTCACTGCCTTTCTCCATTTTAAAGTAAACTTGTTGTAATTCTTTCATACACTACTCTAGAAGGCTAGGATTTGGGTTTCCAACAATGAAAATTTGCATTTTGCAATGTTGATACACTATTCATTCTAACTTTTGCAAATAATAGTAAAATATTACATTTAGTTGCTTTGCTATAATATTATAAAGCATTCAATACTAATTATAAATTATTCTAACATTTCTTTCTTTCTTTGTATTCATTAATTTTATATTACTTCTTTATTTAAATGTCATAAATTTGTTTAGAACTCCACTTATGTAATGGGAAAGAACCTTTTGCATAGAAAAAAGTCAAATTGACATTGCAAATTTTCACCTAAAATAAATTATCATCCCTATTAGGACTCGATTATGGTATATAATTTGACCCTTTCAATTTATGCACTTAAAAAGTGGTACAATCTCACCATATATTATTATGGAACTAAAAATGACTTCTACCTCCAAAACTACTCATAAGAACCTTCCCTTCCAAGAAGTATTTGTTAAAAGTGTCAAAAAGCTTTAAACATAGAGGTAATAGTAAAAAATATAGAGCCAAATGATGTTGCAGTCCAAAATACAAATGATTAGAATAATAGTGCACCAAGTAATGGATAATAGAACAATAACATGAGCAAAATCAGCAAATCAAAATCAAAATTAGAGAAATGATAGCCAAAATAATAAATAGGCTGCATGTAATCAAAATTATTAAAATGCCTCTAATAATAAAAATGACAATAACAATAATAATAGATCAAAAAATAGTTAAACAAATAACGTTGGAGGGCTAATGGTTTGCTTACTAGAATGCTTTACTGCATGCCATAAATCAATGAAAATGATAGGGTGATTCCTTATAATGGTTTAAACATTCAGGCTAAATGAGTAAATGCACAACCTTCAAAGCTTGTTAAAGAATATACTAGTTATAAGCTTACTTCTTAAAATTTAACTATGCTCAAACAACAAATGGATGAGAATAAACTTGATATTGTATATATGCTTTCATAAAACATAACCACCATATCAAGATCTATCATTAATAATGTAGCTATTAGCTAACCCCAAATAAATCAAACATTAAAAAAGATAGTGCAACATCTTAATTCATAATAAGATGATGAATCGAAGAGAAAAGATTGAGACTAAACCAAAAGTTAAATTTAATGAAATTAAACGACCAAAATATGGCCAACTAAAACTTGCAAGGCATGGAGAGTAATAAAAAAAGGCTTAATTGAGTAGGCCCTAAAATAAAAGTGCATAACAAAATGCACATTAGCTAAACCAAAATTGGTCGAATCACTAGAATGCCTATTATAATTAAGGCCAAGATCAAAATATGCAATTCTTAATCAAAAGGTTGTTAAATTAACTAGGTGATCAAGAAACATACCTAAATTACCAGGGAGTGCTTCCCAAGTGGATACACCAAATTGAATTGCCCAGAAGGTTCAAGATGCTAAAGTTTACTACATTCTCTAGCAAAGATAACTAATCCATCATTGAATGCATAACTTAGTTTACAATTAAATGCAGAGAATTAGTTGGGAATTAAGTCTTAAAGTTAAGGCATTTCCTTTTGTCTTTAACTTAAGCAATTTTCTCTTGGTGTTTAAGATTTCCACCTAATTTAGTCTACTTATGGGCCTAAATGAGAAGATATTCCGTGATTAATTCTATCGAGAAGAAACTTGAATGAATTTGGTTGACTTTATGAACTTGTGCAAAAGTTCAATGGAGTCGGCTAATGATTACCTTTTTCTCTTTTAGCAAGCTCATGGTCTGTAAGAAGTTAGTGAATCAAAACATCATTAATGTTGCTTAGTTAGCCTAAAAAGTGTAGTAAATAGAGTAATTATAGAAAGACAAAGATATAAAACTAAAAAAGACTCACTTCAAAAAAGAAAGAATAGCCTATTTTAAAGAAGATGAGATTAATAACAATAGTGAAAATGAGATCCATGTAGCCAATCTTAAACCCAACCGTCCTTACACTTGCTCTTCATTGAAAAATGATAAAAAATAAAATAAAATGAATCATGTTAACAAAACACTTTATTCCTTTGATATAAATAAGGTTAATCAAATATTTAAATTTCTATTAAAAGATAAGCAAATAAAATTATTAGAAATTTATAGAATTTTATGAAAAGAAGAAATAAGAGATAGAAAGTATTGTAAATATCATAATATATTTGGCCATATTACTAACAATTATGTTTATTTTAAGGAAATGATTGAAAAGGCTATCAAGCAAGGAAAGCTAAAATTTGCCAATAAAGGCAAAAAGGTAATAATTGATAAAAACTCTTTTCTAATAGGGTCAAACTATATGGAGTCGATCAATGACTTTAACTTATTCGACAAAAAGGTTAATTTAATGGCTTACAATGAGACTGCTAATTTCAACCTATTCAATACATAGGTCAATTTGATGGCCTATTATGTGCTGGAAATCGCGCATCATACATGCACAGCGGAATAAAATTTTTGCACGATTTCCACCAAGGATCCATGCGAATATAGAACGCCATAGATTAGAGATTAGGGTTTATACCTTTCGACCAAAATCTTCTGATCGCTACAGCAAGTCTGATTTGCTTCCAAATCACGAACCGGAATAGACACTCGAAGATCAGATCACCAGTACAACGTTTATGTGGCTGCACCTCTGTGGTATCCACACGAACCCGTGAATCATCGATGAATGTCCGCTACACACACCGGTTGAAATTGATCTCCTTATATCTCGTAGTGCTAGCTACGCCTCTTCAGAGATTTTGGTTAAGGAGAGTGGCTAGGGTTTTTCTATGCTTTTGCTTGGGTGCGTGAATAATGAATAATCATCCTATTATTACCCCATAAGCCTATTTAAATAGGTGCATAGAAAAACCTAACCTATTTGGGCTTTATTCCATGTATAATTATGGGCTTACTATTGGGCCTTATAATTATAACATGAATTCCCAAATATTAAGCCCAAACAATTTGGTCCATTAATTCCAAATTCACTAGGCTCTAAGTGTGCGACCCTACAGGCTCTCATTACGTTGGTAATGACAATTAATCATATTAATGATCATAAACAATGATTGGTGTCTAGCAACACATCATTGTTACCCAAGTAATGAGAAAGTCGGTGATTTGACTAAACCTTTACACGTGATTATCACTTATGTCCTTTTGTCCTATAGATCTAGATTAAGCACGAGACATGGACCGTGTCATTCCCGTATAGCCCAATCTTGAGGTTTCTCGATTCCTAAGTAAGCTGATTGAAACAAATGTAATCGACATCTCATGTCAATTTATCTGAGCATGGCCATGCATTTTCTCAGCTTTACTTAATCAAGGGGCCCATAGATGTTACTCCTGTTATATAGGAGGGACAAATCCCATCTTGATCACACAAATCCCTCCGCATGATATGTGACATATCCAATATCTACCCTTGCATTCACTTAACCATTAGTGACATAGAATAGTATCAAAATATGAAACTCACATGTAGAGAACCTTGGTAATCTCAGGTCAAAGGACCATATTAATAATGATCACTAAGAACCACTTATGACACTCATATAACGATCCATGTAGTGTTCTTAATATGGGTCGGTCCAGTATACAAGTTCTCTAACTTGTACTCATGTGTAAACTTAATATCCCATATAAGTCTTCACACATGCTAGTCTTAACATATCAAAGCAACCTAATCCACAATGATATATGACTAGGGACATTTAAGAATACAATTATTCTAAGGTTATTATTATAATTAAATATATTACGCAGACAATATATATAAATATAATAATTGGAATTGCCATTAAAATAACATGATTCAAAATTACAATCACCAATATAATTGGTTTTAGGGCATATACACTAACATTATGCATATAATGCCCCATTCTTTCCCAAGATGTATCCATACAAAGGAGAGTTAAACACCGAATTCATCAAAAGAACGCAATATGAAGGAGAAATGTTGAAGATATGCCCTTAATGTGAGAAGTACTATAACAAATTAAGGGTTGAAATGTATGGTAAACAATTAAAAAACCAAATTGACATTGAAACATAAAAAATGGTTGACAAATGAGAAAAAGGCCTTTAAAAAGGTTATTGAAGAATTTAAGAGACAACAAGGGAAAGAAAAGTTTATGTTTCACAGGTTAGACCATAGCTAACTAAGAAAAGAAACTGAACTTTAAATTAACATAAAAAAGTTAAGAGGAGATCATCGTGATGGTCAATAGGTGTGAAATGAGTCTTATCATAATAGAAGGAAACCAAACTTAAAAGAAAGGAGGAATAAATGGTATAACCCTTAATATGAAAGACTTCTTATAAGAAACCAAAAAAAGTGAATACAAAGGTAAACCGAATATAGAAGAAAAGAGAAAAGGCTACTAATAGAGAATACCTTTTGCTTCAAAGGAATCAAGTGGAACCAAGAAGGAAAAAGAGAAGAAAGATAATATATTCTTTAAGCTTAAAACTTAAGGTTAGAAAATAGACCTTGATAGATATGTTGTTATAATATGATCATTATCTTTTAGTTCCACTAAAGTATATGGAGCTGAAGAATATTTTGATGATGATTCAACAATTATGGTAGTTGAATTTAATGAAAAAATGATTGAGGAATTTGAGCGACTAATCAAATAAATGAGAAATTATGTGAGACCTTTATATGTCAAAGCTCACTTGAATGGATAGCCACTAAATAAGATGTCGGTTAATTATGAAGCAACTATAAATCTTATGCTAAGATTCACCCTTATTTTATTAGGGATGCAACTGAAAGATATCATGCCATCAAACATCACAATGATTAATTTTAATGGAAAGATGTTACTTTTGAATGATGGTATTAGTTGACTTAAAAATTAGCTTAATAATAAGGCCTACATTGTTTATATTATTGCTATTAAAAGCTAACTACAATTTATTGTTAGGAAAAGACTGGATGTATGTAGTTAAAGCAATCCTTTTTACTAGAAAAAACTTATTTGAAAAGAGGATAGGATGATCGAATAGGTTAAGGCTAATGACAACTAATGTTACATGTAACAATACAATGATGACTTCAAAGTATATAAACCTAATATCTAACCTTTGCATGTTAGTTACTATATTGATCCTTAAATGGTCAGAATGTGTATTTTGGACATATCCAATTTCAAAATTATCCTAAAGGCTAAAATTATAAGATCAACCTATAATTTTAATGAACAATTTTTAAGAATAATTTTCTTAGCTATCAACCTATGTTGCTAAGCAAACCCAAACAAAGGATCTTAATTATATATATAATAACAATCCTCTTGGATTCTATGAGTCACCAATCAAAAAAGATATTAAGAAAATTGAAACTCAAGATCTGCTTCAAGAATTTAATTTAAGAATTGATAATAAAAGGCTAACTTCATTAGTACGACCTTATCATATAAAAGGCAATTAAAGAATGATTTTAACCTTACAAACTACCAATCTAGTGCTTTGCACTAAAGGTCATACTAAAAATCAAAGAAGAAACTGAGAAGCTATCGAAGGCCAATTTCATAAGGACCATCAAGTACGCATAATGGATATCAAATGTGGTATCTATCATGGAAAAGAATGGCAAATTATGGATGTGCATAAACTTCAAGGACAAAAACATTGTAACACTCAAATATATTAATTGACATATCTTCAAGCCATATGGTGGTAACCCTAATGGATAAGAATGCTTGTCATAACCAAGTGTATATAGTTAAAGAAGTTAAAGAAGATATGTTGAAAATAGCATTTCAATGCCCAAGTGCAATCAGTATCTTTAAATGCATTGTAATGCCTTTTGGGCTCAAGAACGCCGAAATCACATACCAATGAGCCATGAATATAATTTTCCATAACATGATAAGAAAATCCTTAGAGGTATACATTGATGATATGGTGGTTAAGGGAGTTCTTATGAAGTGCATTTGGAAAATTCAAAACAAGCTTTCGACCAAATAACCAAAGATAATCTAAAAATGAATCTCTTTAAATATACTTTTAGTATTTCAACAGGAAATTTCTTAGCTTTTTTAGTCCACTAAAAAAGGATTAAGGTTAATAAAAATAAAGCCAAATCCATAATGGGAATTTCAACATTGACTAATAAAAAGGAACTATAATGCTTTCTTGTGAAAGTCAACTTCTTAAGAAGGTTCATTTCTAACCTTTTGGGCCAAACCATAGTTTTCTTAGCCTTGTTAAAGTTAAAGAATAAAGAGTAATTAATATGATAGGATGAACATTGATGTGCAAGATTTTGTCTATATCATTTCTTTCTATTTTATGTCTTTTAGTATGTTACATATGCTTCATTTTATAGAATTGACCTTATTATGTGATTGGGTGTATTTTGAAATTATCTACTTAATATTGGATTTTTATACTATTTTAAGTTTTTAACTATAACTTGAGTTCTAGTAAAATTAAGTGATCTTTATATCTTTAGAAAGTTTAGAGGAAACTTTAAAACCTTTAGGGTTTGGCCAAAGCCTAATTTAGACATTTCAAAGGTAAAAAATAGTTGCGATGTTAACATTTTGTTTTTATACAAGTTGAACTAGTCTTAGTTTTTAGGTCATATTTATGGTTCTAGAGGTCTAATTAAGGCAAAATTAGCTCATAAAATTGTCTAATACTTAGCTCTAGAGGTCTAATCAAGATAAAATTAGCTCATAAGATTGTCTAATACTTGGCTTAATAACTTTCATGTTTAGGGTTTATACTACATCATTTGGATGGTCAAACATAGGTTGGAAGCTAAATGAAGAAAATTACTATAATAAAACATTGTTAGTACATTAAATTGCAAATTAGGGTATGAGTTTCTAAAATTAGTAAGGTCCTATTCTTTATAACCTTAAGAGGCATATTAAGCTAGCCCATTATGTTTTATAGCATAGGACATCATATTTAAGGATTTATACCTCTGATGTGCATGCCACAATACACCAAAATTGTATTAAAATTGGCATGTTGAAAAATAATGTTGTATAGTGACACAACCAAGTCGTACCCCTAGTAATCCTTTAATTGTATCTTTCCTAGATGGTTTCTAACAATATATGCACAATTGTTGAATTATTTATGTAAAGAATTAATGCAAAAAGAATAATAATATAATGCAAACAGAATGATAATATAATGAAAATAGAATGTGTGCAGAAACATAATCCAATATGCTAAATGCAGAATGCTATATTATGCAATATGCAAAATAGAATTAAAAATTGGGGGGAAAGGGTTGGTTACACGAAATTAATGTAAAAACAATGTATTGAATAAGCACAAAATAAAAGTAAAGCATAAGTAAAATTGAAAGAAACTTAATGGAATTAAATAGCTGATTCAAGGAAATTGAGAGCCCTAAATTAGATTAATCATATATCATTTAGGATTTGACTTTTTCTAATTAATTCTTCTACTTTGAATTATTCGGAATCCCTACAATAATTCATAAATTCTATGCTAGACAATCGCCTACGATTTGATCAATTAAAATTAGCTGAATTAAGCAATCGATATAATTCCTATGTTAGATTGAAACTGATTTAGAATTAGAATTCAATTGATTTGAGAAATTAAATTAGAAATCTTCAAATTAATCTCTCAAACTTCTGTCTCTATGTATAAAACTATGATTTATCAAACCATAATTTTATAACAAAACAGCAAAGAATTCAGAAACTACAAGGATGAACATCAATTATATCAAATCAACACCCAACACAAGGAATCTCTAGAATTCAACACAATTAAATAGAGAAAGAGGAAAATTAATTAAAAAAGGTTAATATTACAAAGAATGATCTCATAATCCTTAAGATGAGAGCCTCAAACTCCTTAAATCAACCACAGAAAATTAGCCCTCCATAGTTAGAAGATAAAAGCAAGAAGAGGGAGAAAGAAAATTGTGTTACTGATTATATGATTATATGATTGTATGATAAATTGCCCACCCCCTTATCTCTATCTATATTTGATAAAACCCATATAATCCTAATCCTAGTCCTCTTAGGATTACAAAAATTAAGGCCTTGCTAATCCTAGTCCTATTATGATTATAAAACTTAGCAATTTCTTCTAGAAGGTCCAGCAGTGAAATCTCACTGGTCTAACTTCCATCTAATGAATGACCCCAAAAATGAAATAGTTTCACTAAATTTTAATTTTATTTGTAGGCATGGGTCTTAGAAAAATTTAGGCACTGATTTCACCTTAATCAGACCTCTGTAGCTCTAGATATAGCCCAAATACAAAAACAGTTGGGATAGAATGACACCTTTAACTTCTCAGCCACTTTTGACCTCCAAAACATCTGAACTGGAATTGGACCAAAACATAAAAGTTATATATCACTCTTTTATATTTCCATTAATATAAAGTTTGCCTCAATCCAACATCCAGAGCCTAAGATATGATTGAAAAATAAAAATAGTATCAAAATTCAACATTTATCAAATAAATTCAAAAACTTGTAAAATCAATCCAAAATTATAAAACAAGGCCTATTCTGTAAAATTAAGCACATGTAACACCTAAGAGACATAAAATAGGGGAAAACAAAATAGTAAATATTTTTCTTATCAACCTCCAAAGGTAGGAACACACACATTTTAGATAACTTTTTTCTCTTTTACAAGTTTCTTCTTTTCATCCATGGAAGGCTAATTTTTAAATTGATTCAAGAAATGTGATGATCATATCGATTTGGATTATAAGATCCTAATCTGTAATCTTAATTATCATTAATTGATTTTCCTCTTTTCTCTAATTCTCTTATTTAATTGTCTAAAATTACATGAATTGGATATAGATCTCGTATAATCTATGTTCAATATTGTGATTTATGATTTTAATCTAGTTTTATGTTGAATTTTGGTTAGTCAATCATCATTCTTTACCTAAGAATAAAGGATTGAATGATTAGAGTAGGGGTTTCTGGCTTAACCTCTCAATTCAACTGAATTCTACTTCCAAATTGATCAAATACTAGATGATGGTCTATTATAGAATTCATTAATCATTGTTGGGCTTCAATATGATTCTAAACTAAGAAACCAAATGCAAATATTAAATTTGAACTAATCTATGATTAATATATTAAAGAGTCCTTAATTTTCTTAAATCGATTATGTTTTTACATTATTTTTCTGTGATACTCTATTTCGAATAGTAGATTTTGTTTAATTTTGAAATTAAACTCCCTAATTCAATTATGTTTAAATTCTTGCATTTTATTTGCATATTGTTTGTATAATTACTTTACTAGGCTTTCTTAAATTTCATAATTGCTTATATTCACTTTTTTTTTATTTTTCTTGGATAAACAGCTTTAATATTCTATAAACACAATTAGTAATTAAATGTGATAAAATTTATTAAGTGAATCATAAAGGTTCAACCTGGCTTTTTGCAATGTATTGCAAATTTTCTTCAAATTAGTAAATTAAAATTTAGATTGGCTACAATAACCATTAAACATCAAGCTAGGATATAAAGAAATATCTAAGTAATCCACTAGTAACATCTTCAGCTATTTTAAGTTGAACATAAAAATGTATGTCTTAACTTTAGACGATGTAATAGGTTATTTTTTAGTCTAAGAGAACGATAAAGGGAAAAAAGGCAATTTGTTATTTATCTAAAATGTTAAATGCAACCAAATATAAGTATTCGACAATTGAAAATTTATGTCTTGTTTTGTATTTTTCATGTTCTAAACCTACATATTATTTATTGTCAATTATTGTTCTAGTATTAGCCAAAAGCAATATTCTAAAATACATGTTAGCACGACCCTTAATACACAGCTAAGTTGGAAAGTAAGCTTTAGTTCTAATAGAATTTGCTTTACAATATTACCCTTTAAAAGTAATAAAGGGCTAAATTATGGTCAATTTCATAGTTGAACATCATGAACAACCTATTAATTTTATTGATTTAAAATATTATAAATTATATTTTAATGGTATTTGCCATAAAAAATGTGCTAATATGTGGATATTAATTATAATGTTGCAAGATTAACCCATCAAATTCACATTTTCATTGGATACAACATGTTTGAATAATGAAGTCAAATATAAAGCATTGATAATAAGCTTAGAATTATTATTAGAGAAAAAGGCACCTAATGTCGAAGTTTATAGGGATTTATAAGTAATTATTAAACAAATCTCACAAGAATATAAATGTATGAGTCCTAATATGGCTAAGCATTTGGCCATTTCGGATAGACTGCTATGCGAGTTTGATGATGTAGTCATGAAACACATCACTTAGGAGAAAAATAAAAAGTTAATGCTTTGCCTCAAATAGCTTTACGGTATAAGATTAGTAGTTCAAAAATGGTCAAATTAATTACAAATCAAGCATGCCTTGAGCCAATAGAGATCTAAAAGGTACTATGTTTAGGTGTTAACAATACCTTAATAGATTGGAGAACATCCTTGGATAAGTATCTTAATAACCCATCCAATAATGCAAATCAAACGATTAGAACAAAAGCTTTAAAATTTATGATGTTAGATGGTGAATTATAAAAAAGATGCTTCAAGGGACAATTGCTTAAATGTTTAAATGAAGTCAAAGTTATTTTCACCATGATAGAAGTCCACAAAGGAATATGTGGTGATCATTAGGCCAGAATAAAAATAAAATGAATGTTAACTAGATGAGGATTATATTGGCTACAAATGATTAAAGATTGTATAAACTATGCTAAGGATTATATAGAATGCTAAGAACATAGGCTAATTCAAAAAGTACCAATCATCAAGCTAAAATATATAATTAAACATTGGTCATTTAGAGTTTGGACTCTACACTTTATTAGCAAGATATACCTTCCTTCGACCAAGCCTTACCATTACGTTTTAGTAGTTATAGATTACTTTTCCAAATGGTTTAAAGTAGTTGTATTTAAAGAGGTCAAATAGACAAACGTGGTTGGCTTTAAGGAGAATAAGTTAGTGTGTAGATTCAATTTACTTAAAATAATAACAATAGATCATCAAACTATGTTCACAAGTTAAAAAGTTAAGAATTATGTTAAATTAAGAGGAATTAAAGTGTTGACATTTACACCATACTACGTCCGAACCAATGGTCAAGCTAAAGCTACTAATAAGTTAATCATCAAATTAATCAAGAAACATGTTAGTCAATATCGTAGAAATTGGCATCAAATGCTCAAAAATGAATGTTAGGCAATTTGGAGTTCACCATGGGATCTATTTAGTGTTGCTTCTTATAAATAATATGTGGACATGATATAATGCTAACTATTGAAATAAGAATGCCAGCCTTAAAGGTATAAAAATAAAATGAATTATCAAAAGGTGATTATCATAATATGATGCTTAGTGAGTTAAAAGAACTAAATGAGATGTATTAAGATGCTTTAGATATTTTGGTATGTAACAAAGAAAATTTGGCTAAACTTTATAATAAATATGTGAAGAAAAAAGGATTTTCCTAAGGCCAATTAGTTTGGAAGGTTATTTTTCTATTTTAAGTTAAGTTAAATTATATGGAATGCTCACCTCATTTAAAAGGACCATTTATAATTATTAAATGTTTCAAGAGGAACAATTATAAGATTAAAAATGTGGAAGATGATAAGGTCAAAACTATTAATGACATATTTAAAACTATATGGACCAAGCATTCATGAAGTGACCATTAAAGGTATCTAAGACATTCTTCTAAAGTTGTAATTAAAATATGAGTTGAAAATACGGCTAAAATATCCATAGAAGAATATCAATAAAAATAAACATAGAATTAAAATATAGTTTGAAACATTCCAAAATTATAGCCAAATTAGCTGAAGAAATATATCTATAAATTTTTAAAGGAAGATTAAAAATTAGCTCCAAAATTCTCTCATTCACTAAAATCAAAGTTCTTAAGTCAGACATAACTTTATGTCTACCCTCCATTGTAAATATCTTAGCATAAGTAAACTTATAATCTTTCATTACCTTCTTGGCTATCTATTAAAGTTCTTATCTTTTTAACCTCATAGCTTATCGTTTAAACTCCAAAGTTAGTTAAGCTTTTTTATATTATTTCAATTTTTGTTAAAGTAGTGAAATTTTCTCCTTTATATTCAATATTCTATCATTATAAGCTTAAAGTTCATTAGTAAAAAATTTTAAACACTACTTACTAGATTTATGAAAGTCAATCAATTCTTATTTACAATGATTAAGAGATTGATAAACCTTTTTTGTAGCTAAGTTTTACTTACGTCCATTAACATAAAGAAAAAGTTTTGTACCAAGTTAAGAATGTAAGACTTGAAGCCTATGGTAATTTAGAGGGTTAAAGTCTATGTTGTCCTTTAAAAGCTTCAAGTTCATCTTAAACTTTTCATAACTCTCTATTTTTTCAAATATAACATTTAGATCTTAAGCAAGAATTTTCCTCAACTAAGTCATAGTAGCCTTGATTTCTTCCAAGCATTGCTAGTCAAGAAGGAGATCTTTAGTTATTTAGATAGTTAATTAAATAGATGAATTCAAGTAATTACCTCCAAAATTTAAAGAGTTTAGAACATCAAATGGGTCCTCATCGTTTTCATTCTCCTTATCAAAAGTTTACCTTGCTAAGTTATGACTAACATTTAACTAATCATGTTTTGTCAAATTAAGATTAATGTCTAATTAATTAGGATCACCACTAATTGAATAGTCCTTAACATCTAATAGTCATATCCATTAACTTAGTTTACAAACTCTTATGTTTGCATATCTTAAGTTTATTTATCTAAAAGAATCTTGGTAGAAATTGTAGATAGGTTACCAACCAATTATTATTAGGGTTAAATTGTTTAGACTTTTGACATTAAATCAAAAGTCTAATTGATAGTCATAGGAAGGTCTTCCACCATCGGTTGTTGAGTTGCATTCTTTAGAACTTCTAGGGTTGAATCATAAGTACCCAAATAAGAGTCCTTTTAGATTTAGTTAAAGAATGGTTTTATGGCTATTCAACTATTTGAAAACATAAATTGTTTGTGTGTATGTCCTAAAAGCTAATCATAAGATGATTCTAATAATACACAATATATCATATTTTATTTTAGGTAATGCAATTATTATATTTTATTTCATTTTAATACTTACATAATTTATAATTTAATATAATAATTACCATTCCTAAAATGACCATATTCAAATATTATTATGAAAAAGATAATAATAATAGATCAAGACTTTCATATATGATAACTGATGATTATAAATTATGGATATGTCATATCAAGTTAATACATGGGTACATTGTTAGTAAATAGATGTACTGGACTGACCGTTATAAGAATACTATATGATTTATCATGTGTTATTATCTATTTTTATATGACCACATTACGCATAACCCTTTAACCTAAAGTCACTATAGTTCCCTTTATAAGAAGTCACACACTTTGATGCTATCCTGTGTCACCTTTAATTAGGATAATGTGTAGGGCATTGATTGGGTGTGTCACGAATCATGTAGAGGGATGTGCATGGTGTAGATAAGATTTTGTTCCTTCTATATAGAAGGAAAGATATCCTTGCACCCCTTGCTTGAGTAAGACTAAGAAATGTATAGCTATGCTCAAATGGATCAATATATAATATTAATCATTTGTTTATATTAGTCTACTTAGTATTAAGAAATATGGATTGAACATTAATGAAGATAATACATTCCATGCCTCTAGTTTGATTTGGATATCATTACAAAAAAGATTATGTTGCAAAACGTTGTTTATATATTAGGTGAATGTCTTATTATAGATATTCTTACTACTTGAGTAACAGTGATGTATTACTAGATGCCACTTACTATCTATGGTCCATAAATAGGTCATTGCCAATATATTAAAAACCTACATGGTCATATAAAAAGAGTAGAAATGAGATAATAATTAATTAGGTTTTAGTTGGACTAAAATCCTATTAATTAGCTTTATTATTGAGTGAATATATATTATTAAAGTAATAATATATATTCATATAATATATAGTATATTATGTGATATTATTTGATATTAATGTAATATTAGATAATTATGCCATTTGATATTAGATAGTTATATTATGCAATAATATTATTATCTAATAATATTTAATTATTAATATTAAGGTAATATTACATAACTAACTAATAAGCCATATCTCTCCTCACTCTTACTATGATAAGGATAAGATATTAATGATTGAGTAGGATTAAGATGGAAGAGGTAGTTTCCTAGTAAAATTAGGAAAAAGGCGTGTCTTGGATATATATAAAACCATGAAGGCATTACTTAAGGTGAAGTGAATACATACTACCACACTAAAACCCTATGGAAGAGAAACAAATCCTAGCATATTTATGGGAGGTTAAGAGGTAGTTATTCACTCTATGTGGATATCATAACGGCATGATTGCTTGTCTGTGCTTGTAATTTATGGTTTACACTCCAAAAGGTAATCCATGTGACATTAATTTATATTTTTGTGCATTATTCTAAAAAAAAATTTCTTAATTTTTAAAAAATTATTTTTTTACTACGTTATATAATACATGTGAAACCCAATATAAATAACATTAAGCAAAGAAAGAAATGAAAGTAAAGAGCAAAAGTATAAAGAAATATACCTCAGTAGGTTCAATTGTATGAGAATCTTTTCGCTAAGCCAATGATTGAACTTAGGGGTGCAAAAGGCTAGTTCTAGGTATTAATTGAAGCCATAAATGAAGAATATGAGAAATAGCCAAAGTCATCAATCTAACCTTTTTTAGTTTAGGTTTATTTCTCCCTTAACTAGTTTACTGCTAGTCGTAGTCAATTACTTTTCTTAGATTAAGAATGTTTTCTTTTTCGAGTTCAAATGTTAGTTTCATCCTCCTTGAGGAACATTTGGTCAACCTTATCATATTTTTTTCTTTAACTATTTGACCTATTAGGCAGTAAATTCTACATCAATCATGATAAAAAGGATGTGCTTTAAAGGTATGGTAGAATCTTCAATTGAAAGGAAAAGTCAATGTTTTACCATAGTTAGAAATAGTAATTTAAGTTATGAGGAGAAGATTAAAAAATTGCCTAATGGTCAAATTATTGTGCCTAAGGTAAGGTTTTGACTAGCCTAGCTATATATTCAAAGGAATAAGGAAAATAGTGCACTACATCACTCTAGGAATGTGTTTATTCAACTTTTCTAATTTTATATATTTAACTAAATTAAAAGAGGTATTAAAGAAATGTACAAATTTTGGTTGAAACAGAAGTTTTGTTAAAGCTAATTTAGAGCTAAGATCTCTTATAAAGGCATTAAAAAACTCCTTTCGAAAGGCATTTTCAGGATCTTCATTTTTCTTTTTTAAAGTCTCCTTGGCTTCATGAAGTGTAAAATTTATACATTTAAAATCATATTTAAATTTGTAATATTTTTTCAAAAGTTACAATCTCATTATAATGTATACCCATTATTTTCTTTAAAGCATATATTATTTATATAAAAGTAAGGTGAGTCATTTTCTTATCAATGATCATATCAAATAATTTGCTAGTATGGTTATACCTTTAGTTTTCGAAGAAATAGGTGCAGGCATGATAGAGAAAATAATTATACTATTCAAAGTGTTCGACTGGAGATTTGTTAAGGTCATTGATAGCATGTATTTCTAACATTTTTAAGGTCCACCTTTGAAAAGCCTTATTAATGGGGTCAAAAAGATAACCTTGGATGAGCCTAAATTGAAAAGCCAAGGTGTTAGGTAAAACCTTATAAGCCGAAAGGGCATTGTTATAAGCAAAGCTAATTAAAACTAGTTAAGGACATAAGAACTTTGTTCAAATATGTACACTTTGGGTATTGATTGGGTTAGATGGTGACTTAAAACAATTAACACTTTTAAAGTGAGGGAAAAAAGAGATTAAGTCATTTCATAGGATAAGTAGCCAAATATGTGTAAAGAATAAAGAAGAAATACTCAAACAATTCTCTAAGGGATTTTGATTTTAGGTTTCATTTTAGCTTACCTCAAGGTAATTATATACTTTTTACTAAGGATTTAACAAAAGCTTTTTTATTTTGTTTAATATCATCCCAGAAAATTACTATTGCCCATAATTGGAAAACCTAAAATGACTTCCTAGATTTGAAAATGATTTGTTTTATTGTAAATATCTGATAACCAAATTAATATTATAAAAGATATGGGCTAAAATAGAAGAGATTAAATCTACTTGTCAACATTTATGAAGAATTGTAGTTAGAAGGATGAAAGAAAAAGAAATCTTTAAGGAAAAGATATAATATAAGTTTTTACACAACTAAAAGATTAAAAATAATGTGTTTGGCATCACCAATAGTTGAATTGTCTACCCTTTTTTAGTACTAACAAAGGTGGTATAAGCCAAATTTTATTTTATTTTTTTATGATCAAGACTAGGACTTGATAAGTATTATTCAAAGGCATGAGGAAAGAAGAAAAAATATTTCTGATTAGGCTAAGTCTTGTAATAAATAAAATGTCAAAAATAAAAGGTCCAATTAATCATAAAGAGTATAAAGGGAATTGATCGAAAATAATCACAATGAAATAGTAGAACCCAATATGGAGGAGATAGCCCTAATAGGAAGCCTGGAAAGTTAAATAGCTTCAAAAATGCTTATAGATTTCCAAAAATCACCCTTTGCTTGTTAAACATGATCAAGCCATGATATATAGTTAGTTGAAAATCTAGCTACAATAGAGGGAAAACTATGAAAGGATATACTATCTTTGTTTACCTAAGGAAAAATGAGGATTATAGTATTAACAAATAAAGGACTAGGGGCAAGAAAAGAAGCAAAGTCATCATGGGAAGAGAAAAGCAGACCAAGGTAATAAAAGCATAGTCGTTCACCATCTTAAACAGTGAAATCAAAAGATTCAAAGAGTACTTAAAGCTTTAGAATCTTAAAATTCGGCAAAGATAAATGTATGGCTTTGAGAAAGTTTGAGGATTAAGCAAACTAGTTTTGTTACTTAAGATTTTACCTAAGAGTGGGTGAATTGATTTTTAGAATTTTACTCAAATTAAAAGTAATTTCATCAGTTTAATAAAACTTCAACAATCAATTTAAAATAGAAAATAATAAACTAATGATTATTCAAAGTAATGATTAAGATTCTATTAATCAAGTATGATAGAATCACTACTTTAGTTAGAAAAATAGAGTATAATGTAGATAAATAAAAAGATAAGGATAAAGGGAATTAAATGCAATGATTTATAGTGCTTCAACCTTGAAGATCTAACATTCCAAGGAGTATGTCTACTACCAAGCCTATCTAACTTAGATTTCAAAAAAAAAATCCACTATCTCTCCAAGTTTGAAAGACACTTAACAAAGTCTCAGTGTAATCCTTTAGTTTTATCTAATCCTTTTGGGATTCCTCTTTTAAAGAACTAATCTATCAAGAGATTATTGATGTGTGTCATAGGAGTCAATCACAAAGATGATTGTAATAATGCACAATGTATTATATTTTATTTTCTAGAAATGTAATTATTATATTTTATTTTCATTTCTTTATTATTATTATTTTGCGTAATTTATAAATTAATATAATAATTATCCTTGGAATAGTTTTATTATTCCTAAAATACCCCTAATTAAGTATTATTACAAAAGAGATAGTAATAATATATCAAAACTAGCATGTGTAGTGATTGATAATTATAAATCATGGATATGTGATATTAGGTCGATACATAAGTATATTGTTAGTGAACAAATGTATCGGACTAGCCCGCAATGAGAAAATTACATAGATTATCATATGTCATTAGTTATTTTCGTGTAACCACAATACATGTAGTCCTTTGACCTGAAGTTACTATAGTTCCTTACATGAGGAGTCACACACTTTGATGTCGTCTTGTATCACCTTTAATCAGGATGTATTATAGGACATTGATTAGGTGTGTCATGAATCATGTGGAGGGATGTGAGTGATATAAATAGAAATTTTGTTCCTATTACATAGTAGGAGTGATATTCATGGGCCTCTTAATTGAGTGAGATTAAGAAATGCATGACCATACTCAAATAGATCAATATGAGATATTGATCATTTGTTTAAGTTAATCTACTCAGTATCAAGAAATATAAATTGAACATCAATAAGGATGACGTATTCCATGCCTCTAGTTTAATTTGGATATCATTACAAAAAGGATTATGTTGCAAAGTGTTGTTCACACATTAAGTGAATATTGAGTCACAGAAATTTCTTATTACTTGGGTAGTAGTGATGTATTGCTAAATACAACTCACGGTTTATGGTCCATAAATGGGCTATTACCAACGTAGTAAGAACCTATAAGGTCACACAAAAGGAGTAGGAATGAGATAATAATTAATTGGGCTTTAGTTAGACTAAAATTCAATTAATTAGGCTTATTTTCATGCATATATATTAAAATAATAATATATTTTCATGTAATATATGATATATTATGTGATATTATTTAATATTAAAGTAATATTAAATAATTACGTTATTAGATATTAGATAATTATATTATGAGATAATATTATTTTTTATTATAAGATAACTATATGCCATGTTAATATTAGACAATTAATGGATAAGTCTTATCTCTCCTCACTCTCTCTATGAAGGATAAGGTGATAGTTATTAAGTGAAATTAGGATCTTGGAAGCATTATCTTAGTAGAACTAGGAATGTGGTATGGCTTAGTTCTATAAAAGGAACTTGAAGGCAACACTTTTAAAAACACACACATTAGCTGCCATCAAACCCTAAATTACTTAGAACAATGCACTAATTCTAATCCTAGAGAGAAAGATGTATCCTAACAAATTTGTGAAAGGTGAGAAGTCTTTGTTCACTCTCTGTGGATACTATAGAGACATTGTACCTTCCGGCCAGTATTTGATTCATGATTCATCTCGATCTCTCAAAGTTCTGCCCAAAAAGAACATGAGCACACAAAAGTTAAAACCCTAACATTGATTTATGCCCTTTTAAATGGATCCTTGGTGAGTTTCAGATAAAAAATTTTGAATTTTCACTGCGTATGTTAATCCGAAATCCAATAGAGATTCCACACTCTTGAATATCCTAAGGATACCTTATCCTAACACACAACAAATAAGCATTTTTGAACTTTGAAAATGGCTTACAAACTCTAAACGTTTAAATATACAATGAAAAGCTAAGAAGAGGAATCTTGATTTTGTAAATTCAAGGGATTTACAAGATAAAAGAGCAAAGAAATAAGTATCTTATGTCTATGTAACAATAAAAGGCTTTTTTTAAGTTTTGAAATTAAGTTGAAATCTTTATATAGAAGTAGGAATGTTTAAAAACCAATTACACACAAAATATAAGCATTACATAAGCGTTAGAGCTTGATGAATTAATTGTACAATCGATTCATTCAAGCTTCACAAGTTTAAAAATATCTTGGTGAATCAAGTGTATGATCACTTAACTATGCATTTTGGAAAATTATTTGGTGAATTAATTATACAATTGATTCACTTGGAACTTATTTTAGTTCTAGATGCATAAAATTGATTACACAATCACTTCTACTAAGGAAACTTTTCAAAAAGAAAAAAAAAGGATGGAAACCTTAAGCTGTATGCAAAATTGATTATGCAATCAATTCATGCTACCTTAATTCCTCTTTAAAAGCTCAAAATCAATTGTGCAATTGATTTAAGCTAGTTAGTTTGCTCTCTGGATGCTTAGAATCAATTGTGCAGTCAATTGATTCCCCTCAAACTTAAAATTTTTTAAATTGATCAATAAAAATAGTTTTTTTTCCTTAAAATTGATTCCAACTTCATCAAAGATTATTTTAATATAAGTTTTAATCTTAAAACCATGTTTTCTCATGAATTAACATTTGAACCCACTTAATTTAATTTTCCTTTTGTACAATTGGTCCTAAAAAATAAAATTCTAATTATGTCTTCAATGGTCTCCAATCTTCAATTTTGGATCAAAAGTAATGAGTGTCTTTTCATTAACTCGAAAAGGATAAAATGTTTTGTTATCATTAAAACATTTTTAAATGGGGTTAAAGTTAACAATCACCCTTTTTTGGTAATGATAAACCATTTTAAAATTAAATTAAGCTTAAAAAAATTTGGCTCCCCCTATTAGGACACTTCCTATCAAAATTTGCATGAAAAATTTGTAACATTTAATCTCAAGTTTACCTTACATTACTCTCCCCTTCTTAGCATCAATCTAAAGAAAACATTCATAAAGAAAGTAATATAATAATATTTAGAAACAAGATATATCTATAAATATCCAACAATAAAAAAATCTAACAAATGAAAGCAAAGTAGTTTATAAGGTGTAACATAAAATAAGAAAGTTTTAAGGGGATAGATATCTCTAGTCATCTAAGTTGTCCTTAGCATCATCTTTCTCTAAAGCAGTTGCCTTACTATCACTTTCTTCCTCTTCAGCTTCTTCTTCAAATGGAACAGCTTCTTACTTCCCTTTACTCTTTCTTTCTGCCTAAGAAGAATATTCCTCTTTAGAACTATCCTCCTCTTCTTCAATAATATTAAGTTTTTCCTTGAGCCTTTTGAATTGGTTCTTGATATATGATTTCAAATCCTTTCAAATTTCTTGATGCAAGACAATGATATAGTTCTATAAAGCTTTTATTTCAAACGTTCCTATAGTGTCTCCCCTTTCAGTGAATTTCCATACACCCTTTATTTCTTAAAAGGACATTTGTTTCATGTTCTTCACTTTCTTTTTCTTAGATTCCTTGAAATTTTCAACCTTAGCCTTTTTTTTTTTAACTCTAATGCTAAAATTTTTGAAAAATTCTATGAGGATCATGCCATATGGTACAAAATCTTTATTGGTATAGGAGTGAATGTAAGGGAAAATGTGGTAAGGAAAATTGCTAGGAATATTCTACTTAGTAGCCCATATCATGAACAATTCATGATCATCTACTTAGGTGAAATTGTATTGCTTTGGAAAGATCACCTTGGCAATGGTATTATGTAATATTCGATCCTCCATGGATAACCCAATGATATAAAGCTTATTCTTGCTAATTTTTAGCCGAGAATAAGGCTAAAGCAATCTAATTGCTATAAGCTTTGAGTAATTAATAGTGTTAGTAGTACTAGTGTAAGGCTCATTTAGATCCATATCAAATGCTACTACCAATTCAAGAATATTCATAGAAAAGTATTCACCCTTCACTATAATGATCAATTCAATGAGACTTTGTTAACCACTTTTTTTCATATTTGCATAAAATTGATGAATAAGACTAGGATATATTTTAGCTAAGTACCAACAAACTTCAATAAATTTAAGTGTTCTAGTAAATGATAAATTTCCAAATTTTCATTCTTCAAAAACCTAATATTCTAACAGTGTCCAGGCTTAATTTCTTTTACCATGCATCTAAGAAATCTTTCAAAGGCGATTACCTCAAAATAATAAGTCTTTTCAAGGATTGTATCAATAGAAGGAAGAGGTTATGAGGTGATCCTAAAGCTTTGTTTTTCTCCTTACTTGATTCAATACAAGGTTTTTTTGGAGCCATGCTTTTTCTACATATGCAGTTGTAGATGATAGAAATTTTAGAAGAAAAAATGTGTATAGGATGATGAATATGGTTTTATGAAGAGATTTGGCGAAAGGTTTTGAGTTTTTAGGAAAGATGATAGAGGTAAGGTTTGAGGTATGATTATGGTAAATTTTAATTTTAAACAATAGAGAGGGTTTTGATTGGTTAAAGTGTGAAAGAAGTAGTTGGACAAGAATTTAATTAATCAACTTTAATGGATTTTAATAAAAAATAGAGGCTATAGGAAGATTGCAAAGCAAAGCACCGAACATGTAGTTTGGTTCCAATGAAATAGGGCACATAAATGTGGAACCCAAAACCACTCAACATTTATATAGGCATCCTTTGGAATTAATTGCACAATCAATTCATATATGAATATATTTATATGTGAATTGATTTAGTACTCGATTCATAGTGCAAAATTTTGAATTTCTATATTTCCTATCATGTGTTTAGAATTGATTTATAATTGATTCTTGGCTTCCAAAAGTAAGCACTACCTTTCAGAATCGATTGAACACACAATTCTAACCACTAAATCAATTAAGCACTTATTTCTAGCTTTTGAAACCATATTGCTTACTAAATTGATTGAGCAGTCAATTCTATTCATCCAAAAAACTATAAATTTGACACTACTAATTCCAACTGATCCTTAACAAAGACCTTTGATGTCGTAATTAGGGGTGATCAGAATCTGAAAACCCGAAGTTGCTGGTGGAACCCGAGCAGAAGCTGGCTATTGGGTCGGTTCGGGTTAGGTCACGAGCAATGGCAGGCTAAAAAAAAGAGCTGATACGGTGTCAAACGGTCAGTCTCGGGCACAAGATTTGCAACCCGTATTGCCCCATGCCCGATCGAAATACTTCTGGAAACTTACATATAAGAGTATACGGCATCGTTTCATCAACCTACTTAAGGGGAACTTCAGAATCAGAAGTCGAAGCCCTAATCTTCCTTCACAGATTCACTTCCCCATTCAGCGCCGAATCCTCTGAGTCTCTGTCTCTAAGACTCTGACTCTAGGGCTTCCATCTTCATGTTCATGGTCAGCAATCAGTTCCTCTAACCTTAGGTAAGCTTTCATTTTCTCGTTCAAGAAATTTGGTGTCTGATCTTGCTTTGTCTTCGGTGCTTTGATTTCTTTTTCATAAATCTTTTTTTTATTTCTCCTTAATCCGTCTGACTCTTGTTTGTTTTTTTCTGTATTAGTGTTAAATCCTCTCTGTCCCTGACTCTAGGCCTTCGATTTTCATGGTCAATAATCAGTTCCTCTAACCCTAGGTAAGCTTTCATTTTTCCGTTCCAGAAATTTGATCATTGATCTTTTTTACTCTTGTTTGCTTCTTTCTGTATCAGCGTCGAATCCTCTCTGTCTCTAACTCTGGGCCTTCCATCTTCATGGTCAGCAATCAGTTCCTCTAACCCTAGGTAAGCTTTCATTTTCTCATTCCATAAATTTTGTCTCTGATCTTGGTTTGTCTTTAGTATTTTGATTTGTTATTCGCAAATCTTTTTTTTTTGTTTCTCCTTCATCCATCTGACTCTTGTTTGTTTCTTTTTGTATTAGATTGCTTACCAAGGAGTTAACAACATTTTCCTATAGCTTACGCTATCGCTGGTGGAGTTTGACTCATTGTTTCTGTCGTTTCCTTGACAAACGGTTTCTGTTTATTGTTAAATGTAGTAAGCATTACAATGTTGCTTACCAAGGAGTTAACGACATTTTCCTATAACTTTTTCTTCACATCAGTGTTTCTGTTTATTGTTAAATGTAGTAAGCATTACAATGTTGGTGCCTATTTTTTATTATTAATTTGTTCTCTGATTGCCCTGTTCTTTAGTCATGGATGCTTTGGATTTTAGATGCTGCATTTTTTAGTAGTTCTTAGATATAACTTCATATTTTGTATTTACTCTTGCTTGGATTTAATGGGTTTGGATCAGGTTTTCAATTTTCAATGTTGGGTTTTGTTATTTGTTTTTATTTATTTTTCATTTTTAATGAAAGTGCAAGTTCGAGTCTACAGTGGTACTAGGTTGAAGTAATTGCAAGTTGTAGTTCTTGAACTTCTATTTATGTCATTGGTATTCTATTTCTTTGTAAGTATCAGAAAATAGGCTATGGAGTTTGAAAGACCTCGGCCTTATTACCACCTGTAACTACAGTATCCTAATATAATACACTTAGATTCAAGATTAAGTTAGGCATATAACTTGAGAATTATTAATTAAATATAAAATAATAAAATAAATTTATAAAATTTAATTTAATAAATATATAAAATCTTTATTTACTACTAGTTTTGCTTTTAACTTTGTTGTTTACTGGTCCACAACTTATCCACTTATATCCAACTTAAATTTCTAGTAGTATATTTGGTATAGCCCACCCTATTATCAATGTATTAAGTCAAAACATTAGGTAATATATGTATTAAGTCAAAACTCTTGGCTGCTCCTTACTTACACCCATTGCCCAAGTGGCAAAGTAAATATAATTGCTGCTTATTTGTTTACTACATTGGACTCCTTTTTAAAATTTTTTGCTGCAACACCAGCCATTGATATTTCTGTGTTCACTCCCACTCATCCAATCATTCCGGTTTAAAAATTTTCTCAATCTAGAAGTTAATAGTGAATAGATTATTCTTTATCTAATAAAATTATCTATAATAATAATCATAAGAATAAAAATGATAAAAAAAATAACAGAGGTAACTAAATTTTTATAGGCAGTTTTTTTATCAATATGAGAAGAGACAAATCATATCATAAAGAAACATTGGAAAGTAATATCATCTGATTCTATTTGAATGGATTTTAAGCAGTGTTAATTTTTCTTTTAATTAAGTTTCATTTCTTATGCATAGGAATTAGGATAAGTATGTATTCAATCCTTACTTTCATTCCTTAAAAAGAAACGAATGTATAAATAGCTAATACACAATCTCTTGTTTATTATGACTTATGAGTGTTTACTGTAATTGTTAACTATTAATTCAATTTTTCTAATGCTGTTAATTTCTAGTGTCTCTTTTGTGAAGATGGAGGCTCAAATAGAGAAAGAGCCTACAATTACAACACAACCAATGGAAAATACAGAAAAAGCTAAAGAGGAAAATCCAAGTGGAAAACCAACCAAATCTGGAGGTAAAGCAAAATCCAAATGTAAAATTGGAGTTAACTCAATCCAGATGAAGGCCAAAAGGAAACCTGCTGCCAATGGAACAAGGCAAATTGCAATGGCATGGGACCATTTTACAAAGGTTCCAGATTCTGAGACTTCTGAGCCTATGGCAGCTTGCAACTATTGTGGGAAGAGGTACTATTGTGATACTAAAGGCCATGGGACATCAAGCTTGAATAGACATCTTAAGGTCTGTCCAAAATTCCCCTATACCTTAATATTTGACCCTTTCTCAATCAGTAATTTCTTTTGAACCTAAAAAAAAGGGTGAAGGAAGTAACATGAAATCTGCTCCTCAAGTATGTGATATAGATACTTGTAGGAAGGCTTTAGCTATTTTTGTAATTGTTGATGAACAACCATTCAAGGTTGTTGAGGGATGGGGGTTTAAGTATTTGTGTAATAAAATGCAACCTCAATTTCATGTTCCATCTCGTCATACTGTGGCGAGGGATTGTTTTCAACTTTATTTAGATGAACAACATAAGTTGAGACAATTTATATCTACAAATTGTGCTAGAGTGTCTCTTACAACAGATTGTTGGACATCACTCCAAAATTTAAATTATATGACACTTACAGCACACTTTATAGATAATAATTGGAACCTGCAAAAAAGAATTCTTAACTTTTGCCTTATTCCTAATCATAGAGGGGAGACAATTGGAAAACATGTTGACATGTGCTTGAATGAATGGGGAATTAGGAGTCTTTATACAATAACAGTAGATAATGCATCTTCAAATGATGTAGCTGTAGCTCACTTAAAGAAGAGGTTTAAGAATTCAAATGGTTTAGTCATGGATGGTGCTCATTTGCATATTCGTTGTTGTGCACATATTGTCAATCTAATTGTCAATGAAGGTCTAAAAGAAATGCATTCATCCATTGTTGCTATTAGAAATGCAGTGCAATATGTAAAATCCTCTCCTTTTAGGTTGACTAAATTTAAGTGGTGCATTGAACAAGCTAAAATTGAATCCAATGGTCTAGTTTGCCTTGATGTTCCAACTAGATGGAACTCAACCTACTTAATGTTAGAATCTGCCCAAAAATTTCAAGAGGCATTTGATGGGTTAGAAGATGATGAGTCAAGTTATAGGGATTATTTTGATGAAAAGACAATAGGTCCTCCTTCTATGGAAGATTGGAAAAATGCAAATATTTTCACTAAATTTTTAAAAATCTTCTATGATATGACTTTTGAAGTGTCTGGTTCACTGTATATAACTTCAAACAATGCATTTCCTCAACTTGCATTGATCAAAAGTGAATTAGTGAAATGGGGTTCAAGTGATGATGTTGTATTAAAGGGGATGGCCATTGAAATGAAGCGAAAGTATGACAAATATTGGGGGAAAGTTGAAAATATCAACCCTTTGTTGTTTATAGCTAATATTTTGGACCCAAGGTACAAGCTTGCCTATGTCAAATGGTCCTTTGATGATATTTATGATGTTGTGACTGCTTACAACATGACTTGTAAAGTGAAGGAAGACTTACAAAAACTATATGATTGGTACAATAATATTTATGGGCAAAAAAATTCTTCCAATGAGGCTGTTGAAATATCACAAAATATGGGGAATGCTACCCAAGAAGAGAAACAAGCCCATAAGGCACGGACTGCTGCTTTTAAATCTCATTTGAAAGCAAAAGATTCCATTGAAGCTAAAAATGAGATAGAAAGTTATTTAGCTGAACCGTGTGTGGATGGTGATGAGTCCTTCAGTGTCTTAGAATGGTGGAAAGCAAATGGTTCAAGGTTTCATGTTCTATCATACATTGCTAGAGATGTGTTTGCTGTTCCTGTTTCAACTGTTGCTTCAGAGTCTGCCTTTAGTACTGGAGGAAGGGTCTTGGATGTTTATAGAACTTCACTATCACCAAAGACTTGTGAAGCTTTAATCTGCTGCCAAAACTGGATAAAACCCACTTTATTTCCATTTGAGGATCGTGAATATATGGAAGATTTGGAGAGTTGTGAAAAGATTGAGAAAGGTAGACAAATAACTTAATTTTAATTAATGTTATTTTTCCTAAATAATTAAGCTTTTGTATTTTTGCAGAACTTGGGGATGTTGGACAGCAACTTACAGCATTAAAGCTCCAAGCAAAAGAGCAAGGGCAGCAATCTATGGCTGTTGATTAAATATGACAAAGTTGGTAATTTAATTCATATGAGTTATATTTCTCATTTTGTGTATTTTTTCTACTTTATATTGTTTTCATCAAAAATTAATCTTTGTTGTTTCCTAGTTTGCTGTATTGATTGGCCTACCAATTTGTTATATTCTTTCATTTGTAATGTTATGTTATTGGTGCTTACTACTTAATTGCCATTAATTTTTAATTTAGTTCTAATATGTTTATTTTTATAGATATCAAAATGATAGTGGCAGCAGAAGGTAGATAGTAACAAATGCTATCATCAGTAACTTTTTTGGTTGTATATGATTTTTTGTGTAAGTATGATTAGGGTACATGGAAAATGTTTGAAAATGGAATTATGCCTTTGATATATATGATTTTTAATTCAATTTTAATGTCTATTTTTGTAGGTATTCAAGCTGACAGTGGCAGTAAAAGGTTAATAGTTAACAGATGTTGTCATCACTTTTCAGTAACTATTTTGGTTTTCTATGATTTTTGGTGTAAGTAAGGTTGGGGTACATGGAAAATATTAGAAAATGGAATGGTGCCTTTGTTTTGGTGATAAGGCACTTTAATTCTTTTTGTAAGTAAGGTGCTACTGCTTATTAAGGGTACAGTGAGTTAGTAGTTAGCACTTAGAATCACAGTCACAGGTGTAAACATTCTTGTGTGTTTGGACTCTTTTTTGTCTATAAGAGTCATCATCAATATTTTGTAAATGTACTGATGTCTAATGTAGGAATTTATACTATCGAAGTTAATTTCAGTTCTTAGGAATATCGTTTTCATTCACAGGTTCCCTTTATGTATGTAGGGATTTATATCTTCCTACAAATCCTTACACAAGTTGGAAGGCTAGAAATACCTTCCAAGGATTTATATTCATAGAATCTGTTTGTTTTTTATTTGCAAGGAAAATTATTTTTTCATTTACCTTTTTGGTTTAAAAAATAATTTGGGCCTTTTGAGAACAGAATCTGTTTAAATTTAACTTCTTAATTTATTGCAAACTTAGTAATTAGTTTTATTGGGCTTTATTTGAGCCCAGTTTGGAAAAAATGTGCAAAATAAAATCAAAATAGAAGTTAGGCTTTTTCTTATTGGGCTTTATTTGAGCTGGTATAAAAAAAGTGAAATAAAATCAAAATTGAAGTTGGGCCTTTTCAATTCAAACAACAAATAAAAACTCGGCCCAGCCCAGTTGAAATCGAATAACCCGATCCAACCCGAAAATCTCGGGTTTAAATATGGGTCGGTCGGCCCCGGGTTCTTACTTCTCAAACTGAAATATTTTTGGTCGGGTCATAATTCACACCCAACCCGACCCGACCCAACCCACGATCACCCCTAGTCGTAATTATTTGAGATCATTCCTTATGCTTTGAATGCTAAATTTTTTAGGAAAAACATTTGCAAAAAAAAAAACCTTTCATGATATCTCTAATGCCAAAGTTAGTAAATTGATTAGTGATAAATATAAAGGAAATAAAGAAAGTTTACTTAAATTTTAGGATGGACTAGAATTTTATAGAGAAATTACTTTTCAAGAATGTTTAACATGCCTAATTTTCTTCTGATAAAATTGAAATTATCTTCACTAAGTAGCTTAGTGAATATGTTCGCAAGCTAAAAATCAATTTGGATAAGTTCAAGTGTGATATCTCCTCTTTAAACATGATCACGGGTAAAATGACGTCTTTTCTTACTATGTTTTGATCTGGGGTTAATGGCACCAGTATTGTCATATTTAATAGCAATATTTTCAAATTTCAAGCCAAAATCTAATAATTGTTGCTTCATGTATAGAAGTTAAGCGCAATAACTATTAACAGCTATATTCTCTACTTCTACTATAAATAAGGCTATACTATTTTACTTTTGCTATGCTATAAGACTAGTGAATATCCAAGAAATTGACAAACCCTTCTAGTACTCTTCTTATCTGATCTGCTACCAACGAAGTTAGCATCAAAATAATCTATCAAGAAATTTAATTTTTTCGTAGGATACCACAACTAAACTGAAGTGTTCCCACAAGATATCTAAGAATTCTATTTATAACAATTAAATGTGACTCTTTTAGATTTGCTTGAAATCTTGTATACATACACATACCAAACATGATATTAGGTTTACTAGCAATAAGATAAAGTAAAGAACTCATCATGCCTCTATACATAGTGATATCTCTAAGTTTAGCTTTATTGCAACACTCATGGTGGTAGAACATGGTTTTGCCTCATTCATCTTAGACTTATTGATAAGTTCTCTTGTATACTTGCTTTAACTTATAAATATTCCATCATTTGATTGTTTGATTTTTAAACCAAGGAAAAAGTTTAGTTCCATCATAGGCATCTCAAATTTACCTTGTATTAGCCTAGCAAATTCTTTACACATAGAATCATTTGTAACTTCAAATATGATATTATTAACATATATTTACACAAGAAGGATATCATCAAGTTTATGCTTTATATATAAAGTTATGTTAACTTTTTCTCATGAAAAATCTTTTTCCATTTAAAATTTAGTCTCTCAAACCAAGCTCTAGGTGCTTGTTTGAGACTATAAACTACTTCCTTTAGCTTAAATACATAATTAGGAAAGAAGTGACATTGAAAACCTGAAGGTTGTTCAACATACACTTCTTCCATAATTATGCTATTTAAAAATGCACTTTTGACATCCATTTAATAAAGTGTAAACTTTTCATGCAAGCATATGCTAATAACATTCCAATAGCTTATAATCTAGCTACCAGTGTACATGTTTCATCATAATCAATGCATTCCTCTTGGTTGTAACCTTTTATAACCAATCAAGCCCTATTTCTCATAATGATACCATTTTTATCATGTTTGTTTCTAAAAACTCACTTAGTACCAATAATTGGATAATCATTAGGTCTTGGCACAAGTTCCTAAACTTTATTTCTTTCAAACTGATTTAACTTTTCTTACATAGCTAAGATCCAATGTTCATCAATTATTGCTTTATCAATATTGTTAGATTCAAATTAGGATAAGAATGTTGAGTGATTACAAATATTTTTAAGAGAACTTCTAGTTATCCTTTAAGACATATCTGTAATGACTTGATTAATGCAATGACTCCTTATGATCTTCCACTCTCTTTGAAGTTTATGACTTTGTACTTGATTTGCATCATCTATAGGAAGAGTTTATTCTTAATCTTCCTCATTCCTTTCTTAAGCCTTTATTTTCTTATTTTAATCATTTAGATTCTTTCGGATGATCCATGTATCTACTTGCTTTTCATCTTCATTTGATATCTTTTTCACAGTAAGAGAAGATTCATAAAATACCATATAGATAGATTCTTCTACTTGCAAAGTTCTTTTATTATAAACTTTATAGGCCTTGCTATTAGAAGAATATCCAATAAAAATAGCTTCATCAAATTTGACATCAAACTTTCTAAGATTATCTTTACCATTATTATGCACAAAACATTCATAGACAAAGACATAAAAATATGAAATATTTGGCTTTCTTCCTTTGTACAATTCATATAGGGTTTTGTTTAACATTGGCCTAATTAAGGCTTTATTCAATACATAACAAGCGGTGGTAACCATTTCTACCCAAAAAGACTTAAAAAAAGAGTTATCATTTAGCATAATCCTTGTCATCTCTTCTAAATATCTATTTTTCCTTTTAATAACTCTATTTTGTTGAGGTGTTCAAACAGATGAAAATTTATACTTAATGCCATAATGTTTAATGCCACGATCATCACAATAACGAGTAAAATCTTGATTTTCAAATTATCCACCATGATTAATTCTAATACTTACTATAGACATTCCTTTTTCATTTTGAATTGTTTTTGAAAGTCTTTTGAATGCTTTAAAGGCCCTTCTTTGGTAGGGGAAATAATGTGTTAGTGTATATGCCCTAAAACCAATCATATTGATGATTGTAATTTTGAATCATGTTATTTTAATGGCAATTCCAATTATTATATTTATATATATTGTCTGCGTAATATATTTAATTATAATAATAACTTTAGAATAATTATATTATTAAATGTCCCTAGTCATATATCATTATGGATTAGGTTGCTTTGATATGTTAAGACTAGCATGTGTGAAGACTTATATAGGATATTAAGTTTACACATGAGTACAAGTTAGAGAACTTGTATACTGGACCGACCCATATTAAGAACACTACATGGATCATTATATGAGTGTCATAAGTGGTTCTTAGTGATCATTATTAATATGGTCATTTGACCTGAGATCACCAAAGTTCCCTACATGTGAGTTTCATATTTTGATACTATTCTATGTCACTAATGGTTAAGTGAATGCAAGGGTAGATATTGGATATGTCACATATCATGCGGAGGAGTTTGTATGATCAAGATGGGATTTGTCCCTCCTATATAACAGGAGTAACATCTATAGGCCCCTTGAAAGTAAAGCTGAGAAAATGCATGGCCATGCTCAAATGAATTGACATGAGATGTCGATTACATTTGTTTCAGTCAGCTTACTTAGGAATCAAGAAACCTTAAGATTGGGCTATACGGGAATGACACGGTCCATGTCTCGTGCTCAATCTAGATGTATAGGACAAAAGGACATAAGTAATGATCACGTGTAAAGGTTTAGTCAAATCACCGACTTTCTCATTACTTGGGTAACAATGATGTGTTGCTAGACACCAATCATTGTTTATGATCATTAATATGATTAATGGTCATTGCCAACGTAATGAGAGCCTGTAGGGTCGCACACTTAGAGCCTAGTGAATTTGGAATTAATGGACCAAATTGTTTGGGCTTAATATTTGGGAATTCATGTTATAATTATAAGGCCCAATAGTAAGCCTATAATTATACATGGAATAAAGCCCAAATAGGTTAGGTTTTTCTATGCACCTATTTAAATAGGCTTATTGGGTAATAATAGGATTACTATTCATTATTCACGCACCCCAAAAAGGCATAGAAAACCCTAGCACCTCTCTTTGACCAAAACCTCTGAAGAGGCATAGCTAGCACTACAAGGTGTAAGGAGATCAATTCCAACCGGTGTGTGTAGGGGACATTCATCAGTGATTCACGGGTTCGTGTGGATACCATAGAGGTGCAGCCACACAAATGTTGTAACTCCCTTACTTATCAACGCCTTATTCCTCATTTAATAGATAATTAACACATACTAATTTGTCTTCTACTCCAACCCAATTCATAATATCTCGAATTTGTGTATTCCATACAACATAAGTAAGAGTCATATAATTATACAAAAAGAATTCAACTTACAATTCGTACATCCAACATATACAATATCACCAACTATGTAACCATTTTTTTTTTTACACAACTTCAAAACATCATTGAACTTTATCATAAGAGCCTTTGGAAGCATCACCTGGAATGGTTAGTAACAATACAGAAAAACATAAGAAACAAAGTTTCTCAGTAGCTAGCTATTGCCATAAAAATACATCAAGCCATTCCAGATCCTTAAGCAAATAAATCATACGTTTCGAAATCAATTACTCATTGTCATCAAATTCAACATCATACCATTGTAAGAAATATGCATTGCACACACAAATAATCAAGCCCATTTAAGGACTTATCTCAATATCTAGATGGCCATCACAAATAATCGTACCTAGGCCTCATACAGCAATTCACTGTCTTCCCGGGGTTCTCGAGCCAAAGGCCTAACACAGTATCACACTATCTTCCCGAGGTGTCTAGCCATAGGTACCACACACAACAAATGCACTATTATCCCCGGGGATCTCAAGCCATAGGCCAAACACAGTATTTTACTGTCTTCCTGGGTTGTGCCACAACAATTGCATACACATTCCATACAATGGCATAAAATACAGAAAATCGTGTAAATAGAAGACAGCTTAAGGATAAAGCTAGCTACCTTTTACAAGCTTCCAATGTGATGTTTCCTTTGCCCTCACTAAAAACTCCTTTATAACTCCCCTTGCCTTTCCAATTGTTACTCCTTAGTCTACATAAATACACATCATAGTTCTTTATTAGAACATCATCATTTTCCTTAAATCTCATATATGCTTTACTTCCTCCACATTGATAGATGCACACATGCATACTTAGATGCTCTATACTTTGTTTTCAATCTTTGAAATGACATATATGAGCATTAGAAAAGGATCCAAAGGCAAAACCATGCAAATCCTGAAGAAACCAAGCCAAAAAGTTCACTTGGCAAAGTACACGGAGTTCCCATACCCCGTGTTCAAGGCCGTGTTCCTTACTGGATCACTTCAAGGCTTCACTGGGTTACTCGACAAAGAACACGGGGTTGAACACGGGCCGTGTTCTACCCCGTGTACCTTACTGCCCTTCAGTTCTGAAGTAAACACGGGGAGTGTTGCACCCCGTGTAGCACACTGATCAGCCTTCGACGAAGTACATGGGGTTCAACACGGGACGTGTTCTACCCCGTGTACATCACTGATCCTCCGAAAACACATTAAACAGCTAAAACTCCTTCCTTCCTTCTTTTCCATATTCATGGTTTTGGCTTCTCAAAAGGGAATATGCACACAAACACTTTCACAATTCAAGGTTTCATCTTCCATAGGCTTTATAGTTCATGAAAATTATTCTAACTTCATCAATTTAGCCAAGTTCCAAACATATTATGCCAATACTACACATGCACCATTTTACCTCTAAAACCCAAATGTGTACATCATGTTTCTTGCTGTTTTTACACCAAACCAAAGCCATAGATTAGCATAACAACATCCAAAATACCATTAAACATATTCAAATCACCCTAAACTCCATGTTCAATCACCCTTGACCACACCAACCTCAAGATTTCAAGAAACTAAGAAGAGTACATTAAAGAGCTCTTAGAGGAGAATATTTTTACCTCTTGGTGCAACTTGAAAATCCTCACTTGGAGCTCCCCAAACTTAATCAAACTTGAGTTTTTCTTTAATCTAAGCACACCAATGGATAGAGCTTGGTGAGAAGAGCAACTTTCCCTTCTACACCTTAGCTTGAATCTTAGTATTTTTGGGTGAAAAAGCTAAGAGAAACTTTTCTCTCTCTTCCTTCTCTCTCTCTCACGTCTTAAGCTTCTTTCATGGAGATTTTTGCAGCTTTTGGAGAAATGGAGAAAAAGGTAGAGTTTTCATGAAGCTTCTAGGGGCATTTTGGTCCTTTTTAAAATTTCCAAGGGTATTTTAGCCCTTTTTCACCAATTAGTAAGGCTATTCTTGCCATTATTTTTCTAATAATGACACTTGTCATGAGTGTATTGGTCACACTAATTAAAATCACATATTGCACCCCAAATTCTTGGTTATTCATATAAGATCCCAAATTCTTGATTATTTTCACTTTAACCACACCCGATTCTGCACTTTTGCAATTTAGTCCATAGGGTTTCTATCTGATTAAAATTCCTTACACTGTCAGACTTAGACAACTTCCCCTTTTAGGGTTTTCCAACCTCCTCTGATCATTTATACTGCTTATGAAAATAAATTCTTTTCCCTACTATCCTTTTCCTTCAAAATTTCGTTTACCTTACACTTAATTCCGTTCAACTTAAAATTCGCCCACCAAGCTAATTCAAACGTGCTCTTTGCTTCTACGACCTTAGAATTTAGAGATTCAGATAATAGAATTGAAAATTCGGGACATTACAAACGTTGTACTGGTGATCTGATCTTCGAGTTCCTATTCCGGTTTGTGATTTGGAAGCAGATCGGATTTGCTATGTAGCGGACAGGAGAATTTTGGCCGAAAGGTATAAACCCTGATCCCTAATTTATGGCGTTCTAAATTCGCATGGATCCTTGGTGGAAATCGTGCAAAATTTTATTCCGCTGTGCATGTATGATGCGCGATTTCCAGCATAATGTTCATGTAAATCTAAAATAATCATCAATTATTACAAGTATATAGAGACTTCCTTCATGAATTCTAATTCTTGAAAGAACAATTGAATCCATATGGTGTAATTGAAGTGGTCTAAATGAAGAAACAAAATTTTTATGTTTGAAAGATACTTTTACTTGTTTTTCCATTTTGGTAACCATCACAAATTCTATCTTTGAAATTTTTGAACTTTGGTAATCCATCAGCTAATTTATTCCTAGAAAGTTTTCCAATGAGATCCATGCTTGCATGAGTAAGCCTCTTATGCCAAATCCAAAAATCCTCATTTAAACTAAGCATTTAAAATCCAAATTGGGCTCATTATCAATATCTATCATGTAGATTTGTTTTATCTTTTACTAATTAACTTAATTTGCTTATCATTTTAGTTTTCAACAATGCAACAAGTGGAATCAAAGATAACTTTATTTCTTTTATCACAAAATTGACTAATGCTAAGTAAATTATGTTTAAGTCCTTTCACATATAAAATATCTTCAATACGAGATTTAGCATTTGTTAAAACTCAATGAGTAAACAATAAGTATTGGCAAATAATTTAAAACTTAAATATACCATGACATCTAACTCATAATTATATTTTTATAAGAAACATTTAGGTTCCATTCAAAAGAATAAACACACTCTCATACCTTTACCAAGGAGAAGGAGAGGGTGTTCTAACAAAATTACTTGTCTATCAAAAATATTGAACGTGGACACACACTATATTAAGACCCACACAAGATTACATCAATTATTTTTACAATGTCTTGATTCTTAGATGTTTCTATTATAAGGCTAATACTTGCATTTCCATGGTTTCATATTTCAATCATGGCATATTAATATTATTTAATAGAAAACATAAAAGGAAAGCATATAAATTTTCTTGTGATTCTTATCTAGCTTTATCCTTCAAAAGCTCATCATTGTTAATAAGCACATAGATCCAATGTATAAAGTCACAATAGGCATATCATCGCCCCTAACATCGTTGATTTCACTAATAGCATAATTATCAAGATTACAATAAATACCTCAACTAGCATTTCAATTTTATAGTTATAACACAAGCATTCACATATAAGCAAATGAAATAAACAACATATCGATTCAAAAGTGAATTGAATTCCATGTTGCATACCTATGTAATAATTATCACAACTTAGTTGTAAATCATAATCACTATTGTATGTTATTACCATAACCTAACATATTCTCACATCATACTTTGCGATTAAAAAATTCAAGCTTATTCATTGCAATACCAAATCATAACATAATTTCATAAGTCACAACATCACCGTGTTTTCTTACATGGCTTTCTCATACTGATTTCACATTTACTAATGCATGCATACTCATGTTATAACCATAGAATGAATAAAGTTTTATGGAATTCATAGAATAAGAAAAAATTAAAATGGACTAGATATAATTAATTATATAAACTCAAAGAATGACTTTACTTAGGCATAATTGATTATATAGGTCTAGAGAGTCGAACTTTTAACATGATCAATTATGTAAGTCTTAGGAGCATAACTCTGAACATAATCTATATATATTCAATTATGTAAGGGTTTTTTGTAGATTTTCTTATGAAAACACTATTCATTCATAAGAATTTTACCCTAAACTCATTTCTTATACAAGATCAAGCCACTCAACCACCATAAAATATAAAAACCATTTCATATACATTTATTCTAACAAGAAATGCTCATCAAACATCATTTTACTACACATAATCATTAAATTTTCAACTATAAAGGAAAACCTAACTTAAATGAGTCTAAATCTTTGAAATACATTCAAAATTAATTAGAAGATTTACTCACAATTTTAGTGGAGATAATGAGTGGTAGGAATGAGGATTGGCTTATTCTTTTCCTAGATTTGAAGAAGATGAAGAGGGAGGGAAGTGGGTTTGGCTCTTGTAGAGGTTGAGAAGGGGAAACATGAGTTTGAGGGAGAATGAGAAAGAAGTTACTAAAGTAGGGGATTATAAAGGAAGGGCCCTAAGGAAAAAATTGGAAATCAGGCTCCCAAAGTCTTCTTTACACTCACCCTAGATCACATTTAGTTATAAATTATTCTCATTTAATCAATTATGCATTATTCCTCACATGAATACTTTATTTATCATCCTATTAAAATTGGTTAATTTCTTTTAATTTTATTAGGTATAACATAACACATTTTAATTTTTTTTAGGTGTTGCAGAACCATTTCAAGCCCTCACCTAATATGATAATAGTTGTTTGCACCATTAGGAAGTATTTATTATGCATCATTTTTTATTGGTAAAAATTTACACTGAATTGATGATCATGATTTAATTAATTTTAGATAGGATTCATTACTATTTTAAAATTGGTTAAATCATAACCATCAATTTAGTGATATAAATTTACACCACCAAAAAAGTGGTATACCATAATTTTTTCACCTAATATTATTAATTTTATTAACAAAGAAGTGGTGAGTTTATGTTCCAACCCAAAATATTGAAGCAAAAAAAAATATAATAATATTGAATGATATTGCAACATTAAAATATTAAATTTTTTGCAAGACTAAATTCTCATTTAGAACACAAAATATTAGAATTCAATCTATTTGAATTTGAATTTAAATTTGTGTAAAATTATTCACAAGTTCAATTTTAAATAAATTATTTAATAAATTGGATTGTAATTTTTTTTAATTCAAATAAGGAGTAACCGGTTGAGGATGATTTGATTATGTTTAAATAAAGTTCATGATTCTATTAATTTTATTGTTTATTAAAAGGAAATGTATGATGGACTCCAAAGAAAAAGAGTGGAATGTCAATCTCTTTCACTTTCTGATTAGTTTTTCCGTTGCTAGATGGCTATCACCTTATCACATCTTCGAGTCCGCCTCCTGCAATGAGGCATGTCCCTTCAATTCAACACATGTATCTGTGTTGTCGTTTCATCTTATTTTTCTGTCGTATGACTCGATTCCTTTGATTTATCATAAAAGTGGGGGGGGGGGGGGGGAATCCGTTACCCTGGCCCAACAACCCACTAGGACAAGGGGCCTACTGACAATAGAGTTCAGTTAAACCAAAAAAATTTCGTCATAGTTCAGTTAAACAAAATTAAGTTGTCTTATATAAAACTTTATAGATATATTTTATAAAGAAAATATATTAATAAATATATAATGAAGACAACCCTATACTAATAGGGAAACCTCCCTTAGAAAATGAGATTTTGTTGTACATTTCTATGGTACCGATCGACTATAGTAATAAAATGCAATTGGATGTAAAGATGACATGTATGAAAATAGTATTAATAGAGAAAAATACAAAATACATTTTCAACTTTAAAGTAGCTATATTTTACTTTTATCAAATTTGAAAATTTTTAAATTAAATCATTTAAGTATAAAAAATTTGAAATTAACACTTAATTGGTTAATTATTTTATTGAATTATGTAATTTTTTAAATAAAAATCATAATATCATTTAATGTTAGTTTATAAAATTATTTTTTCTCACATAATTTTTATGTTATACAATTAATAGAAATTAAATTAAACATATAAAATTTTAACTAAATGCTTAGAAATAAATTGCAAAATTATGTATAAAAAATTATGTGCTAAAATGATTTTTGTTTATAAATTAATGAAAATTTTATATAATTTAATTAAATAATTAAATAAATAAATAATGAGTATTAATTTTAAATATTTTTATAACTGACATATTTGATTTTCAAATTTTCAAGGAATATTTTATAATGTTTGTCGTGCAGAATTGGATTCTTTTAAACTATAATTTCTTATAATAAAAAACTAAGCGAAGCATCAAAATTTTTTCTATTCAAATCAAAAACTTAAAAATTAATAATAACAGTTCATTAAAAATAATTTTTAAATTTATAAGTAGCCCTTCTTATTTTTTTAAAAATAGAATTGTAATATCCACATATTCTCCAAAGGTCATCTTACGATAATCCCAATTCGTATCATACGTGTAATTAAATGATCCAACCACAATTCTATAAAAAGATTGTAATCAATCATCTAGAATTATGGGAAAAAAAACTTTGAATATTGTGTTAGTATTTAAAATTTATTACTATTTTCATACAAATATTATCAATTATATTATTTTTCTAACTCAATAATTTCATCTGGTAAAAAATTATTTATTTTTTTCAATTATTTTTAAAAAAATCAAATTATTGAATTGAAAAAACAATGTATTTAATAATAATTGTATAGAAACAATACTAAATTTTCAATGTTAATATAATATTAATAAAAATTAATAGCACTAAATTTTAAATACTAACACAACATTAAAAGTTTTCTCGAACATTATTAAAAACATTGATATAGATATTGATTCAAAGATCGGTCTCTGGTATTTACAATGTATTGACAAGAATTTTTAATATCATAGTTAATAAGATTTGAGATCTGTTTCTTTTAATCTATTATTGCTCCCTCTAATTCACACAATAACTTGTCATTGCCACTGATACAATCTTTAATGCATATAAATATTGATTTCTTGCCAAAATTATTAGTTGTGGTATAATGATTAAGCCAATTAGGATCCTCTAATATCTAAAATGAGTATTATAAATAAAGTGGACATCTAATAAATAATTAAGGTCCAAGTGATTACAAATTTAAAAAAATTTAAATATTTTTAATTATTTATTATTTATTAAATTTAGACTTTTTTTGTTTCTATCCAAGTATTCTTTATTTTTTTTAGTATGGACTTATTCAAAATGGAAGTAATAAATAATGAATTCTTTTTAATAATAATCCTTTAAGAATTGAATTTAAAATTTTTTAGATTGATATATTTTGTGACTCAATCCATTATCAATGAATCAAACAATAGTTGGTCAGAATCTTTTAATTTTCTTATCAAAAGTTGTAATATTTCAATGTGCATTTTAAGGTATATTTTAGTCCAATACCAATGTGCATTCTATGGTTGTTACAAACATGATTTCAAATTGTGTTGTGGTTGTGATTTTATTGACATTTGTAAAATTATAAATAAATATAAAAAAATATAATCATTATATTATAAGATTATAAAAAATTACAAATACAGTGCAAATCACAACAATATTGTACACATTGTTACAGCTGTGGATTACAAATTTTGTATAGGTTTTTAAGTCATCCTAAAAATTATATATATATATATATATAAAGAAAGTCTGACCTCAAATTTGTATCACCCAAAAACAAAAAGAAAGCTTTCCATCAACAGAAACCATAGAGTTCCAGTCAATTCAAGCTAAGAAAGAAGACAGCACACCAACAAGTGGAAACCAAAATGGATATATATAAATCAACATCAATAATTTACACATCTACACTATGCATCGAAGTGAAGAAACAAAGAACACTACTATTATAAACTGATAAAGTAATATAAAATAATAATAATAATTTAACATATAAATTCAAGGATTGCGTAGCACCATCTGCAGTTTGTTCTGATTCTCATTCTCACTTGCCGAAGAAGCTTCATTCAATTTCTGCTTCCGGAATTTAAACACATATATCAAACCAGAAGCCACTAACAGAACGCCCCCTGTAATCCCACAGACCAAGCTGCCCACCATCAACGCATCCCTCACATGATCCCTGCCGCCGCCGCCAGCCGCTCCCCACCATGACGACGGAGACGAATTGCTCGAATTCATGGCCTTCGGCAATGCGAAGTCTGTTGTCGGCGACGTTGAGTGTTTCCCGTTGAAGAATACCATCATATCTGGCGGATAGTTGTTCTCCCCCGCCGGGGGAAAGTTCTGGAACTCCAGGCCGTGATCCGATGGCCGGAGCTCCCTCGTGGTGGAACCTCCGGTGAACATGAAAATGATCAACAGTGGCGCGTAGAAAGCAATCGCTGATGCGAATTCCGTTAGTGACGCCATGAAAATTGTGGATTTGTCTGTCTTCGCCTGTGAAGCAAAATTATTGTTTTGCTTAGCCCGCAAGTGGGAGTGGGAATATATAGAGGAGATTGAATACGGTGTCGTTTGGTTGTGTAAGATTTTTTAACAGACGGTGTGTTGCTTTTATTAATTTAATCTAAGGAACGTAGAAACAGTAAGTTTTGTCTGAATACGGAAACTGAGGGACTATCTGTCGGAGAAAAGATTTGTGTGTCACCGTTTTCTTCTTTGTCTTTTAATGCACACTTCTTTTTCTTTTTTCTAAGGGAACAAAAATAAATTAAAGATGAAAAAAAAAAAAAAAGTTACTGGATTGGAATTATGCAATGAAAGTATCACATGGAATGTATACGGAAGCATTTCCGACCATTGTACGGGAAAAATGACAATTGAAAATTTTAATATTATCATTTCTTATACAAGTAGAAAAATTATTTTTAAATATTAATATCCATTAAATTATAATATTAAAATATTTTATTTATTAAAATCTAGTGCTACAATAAAATTAAAATTATTTCTCATAGATGCTATCACCAACAAAAAGAAGAAATAAAAATAAAGTAATATATTTGACACCTCTGAAAGAAAATCTAGTGACATTATGAATTAAAGCACACAAAGAAGAAAGAGGAAAAGAAAAAAAAAAGAGTAAAAGTAATATATTTGACCTCTTTTGAAAGAAAATCTTGTGAGACTATGAAGCAGGGGACACGAAAAAGAGTGCTCCTAATCGATCCATCTGGTTTGGTAAATAAGGTTTGAACGTAATAGTCACCTTTCATCTCACATTCATTTATTTATTGTTCGTTCCTTGTGTACTGACTTTCACTCTCTCGGTGGTTAAATCTTTAGCCACTGGGGACATAGGTTCGAAGTTCGAAACAGTAGAAAACAAAATATCTTGATACAATTTATACGTGATCAATTTTAAACTGTTTCAAGTCAAAATTGACCGAAATAAAACTAAAACAAATTAAAATTGCCCCTACTAATTTTTTTTAATCACCAAGTGAAATAGATAATTATTTTATAAATTAGAATATTACTAAATTTCTTCCTTTTAAATAAGTGCCATTTTTTGTATTCAAACTCATGTTTATTAACAAGTAAAATTCAGAAGGAGTAACATGCTCTCTACGGAAATAATATTCTACTGATTCTTCTCAACTAGTCTTACATCATTAATTATAGGTTCAAAAATTTTATGTTTTACAAGTAAATTTAAATCTTCCTCATGTGTCTTTTCATTTTGACTATTCACTTTCATATCTATGATTTTATTTATTTTATCAAAAAATATTTTTTGTTAAATATAATTATAAAATATTAAAATAATAAAAAATATTTTACTAATTTAATGTTAAATATGAAGAAATTAGAAAAAATAACTTCCTTTCTTTCAAAAAAGAATTTATTTTTCTCTATTTTTAACCTTTTAGGTATTTTTTTTTTAGTCATCAATATAAATAATACAGAAAATACATTTGATAAAACAAATGAAACCTACATCTTTCAACAAATTCTATTTTAAGATCTTATTCATCATCAAGTTCTAAATTATATGCATAAATATTGTCAACTTTTATTTCATTTTGATTCATTTTTTTAATCATGACATAATTTATTAACATCTCTTTATTATTACAAATTTTAGCATTAGTCATGTACACGGAATCTCTTGGAATAACTACTTATTCGATTGGACCATCTTAATTCTTTATTTATTTTTCTTTTTGAGAATATTTATTTTTGAAAAATGCACACCATTCAAAGCAAACCCAATCTATTCGTTTACAATTAGTAAATGTTCTATCTACTAGAAGCTATGTATTATAAAATGAAACCATTTGATATGTAAGGGTTCTATTCTTTGTGACATTGGCTAAAAAGAAAAGTAAGGTTAAATCTTGATATTACAATAGCTTCCTAGAAAAAAGGACTATCAAAGAGCAATTGTCCAAAGATGATTGGGGAACTACAAGTATCATGCTTCAAAGGTGCTTTAAACTCATTAGTAAGAGTAAATTATTCTACACAAACATCAATTTTAATTGAAGCATTAATAGATTATACATATGATTTAATTAGCCTCTTTGGGTCATAAACACATCCAGCACTTGCTAAATTTTGTAAACAAATTATATTTTGAACTTTTGGTTTACATTGCTTCATACTAGAACCAAGATAAAATAATGACAATTTATTCTAACTAATCTCCTTTTTCAACTACTTTTTTATACGTCTATTTCTTTAATGCTTTCTTTATTATTTACTTTATTTTATAAGATGTTATTGGCACATTATGTGGAAATAATTAATTTACCCATTTTTCGAACATTTAGAACCACTCATAAGCTTCACACCAATGTTTCAAGTCCTTGTAAAATTCTAAAAAATTAGGAGAATTCATCCTATCAAAATTTCTCAAGTCAAATTTGAGTTTCTCACCATGCACAATTTCCAATTCTCACTCTTCTTCCCCTCTCAATAATTAATAATTATTTCAAAATTTCTTAAATTAATTTGTGCAAATTTTGGGGGTGTTACACCCCTAAAAAATATAATAGTTGCATATATTGGGAAATAGGAGGTTTGTTGTGGTTTACAATGGTAGAATCTTTTAAGAATTCTAGCTTTTATACAAAGGTGGAACCTTATTTTGATATGATCCAAGCTTTTGAAATCATTATTAATTCTATAACTTTTAAGAATTTGAACTTTTGGTATATAATTTAAAATTGAACCTCAATGTATTATGAACCACTTTTATAGAATTTACATTATGTACTACTTCCAATATACTAAATGACATTTTGTCCATATTTGACTTTCTTTATTATTTGCATTGGTTAATGAAATAGATGTCATAAGCATTTTGTTTTTACATTACAACGGAAGTCATTGCAAGTTAGAGAATAAATTTGCTTCAAATAAAATTTAGGAGATAAGCTTAAAACTTCAGTAAAAGTTTAAAAAACACTTCGATTAAAAAAATAAATTGACACAATGAAAGGTGGTAGAAGGTTTTTTTAATGCTCTCAAAGAAGAGAAATACTTGAGATTAAATATTATTACTATGAAAACCTAATTTGCCAATTAGTTGAATTGCATATTTGTAGTGCCATAAACCTATTCCTATTAAGAATAGGAAACCTAGTAGACTCCTAAATAAACTAAAAAAATTCTATGAAAAATAAATTAAATAATAGCAAAAAATCAAACTAGAAATCCTATATTATTAGCAATATTAGAATCCTATTAATCATAGGACTTTTGTCTTACATTGTCCCCTCCACTCCAAAACAAAAAAAAAATGACCTCAGGTTAGCATTTGGATATAGTAATATGTGTGAAAAATGATACACATATATATCAACCACATTGAAAGCAACATAAATGGTTAAGACTCTAGTAAATCCATTATCTAAGTATTATCATTATTCTTACTCAAAACTCCAAAAAGACCCATCTTTTTCTACAATCTGATATAAGTTCTTGTAGAAAATTGTTCTTTATGCAAATGAACCATAACCATTAACTTCTTTGAATACTTTCAATCTTCTATAGTCATTTGTAACCTCTTTGTATTGGCATTTAATTCTTCAACCTTTCTTTTAACATCTAATTGAGCAACTTGGATCTTCTCAACCATATGTTCATCAACAATGCTATATCCTAGATCTTCCATTGTATTAGCCTTAATTTTTGTCTTCTTTTCTACAATTAGTATAATGATAATTTTTATTTGTCCCCTTATGAAAACTAATAATTCTTTCTTTACAAGTGGCATCTACATGATAATGTCTAGGTTACCCTAACAATAAATAATACACATTTGTGTTAATTTCATCATAGACTACCATGTCCTTATAGGATTTGACAATGGATATAAGGGCATGGCAAGTTTCCATTATTTTTAATTCAATTCCTTTTTTATATTGAGCCAATCGTATAAGTAGCATAATGCTTCTTTTTAGTTGAAGATAAGTTATTAGTCTCCTAGAGATAATATTTTTATAACTCTTATTGTCTATGATCATGTCACACTTTCTAGTTGATTGTACATTTTAATCAAAAAAACATTATCATGTTGTGTGGGGTCCTCTTATTTTAGGGTGAAAAGTAACATCATAGGTCAAAGTTTACTCTTTTTCCTCTTCACAAGCTTCTTCAAAAATTATTTTCTTATTAACATACTCTTCCTACTTTATGCTATCATTGTAAATTGGTAGCCAAAATTGTTTCTTTTATAGCCTTTGTCCCGTGTGTTGTTATGCTACTAGTTTAAGAAAATGTTCTAGTTCATTATATTATGGGTATTGGTTAAAAAAAATTGGTTCTAATCACATATTGGTTGAATGGGAGATTCTACTTCTAGTTATTATGGTTCGTGTTTATGCATATTTTATTTTTGAAAATTAGGTGATATTACTAGCCTTCCTATAGCTGCTAGTAGGTTTTACAAGGCTTGTTGCGTGCTTCTAAAATACTCCCAAATGTATAAGGACAATTGAAGGAATTGGTCTTGTATAATAGGCTCATTAAGTTGAACCTCAAATAAAAGGTTATGATTATTATCAGTTGCCATTGAACAAGGCTAAACCTCATAAGGATGCAAATTGTTACACCCCCTCTAGAATTTTAGAATTTTATTTCACAAATGAAATAACTAATTAATTACAATGAAAATAATTGAAACAAAATTTTAAATGGGATGAATAAATTATGATAAGAAAAATATGAATAAGATATTAAGGATTAATTAATTGGATGAGTTTTAAAGTGAAAATTTTGTATAAATTGGTTTAGGAAAAGTAGATAGAATAAAATATTTAAAAGTTATAAGTAATTAGAGGTGAGTACGAAAGGGGATTTAGGCATTTTTCCTATTTTGCCCATGCATTAATACCTCTTTTATCCCCTCAATTTAGCTACCACCACTCTAAAAACCCTAAAATACCAACTCTTACCTTGTCTTCCCTTTTTACCTTCATCATCTAGCTTCATCTTCTTCTTCTTCTTCTTCTTCTTTCTCTTTTTAAACTAAGGCAAAGAAATCTAACACCATTTAATTCTTCAACCAATTCAAGGTAAGATTTCTTAAATATTGATTTCCTCTAAAGGTCTGCTTGTTTGTCAGGAAAATAGTTTTTTGGAATTTGTTTTCCAATTTTCTTGTGTTTGTACATTCAAAATAAGTTAGTCAATGAGAAATTAAAATTCAATCAACCAAAAAACTACATTAATTTTTCAGAAAAAAACTTCCAAATTTAGGAAATGGAATTCGTTTTCCCACACGGTTGCTTTTGTGTCATGCCCGAAGCCACCCATCTCTACTTTTCGCTTTGTTTGCATTCAAGGCAAACTGCAACTTGGTATTGTTTTGATTCTTAATTCTTGTTTATTACCTTTAATAAGAAGTATTAATTTTATATGCTTATCTTATTTTTATATTAGGAATAATATTATAAAAATATATTATTTTTGAAAACCGACCCATAACATGTGTAATTTTTTCTTGATAATTCATCATATAGTGTTATGTTACTTAAAATTATTAAATTGTTTAGAATTAGTGTTATTTGGGTACAATATTAAAAAAGCCATGCAATTTTTCATAATTTTTTATTTTAAATTTAAAATCCTTACTTTTTTAATAAAATTTTATAAGTGTTAAGACATTAGTGGCATTTTTTTTCTAATAGTCAAAATTAATAATTTTGATCATAAAATTATATTAATAAAGTTATTTTTCAAGATGTAACCTTTTTTATTAATGAAAATGTAAATATTTATCTTCATATTTAATGTAATTAAATATAAAAATATTTTTTTATACTTATATGTTTATCACAAAATTATTTTCATAAAATTGAGTATATTTAAAAAATTTATTAGAAAAAAATAATTTTTCTTTGTACACTAAACATCAAAAAATATTTTTTCCTTATACACCAAACAATAAAAAATTAATTCATTTTCTAAAAATATATTTTCTTAAGAAAGCATTTTTCAAAATTTTCATTTTTCTCTAAAACAAACGGACCCTAAATGTCTTCACATTTCTCTTTTGGAATTTGACAATGGGAGGGTTTTATTTCAAGAAAGGTTTTAAACCCTAACTTGTAATATATAGGGTTTTAAATTATCAAGGCCAAAAGACACCAAATCCAACCTCCTGTTACCTTCTCCGTGCTAAGTAAATGAACCTTTTAGCCCTATTTATAAGATTTAATTCTATTTGTTTGATTCAAATTAAAGATTTCTAGGTGTTAATAAATAGGTGGAAATGGGTGCTAGATCTTAGTGTCTAAGTTGGATCCTTTGTTGATTTTTGTGTATTTATGATGCTATTAATATTTGATGATCATAGGCATGTGTTAGTTGAATCATAAATGCATTAAATTGAAATTTATGGCTTAATGATCAATAAAAATCACATTAGAATTCCACAAAAATCATGTCATAGCTGACTATATAATTAATTATGACTCAAGAACTACTCTTTATATAGTTATAGTCGACTACTCAACACAAGATTTTCCTTAGGAGGCCAGTAGTCTACTATGGCCAAAAAACTTGCCCTTTGAAAGATCATGATCAACTATTTAAGAGGACCTTACTCTCTCAAGGTTCATAGTTGATTATAACCCATATGGAAAGGCCATAGTCTATTACTTAGGCCAAATTTCCAACCATAAGACCTTTTTAATCAACTACATAGTTGATTATACTCCTATTTTGGGAACCTATAGCTAAAATACTTTGCTTTAATTCCCATCTATTATGGTAAGAAAGGGATTAAAGGATTTAAGTCTTATGTGATGATATGCATGGTTGTTATATAATGTGTGATAATAGAAATGAGATGTGAGGCTATGCAAAAAGATACAAGAATATTGTAAATTGAAATCAAATATTTTTTATGGGGATATGTGATTATGCTATATTCGAACACCAGATCTAATAATGACTCATAAGAGATAAAGTTAACCGAGTGACACAAGGATGAACTCATAAAGGATAAGAATGGATTGGAGTTATCAAGAGATTTACATGCTTTCTTTCTTTCTTTTCTTGCAACTTTTACCAAATATTACTAAATTATTTTGTTCAAATTGTGAAATTTGGAAATGAAAGTATTAATTGTATGACTAAATTTCCTTGCCAATGGGATGATAAGGAATAAGTAATATAACCTAAGTTGGATTTTAATATTTTGTATGCTTATAATTGTTTCCTAAAAGTTAGGACACTCATTTGGAATATTTTCTCTTTCCTTTTTGGCAAAGTTTATAAATCATTTACTCTTTCAAATGAGACCTAGTTGGCCTCATTAAGGAAAAAATAGTTGTAAACTCTATGTCATAATGTAATTAAGTTTAAATTATTTCTCCATACATATTGTTTACTTATTGAATTTCGAAAAAACTTACTCTCTCTTTTCTCTTTCTTTTCTTTTCTTTTCTTTTCTTTAGAGACCTCTTCTTAGGTACTCAATTGCTATTGAATAGGTTGAAAATAAGCTCACTCAAGGACTTTAATGTTTAGGTAAACCTTGGAACAGTTAATCTAGATATTCATAAGTGCTTGTTGTTGCATGCATACTTAAACATATTTTCCTCAAACTCAAGTATAGTCATAATATCTTGAAAGATATGCACCATTGTTCGTTTAGCATCACACCAATGTATATATAGTTAAGGCTAATAAGTGGTTATATATAACAACTTTCCATACTGATCACATATCTAGATATGGATCATGACACAAATGAGTTAGTCTATTCACAAACAATTTAATATTAACTTGTAAAAAGATCAAGTTAAATTTGACTTTAAATGAGTTAAAGCTGTACAAATTAAAATCAGTTAATATATGAGTTGAACTTAAATTTAATATTACTTGACTTGAACTATTTGTAAACTTAAATAAAGTTAATATTTTTAATTTTTATATTATATATAAACAATAAAATATATAAAAAATTCAATCATATTAATAATTATTGAAATTACATAAAAAAAATATGATATTTTTTACTAATGTAATTATTTTTCTAGCATATATTAATTTTCTAGGGATGGATATTCATTGGTTAAAAACGGTTAAGTCTGATTTTTCATCTAACCAATAAGAAACAAATATGTCTCCTTGCTTTTTAACCGAGACCAACCAAAGTTTGTCAACCAACCGATTTTAACCGTAGATGTCGATTTCAATCGGATTGCAATGATTTTAAACGGTTTTAGCATTTCATTTTGCCTCTTTTTTCTTATTGTAAACCAGAGAGCTCTCCTTTCAATTTTCAGGGGCTTCCATTCCATTCATCAGTAAAAAAGACAGAAACAAATGAACTTAACTTCTAAAATATTTATCTTATACAGACACAAAACAGAACTTAAAAAAAAACAATTATACTTCAAGTTTAAATAGAATTTGTTGATAAACTGTCATTGGAATTACTAAACTGTAAAGAAAGCTCAACACTGATTTATGAAGAAAAGACTCCATTGCTACCCAAAAAGTATACGATGACCCGAAAAGCAACCTCGTCCCTGTACTAATGATTTTGGATTGAACTTGAAATGGGTCTCTCAAATTTTGTTGCTTTGAAGAGTGGCAGTGCTAAAATACCCAAGAGGACGAAGCAACAGAGAGAAAAAGTGACTATGAATAGTGAAGATTCTGAGCATTGGGGTTTGCAGGCTTTTTCCGCTTTTGTTGTACTTTCACCACCATTACAAGGTTCATCGCCACTGCAAGTACCGGCAAGGTTTGATCTGTTGGGGTTTCAAAACTGGGAAGAAAGAAATGGGTTTTGCTTCAATGACAATGGGAAATGAGAAAACGAAATTTTAGAAAATAATAAGCATATTAAAACGACACCATTATTAAAGATTTGGTCCGTTGTGGTTACATACGGCTAAAAAAAAAAAAATTAACAGCAATTAACCGAGGTCCGAAAATATTCTGAGAAGTTAATCCGTTATAACCGACCTTAATCTTATCGTGTTTAACTGATCAATTTCAAATTCAGTTGATCCATTAAAAACAGTTTAACACAATTTGATCATCCCTACTTTTTATTGACAATAATATTATATATATTAAAAATAAAATTCAAAATTAAATTTTAAATGAAAATCATAATTATCATTAAATATAGAATAATTAGATAAATTTATAAAATTCAATATAAAAAATTTAGAACTCAATTTTAAATTTCAATTTCAACTTTAATACATATATTATCTTTTTTACTAAATATAATTGTTAGTATTGTATAATGATTATAGAGATATTTTACTAAATATAATATTGTTAGTATTATGTAACCTTTATATAGATATTTTTATTATATTGGATAATTGCAAAAAAAATTATATTAATAAATATAATGAGATTAAAAAAAATTCAAGTGTCTAAATTATTATTTACTAATGTAAAATAAGATTTTTCATTCTCAAATTTAAGTAAAATAATATAATATACTATTTCAATAAAATTATATAAATACATTTAAGTTCTCAAACTTTGGTTCAAAATTTTCAAATTCAACGACAAATTAAAATCTCATAACATACTACGTGTTAACTCATTTGTACTTGTCCAAGCTTGTGTAAGTCCATTTGTGCTTGTACAATTCATGCTCAAATCTCAATTCAAATTTTTAAGTTTAATAGTATTTAACTCAAATTCAAATTCAATTATTTTTAACAAGTTTAAACTTAAATTATGAGTTTGACATAACTCATTTACACCCCTATTCTTGTACCCATTGGTATAGCAAAAGATAGTAAAAACTCACACTTAGAATTATATATTATTACTATGAAAACCTGCCCAATAGGTTGAATATAAATATTTATAATATTGTAGGCCTATTTTCATTAGGATTAGAAAACGACTTTAAATACACCCCTATTCTTGTACCCATTGGTATAGCAAAAGATAGTAAAAACTCACACTTAGAATTATATATTATTACTATGAAAACCTGACATCCCAATAGGTTGAATATAAATATTTATAATATTGTAGGCCTATTTTCATTAGGATTAGAAAACGACTTTAAATAAACTCTAAAATAAACATGGAAAAATAAATAAAGTAGTACAAGGGTATTTTAAAGTGCCTTAGATTTTGGAACCAGGGTCAACTCGCCAAATCTAAATCATTGGACGTAGAAAATCAAATTTAAACAATTTAATTATAAAAAAATTTAAGTCTAGAGGAAAAAATTAGAAAAATAACATAATACTTGCAAAAATTCAAAAGTGGCCCTAGAGGAGAGACTTCCGTTTTACTTGTAGTTCATGGCAGCGTATGGTCAATTTTGCTTGCAAGCAAAACAATATCCCAGAAATGCTGGACCAATAGTTATTTTATAAAACAACATTTTCATGTTTTTGATTAAATAGATAAATTAAAATCACAACTCATATAAATTAAAAGATGTGACGAATCTTCACATAAAGATATTTATAACAATAGATTAATTTTTAAATAATTTTATTTATTAAATTTTAAACTTTTAATTTTCTTATCAAGGTATTTCATATTTCTAAGATGCACTTTAAATAATCCCTATTCTATTCTAAAAATGTCTTGTGATGAGCTTAAGGAAGCTACTTGAATTATCAATATTGGTAGAGAAGTAATATTTATTGCAATGCAAGTAACATAAATTTTGTACTTAATTTATTAAAAAATGAGTTAGTGGTAATTTAATTGCATTATGCATGATTGAAGTTTCAACAATAATTTTTTTTCCAAATTAATTGAATTAAAATTATGATTTAAATTTTATCTACCATCATTGCAAATTAATTTTATACTACTTTATGTGATGCCCGAGTTATAACCTAACTTTCATTTATATTGAAGATCATCTATATAAATAAATTATGAATAAGTTTCATATCGCAAAAAAAAAAGATATTACAAAAATATTGGAATATAATTTATTATAACGATTTTATAACCATACATTTAAACTTGTAAATTATAAATGTTTAAGATATATATTAATTTTTGTTAAATAAATTAAAAGTGAAAAATATAAATTAATTTTTATCATTATTTATAAATTTTCACAATTTAAATTCTTAACTAAATGAAAATAAAAATAAATGATGACTCTCACAAATTGTTTGTACTCTTCATTTATTGTTTGCAAATCATATTTAAAGAACAATTTGATCTAAAAAAATTTCTTCAATATGAAAGATAATGTAAAATATTGATATACATATATATATGATTTAAATCTAATTTATTATTCGTAAAAATTAACTTTACACAATCATCTAATCATATATTGATATGATAAATAAAAATTGTTAAAAAAAAAATTTATTACTATTAAAAATTTTAATGATTATTACTTTTTAATGGTGTAAAACAAGTTGTATTTTCCTTTATTTGTTTCTAGATTATAAAAGGGTATAATAACATAAAACTGTTAAAACAAATTTTATATCTTCACAAGTTATAATAGAATTGGATAAGAAAAAAAGAATAAAAAAGAAAAAGAAAAAGTGTGTAAACAATAAACCAAGAGTACAAAAAATAGAATTATGTAATGAATCAATTCAATTGAATAAAAATTTTAACATATTTAATTTTTTTTAAATCATACATATATATATATATATATATATATATATATATATATATATATATATATATATATATATATATATATATATTCAATGGTGTTTGAACTACAAATAATAGGAATGGATAGAAACAAAAAAATATATGCAATGAATTATATAAAAGGAACTCAAAATTTATATGATCTATAAATTTTTAGTAAAATCTCAATTAATATATACTCAATTTAAAATATATTACTAAAAACTTAATATAAAAATATTGATAACACTTAAATAAATAAATATAATCTTATTTCTCAAGCAATTTTATTATAAAATAGAATATATAATTAATTCATTTAATTAATACATTTTATTATAATTTTTAATTTATTTAAAAATTATAATAAAAATTAAATATATCATTATATTTATATAATTTGGTGATACTAGTGTATCAATAAAATTTATAATTAATTAAATTAAATTAAAATTTTAACTTTTCAAAAATATATTTATAATAATAAAATGTATAAACATGAAAGGTCACTGATGCAGGTTTTGATCGAACGGAAGAATAGAATTATCTTTTTGTTATTTTAGTTAAAGATGTTAATTACTAGTGTAATCTATTAAAATTGAAGGGTCTAAAAATAATTAAACTTTGAGGAAAATTAAAATAATTAATCCTGTAACTAATGCCATATATGACCCAATATCAATTTTTCCTTTGGGCCATTGTAATTTTTCCCAACTTACATGATCATTAAATTATATTTTTAAGCCTGCTCACTTAACACATTGCACAATATCATTTTGCCATGTGTTCTGGGTTCCAAAATCCAAACTCTTCCAAAGACACCGCAGCCTTCACAAACTATTAGCGATACTAAAATGCTGTTATTCATAGGCCTTTTGTCTTGCATCACTAATAAAGTCATTGCTAAATAATATTGAGCATTTTTGGAAAGTTAAAATAAATTTGCTTCAGATAAAATTTAGAAACCAAGATTGAAACTTGAATGAAATTTTTAAAACCAAAAATGTTTCTTCACCTATAGAAAAATTTAAGAGAAAAACAACGCTTCTGACGAAGCCATAGCTAAGATTCATATTCATCCCAAAGGTCCCCAAAACTGTAAATTGTTTTTAGGATTTAATATAATAATAATAATGCTTCGGATGAACCCATAACTACTGCTCATCGAGATACGGTCCATAAATGGACAATTCATCAGGGCTCACCTCCCCCCCCCCCCCCCCCCAAAAAAAAAAAAATTGTGTTAAGGAATTCAACTATTAGCTCCCAGATGAATCAGTGAACACTAAATTTGTTGTGGTTTCAACTGCAAGGTCTACAAAATGTTCATCACTTACAACTCCCAATATATATCACCCAAAATTCCATCACAACACAATACTACGGAATCCTTGAAGTGAAAAAATATGCAGCAAAGCAAAAGAAGGGAGAATGGTTCAAGGTTAAGGATCTCAAAATTGCCCCAAAACACCACTGCATCCTATAATTTTGAGCAACTATAACTTACCGGCACATCCAATTGAAAGGGGAATGTAGCCTCACAAGAACCTAACTTGGCTTCCGCATATTACGTCCAGCACGAATTACTTCATCCACCAATAGCAATTGAGATGCTATAACAGGCCTGTATGGAATATATTACAGATAAACGGAAGGTAATGGAGAAATATAGACAGCTCACTTCCGAATCAAGTATCTAATTGTGCAGGTTATAACAGATTTAAGATTAGTAAACATAACAATTAGTTCCACGTTTATGATGGTGCTAATTATGTCTATTAATTTCATAACTAGCACTGGTAGTCCCTTATTTTGGCTTCTGTTATTATTATAAATCTCTCTCTTCATTTGCAACACAAACAGGTAGTTGAAGAAGTAGGGGAAAAACAAAAAAAAGAATATAACCGAAAACCAGTGTATTTGGCATTGATATGGGGGAGTTTAATAATCCACTTAAGAATTTCCATCCGATTTAACATTGCAAGTGAAGGGAAGACTGATCAATTATAACCAAAACAAAAATAAAGTACTACCAATGGCAGTTACGAATTTTATTTTATTTTATTATATTTTTGGGGTGGGGGGAGTGTGTGGAGATAGTAGTCAGTGTCCCAATAAATGAGAACAAAATGTGGTCTTCACCCAACAGCAAACATTCCTAGGGGCAGAGACAACATTAACTTTCTTATTGTTAGTTATAGCATGGTTCTATTATTTTCCCAATGAAAGTCCCCCCAAAACAAAGGGAAAGGACTGTAAGAGAAAAACAAAATATAACACATATAGCAAAGAAGAATTTATTTTAAGCTAAACATACCCTGAGTTTATAATTTGGCGCTTCACAGCATAGTTGTCAAAAATACCCTCCATTTGAGGGTCAATTGGTTCTCCTGTGTGCTGGTTCAATCCCACAATATTCCCTCTGTCATGCTCTCCCTGAAGAGGTAATCAGCAGCAAGAATGATCAAGATGCCAACTGGTCTTCAAGACTTCTACTTTGTACTCATATAAATTATAACATCATCAGAGCAACATGCATAGTAAAATAAGAAACATACCGTAAGAGCAATGATCACATCTTGTGTGTCAAGCCCAGAGTTATCAGCAAGGGTCTTGGGCACCACAAGAAGGGCATCAGCAAAAGCCTCAACACCAAGTTGTGCACGCTGTTTCAAGGTTACAAACATCAAAGATACGATGGCCAAATAACTAAAACACAGAAGACAAATGAGACGTTCCCAATACCCCTTGAACTGTCTTCTTAATTTCATTCATTAAATATTGTCTCGCAGCAACTTCAAAAGCCCCAGCCCCCTGTAAACAAGCAAGAAAATGAACTGTAAGTCCCTCACAAGCAGCCAGTTGAAGTTCGGCATGTAAACACATACTATAATGCAGCTGAATTCAGAAAAAAAATTGATAAAAAGGTAAAGACTAGATGTATAAATGCTTGGAATCATCCTTTTACAGCTCTTATTCCCATTGTCGTCTACTAATACTTGATATGTAATTCTAACTAAGCTAAAAGATTTACACTGATATAGGTATAACCATTCAAAGAAATTCAATAAACTCAACCATTTTATTTGATCATATGAAAGTGCATTTTTTGGTTGCAAACCTAAGCTTCTCTGATTGAGCCACTCAGTCGTACAAAAGAGAAAAGGCACGTGCATCTTATCCCAATCAAACAAGAAGGCATGTGTTCACTTATATTACTCAATTACAGCGTTCCCACAAATTCACTTGATTGGGATTAGATGCACCTACCTTTACTCATACATGACGTGAAAATTGGATTTCATAATTTTTAAAAAAAAATTGGTTACAACAGGAAATACAAGCCCCAAAAAAAAAATCAAAATTATAATAACATAAGCGCATTATTAAATCAGTCAATTCATCCTAGTATAAGTCATGGTTTATAATCTTTATTACATTGCCCAAAAAAAAAAAAAAGGCCTATAACTCTACCATTGTAGTAAATTGAGGGTTGAATTAGCAATAAAGTAGTTGGTTGGGATAAGGCGGATAAGGGCCAAGACTAGAGTTGTTCAAACACTTTGATAGAGGACCAATGAAGAAAGCATGAGGAAACCACTTTAAATCCATCAATTCCTGCACCAGTCTTCCACAATTCCAAAGTGCAACAACTCTCTAGACCTTGGGGCCCAAGTCTGGAAACATTCATCTACTCCATCCAGGATCCATTTGATAGTTCATTTACATTTTGAAATATCCCATTTTACACTAACTTTCATGTCTCAGAAATCAAAAGCCAGACCCTAAGTATTTTCTATTAAGACCACACCAGCTTACACTACATAAGCACATCCATTTCTGGTTGAGGAATCAGCACAAATAATGACTTTAATCAGTGAAATAACAACATGGTTGATTATGATTCAGTCTAGAAAAATGAAACTCACTAAGACAACAGCTTCATCTTCAAGAGTATTCTTGATGGCCCTCAAACCATCACGTACAGCATCCTTAATTTGAGCAATTGTGTGGTCATTAGGCCCTGTACCAGTATGACAGTAGACCATATTATATCATTTTACATCTAACAATGATAACAAAAAGACAAATGTAGTGCTAAAGACAATGGGCATAGGGCTAAAATAGAAGCATGTACTAAACAAAATGATTATAGATACAAGTAAAAGGTACCTTTAATTAAGATTGTGCAGGAATGAGGATTCTTCACATTCTCCACAAATGTATATTTCTCTTCACCAAGGACATGCTCATACACCAATCCAGCCCAACCAAGACAGTCAGGAGTCAAATCATCTACAGAGTTTACAGCCTCTCCTCCACAGGCCAAAACCAATCTTTCCATGTTTCTCCTCTTTGCTCTTCTAAGAGCAATTATCTAAAAAGTGAAACATTAAATCAGAGTATAGAATAGAATGAAACAAAGTAACAGATGCAATTTGATGACCTCATAGATTTAGCAATCTGCAATTGGTGTCCACTGCCCAAGAGGTCAGATACTCTAAATAAAATATACCAAATTACTAAATTAGGAGGAACTTCATATACAACTTAATAGGAAACATGTGACAGTTTCACTGGAGCATCTGCAACAACAAGAACAAGAAGAAGAAGCATCTGCATCTACACAAAATGGATATAAAGAGCGGGCTCAATCAGAAGCGTGGATCTGCAGAGAGAAGGAAGCTCAGCCCACAGGTGAAATCCTTACCCTTGAATCCAACCTTCAAAATGGATATAACTCTGACAAAGCAACAAATATTTTGTACCCATTCCACTGACATCAAGCTTATATTGGATATTGTTTTTAAGACTAGCCACAAAAACTATCCAAAGCAATTCTTACATATTAATAATATTCTAATTAGTTAATCCCTAGCCAATTAGAAGCCAGTATTTTTCAAAAAAAGAATAAAAATAAAGAGTGGAAATATTAGACCCCCTTAAAGCAATATAGGGCTTTAACTAGAATTTGGCTATATCATCACATGAATTATCCAAAATAAATCACGTTCAAAAAAGAACATATCAATAAAGTAGGCAACATTTCGTCACAATAACAACAAAATAGGCTGGAGAACTTCATGAACAAAAAATGCAAAACAAGGCATAGGACATACCCCTGCCCTAGCAAGGAGGTCCAGTGATGGGGGATCAATTCCTTTTTGATTGATGACAACAAAGTTGCTGTCATTACCAGAACAAACCTGCATACATCAATATAGCACACATTGAAATAAAAACTACTTTAATAGTTAGTTTAATGGCAATATAACAAAACCATACCCCCAACAATTATTACAAAACAAGACTAATGATCAATATTCAATCAACTGACCTTATTTTTCAGTTCAATTATTTTTTTTACTCTTTCATCAACCTGATGTCTTTCAGCTGCAACCATGGCCTCTCTCTGTTCAGCATTTGAGTAAAAAAAGCCTGCATTTATTTCACTGAGGAAGACAAACCATTAGGTTTGGAATACTGAATGAAATAGCTCTGATACTGAAAAATCTTGCAGTGAATGCAGAATTAAATAAATTGCCATTTACATGAGCTCAAAATTAAATAAGGATTATACAAGTTGACATTCTTATTGTTATATAGCCAGCACGACAATACAGATCTCTCTTTTAGAATTTTAATGCCCGATGTGTTTTGAAGAGAGCTTTCCCAGGATCGGATAGACTAGATATAGATGCCATGCCACTTTTTTGTGAAAGGTTATAGGTAAAGTGTTCAATTAGCAAAATAAGGTGATTGTTTCCAAAGATGAGATAACATGGAGTCAACAAAATCAGACAACATAAATAAAGCCAGCAGCATGTCACAACCACCAGTATGCTGACCATCAGGAACAACTTCCAAGTTTATGGTTTTCCCATTCTTATAATTAAATAAGTAATCAATAGAGAATAAATAAAGCACTCATATATTAAGCCTCAAACTGAACACAACAAAAATGGCATCTTTATGTCATGCATGAAGCTTCAAATATGCTTCTGTGAGACGCGTCACAGCACTCACCTTCTTCACTTTTATGATTTAAATGTATTTTCAAATGCTATGTAGATACTAAGGAAATAAAAATGCAAAGTATGACACATAAAAAGGGAATAGCCAATAAAGATAGATATATGGGGAAAAAAGCACACCTATATGTTGTATCAGTGGAGTGATGAACAAAGTAGTTCTCTTTTAGTATAGGCATAGGAAAAGAAAGAAAATGAGAAAAATGAACATATCTAGACCCAACATAGGAAAAAAGAATGTTTGATGACAATTTTAAATAGGGAAAATTGCAAATTACCCTCTAACTGTGGGGTATTTGGATTTACCCCCCTCCTGAACTATGGAAACAAGCAAATTAGCCCCTAAAACTATGCAAAACTTGAATTTTACCCCCACCGTTAGTAATTTGACAGAAAATATTAGGAAAAATTATAAACTAACCCCATCAATTATGAATCCATCAATTATGAGATAATTACATTTTGCTCTTATTATTGACTCTTAAAATTTATAAATTAATCCATTAAATATATAAAACTTGCGATTAACACTTATTATCTACTTAACTAACTTTTTTATCAAATTATATGAATTTGAAAAAAAATTTAAGCTTGAATCATATTATTATACTTTAGATTATTACATTATTTTTTTACACACAATTCTTATATAATTAATAAAAATTAAATTAAATATATAAAATTTTTATTTAAATTTGAAAATGAGTTATAAAATTATGTGTAAAAAATGATACAATAACTTAATATATAATAATATTATAATTCATATTGTTAGTAGTACTCAACATTAGTCATCACTATTTAATTTTTTTTATTGAATTAATTGTCTATTCCATGGAATATAAGTCGAAAATATGAAGTAAAAAAGTGAAGTAAATACAAATATTATATTATATAAAAAATACTAAAAACTTAATATTTTCATTAATTTTAACAAAAGAAAATACACATAACCCCCATAAAGTATGGGTTTCTATCAAATAACCCCATTGAACTTTTAAACCTTACAAATAGCCCCTCTATAGTTTCGAAAAAAATGAAAATGCCAGAAAAAGGGACAAAATGATTTAGCAGCAATTCTATTATTACTTAATGGCAATTTTAAACCATTGTCATTTACTTAATGATAGTTTATTTAAAACCGCCAATAGCCAATAAGTGAAAAAATTATAGCAGTTTTTAACCGCCAGTAAACGAAACATGATCGTGATAGTTTTTTCATATTTTTTGAAACTTCAAATGGGCTATTTGTAGGATTTGAAAATTCAGGGAGATTATTTGATAAAAGACTATACCTCAAGAAGGTTATGTGTATTTTGTCCTATTAAAATTAATGAAAATATTAACCTAAAACTTTGTTCAATCTTTCCTAAAAATTTATACAAGTTAGGGTTTTATTTGTGCTAGAAAATTAATTTCAATAAATATTTGTTTATTTTTGAAAAGGATTTTTATATTTCTTTTGGGAAAAATGTAAATAAAGTAAATTTGTTAACTAATATAATCTCTTTTTAAAGATAAATATATCAATTTAAATATGAGTATTACAACGGATTATAAATTTTAAAAGAATAAAATAAAGATAACTCATATATTATATAATTATTAAATTTCAAATAAAATAAATTGTAAAAAATCTCAAGTAATAAAATAAAAATTATTGTTCAGCACTATTATGATTATTGTGATGTTAAAATTAAATTGAATATGATTATATAAAATAAAAATATTAAATTTTTAATATTTTTATATAACATAACATTTGTATTTACTTCACTTTTTTACTCAATATTTTCAACCAATATTCTATAAAATGAGCAACTAATTTAATAAAATAAATAAATAGAAAAAATTAAATAATGATAACTAATGTTGAATAATACTAATATTATAAATTGCAATATTATCATTTATTAATTTATTATATCATTTTTATACATAATTCCATAACTCATTTTCATGTTTAAATAAAAAATTTATATATTTAATTTAATTTTTATTAATTATATAACATAATTATGTTTAAAAAAATAATATGATAATATAACATATAATAACATTATGATTCAAGCTTAAAAATTTTTTTAAAATTCATGTAATTTAATAAAAAAGTTAATTAAGTAGATAATTAGGATTAATCACAAGTTTTATATAATTAAGGGATTAATTTATAAATTTTGAAAGTTAGTAGAAATAAAATGTAACTATCTCATAATTGATGGAGTTAATTTGTAATTTTTCCTAATAGTTTCTGTCAAATTACTAACGATGAGATAAAATTCAAATTTTATATAGTTTCAAGGGGTAATTTGCCTGTTTCCATAATTCGAGAGAGTAAAATTCAAAGACTCCATAATTGAAAGGAGGTAATTTGCAGTTTTTCCTTTTAAATACATAAACAGAATGAATACTACATAAACAAAGGAAATGTAAGAAAATTACATTGATTCCTCTAATTACCTTTTCTCATACTCCAAAGACACATTGCATGTCAAAATATAGCAATTCTCTGCACGTCGCTTCATATCAGGATGCCTAGAGCCATGATCAAGGACAAGACCCTCAACCTAGAAAAAACCATAGGTAAGCAAAATAATTGCAAAATATAGATCATATGACATATGCAATAGGTACCCAAAACATAAAATGAACCAAAATTATAAACTGCATATATTATATGACAAAAGAACACTGATGCTAACATGGTCAGATTGTTTAACAGTTAAGAAAGAACTAGGAATGCACATGGTACAAGAGGTGGAGGTAAAGAGTAATATGGAGGATTATGCAATAACCAAAAATTATTTTAGTCCTTCATGCTTGATAACAGTAAAACTAAAAATAAAATGAAACAAGTATCTTATTATCATAGATGACAATATTTTTTCAAAGAAAACATAATGAGAAACATTTAGAACAGATATTTGTCTTATTTGGACTCTTGACATTTTTAAAATAATCTAACATGACCAAAATTTGATTAAATAGTACACCGATAACAAAACCACATTGAGAAACCAGCAGTCATGCTTAAAAAACATACCAAGCGTGTGTCTACATCAAACTTATGCCGCATATGCATAATCTCCACCATAAACAGATCTACAGCTTCCTCAGGCTTTCGAATACATAAGACCTATCATAACAAGAAGCAATTTATAGAACAACACATTGCAAAAGGTCTAAAACAAATCAAATTCAAACAATTCAGTTAATCAAATGAAATAAATAAAATAAAATTAACTCTGTACAAGAAATTAAAATGATATATGTCAACAACTGCATGCAAACTCACCGCATTGATGACTATGTCAGTTAATTGATCAGCTAATGCCTCATATAACTGCAACAAAGAAGAACAATAAGAAATAATAAGCATCAGAAACTTGCTAATAACAATGTTAGTCACATATTTATTCAAATATTTAGAGAAACTCTATACCTTGGTCCTAAGTGTTGTTCTTGCAACCATCTTGAGAATCTCCTTGTCAGGCTCATCACCCATTACAACAGGAGTCTTGAACGTCTCAAGGAATTGTAGAGTTGCTCGTTTTGCAATCTCAAACCCATCAACCACCACACGTGGATGCATACCTGAATTATTCACATATTCCATGCTCATAAGTCATAAAGGAGAGTTGTATTGTGGAGGAACCAATATGGTCATCAACTATTTATCCAAAGCAAAATGATTATCAGCCACTCTGAGAGCTGGGACATTCTAGTAGAAAAACCTAAGGTTAAATGTGGTATTGAAGGAAAACTACAATGAAAAATGGTTCAGAAGTAAAAAAAGAAAAGCTTGTCAATACCAGTTCCCATTGATACTATAATCGAGAATTGATTATAATCAAGAAAACTTAAATCTTATCACTTCAAATAATTTGGTTAAGATTTAAAATAGTAGTTATCAATGTTAGTCTTCCTTCTTCATGCAAAAGGAAAATTTAATTACCAAGAAGTTTGATAATTAACCAAGGACCATCCAATACCATTTTGACTAAATTTCTGGAATGGGAGCTATAACTGTACTTTATATAGTACTTGACTGTGTATGACATCAATATATGGATCCATTAACTAGTGCACTAGAAGCACTTTATCAAATGTTTTTCCTTTTCTCCAAAGCTCCACAGTCAGCTAGAAACCCTACACCCCCCACACTAATACTAATCAGGACTTGAAGCTGTACAAGAACCCTAAAAATTCAAGGTAATATAGGAGATTACACACTTAATAGAAAACATGTCTTTCCTAAAATAAAAATGATCACATGTAGAACTCTTAAACAACAATCATGCCATAAATTATTTGCTAATTCACAAACGATTGGCAAAAAAAGCTACAGCAAGGCACAAAAGTGCAAGGATGTTGATATGAACGTGGAGACAGAAGATAGAACAAGATTGAAAGTCATAATTTAAAACACTCTATTCCCTTTCAGCAGTCAAAACTTGAGCAGGATGGTCACCAACCTTCATCTATGTAACGTTCAGATTGTTTCAGAAGTTCACCAATGAAGATCACAGTGGACGTTGTGCCATCTCCGCTTATGTCATCTTGAGCAACAGCCGTCCTAGCAATCATGATTGCCGTGGGGTTTTGGATTTGCTGTAGCCACAGTGAAGCAAGAGGAATATTCAGGAAACACCAAAATTCTGCAAAACTTTGCAACCCAGGAACATATTTCTAAATTAAGCAACAGAAGTTTGCAACCAAAAAGAAATTCTAATTTTGCAACTCCAGCCATGCTTGTTAGATATCCAAACAAGGAGGATGGAATGAAACTTGTTTTTTGGTGTCCATTTCTCCAAATTCCTCAGCAAAAAACAGCCATTTTCACTCATTCCTTATAGCTAGAGTTTAGAACTATACCAACAATGGCCTGTGACAGCAGCCCTCAGCAGAACATCATAATCGATCTGGGAAAACCTAAACCTCATATCCTCAATTCCAGACCACGTTGATCACATTTGCTAATAATCATTAAATAACCTCAACACCATGTTGTGCAACATAGTTCGATACAAAGTCAAGACCTTCTATTCAAATCCTCAAACCCAACTTCGGTGAGGCTCCACTTGCTTCAATAAATAATCGAATCATGAAATACAATGAGACATTCTAAAGTATAGATGCAACACTACCGCACTCCTTCAGCACCCACTTTCTAAAAATTAAATATAAGGTTTAAAAAATAGAAAAAGAACTCACCATCTCTTTCAAGAGAGTGTTGCCATCTTTGGTAAGCTTAATATCACCAGCCCCACCAACCAACCTGATGCAAACAAAGACGAATACAATAGAGTAAGGGAAAACAAGTATAACTAAAAATGAAAGAAAAAAAAGAGATTCAAGGTATGGAAAAAGCACATTTTAATGGTGCCCTTGGGACCGAGATTGGTCTTCAGCACATCCTGCAAGCCCTTAGCAGCATTGATGTTCATGTGCAATGCCGCCGACTTGTTCAGAACTTCGGCATTAGGGTTTAGCACTCGCACCGCCATTTTCACCGTACGGGCTGAGAAAGATGTTTTCGAAGCAGGAAGGAATAGAAAAAAGCCTACAATGAAAGCGGGGAGAAGACAGAGACTATGAGAGCGGATTTTCGTTCGGGCCTTTGGAACAATTAATTTCGTGCCTTCAAATGGTAGTTGGACCTGAAACGACGAGCAAATGCTATTTGCGTTTTATTTGGTTGTCCAAATGTACAATTCCCGTTTGGGTTATGCATAGTTTTTCAACAAAGTGCACAAACTTTCCCTAAACTAAATTGAAGTTACACAAACCTCCTTTCTAAGGTGCTTTCTACGGTATCTTCTAGAAAGCAGGGGCTTAGGAACCCAGAATATGTGGCAAATGTCAATTGGTTTACATCCAAAAGCTGACAGCAATTATATTATATCAGTAATACCTTAAATAATTTCTGAAATTGCACGTTACTCTTCAATATTTTTATTTTTTAAATTTTATTTTATTCGAGATCGCCCGCGTTGAACATTAACTAAATTCTCCCTGTATAGAAGCAAGGATTTTAGAGGCTTTGGAGTGTAGTGTTAGTCTTGTCTTGTGCTTCTGTTTCAACTTTCATTTCTTCCACACAGAGCAAAGGGTTACAATACAAGAGAAAAGAGCAGAGTGCAAGCTAGCTATTAAAGATTCCATGGAGTGGGATCAAGGATAACCAATTGGTAGAGGAAGCTTTGCTACAATTAATTTCGTAGTACCCAGAATGATTCCAATCAATTTCCGGCTTCGGCCATCGTAAAATCCTATGATGTTTTCAACTCTTCTTCCTTCAAGAATGAGAAACAAGTGATTAATCGACTCAAATTCTGCCCGAAAATCACTTGGTGTTTCAGTGATGACTACAACTTCAAAAACGATAAGGAGTATTATAATTTGTTCCTCGAATATGCTACCAGCGGTTCCATTGCCGATTAGCTTAAGAGTCACAATGGTCGATTGCCGAAATCCGACGTCCGGCAGTACACGAGGTCTTTAATCAAAGGATTGAGTTACATTCACGATAAGGGGTTCGTCCACTGCGAAATACAGCTTCAAAATATTCTCGTGTTCAACAAGGGCGATGTCAAAATTGTAGACTTTGGGCTTGCGAAGAAATTAGGGAAAAGCAGAGCAAAGAAGAAAGCCAGTTTGAGTGGTGCGGTACTCCTCTGTATATGTCTTCGGAATTTGTAAACGAAAATGATTATGAATCTCTGGTGGATATTTGGGCTCTGAGCTACACGGTGGTAGAGATGCTGACGGGAAAACCAGCATGGAGCTTTTGGCAAGAACAAATATTTATTCGTTGTTGCTTCGAATTGGGGTCGAAGAATTACCCGAAGTTCCTAATGAATTATCGGAAGAAGTGAATGATTTTCTCGAGAAATGTTTACAGTCAAGTGTTTAATGCTGATTCAGCATCGTGTCGGTTTATGGAATTATTTGGGAGTAATGTGCAATTTCAAAAAATTATTTGAAGAATTACTAATATATCATAAATGCTATCAGCTACCAATTAGCATTTGTCACGTAACCTGGTTTCCTAAATCCCTATTTTTTAAAAGACATCGTAGAAAGCACCCCTTTCTAATTCTAAAATATATAAACATGTAAAATAAGTAAGGTAGAGCAAGCCAAGCTTGTACAGGCTTACCCACATAAATTAACAATTTTAAAAGGCAAAATTGAGCTAGTTTGTAGGTAATTTGCATTAATTTTTTCTAATAATAGGAATGATTAAACTATTATGTGAACATATAAAAAGATTGAAGGTTGAATCTTGAATATAGTGAAGGGTATAAAACCTTTAAAGAGACATTAAATTAGGTTAAATTAAAAAATATTTATTTTTTAATTGTAGTTAGACAATTAAATTTTTTTAATTTTATGTGATGGATTAGTCTAGTAAGGTTAAAAAAATTATATTATACCATTAGACATTAGATTAGATTGGATTAAAAGTCTTTAAATGTTTAAAGGATTTAAAAAAAAGTGAAGCTTATGAATTTATATGCATAAACCTACATGAAAAACAAACTCCACATAAGGAAATTGTGATTGCCCCCAACTCATAAGTAGCCTACAATTCTACGAGCTTAGAGCTTATTTTACATGTCTAAAAATATATATAAATCCCCTCTTTAATTTTACAATGGTGCTACTTCTAAGTTCATTTTAAAAAATTCCACTAAAAGATCATTAATTTTAACTTTTAGGCTATAGTTAATAGTTAGAAGAATTATTTTATGAGCAAATTATCCTTTAATTATCTCATATATTTGGAACTATTACTGAGAACTAAACATATCATGTCTTGTCTTCTAGTTTTTGCCATTACATTTGCTTATAGCCTAAACACTTCTTAATTTGTTGCTATAATTAATTCTTGCTTCTTTTTAATTTTAAATCACTTCTTCTATTTGCAACTCCATTCATATATATGAATAAAAAAAAATTGGAACTTCTGCATTCCATGCAATCATTATTATAAAATTACAAATAGATATTGATTAAAGCTAACATTGATCTCTATTTTAATGTGATGACATTTTTCAAAATTTTTAGAAAATATAAGATGTTGGTTTTGTACTCAATTAAGTCAAAATATATAGCTTTTAAATGTTATTAGGAAAAGAAGAAAACTTATGATGTCAATTTTATGTATAACTGACATATAAAGATATTGCAAAAAGTTAAATAAAAAAAATCAAACTTCAACATGATAGTTTTAAGCTTACTTAACATCTAAATATATTGCATTTACAAGATTACAAGAAACTAGAAAAGCTTAAAACATTTGTTTTGTACATAATTGTCATTTAAAGGTATTTCAAGTATCTTATTAGGAATTTTAAAAAGTTTACACATTGGTTTTAGACATAACTAATATCCAAATATATAACAATCGCTAATTTACTTAGAAAAGGGTGATACATAAGATGTTAATTTTGTATTAATAATTAACATTATTATTTTTCATACTATCTATAAATTTCACTTCCACTTTTTACATAACAAATTTTTATGATGCATTTACTGTGAAATATCTTATCCATTCTCTAATATCATTTCTAGGGAATAAATGCAATGCTTTAAAAAGTTTTGCAACACATCTATAAATTTCCACCTTAACTTTAAGTGTATTGTCGAGACTTTTAAATATTTGCAAAATCCCTATTAGTTTTCCTCTCACTCTCCAATTTCATAACCGCATATTTGGAAATGTCATAAACCTTGTAGAGCACATCCACTCATTCTCTCTAATATCAAAGAATGACTAAAACTGCTCCTATACAATCTATAGTATTTCTAAATATATAACAAGAATTAATAAGTTATCTTGATATTGTTGAGAAACAGACCTTTCTTTAACACAGGATTTTGTAACAAGGATAAGGATATTAATTCAATTAGGGTATAAATTTAGATACATAGAGATTTTGTTATACTACTATATTAATGATTTAGTGTAATTTTTGTGTTGGTCATTTTTGGAATTCATTTAGATGATCTCATATATATGTAATGCTTTAGGAAGAAATAAAATCTTATAATAAATTTTCAAAATTATTTGTCTCCTTTCTCATCTATTTGCACTTTCAAAATAAATTGTTTAATAACAATCAAATTTATACTAAATTTATATAATCGATATTTGGATTATAATGTGTACTAAATAAAAGACATTGTAACATAAATAATTTTCTATATAAAATGAATAATCTCATTTATTTTCTTTAGTTTGCAATTTGATTACAAATAGCATAATTGATATGAAAAACTTTTCAATGATAAGACATTAATTTTACATAAATAACTAAAATTTCAACAAATTATAACATTGATTTTCTACAAAACTAATGTCTAAATTTTTAAAATTAAGATGTCAGTTTTATATATAATAGACATATAAAAATATTGCAAAAGTTTAGTAAGAATTCTTAAGTTAAGGTTTGAAACTCTTATGAAAACCAAATAAACTCAAATCCCTTCATCATAGGAGTTTTAAACCCAAACTTAAGAATTCTTAAATTTTGATGCGCTTAGGTTTAAAAGACATCCAATCCAGCATCCTAGCATTCATTTCCACACTAAGTGAGTGAATATTCCATCCTTTCTTTTTTTAGATTTTAGGAAATCCAAGTTAATTTGTGTATATGTGAGTTTTATGGTTATATGAACATAAATGAATGATTTAATGTTGAATAATGGATTAATGATGCAAATGACATTAATAGCATGTGAGTGATGCATATTTATGAGCTCTAAATGATTAGTTAAGTGTTAAATAGATTAATGGTAAGATTTTAAAAGTTAGAATAGTGAAAATTTTGAAGTTGTTGCAAATCCCAAGGTGATAGTCGACTATAGTCAACTACACCCCTAAAATTACATTCAGGAAGGGTATAATTGATAATCTAATCTTGAGTTATTTTATAGGGGTTGATAATCAACTATATAATGAACTATGGACCTTTACAATGTTCTCTAGAGCTTAGTAGTTAACATCATGCCGTAGATTTGCCTCTAAACCTTATTATTCGACTATATAGTTAATATGATCCCTAAAATTGCTCTAATAACTTCCATAGTCGAGTATATAGTCGATTATACATGGTTTTCATTGAAAAATCATGATATTTAATGGCCAAATATGGGTTACATACTTTCCAAATACTAAGATATGATGATTTATGATAGATGAAGGTAAGATATATGAATTATGACTATGAAATAAGAAATTAAGCTATTATACAATATAATCAATGAGGATATATGATTATGATGAAGGCATGGTATTGTATGATAATTATAATAAACATGGCTCATGGCCTATTATAAATACTAAAAGCTTTAAGCACATTATGAATTGAGAAATGTGAAAAGAGCCAATATGAATGCCAAATGATAAATTCCTAGTGTTAAATGAAAAGGGTATAAGATTAGCCTAAGAAGAAAAATAATGAAACAAATGGAAAAGGTATAAGGTTGACATAGGAGTCATTTTATGGATACATGTATTTATTTATTCCTAAATACTTGAATTGTGATATAGACTTGAAATATAATTGTTTTTATAAACTTTTGTATAATATATTTGTAATGAAATGATATGTTTAAGCCTTTTAAGGCTACTTGAAACTAAATTAATAATGTGAATAATTATGTGTTAAGTCCCATATGAGGATTACCTACTAGGTAAGTTATTGAATTATATTATTTGTTTAAATAGGACATTACTTACTGAGCCCTATAGTTAATTTTCCATGATTTATTTTAGAGATATTTAGGTCAAACCTTCATCATCACCTCTTTAAAGTTAGACTAGCTGGAAGCTCATTATTTTAGTTATTCAATGGCTTTGGTTATTTATATATAGAATGTTTTTTTAGCTTTATTCTATGTATAAGCCTTAGTAGAGGATTTGAACATTGAATTCGATTTTAGGTTAATTAGAGTGACTTATCCTCAATTTAGGAAGGTTATAAGTAATTCTAACTTTATCATGTTTTCTAAAACCTTATTCATTAATGAATTACTTTTTCTATTTAATGTTGCTTCCTTTTCTACTCATTCTCTAGTAAAATATATGGGATTATGATAAGTAAAATGGACTAGGCTAAGGGGAATTTCATAGCAAGTTTTATGCTGATCGCAATTAGGTTAGGGTTATGACAACTTAAGATGTTAGTTTTATATATAACCATTATTTAAAGGCATTTTAATCATCTCACTAAGAATTATAAGATGTTTACATGTCAATTTTGTATTTAAATGATATCTAAAGATATAACAACTACCAATTCCCTTAGAAATAAAACATACCTCAGATGTCGATTTTTTATTAATAATTAACATTTAAGATTTTTGTATAATGCTTATAAATTTTACTCTCACTGCCCATCTAAAACATCTTAATAATGCTTTAATCTCCATTATCTAACATGAAAGTTTAGGTTGATTATCAAGATTGCTCCCTTTCAATTTTATTTTACATTTTTAAAGACAATAAAAAATCTTGTCAAAGGATTTGCATATTATGAATCTTTTTCCTTTACATATTGGCAAATATTTTAACAAGAATTCTTCCAAAAGGAAAAGGCCAAGTTAATTTATGTAATCTTGGTGATTATAAGAATAGTACAAATAACCATAAGATTAGTTTTTGCCACCAAAAGTTGGAATATAATGAGAAATGCCTATATAAAATGAACTCAAAGGTTCTAAAAGTACATTTTATCAATGTGATAAGGAAAAATATCAATTTTGAAAGTATATGCTATCTAGGTGATACAAAAGGAAAGGTCAATTTTATTAATGAGAATGATGTTCTTAACCATAATTTTTATAATATAGTACATTTCAATATGGTAAATTCCTTTATACATTTAAAAGAAAAACTTGATAATTTGATTGGTTATGATAGTGGCCAATTTCATTTTTGATTAAATTAATATTAAATATTTGTCTCAAATATCCTAGAGGCTTCCATTTGAGAAACTCATGCATAATATGAAACCTATTCTTGGTACCACTCTTAGAAAGGATACGCTCATGCCCATTTCTATGATTTTAGTTTTCATTAAGATCATCATGTTTCCTATGTTAATCTCACTTTTGATTTTAATTCAGAGCTTTAACTTCCTAATTCATAACTTATTATATGAAATTTGCAATCCAAGGAGGAATTTGTTAATCATTCTTTTCTCCCTCACACTTACTACTTTGAGCTAATGAACCTATAGATGATTCTTCATTGCTCAATTCATTATCTATTGACTTCTAGTATTCACCATTTTCCTAATTCATAAAACCTCTAAACACTTAGAAAAGAAGCAAGTTAACATCAAGAAATCATCAAGAATAAACACCCTTATTGACATTCATAAGCATCGTAGAGTTAATCGAAATGATATTCATGATACATGATTTTAGGTGTGCACGTTCCATTGATATAGTTTTGGTTAATACCTACTTTGGCAATAGATAGATATAACTTAATTAACCATTCTTGGGGTCTCATTCTACTAGAAAAACTTTAAATTATACTCTAATACTACCTTTATCATGACCCTCCTAAGGCATGTCTAGTGTGATATCCGATTTATTAGTTTCCACTAACCTATCCTACTTAAAAAGTACACTTAACATTTCTAATATTAATTTGGAATATTAATTAGTATTAACATTTGTATTTTCAAAATATCAAAGTTTAACATATTTATCTTTGAATAAAAAAAAGAGTTAGGCCTACTTATTATTTCTAACGCTTTCCAAAATAAGCTAACCTAATTAGTACCTTTGCAACGATACCTCTATCACTTGCAATGTCTACCCATTAATTATCTATTATAATTTAAAGGCCATTAAGGAAGGGTTTAAAGAAATCTCATCTATTTACAAATAAAAATGTCCATTGTCAGTTAGAAAGAGTCCTAAAGGATCTATCTTCACATGATAGTGGTAGAACGTCAACATATAGATCTATAAAGCAAAAACATGGAAGGTTAAGTCCAAGGCTTAATGAGTAAACATTCTAAAGCAATTAAATAAAAAATAATTATGATCTTACTAACATTAGTGTCACCTTCCTTTAGTTTTATTATACATTTCATAAATTTCATAACACACCCTCATTAATGTCATTAAAACATTTTCATAGGCATATGTATTTATCTCTGTAATTTCATAAATTCAATTATAGCATTTTCATATCACTTAATAAATTAATATGAAAGGAACACAAGTAAATATTCTTCCCTTACGAGCTTACTTGTATCCCTCTAAATCATCTTTATCTCCTACAAGTGATTATCGAATTCAATGTGCAAGTTATAAATTATCAATCTACCCTCACCTTAATTCTCATGCATGGTAATAATAATTAATCTTATTTACTAACTATCAAATCACAACATGAATTTCATAAGTTATCACAGCACTGTACCTTTTTAATGGCCTTAACGTACTCATTTAATATAAAATATAACATAACTACTCATTTTAAGATCATGAATTGACTTAATAATCTTAAAACTTATTGAAATTATCAAGATTAAAAATAAACAAGACATAATCAATTATATAGTTAATTATGTATGTTCAAAGAACAATTTTGGTTAGGCATAATCAAATATGTAGGTCTAAGGAATAAAGTTTTAGACATAATAATTATATAGTCAATTATATAAACCTAAAAGGTAATTCTGCTTAAGTATAATTGATTATATAGTTTCAGACAGTGAAGTTTTAAGTATAATTGATTATCTAATTGATTATATAGTTCCATAAAGTAATTTTTTAGGCATAATTAATTAGATAATTGATTATATCATGATATTTTGTAGATTTTTTTGCAAATTTTTTCTATTTACTTGAAGGATTTTCACTCCAAACTCATTCCTTAGGCCAAATTACCTAACCAGTTCATCATAAAACATTAAAACATTATCATAAGTTTTAGATTTAACAACAATCACACATAAAACATCATTCTATAATATTAATCTTCCAATTTACACAAATAAGGAAAACATATCTTAAAGTAATCCAAATAATTGAAATTCATACAAGGTTTGTTAAAATGTTAATTCCTAAATTATAAATAAAGTTACTCCTGAGCATTAACAAACCAAAGATTTAAAGTTAGGGTTCCATAACTTCATTTAAACTATAACCTTAATAATTCAAAATTAAAGAAAACTAGAAAGGAAATGTTATGAAAACTAGAGAATGAAGATCCTTACATTGCTTAACTTGGAGGTGAAAAGAAATTGAGAAAATGAGTTAAGATTCTTGCTTGAAGTTGAGAACAAAATGATGAATTAGGTGATATTAAAGGGAAAAAAATTAGCAATGGCTGAGTTATTAAGAAATGTGAAAGGTATATGCATAAGGGAAAAATAAGTAAGCCCCTAAAATCCTCTCCAACTCATAAATTAACCATATTTAACTTTAAAACACTCTTATGTATTAGTTCATAAGTAAATTCTCATGATAAAAGAAAATTTATTTACAAGCCTTAGCTTTATTCATTTCTTATGTAAATATTTTAAATTCTGACAGGCATAAAAATTTAACACATGAAGCAGAGTATAGGTCTATTTTGAGCTTCATTGAATTCCAAAATAATATAAGATTTAATTTATCTTCAAATATTTAAATAATGTAACATTTATTCATTAATCAAAATGTAAAGATTCTAAAATATTTTTACAAGGATAAATCATATTCATTGGATATTTGAATGATTGTTTAATCATATGGTACTAATAAAGACCTACTTTAAAGAAGTACTATGTCTTAGTGTAAATAATGCACTAAGGTATCTTTCTAATAATACATACCTTCTGTTCGATAAGTTTATTAGCAAAAGGACATTAGAATAAAATTAAACATATGTGTTGGTGTATTTGATGAATAATTTATATGAGTTTATTTTATTATAACTAATTAATTAGATATAGGATATTTGGTTTACACAAAATTTAATTTTATATTGTTACTTATTCTCTTATGATGGTATATTTGTATCATGCTTCTTAGTAAGATAAATTGCAGATACACTTTCTTTAGCACGTATGAAGCAAGTGAAGAATCAATGCTTTGATAAACATGTGTTATGACTTTTAAAGAAGAAAATTTGACAAATTGCTATAAAGGTAATGCTATATGCAAAGTTCAATTGGAAGGATAATACATCAAAAGAGATAGAATAAATTATATCTCATTAGAGATCTTTCTCATGCTCACAAAAGGATTACGGTGATATTTGATCATGATAGAAGATTTTTTGAAATGGTTCTTAATAGAATTACTAGTAAAGATATAGGCACAAAGATCTTTAATGATATTCTTAATAAGGAAAGTTAAGCTTATATTGCGCTCTTTTATCCATAACCATAATTTCCTCCTATTAGGTTTTACTAGTAAAGTTTTTAATGAGACAAATTATTAGCTAAAAGAATAATATAATGTTTATCTTTTAGGGGGATTTTTTCCCATTGGATTTTCCTAGTAAACATTTTAACTAGGGTTTTAACAAGGTATATTCTTTACAAAATAGATATCTTAGAAAGTATTATAAATATTTATTTATATGGATATACATGGAATATCTTTAATTTATATGTTATTATAATATATTTTGATTAAGATTCAACCAATCACTTATTATAATTAAATGGTGATAGTGATGTGCAAACTATTTACATGTTTATTTTCTCCTATATTTTGGTTCTTAAGGTATACTTATACTTAATTGAATTAATTTTTCTTATTTTATTATTAGGTCCGAAATTTGAAATGAAATTGAATTATTCAAATAATATAGTATCTTTAATGCTATTTTAAGTTTTTAGTCATAACTTGAGTTCTAAAGATCTGATTAGGATGATATTTATATATTTAGAAAGCAAATAAGGAGCTCTATAAATGTTATGTTGAAGGCAAGACCAAGATTAGACGTTTAAATGTTTAAATTTGTTTAGGAAGTTGATACAATGTTATTGTCCTACTTGACACATTTTGGTTTTGGGGACAAATCTAAAGCTTTGTAGGTTAAAGTAGTGCAAACCTAAAGTCATATGTTAGTTAAGGTCCAACCTAACAACTTTCATTTTCAAGGATTTATGAAATTACATAAAGCTCTAGGCCTCTAAATTATGTAATCCCTAAACGTAACCTTATGAGTTAGTCCCAACTAGCTCAAAAGGTAAACAATCTTAGCACATTAAGATATTAGGTCTTTTATGCCTTTAAAGGCAATAACTCTACCATTGAACACTTCTTTTTCTTCTATTGCATGTGAAAGCTATGTGTAGCTAATTATTCCCTTTTCCAGTCTAAGATTTTTCTATTTTTAATTTTCATGTATATTATAAGACCTAATCCTTGTCAATTAAAGGAGAATTTGTAATGTTATATCCTCAATTGAGTTAGGTAATCACTATATATAATGTGATACAAAATACATGTGGTAAGATATAAGTAATGTGGGAGATAATGTTACTTTATCTACTAACTCTTCCTTCTAAGTTGAGCCATATATATTAATCATGCCTAGTTTATTACAAAGTTTATCAACTTGTTTCCTTGAAAAGGTTTAGTCAATAAATTAGCTGATTGTTCCTCAGTTTTAATATGTCCAAGATTGATAACTCCTTCTTGTAACTTTTGCTTTACAAAATGATAATCAACCTCTATATGTTTAATTCATTCTTGAAAAATTAGGTATGAAGTAATATAAGTAACATCTCGATCATCACACCACAATTGTATAACTCTATGAGTCTTGATGCCAAATTGTTGAAAAAGGTAAATAACCTATACAAGTTTAGATGTAGTATGAGCCATAATTCGATATTCAAACTTTTCATTGAAGCAAGATACAATCATTTGTTTCTTGTTTTTTCATGACATAAGGTTCCATTAATAAACATATAATACCTAAAAGTAAATCTCCAATTAATAGGACATCCTACCTAATCTATATTAGAAAAAATCTCTACTCTACAATGATCATGATTTTCACATAAAATCCCTTGACTAAGTGCCTTCTTCAAATACTTCAGAATGTGTGTGAGAGCATCCTAGTGAAAAGTCCTTAGGGAGTTCATAAACTAACTTACCATACTTACTAGAAAGGTAATGTTAAGCTTAGTTATAGTAAGGTATTTCAATTTTTTCACCAGTCCCTGTACCACTTTGGATCTCCAAGTAACTTCTCATCCAGGTTAAACTTAACATTTTAATCATAGGAGTTTCATATGATTTAGCACTAATCATCCCAATTTCATTCAAGAAGTCAAGCATATATTTTCTCTGAGATAAGGAAATCTTTTTCCTTCCTTGAGTAATCTTAATGCCTAAAAAATATTAAAGTGCTCTTAGGTTTTTATTTTGGAATTTTGTTTAAAGAAAAGTTTTTAGCTATGGCTCCTTGTAATCACAATATGACGAACATACATAACTAAAAGAATACATCCTGAATCAAACTGCTTATAGAACACAGAGTGATCATGATCACTTTTCTTCATTATAAGTTCATTTACTACTTTACTAAAATTTTTAAAATAACTCTAAGGAGATTATTTTAACCCATATAATGATTTCTTTGAACATAATACCTTCTCACACTTCCTTGAATAATAAACCTAGGTGGTTGCTCTGTATATATCTCTTCATGCAAATTTCCATGTAAAAAATGGTATTTTTAACATCCAACTAGTGAAAAGACTAGTTGTCAGTAGCAGCAAGAGAGATAAATAATTGAACTAAAGTAATTTTTGCTATGGGGGAGAACATCTCTAAGTAATCAATACCATAGGTCTTCTCATACCCTTTGGCTACTGCACATGCTTTTAAACAAGTAACAAAATCATCTGGATTCACTTTCATAATAAATACCCATTTTAACTTATGGATTGTTTACTATTAAGTAAAAGTACAACATCCCATGTCTAATTTGCTTCAAGAGCTATCATTTCATCCTTCATAATAATATAACCCATCATAAAAAAAGCCTCAAAATATGACTTAGGAACAGTAATAATATTTAAGGAAGTAATATATGATTAAGAGAAAAATAGGTAAAGAATAGGACACATATGTAAATATATAGTTTTGGTAACTCTAGCAGGTTTGGGAAACTTCATTTTTTAATCCCAAAACGTAAATATATAGTCTATGCCTAGAGTGAAGAAAGATTCTATGTCTTCTGTCTAGAATATAAACAAGTTTTTCTTATACTTTTAAATGAGATTTTTTTTAAAAAATATATGAATTCTTTCCTTATTCATATTAATTTTCTTTATATTGAAGAAAGATACAGAGAATTTTTTAAATGAAAAATATCTTTCAATAAATAAAATGATTGGAGCATATATTTGACCTTCTTTTTAACTGTAAGTAAGAAAGAAGTAATGCAGACAAACAATTTGGCAACTATCTTACAAAAGTTTGAAGATGCATGCAGGTAGGGAAACTTCGTTTGTGAATCCCAACACACAGGTATTGAAGAGTAAATTGATGTCTATGCCTAAATCAAATAAAGCTTCTTTCTTTTGTCAAGAATATCAATGAGATTTCCATTCTTTAGTATTTCAATGAAAAATGTTATTTATATTTTAAAAAAAAGAGTGATGATTTATTTTTCTCATAATAATTTACTCCTTTTTAATATACAATAAAATTTGTATAATTGTGAATTTTATAATTTATGATCAAAGAATAAATGTAGAGAAATAAAAATAATATGACTTTATTTTTAAAAGAGATATTTCATTGAAGAAGAAAGACAATGATGAGATATCTTTCCTTTTTTTCATTATTTTTATGTCATATTAAAGAAACGATACATACAAACTATTCTTTTCACATGGCATTATAAGTAATATATGGTTTAATTTTTAGAAAGTTTCACATACGTTTTGGGAATAAAGATGGCTAGAGTTACCTTTTTGAGTATGAGTACAAATATCTTTCTGATGAACAATAGATAAATCCAAATTAGAAGACATAGGAAGAAGATTTGATGAGGAAGGAATTGGTAAAGGAGATAAAGCTGGTGAATCATTTAAAATGGAGTATAGATCGAATGTCTGTCTTATCTGATAAAGAAGCTGCTAGTGGTACTTACACTCTATAAGAATAAATATATTTAATAGGAGGTCGAGCCTAATTTTATTTTGGAAGAACTTACGAATCCTATGAAAGATAAGGCACAAAGAAGTATTCATCAACATTTTCTAAATCTAGCAAGGTGGATAAAGATGGAGAAGGCTAAACAAAGGGTAAATTCAAAAAATGTAACATTAAAAGATATAAGATAATGATTTAAATCAGGAGAGAAACATTTATACCTTTTTTTAGTATGAGAATATCTAAGAAACACACACTTTATAGACCAAGGATCTAAATTTGGATACCTAAGGATGATTATTTTGAACGAAAATGTGCAACTAAAAATATAAAAAGGTAATAAGAAATAAAGATTTAGAAGAAAAAAATAAAAAAGGGTAACTGACCATTAAGAACTAAAGAAGGCATGCAATTTATTAAAAAATAAGTTATAGAAATTATATCTGCCTAAAAGCTTTAGGAACCTTTATTTGAAATAAAAAAAGCATGAAAAACTTCTATTAAATGTTAATTCTTTCATTCAACTACCTTATTTTGTTATAGAGTAACTACACAGGAAGACTAATGAATTATACCATGTTATAATAAATAAGTTAAAAATTGTGAAAAAAAAATACTCTTTAGCATTATCACTTTGAAAATTACAAATAGTTATGTGAAACTATTTTGTAACTTCAGCATGAAAAGTACTAAAAATATTAAATAACATCAAATAATTTTTCATTAGATAAAGTTAGGTTATTCTTGAATAATCATCCACAAAAGGCACAAGATAACAAAAACTAGATTTTGAAACAACTGGGCAAAGCCCCCCATATTTGAATGCACTAACTCAAATGAAGATGAAACCAATTTATGAACTCTAAAGACATAAGATTGATGATAATGTTTAGCAAATTAACAATATTCATAATCTAAATAAGAAACAACTTCTAAGTTAGGACATAATTTTCAAAAAGATATTAATAAGGGATGACTAAGGCAATAATGCAATGGATGTAGAGTGGAGATAGTAGTAGCAATTAATTAAATAACTTTTTCATCCAACATATACAATTCTTTAAATTCATATCCTTTACTAAAAATCTTCTTCATCAACAAATCTTGAAACATATAATAATCAAGAAAGAAGAAAATACCACATTTATAAGTACATATAATTTGGCTAACTGAAAGTAAATTAAACGGAAGGTTTAGGAAACACGAAACATTAGATAGAGAAATATTAGAAGTGACATTAACCATACCACTTCCAATAATAGAAGTAGTAAACCCATTAATTAAAGTAATATGAGAAGGATGAGAAATATTAAAGGAAGCTAAGATATCTGTTTGACCTATTATATAATTAAAAGCCTTAGAATTAATGACCCATCTAGAATTAGAATTGAAAAAAATACAATAAGGTTACTTATTTGAATTATTATGGCAATGGCTTGGGTAAGTGGTGACTATAAGGAAGCTTTCAATTAGAAATACTCAGCATATTCACTATCAGATAATAATTTACTATTATTTTTTAATTGCTATGCCATATGTGTAAACTTGATTACTATGTATTCTTTGCTATTAATTTCAAGCAAAATTTCTTAATGCATCCTTGTTTTTAATATCAATAATAAAACAAAACTGAATCTCCTCTTCTTGTTCCTTCATTATAGTTACCTTACTTTCTTCCTTTTCCCTTACTAACTCTAATATTACCATAACCACCTCGACTACTTAAGCTAACTCATGTGATTGATTCATTCACATCCAAAGATTAAGAAAAGGAAAAGACATCCTTGGATGCTCTCTGAACTTGATAATAATCTATTTTTCAAATGAATGGCTCAAAATTAAACAAAATTTACCAATGCACTTTGGTAAGCTTAGGAGATAAACACATCAAATAACACAAAAGCTACTAATTGTTCTTATTGAGAACATATTTCATTAACATCAATAGTAATATGCAGAAGAGAATTTCATTATTCATAAATGCAAAACTCAGTATAAATTTGAGCATTAGTTTTACCTCTTTTATTTGACTAAAATAAAGATATAGTTAAATCATATATATAGTTTTAGTTTATCTTTTTTCAAATAGAGATTTAGTGGATTCCTACAACTCTTTAATAGTGTGACAATAAGCAATATTATCCTCAACTTCACTAGCTAAAGTATTACTCACCAACCTGAGTAATTAATGATACTCTACGACCCACTATTAATCTAGATCATTTATTAAGGGCTCTTAAGTGAGATGATGTGACATATGAACTTTATTAAAATAGTATTCAACCACCTTTTTCCAAGTAATATATTGCATTCCTTTGACATCTAACTTCCACCTAATTATTTTCCCACTAATTGGAAGTAATTTTGAAAAATTAGACTTGAGTTCTCTTTTTAATCTTTCTAGACTTTTAAAAGGCCAAAACTTGTTTGTTATACCAGAATTATCATCCATGATGATTAACTTTTCTAGATAATAAATTATAAACCAAAGAATTACCTAGAAAAAAGAAACACGCTAGTAAAGTTATAGAATTGCAAAACTAACCTCACAGAAAGACCCAGGATCTTTTGAAACAGTACTTGACTAAAACTCGTTACCATCTAGATTACTATACATTACTATTCTCCTTTACACATGAGCTTCATGTGCCATTATGAATTTGCTTGTGTGATGTCATGCACTACCTTTCCTAGATTACTTTATTACAATTTATCACCTGGTGTACCCGAATCCCCCTTTCAATGACTAGAACTGTTTCAATAACACTAGACAGGACTATTACTCTCCTCTACCATTATACTCTACCACTAAATAATACCTTTGAGGTCTAGGATTCTACTGATACATAACCGGAATTGTCATCAACCCCACCATGACCTTAGTCATATATAAAAAGTTTTTTTAAAAAAATAAAGAAAAAGAGAAAGACCTTTTTTTTTTATTAAGGTGGGAGAAAGATACCCAGATAGTTCTAGATACCATGTTAATTAAAGAATTTATAATGTCATATCCACAATCAAGTTAGGCAATCACTATATATAATATAATATAGAATACATGTTGTAATATATAAGTGATGTGTTATGTAATGTTACTTTATCTACTAACAATCCTTATGTAAATATTTTAGATTTGATTATCTTTTATTTCTCTACTCTATATTATGTATGACTACTTAGATAATTTGCTAAATATAATTTGTTAGTTAATTATTTGTTACAATTTAATGGTATATAATTGATTATGATTAGTTTATAATTGTGAATTATTATGATTAGTTATTATCAATAACATTGGGTTTTCATTAATGTTTTAAAATTTGACCCAGCCACTGAATCAATTGTTGCACTTGTTAAAGTTTAAAATTTGTATTTGAATAATTGATTTCATATTAGAATGATTAAACAAAGAAAAACAAAAACAATATTGATAACTATAAAATTAGAAATGTTTGAATTAGTTTAGAAAAAACTTTAAGTGTCCAATAGATTCATAAAGGCACTTATGGATGACATTATAAGGGAAAAAGGATGCATAAATAGTTACAATTATAAAGAATTATTAACTAATGGTAAGTAGAAAGATAATGAAAATTACACATTTCTTTCCCATTTTTCCCCTAACAACCTTACTTCTCCTCTCCTCCTTATAAAAGCATATCCCCCTTCACATTCTTCATTTTTTTCTTTCTTCTCCAAGCCCTAACATCATCTCAAGGAAAGGAAGTTCACTTCACCTTCAACTCTCCTCTTACAAGGTAAAAAAGCTCTAAATTTTCAGCTTCTAATGGATTTGAATCCCTAATTTCATCCATTTCATCCTCCTTTGTAAAAGTTCAATTTGTTTTTAGTCAAGGAATGTATAAGTAAGTTATGCCCTAACACAAAAATCCTTATTTTGATGTTTAGAGACTTCATTTAACAAAATCAACACTTCAAATCCCTTTCTTTAAAAGTTATAAGCAATAATCTACCTAAAAATTTATTTATATAATGAATTATTACTTTATGGTAAGTTTAGGCTTTAAAAAGATTAAAAATTCATTTATCAAAGGAATACTTTAGATTTAAGAATTTTAAGTTTGATTTGAAGGTCATAGTATATCTTTGATAAAATATGATGATTTGATTATGAGTTGTTATAACATGGATAAGAATTTATAGCTATAAAATTGATGATGAATAGTGAAAATTCATGGAAATCTACAAAATTTCTTAAATGAATCAATTCTTAAATCGATTCATTAAGTTTTGGAATGCTTTATATAACCTAAATCAAGTCATGAATTAATTCATCAAAGCCCAAATGCTTCTGTAGGACTTAAATGAATTCCCGAATTGATTATTGATATCTAAAGTGTTTTGTCTAACTTAAATCGATTCTCAAATCAATTTATTCAACTGAAAATTGTTAAGGTAATTGATTCATGAATTAATTCATTAAGGCTTCAATTGTTTTTGTATTTCCTAAATTAATTTTCAAATCAATTTATCTTATTCTTTTTTATATTTTTACTTGTTTAAAAGCATTTTTAATCAAAGTGTTTAAGTTCTAGATACATTTCATGAACGTTAATAATTTTATTATGAATAATTAGATGATAAATGAGTTGTACCCAATTCACAATTAAATTACAATTAAGAATCTTGAATGTTATAATGATTGGGCATGATAGTGAAATGAAGTGGTTAGGGGAGTTGTTATAGGTATCATTATGGCTTGTGCATTGGATTTGTATACTCATTTGTGATGGGATAAGGTTGACCCTAGAAGTATAATGTTAGGGTTGTAAGGGATAAAGATAAATAGATTCAAAAAGAGAATATTTATTTGTGCAAATTTTATTTTATAATTCCTTATGTTGAAAATCTTTTTTTACTATCTAGTTAAACAAGTGTCATCCTCAAGAATTATAGTTGAGCTAAATTCCCTAAAGGTGGTTGTAAGCTAATTATTTTACAATTCTCAAGATTTTGTCCATAAAAGAATTTTAGTATAATCTTAGGGTTTCTCCTTATAACTTAAACGTATATTTAATTTATCATATTATTTATCCTGAGTAGAGTGTTCTTTACTGAGTTCCTAAACTTAATTTTTTGTTATTTAATTTTTTAGATACTTAGGTGGATGCATCATCACCTATAACACAATAAGTTAAACAACTTCTATAAGGGATTCTTCCATTCTTTTATAGACCTAGCAAAAGTTATACTTAAATTTATTTTGGTAAATTGTACTAAATTTAACTAATTGAGGGACATGATCTTTCATGATAGGTGGATAGACATGAAAATTTAGATAATAGACTTAATATATTATTCTTAGTATAACATTAGGGTTATAAGTTTTCCAAACTACTCTTTTCACCGTAAGCCTATACTTAATAGAAATACATTAAACATGTGAACCATGCGATGATTCAATTCATGAGTGAAAATGCATTTTTTTGTTAATCCTTCTCCTTTTGTGTTCAATGAGTATAAGTTAAGCTTATAGAACTATTTGAAGATGGTTCCATGTTGGTCACAACCATAATTGAGTCATGACACTAGCAAAGTGATTAGGTTAGGATTAAATCAATTTAACTAGTGGTCAAACCAATTAATATATATATAATTTAACATACTACAATATAAATATGAGTGTTTTTAAACTTTTAGAAACAAATTAATAATAAATAATTTGAATAATTATTAAGAGGTTATGAATTTGATAGTTTAAACTTTTATATCACAATTATAAAAAAATCTATTATTAAATTTTTTATAATAATTTGTGCAATATAATTTTAATCAAATTAATATATAGATTGAAATAAATAAGATTAATTTAATTAATTATTAACTAATATTTATTAATTAATTAAAATTACATAATGTAATGTATAGATTATTTAAAGTTACATTTGAGTAAATTAATTATATCATGTTAGAGATATTTATATATTTTAAAGTAAGATTCATTTATTTAATTATATAAAAATATTTATTTATTATTTAGAAATAAAAAATACCTAACATGGCATAATCTATTTAAAGTTGCATAAGTAACTTATTAAACTATAATAATAAAATAGTGTTTGCTATACAATGCTAAAAGGTAATGTTAGTAAAGTTATGAGCTTAAGGCCTTCACCTCAAGGTTCCTAGGTCAAGTCTCTATTATTCCATTTTTTAAGTAGCTTTTCTAAAATTTGGAATTAGGTAACCTACGTTAGCAATTGATTCAAAATTTTCTAAGTTTTCCAAAACTTGAAACTAGATTGCTTAAGTTAATAGTTGATCTGAAATTTGATTGAGTTTCAACAAACTGATTTGAGTCTTAAGCCATTCTAGATTCCACTACTAATCAATTTTGCTTGAAGCTTTAAGTTTTAGCTCAACTAATCAAGCAAAGCCAAATTTTATAATAATGATATTGGTGATCTAATGATTGAAGGAATCAATTCTATGATATATATTAGATGTCAAGAATCAAAATTAGTGTCTTTTTATTATAATCATTTCTTTATGTTATAAATAATTATTAAGTTTATTAAATGTGGATGTTTGTAGGCTAAATATTATACTCTTAATTATGGTCTATTATTAAATCAGATATTACATTCTTATTATGATCAATTATTAGGTTTTAATTCTATTTATAAATCATTATTATGAAATTATAATGTTTGATCAATTTATTTTATAAATATGGATTGTATAAATCATTGTATATATAATTAAATAAAATATTATCCTCCTCCTTATAATTCCCCTTCATCTCTTTCATATCTTTCTTTTATTATTTCTTAAGTGTTTACTATTTTTATAGCACGTTATCAGCATGAAATTCTAAGCCACTAAGGTAATTTCTTTTAGACATAAATTATTTTATCTAATCTTGTTACTTCCTACTAATGTAGTAATTCTTCTCTTTCATCTCATTTTTATTCCTTATTTCCTTCATACTTTGATTTTAATTTCTATAATAGTTTTAATGATTTATTAGTTTTATTTAAAGAAATAATAGTTACAAAATATTGAATATGATGTATAGAAATACTAATAAAAATAAATAATGAATTAAAATAAGAAAGAGAAAACAACATAAATTCACATATATGACATATTATACATTTGAGAATTTATTCTCAGATGCTAAATGAGTGAACTTTCTAAATCTATTTTTGAAATGCATGTTAATTTTTATAAAATGTGTAAGTATATATATATATATATATATATATATATATATATATATATATATATATATATATATATATATATATATATGGTATACAATTATGGATATATGGTAAACACTTAATTATGTTATTATATCATGATTGAAAATTTGTTATATGAAATAACAATATATGTTATGTTGAAATAGAAAGAAGATTTACTTGTATGATAAGGTTTGGCTTCATGCAAAAATAAACATGAACATTCAAGAAACTAAGTTCAAGCAATATCATAATAATTGCATAAAGATATATAACTTACTTTTCTTTTCATCTCATTCACTTTCAGTATAATCTGAAATACACGTTTTATAAATATGATAATCTTTGTAATGTTCGATCATCGTATAGCTTGACAATGAAATAGAAAATTAACAGTGAATTAATAATTCTCTTTAATATTTAACCTTTGTTATATTAAAAATTTTCTAATTTATTTTTACATGTATATAATAATATTGTGTCAAACCTTGTGAATCTTAAATTTTTTGCTCTTAAAATTATGAAAAAATTTGAAGGATAAAAACTGAGTATCTTATGGTAAAAGACCCATTTATTCTCTAGAATAATTTAAAAGAAATATATGATCATCTAAAAATTGTCATTTTTCTAAAAGCTCACTATGAGTGGATGTATTTATGTAGACATGTAAAATAGTGCTCATGATCATGGGCAATGTGGGCAACCTAGCATGAAACTTGCATTTAATGAGAGTTTATGCAAAAAACCCACACGAGCAAAAGTCCATGTGATGGCAGCCTTGATCGCAGGTAAAAATTATTTTTTTTATATTTAAGTATAACATATATTAAAAAAATTCAATCCAATTACTTCACAACAAATTTAATCTAATTTTTATACTCTAATTCAATTTTTTTACTCAAATAATTTAATAAAAATTAAAATATAATTTATAAATTATAAAATAAAATAATTAATAAAAATATTAAAAAAATACAGGCTACCTACAAGCAAGCCCACATCACATATGTTGCGATGCAGGTATCCTAGCATGAAGCCCACATTTAATGCAGGCAAGCCCACACGGGCTAAGTCCATATAAGCCTACCCTACCTATTTTATATGTCTATATTTAAGGTTACAAGATTTTTAAAACTATAAGTGACTATAACTTTACAGTGTTTAGAATTAATTCTTAACCAAAATTATGTGGAGAAAAAATCACTTATAAAGATATGTTAGAAAGAAAAAAAATTCTCTACTTTCCATGCATCCAATTTGCTTATGCAGTAGCAATATTGAAAAAAAAGTTTCAAGAAATATTTTAAGTTAATTTTTTATCTCTTTATAGCTAAAAAAATAATAATAAACTTTTGATGAAAAATCATTAGTCCCATCCAATTAGCTTTATTTCATTCCTTGAAATGAATATAGCAACACACGACTATTTTACTTATGAATAAACTCATGGCCATAAAAGTGGTTGTAGCCATGGCCAAGGTCATGGTCATGGTCATAGTCATGGTTCTTATATTAAGAACTTAACTTCCCACTAAAAGTGAAAAAATGAAGCAAAGAATGATGAAGAAAAGGGTGGGCAAAATAACAAATGTATTGAGAATATATGTTATTACTTTGGTAGCAAAGGTCATTAGTCTTATACTTGTCATACACTAAAGCATCTTGTTAACTTTTACCGAGAATCGCTTATATATATATATATATATATATATATATATATATATATATATATATATATATATATATATATATATATATATATATATATATATATATATAGATAGATAGATAAATTTTGCATATGAAAAAGGATTTGAATTGACCTTCTTGAAGAATGCTTGTAGTTATCTATTGTTTACTTAGTTTCTATAACTATACTTATTTTAAAGCTATTAAGAAATTTTTATTGAAAAATAATTGCTAAATACTAATGTTTTGTCTGTACCCTATTTTTTTAAAAAAATTTGATTGGCAAAGAATCATTATTGCACTAAAATATTTAATTTATGCCCATCATTCATATATTTATAAATTAGTTTTGTTTTAATGGCCTTTTTCATTAGACAATTTTAAAAATATTTCTATAATACCTATCATTTTATTCTATATCAAGTTATTTGAAATTCAATTATATAAATAATCATAATATCTGGACATGTAAATATATACCTTACCAGAGTTTATTCTTATATGGTTATCATGAAATCACTCTTATACTAGCCAATTTTACTTAAATGTATCATAACCTCTTTCTTAGGAGATATTATATGGTTACTAAAACATTTTAAATTGTATTATAGCATAAAATTGTGCATTATTAAACCAAGTAGAATTATAGATGGAGATATTAAAAATAAGTCATAATATATATGTGCCCTAACTTTCTATGACTTAGTGGGTGAAGAATATTTACTCCATATTGCATGTGAAATTTTGCTTTTCTTATTTAGTAATGCAAGAAGCCAATGTTAATACCATATTTGGTGCTACAAATTTAATTAATAGCTCCAAAGGAGCTAATGTTTTATTACCTAGAGGAAAAAAAATTACACATTGATAGTGTGTTATATTCTACTAAGTCTCATAAAAACTTATTAATTTTTAAGGATATTTGTTAAAATAGATATTATATTAAGATAAGATGAATATCTTTATATCATTGGTATAATCTCAAGTAACAAATGCACACTTGAAAAATTACATACATTTTCCTCTGGTTTATACTACACATATATTAGTACAATTGAAACACATGTTATTATAAATCAAAAGTTTATAGATTATGATAAGTTTGTTATTTAGCATAATTAATTAGGCCATATCGAATCAATTATGATGCAAAAATAATTAAAAATTCATACAGATATCTATTGAAGAACTAGTAAATTTTTCAATCTAAATTTTTTTTCGTGTGTTACTTATTCTCAAGGAAATGACTATCACTAGCAAAAATTAAGAATCTTTTACATTTTTGGAATATACACAAGATAATATTTGTAGACCAATTCACCCACCATATGAACTATTTAGATATTTTATGGTTTTAATTGATGCATCAACTGGATGGTCACATATGTCTTTATTATCATCTCATAATCTAGCATTTGCAAGATTACTTGCTCAATTGATTTAACTTCAAGCACATTCTTCAAATTATTCAATTAAGAAAATATAGGTTGACAATTTTGGTGAATTTACTTCTCAAACTTTTAATGATTATTGTATATCTATTAAAATTGATATTGAACATCTTATAGCATATATTCATATACAAAATGGTCTTGTAGAATCATTTATTAAGCATTTCAAATTAATTATGAGACCATTACTTATGAAATCAAAACTTCTAATTTCTACTTAGGGACATGCAATTTTGCATATTATAGTACTAATTCGCATTAGACTAATAAGTTATTATAAGTATTCCTTTTTACAATTAGTTTTCGGTTAGGAACTTAATATTTCCTATTTAAGGATTTTTAGATGTGCAATGTATGTTCCAATTACTCCACCACAATGTACTAAGATGGGCCCTCAATGAAGGTTGGGAATATATATTAGATATGAATCTCCATTTATAATAAAATATCTTGAACTATGAAGAAGGGATTTATTCACAGCTAGATTTGCCGATTATCATTTTAATGAATATGTTTTCATAACATTAGGGGAGAAAATAAACAGTTAGAAGTTAGAATGAATTATCATTATCTTATCTTAATCCTTATATAAAATAATGTGAATTAAAGGTTCAAAAGATAATTCATTTGTAAGGTTTAGCCAGTAAATTGCCAGATGCATTCACTGATTAAAAGAGAGTAGTCAAATCATATATACTAATTGCTAATGCTCCAATTAAAGTTGATGTCATTGTTGGATAATCTACTATTGCAAATGATTCTGATGCATGCATGAAATGTGATAGACCTATCGGTTTCAAAAAGAAATCCTTGAAAAAGAAAATGAGCTAAGAACCTAGATGGTTAAATTGAGGATGTCAATATGGTAACTCCAGAGAGTCCCAAGATAAAATTGCTATTTAAGTTCCAGAAGAAATTCAGTTACCTACAATTAGTAAAAATAAAGAAATCTCAATAAATTATGTCATGAATGGAATATGATAGAATCGAAATGAAGTCAATGTTAACGATGTTTTTGCACATAATGCAACGCGCAATATAATAAATGATAATGAGGATCATGATCTAAAGTTTGTTAAGGAATATAGATAAAGAGATGACTGCTTAAAATAGAAAGATGCAATTAAGTCAGAACTAAACTGCCTTGTAAAAAGAAAAGTTTTGGACTTATAGTCTATACACCACAAGGTGTAAAACCAATTGGATACAAATGGGTTTTGTGCAAAAATTAAATGAGAATGGTGAAATTATAAGATATAAGACACAACTTGTTGCTTAAGGGCTTTCGCAAAGACCTGGAATTGATTATAAAGAGATATACTTACATGTGGGGGATGTAATTATTTTTTAGTATTTAATTAGTCTAGCAGTATATGAAGGACTTAATTTGTATCTAATGGATGTTGTTGTAGCCTATTTGTATGGCTTACTTGATAATGATATTTATATGAAACTCTCTAAAGGTTTTAGTTTGCCTTAAGCATACAATTTAAATTCTTAAGAAGATTACTCAATCAAATTAAATAAATCTCTTTATGGATTAAAATAATCTAAATGCATGTAGTATAATTGCCTCAATAATTTTTTATTGAAGGAAAGATACAAAAATGACCCTATTTGTCAATGTATTTCTATATAAAAATCTAGGAATGAGTTTGCCATAATTACTATTTATAATGATAACTTAAATATTATTAGAACTCATAAAAAGCTTTCAAAAGTTGTAAATTATTTAAAGAAAGAATTTGAAATGAAGGATCTAGGCAGAGCAAAACTTTGCCTTTGATTACAAATTGAACATTTAAAGAATAAAATTTTTGTACATTAAAAGCTTATATAGCAAAAGTGCTAAAATGATTTTATACGGACAAATTACATCCATTATGCACCCTAATGGTTATAGGATCACTACATGTAAACAAAGATCCTTTTAAACCTTGAGAAAAAAATGAAGAACTACTTAGTTTTGAAGTACCATATTTAGTGCAATTAGAGTACTAATGTATCTTACTAGTCATACATAACCAGATATATCATTTGCTATTAATTTACTAGCAAGATATAGTTCTTCATCTATATAAAGGCATTGGAATATAATTAAGCATGCACTTAGCAGATTTGTTTACTAAGGCACTTCCTACTGCCACATTTGAAAAACTAGTCTAGAATCTTGGAGTTCTTCAACTTAAAGATTTTAATTGATGACATCATAAGGGAGAGTTAATATACATTGTACTTTTTTTCTTTCGTTATGGTTTTTATCCTACTGGGCTTTTCCTAGTAAAGTTTTTAATGAAGTATTATCCTATTGCATATTATATGAACATCCAAATGGGAGTATTATAAATAATTATTAAGTTTATTAAATGTGGATGCCCATAAGCTAAACATTATACTCCTAATTATGGTCTATTATTAAATCAGACGTTACATTCTTATTATGATCAAGCATTAGATTTTAATTCTATTTATGAATCATCATTATAAAATTGTAACATTTGATCAATTTGTCTTATAAATATGGGTTGTATAAATCATTTCAAATACAGTTAAATAAAATATTCTCCTCCTTCTTATAATTCTCCTCCTTTTCTTTCATATCTTTCTTTTATTATTTCTTAAGTGTTTACTATTTTTATAATAATTTGTTATTATTCTATTCTTTTATTTTGTTTTTATAAATTTCAACTGAAACCCTTAGTTTATGATTTTAATTTACATGAATTAATCATCTAATTTCTTGGTTCAACTTGGAATTACTGGTACTATATTCTAATAATAACAATTTTAATTTTAGTGTAAACAACACACATTAGATAGATATCAATTAATAATGTTTTTCAATTAATTTATCCATTAGTTATACTTTTCAATTGGTATCCTGGGCCATGTATAAATGATTCCACACATATCCACAAATAAGAAAAACTCCTCTTATATCATTCTATTTTCTTCGTATATTTCTCTATTATTCTAATTTTATTTTTGTAACACTAATTACTATTTCATTGCATTTCTTTTAATTAACACAACTACACAAATAATGACTTTTTTTTGTACCTTAGCGATGACTAATATGAAACTTCTAAACTATTTTATTTTTGCAAACCCATAGGGTTTAAGCCTAAAAAGGAGACACATTTTGTACCATTTTAGATAATAAATAACTTTAAGCAATCTTGTAAAGTAATTTGATTTTAAAGAAAATTTTTGAATTATATGCCTTACTTTCACTATCGTTTAATCATATCTATTACTATTATATAAAGGAGATTACCCAATTTTAATTTTTGTATGAACAATATATATTAAATAGGTATCAATTAATAAGCAATTAATGATGCTTATTAATTGATGTATAAATTAAATATACCTTTTAATTAGTGTCTTGGGCCATATATAAATAATTCTACAAATATCTACGAATAAGAAAAACTCCTCTTATATTATTTATTTTCTTCATCTATTTTTCTATTATTTTAATTTTATTTTTATAACACTAATCACTATTTCATTGCATTTCTTTTAATTAGCATAAATACAAGAATAGTGACTTCTTTATATGTCCTAATAGGGACTAATATGAAACATTTATACCATTTTTTTAGGTAAACAAGGGGACTAAGCCCAAAAAGGAAATGTAAGAAAGAAAAATAAAAACTTCTATACCATTTTAAATAGTAATTTGATTCTAGAGAAAAATAATGAATTATACGCCCCACTTTCACAATCGTTAAATTACATCTATATTACTATATAAATGGGGTTGCCCTTTTACTATCCATTTTTTATTTTCCTAAAAATTTGAATATAACTCTAATTTATTTTAAATGCAATAGGATTAAATGATAATTTTCAATCACTTCAAGTGTAAAATAATAACACATTATATAAAAAATATTTTTTTCTCTTCATATGCTTTAATTCGAACTCATACCCTTGAGGATGAAATATTAACTTAACATTACTAAGCCAATTACTAATAATAATTTTTATGAATAATTTATTAATAAAAGTAACTAACCACCTTTTGAATAGTAATGATATTTATATAAATCAGTATTTCCTTCAATAAATAATAATGTTTACATTAATTATATTTGATAAAATATAAGTATTTATTTTGTTGATCATTACTATAGTTAAGAATTTTGTGCTAATTTTTGCATTCATTTATTTCATCTTTCATATGGTAAATTGGAAAAACTTTTAAATCTTCTATAGGAATTAGCTTCCTATATTAGTTCATCATTATTGTTTTCTTCTTCTTCTTTTTTTAGTAATAGTAGAAATGATAATCCATTTAATGTACATATACAAGGTCCTAGATTTAAACCCCAAACATAATGAGAAGTAAAGCTTTCAAGACAACATCGAGTGTCATTATACCACTAAGGTATTAGCTAGTTCATCTATTTTATTTTCACTTGAAAAAATTAATTTTATAGGAGTTAATTTTTGCATTAGTATTTATGTATATAGTGAAAATATTGTAAATTATTTTTTTCTTTATATTTTATTTTAGTATAATAATTTGTTCATAATTCTTACTTTTTTTGCTATTCTATTCGAACGTAATAATTCATTAATATATATTCTTAATATCAAATTATTCAAATGGATGTAATTAAATAATAAAAAGACTTAATATTCAAGGAATAAATGTTGAGTTGTATAAAAAATAGATTTATCAATTTAGAAGCTTTTTCTATAAAAAAAATAAAATATTAAACATTGTTAGTAACTACTAGCTTCTTTGCATGTGCTTTCATGTATATTTGAAACCTTTTTTCTAAAATAATTAGAAATTTTAAATATTATTATTACTAATTATAATTCATTCTTGATACAAATAATATTTATAACTAATAATTACTAATGATATTTAATATTTTCCATTGTTTAAAAAATGGCCTCTAAATTGATGAATTTATTTTTATGACTCAACATTTATTCCTTAACTACTAAGTCTTTTTATTATTTATTATTTAATTACATCTATTTAAATAATTTGACATTAGGACTATATATTAATGAATTATTATGTTTGAATACAACAGTAAAATAAAGAATTATTAACAAGGTGAATTTTATGATACTCTTGGAGTTTTAAAACCTAGGATAATTTAACAATTCCACAAGTTGTTAAATTGATGTTATTTAATCACATTTATTAAAAAATAGATAATTATAATTCAATAATTTTAATTTAATGATTCCAAAGCTTCTCACATCATCTCAAATTTTCAAACTCAAGGGATATTGTAGTAAACACCTATTAACAATGTGAATTCAATGGCACCTCTAGGGTTTTAAGGTTCAAAGCAATGTGACAATTCTAGAAATTATTAAATTAATATTGTTCAATCACATTCATTAAAAAATAGATAGTTGTACTTAAATATTTTTAATCTAATGAAACAACACAAAAAGAAAAGTACTAATTTATAACATTGTATTGTATACATAAAAACTAATCTAGAAACCAACTCCTAAAAGATTATTTTTTTAGTAAAAATAAAATAAATGAGATAAATTCTATGGTACCCATATGAGTTCCAAACCCATATGGGTGTGGCAAAATCTGGACCGTTAAATGATATTACAAAAAATTTCAGTAAAAAATGATAATCTCATTCAACAGCTTGCATTTTACTACACCCCTATGGGTATCAAATCCATAGAGGCACCATAGAAGCCATCAATAAATGAACTAATGCAAAAAGCTAATTCCTATATAAGATTTGAAAGCTTTTCCAATTTACCATGGGAAAGATAAAATAAATAAATACAAAAATCAACATAAAATTCTCAACTACATAATGATTAAAGAAATAAATATTTATATTTTATCAAATATAATTAATATCAATATTATTATTTATTGAAGAAAATATTAATGCGTATAAATATCATTGATGTTTGAACGGCGAATAATTACTTTTATTAATAAACTATTCATATAATTATTATCATAGTGGTTAGTTTAGTTATTAGTTCAATATTTCATCTTTGAGATTATGAATTCAAATCAAGGCATAAGAAGTGAAGATATTTTTATTTAGTGTGTTGTTATTTTGCATTTGAAGTGGTTGAAAATTATTATTTAATCCTATTACATTTAAAATAAATGAAGAGTTATATAGCAACATTAAATTATAGTACAGATTACCTTTAGATATTGTTTGTATAAAAAATGTATTATAATTAATAATAATACTTAAAATTTTAGTTATTTAAAAGGAAAGACCTTTGAGCATATATGGAAGCATGTATAGAAAGGCTAGTTAACATAAATGAAAATTAAATTCGATTTTCTGAAAAAAGGTGAAAAGTGAACATCAAAAGAAACAATCCCCTTTATGTAATAATAATAGTATAGATTAATTACATTTGCATAAAAATAAATTACAATGAATAAGAAGCTTAAAATTTTCAATTATTATTAAAAAAAAAAAAGACTTCTGAGCACACATGAAAACGTGCAAAGAGGCTAGTTAATAGAATGTCATTCCGATGTTGGCAATTACTAATGGTACAAAATAGAAAATATACAATGCAAATTAAATGTAATAATTCAATTTAAAAATTTTAAATTATGATTTGATTAAAAAACCGATTAAGAATTCAATTTAAAATTCTTAAATTATGATTCAGTTAAAAACCAATTAAAACAACGAGGAGCAACAAATTAATTTAACCTAACTAGTTAAAAACCAATTAAAACAACAAGGAGCAACAAATTAATTTAACCTAATGCCCCCGTAACACATTAAAACAACAATTGACACTGACAAACGATAAAATGTTTCTTTCATCACAAGTGACCCATTATCGAGTATGGTTCGCGACTCTTCACCGTCACAACCTAACCAATGGGTTTCTCAAATTCGTATTCATCAAGAAATCAATGTTGTGCTTGTGCCTTGCTGATATTGAATAGGCACTGCTGCTACTCAAGCCTATTTATTGAAGATTATTGATTAAAAAAAAAAAAAAACATCCCTAGAGTTCCAGATACAGAGGCATCTATTTTGCTCCCCCCGTACTTTGCAAAACAAAATATCAGTAAACCTCAACATGCCACTGTTTGTTCTTCTTAAGTTGTGAATGTTTCTGATCCCAGTCTTCTCCTCTCTGCTCAGCGACCCTCTTTAGCGTGTCTTGGATCCCGGGCATCATTCCCTTGAGCCCACAGAAATAAATGTGAGCTCCATTATCCAAGAGTTTGAAGATTTCATCACTATACTCCTCAATCTTATCCTGGACATACATTTTTCCACCACTCTTGTTCTTCTGCTCCCTGCTGAGGGCTCGATCATAGCGGAAGTTGTCTGGATAGTCCTTAAGGTGTTTGGTGAATTCATCATCATAGAGAAGACTATCGGAATTGGCCACACCAAGGAACAGCCATGCTAGCCCACCAAACTTGAATTTTGGGACCGATTCCATGAACATTCGACGAAGATAACCTCTAAAAGGAGCAACCCCAGTACCAGTCGCAATCATTATATGGGTAGAATTGGGGTCATCCTCTGGTAAAAGCATTACCTTCCCTGACGGGCCTGACAAAAAAATTCAGAATGATTTAATTACCGGCCAAGAATTCATCTATCATTTTTGTCACATATTTGTAATAAATTGGTTTTCAGCATGCCAAACTAATTTCACTATTGCAAGTAAATCATCAATTGTAAATATATTATAAGTAATAAATAATTATACAAAGAAAAATGGAAATTGTACAACTAGGGAAAAATAAAATACATGGAATGTTGTAAATTGAATGCAGATGCAAGAAAAAATCCACGACATCCAATAAAAATGTAGAAACTATAGAAGGCAAAATCTGAAAGGGACACCACAGACCAAACCAGGCACTTTCAGATATAAATTCATGGATCATATGGACATGGACCAATTTACAATGACCTTATATGCATCAATTAGAAACTTAATCCAGATGCTCATTCAATATTTATTTTTCCAATTTCCTCACCATGCTCCACATGATAGAAGCTCTTGTAAAGTTATGGTCTGCATGTTCAAAATTAGAAGAGCTCTAAAATTTGTAAAAACTAATGCAAAACCCGAACCTATATTTGTCATGCAAATTGTAGGAGTTTAGCAAATGTCACAACACCAATGAATCAGTGTTTGTCTAATTTCAAACTCCAGCCATTCTTCATTTTGTGGACTAGAAAACTTAACTTCAAATTAGCCCAAATTATACCATCTTTCATGTAAAAAGTTCACCTTTCCAGTAAAGAGTCTAGTTAATTCAGCCACACCCATATAGCAGTCAATCAATTTGCTTAGTATATACCAATTAAAGAAATATATAGTGTGCACAGCATACGCAGGCATTTCTTCAACAAAGCATAGCAATAGGTCCACCAGTCTGACCTAACATGGTCTCTCTGATACCATTTTAGGAGAGTAATTTGTGAAGGTGAAAGCATTCCCTCCAATGAGGGAGGCACTATGTATTTATACTAAAATAGGTGAATACAATAGTTAGGTCCAAGGCTAAAGTTCATCAATCTATCTTAGCTCACAAGCTATTTCCTAATCATCTACTAGCAGTGTGCCTAAGGTGAAAGGAATGACAAGATACAACATATCACTAATAAATATATAATAAGATATTGGAACCTTGGTGCTACACGCCCTTGGAATATGACTTTGAGAAGTAACAGAGAAAAACAAGAAATCCTCTCACCCTCTGACAAGGTAAGAAGAGATGTTACCTGTGATCAGTACTTTGTCTCCAGGCTTTGAGTTACACAAGAAATTGCTGCAAATGCCATTCTTGGAAGGGTCTTCCTTTCCAGTCTCAGGGTCATAATAAACAGCACGACGCACACAGAAGCTCGCTGTTTTTCCATCAAAGAAGTCTCCGTACCTAGTGGAAGCAATGGAATAAAGTCGAACATTATGGGGACTCCCAGGTTTCTTTGGATTTTCACCCTGCCACAAATGTGCAATGTTAGTTAAACATAAACCTATTGGTCATTAAAAGTATTTTAGCAATTTAAAAAAACTTCCTTTCCCAACATATAGCAAAACAAATTGAGGACTAATATACAGCATAGATTGATAAACCCAAAGGCAACATCAGGTTTAGAGGTGGGATTGCAGTACAGGGATGCAGAATCAGCTTAAAGGCCGACAAAGGCCAAATAAGATCAAAATTCTACATGAAAGACGTGTCATAAGATGAAGATAGAATATTGCATTTAATATGAACTAGTTTCCAGTAAAATAAAAAGTCTGAAGCTGAGGATCAAGCATGATGACTTCATATTCAGTACCCTGCAGAAGTGAGGTGCAGAGACATAATGAATAAAAGCAGAATCAGTCACTTACAGGTGGAATGACACCATAACTCTGTCCTTCCCAGTAAGGAACATTTCCGCCATGATCAATCACAATATGACAAGTTTCCCCAGGAGCCTTTGGGCCCACCAGCCTCTCAACAGATACAATAGTTGCAGTGTAGGGATCTTTAGGCTTGTATAAATTCAACGGAGGTTCTGAAGCATCTTCCAGTTCCAAAGGAGAGACAGAAACTTTAGGCACACTTGCTTGTTGCACAGACATGCATATTACTTGACGGTTTCTGCAACGGGAATTGCTTTCTTTCAAGTCCACAGTTAGGGCCTGTGCCCATGATTTATCCTTGAAATTAACACTATGTGGCTGCAACATCAAGAGTAACCATTAATTATACTTGCTAGAGAGAGAACTTTTATTAAAACCTTAATTATGTCAGCAAGGAGTGCTATTCTAACAGTGTAAAATTCTTAAATGGCACAAGCTAGAAAAGATAATATATTAAAAGAAAAATTGGTATGGTAACAACAATAACAACACAATTAAATCATCATATGTAATCCATGGTTGGGTCTCAATAAATTTTTACGTTGGCTGACAAAGTTTTACTTTGGCTGAAAAACAGATGCCAAGACACAATTTCTATATAGGAAAAGAAGAGTCCATAGTTGAAACCCTAATGAATAAAAATTTTCAAGATTAATATAAAAATATTTAGTTGCATCAAATTCTAAATAAATAATCATCTAAACCAAGAACTTCTCTTCTCAACAACATTCAGCATTTTAACTCTGCAGTACTTTATCTCTGCATATTGTTACAGTTTTTAGGCACAGAAAGAAACCAAGCAAAGTGAATTTAAAACCAAATTTCCTTGAAACACATTAAAAAAACAAGATCTATTTATATTCATAACTACATCGTCATAACTGAAAATATCACAGCTCCTTTACAAATGTAGGTTACAAAAGCACCCCACCATAATCACAGCCCAAAGGTTGAACAAGTTATCAATAAGCTAACTAAGCACATCATGATGCACACTTCAACAGGGAAAAAGGAAAAATAGAAAAGAGCAAAGACAAGGACCATTTTCCTGAAAGACTAAAAATAAGTCAACAAAATGAAAGCGCTAAATAAATTAATAAAGGATGAAAAGAATGAACCATCAATTGCTCAGACCCTCTTATCTAAACTTCATAATTTGCAGAATGTAAACATAGGAAGGATCGGAGTTTAGCATGGTTTGAAGTACGTCTCCGGTAGATAAGGCCCAATAACCTCCATTATCAACCACAAATAATAAAAAATGACAATTTTATTTCACCTGGGCATTACTGGAATTTGTATTTTCAGTCTCTTAGCCACGCAAAAACTACTTGTCTGTTCGATTCCAGGATTGTGCTAAGTGCGAGATTAAATTATTATTATTATTAATAGCTATAAAAAGCCACTCAAACACCCATATTTCTATTGTCAAAAAGTTTTGTGGTTGACTTCGGCAAATTAAACAAAACAGAAAGGCAAAAGGAATGAAAAGAACATCAAACCTTAAACACAGATCTTCTGATAGACAGATCGCTTCCAACAGAAGCAGTTATAACCACCTGCAAAAACATCACAGCTCACAGAAATTAGTGATTTCCATCAATCAAATTCAAATTTCCCTCACTATCTGAGAAATTCAGAAGACGATTACAAGACAAATATTTCTACTTAAACCTGAGCTATGACTTTCTACAAGCTATCATCTATGGCTCTCTGTAAAACCCAGAAAACAAATCGCGCAAAGAATAAAAATTGAACATCAATTTGTGTTTACCCCGCTTTCTAGGCACCCAAACAAACGTGTCAACATTGATAAAACACAGATAGGTGGACTTACCTGAGAAACGGCAGAATGAGCCATCATGAGATCAGGAACAAGAAGCCTAAAATGTGATTAAAGATGGGTATTGGATCGATTGAATAGACACTTTGATTGAAGCTTTGAGGAGTCTAATATAAAATGTTGCAGACAAAGTTGACAGATGTGCTGGTGTGATCCCTTGGCCACTGGGAAAGGGCGGCTTTCTCTTTTGGCTCCTCGGAGAGTACCACTGCGAAATGCAGTCAACACTAAGGTGCCCAATTAAATACTTGGTCGTTTTCTACGTGCCAATTCCAAATCTGAGTCTACTACTCTCCGTTTAGGTAGTATTTACATTTACATGTATATTTATATTATATATATTTATACACATTATATTTATGTAATATTATATATTTATTTATCTATTTATTGATTTATTTGATTTTTCAACGTTTATTCGTTGGAAGATGTTTTTCCCTTTTTGGGTAACTATTTCTTGGAAAATGTTTAGTGTTTGATATAGTTTTTTATAGAGTATATCATATCACTAGTTATTTAGCCCACACGGACTTTATTGAGAGCTTACTATATAATAAAAGTTATTTTATAAATATTAAATAATATGTTAGGAAGAAGATTATTTAGATATGAAATTGAAATATATAAATTTATAATATTAGCATTTGGTCATTATACCCATATAAATATTTATTATTTCATATATGAATAATATGTATGTAAATAGAAAAGTTATATTGCAAAAATGTTGGAATATAATATAGTATAATACAATTTTTTGCAATCATACATTCAAATTTATAAATAATAAGTTTTTAATAAATACATTACTTTTTATTAGATAAAAATATGAAAAATCAATTGATTTCTCTTTGTATTTTTTGGCAATTAAAAATCATAACTAAATTAAAATTGATTTTTAACATAAAAATAAATACAATAGAAAGTAAATAAAAACTCTCATAACTTTATTTTAATCCGTGTTCACTTGTAATGAAGTTCTCTTTTATTAAAAAATAATTAGATATGATAAAAAAATTGATTATAATTTTAAGGATCTATATTTGATTTACTATTTGTATAAATCAATTTTATATTATCACACATATTTGTATTATAATATCAGTAAAAATTGTTAAAATAATTTCACTATTAGTAAAAATTAATAATTTTAAATAATGTATCATTTTCTTACTTAGTAATAATATAAAAATTTTATATTGATAATGAAATAAATTTAAACTCTAATTTTAAACCATCTAAGCTACATTTAATAAAAGAAATATGTGTAAACTTATAAAAAAAAAGGGGAAATTATTATTTTCATAAAGATCTAGTTGGAAAATTAAATCCAAACTCATTAAAATTTTTAATTTTTGTATTTTCCTATAATATATTAATTGAATACAATATTTCTTTATAAAAATTTGAATAGCTATATATTATAACTAGATATGTCCTACATTTATACCTAAATATAAAAACATCAACATAATGGATGATAAAATTGAAAAAGTAAATTATAGTCATGAAAATATCTATAATAATTACTCATGTTTGTTTCCGAGAATAAAAACATGAATTTGAATTATTTTTAAGTTATATTAATTGAAAATAAATTAATAGTTTCTATATTAAATTTTTTTAAAAATCATAATTGGTCATAATATTATTTAATTTAAAATATAATATTTATAAATTGATATCAATAGCATAAGGGCTTTGTTTCCATAACAAATAAACTAGTTTGTAATTTTTTGACTAGTCAATAAATTATAAATTGGCCTATAGAAGTATTTTGTACACTAGCTTATTAAAAAATTAAGTTCTTATTTGATAAGCTATTTTAAGCGTCAACCTCTTTTTTTTTTTAAATCTATCCCTATTATTTTTATCAATTTACAACTTATACTCTTCATAACATAAATCTAAATATTATTTTTTTATAAAATATAATTAATTTAATTTTAATATAATTATATCCTAATTTTAAATTATAAATATATAAAAATATGTATATAAATAAATATGTAATGTTATAAAATATAATTAATTATAATTATATTATAGATTAAATAATTATAATTTTATTATAAAGAATAAAATAAAAATTATATAAGTAAATAAATATATAAATTCATAAAATATAATTAATTAAATATTATATATCATATTTTTATTTTTGAACATATTAATTATGTTAATATAATTTGAACTTTAGATAAATATAAGTTACTTTAGTTATATATTTATTTTTATAAAAAATATCTTTTTATATCATTTTATAATTTTAATTAGTTTAATAACTAATTTTATGAAATATTTTTTATTCAATTAGTGAGTTAATTAGCCATCAGTTATAAGTCATTAATTATCAATTATTACCTAATTTATTAGTTAGTTGTATAAAATAGAGTCAAGGATACAAATTTCAAAATAAATCTAATTTTGATTTTTAAGTATTTTTATTAAAAATAAAATATATAATTAATTCAATTAATATTTTTTATATCCTCATAGAGTAAAAATAAATCTGATTTTAATTTTAGAATATTTTATTAAAAATATTTTTTATTTCAAGATTGAATTATTTTGTAAAATTTATTAATTAAAAATTAATTATTTCTACAAAATTTTAATTACACAAAATATTTAATTTAATTTTTTATATGATTTTTTGTAATTTGATAATAAGAAATATTGGCATAAATTAAATAAATGATTATAGTTTTGATTCTAAAATATTTTTATTAAATAATAAATATATAATTAATTAATTCAATTAATAATTTTATATATCTATGAAATGGAAAAATGAAATTTGATCAAAGCTTTAGAATATTCTTGTCATATCTCAACCAACATTATAAGTCATCACGAAATGACTTCTTACAAGTTTAAACATTGCACTCAAAAGCCATACTTAATGTAAATAATATAAAAGTTTATAAAAATAACAATTATTCAAAAATTCTTTTATAAATTCTATAAAGAAATTGATAAAGTTTGCCTTTCTTCTTTGAACACCAAACAAGTGCAACATAACACCTATGAATAGAGAAATTAGAGTATCAAATTGTATAAATAAAATTGTACATATCTTGTAAAAAGACACAGATGCATGTGTATATGCAAATGCATCCTATTCTGATTGTTAAATTTCTTTAACACCTCGTCTACTACCTTCATAGGGTTTGTTTAAAAGGGTTTCTAGGTTAGTTTCAAGGTTCAAAAAACATTAAAGAAGAATATGATAAGTATAAATATTCAATGAATGGGTAGCTACTTAAACTAACAATTTAAAAACATAAGTAATTCAATACATATAGCATTTTGTGATTTATTCACTTGTTTACAAAACATAGTGTAGAAAACCATAAAACTAACTTAGGTATATATATGATTGAAATAATAATAATAATAATAATAATAATAATAATAATAATAATAATATAAAGTAAATTAATAACTCAAACATGAGGCATCTAATAGAATTTTCACATAGATAACCATATAGAAATTAAAAGTGTGAAGGGTCAAATCTCATTCTACGGACAAAGTCAAATCCAAAACGTCAATCAAACATCAAAAGTATACAAAAATATCTATATAAGTTCTTAGGTCAAATCTAGGATTTTAGTTAAAAGTCTCAATATCCATCCAAACTTCCTCTTATTACTCCACATAGAAGTCTTCCAATGTACCTCCCATAATAGCTATGGTTACATAGAAGTCGAAATGCACTTGGGGTTTTCTAAAGAAAATTCTCAAGGACCTATAGCAAAATCAATTCATTTCATAAGTTTAATTCTCAAACTTTCACATTACTTTCCTTTAAAAGAAAATAATTCAACATTATATGTAATCTAAAAATACCACTTTCACATTAGTGTTCAAGTAAATTTGTAATTCCAAAATACTTTTATTTTCCAAAAAATTCTCATATAAAAACATTAGAGAATTTACAATAAAATTCATATACAACTCAAATCCCTTAATTTTACATAAACTATTTTTCAAACAATTTAGTAGGCAAATTGATTTTTTAACATCATGAAATCAAATATAGATATAAATATATAGAACAACAATCTATAGATAAAACTCATCTTTAAAAACTAAATATGAAAAAAAAGTTTCATAATATATGAGAAAAGTATAAATTTTTGCATCATACTTACCTCAATTGTTACTTTTAGTGACTAAGTTTTGCTCGCAAGTGTGTTAATTATAAGTTGATTCCAAATCTATACATCAAACAAATTAATACTAAAAATTAGTTTTTCATTTTATTTAGAACCCTTAATCCAAAAACCACTTCTTAAACAATGACATGAGAAATAAAACCTAGGGTTTTCTACTTGAAGTCAACTAGCAAAAACGCATAGTCAAGGTTTTAAGATCGATTAGAAACTTATAGTTTTTCCTTGATGCTTGGTAACTTTTTGGAATGAAACTGACTTAATCCCTAAAATTTCAACATTTAATATAAAATGGAATTTACGATTTTACTAGTATATCTTGAAATAAGTAATAAATCTTTAATACAATGAGTAAGAGTAGTTATAGGCACCTTTACCTACAACTTAGAAGGTTAACAATTGCTAAATTCAAGTTGGGCAGCTACCAAGCTGCTATACTCAAAGTTATAGATGCAATAAGGTGTAGCATATATCTAATGCTAGTTGGCTCCTTCACAAGCCCTAGTAGCATCATGCAGCATCCAATCAAGTCATAACCAATTGTTATGATATTATATTAGAGAGGAGCAAACAATAAAGGTGTTAAATGCATAAACTAGACTAAGTTCACATGAACTTTGGTCTATAGAACTTGCATAAAAATATAGGCCCATTGAAACTAGTCCATGTCAGGTCTATGAAAGTATTAGATTAATCCACAAACCAATTTATATTTAAAATTCCCTATTTTCAACATGTATTCAACTAAGAAACACATAAAAGTACTGGATCAAAATATATTTGATATCTAAGTTTTTCAGTTGTAAAAAATATAAAAGGTTCCTACTTAAAGATAACAACTTTTATAATTAGAACCATAATATTTAATACAAAAATTCTACCTATAGACATTACAACCATTATAAATTCCTTGTAAGCAAATAGTTTTGAACTTAAGTGTTCTCAATCCCTAATAATTAACAAAAATAAAAGTTTAACTTTATATATGAGTCTAGTAATATCCTCTAAGTAGGTAAGATGGTTAATTACTTAGAGAATGAATTCCATTCCTTTGTCCTTATACTTAGATACAACCTACATTTTAAATTTTACAATAAAAGGAGATAAAGATTAGTAACTTAGTAATAGTAGGGTTAATAAGTTATAACCTTGAATCAAAGGTCAAGACATATAGCTAATAACATATCCTTTTATGTCATAATAACATTGCTAGAATATATAAATTGAAATTAAATTTAAAAAAAAAGGGAATGGAAGCACTCTAATACTTTTTAGCTATAGGCATAAGAAATTAAAGGTAACATTTTATGTGAGTAAATATACCAATAAAAGTGTTTGCTTTTTTTATTTAAGTTAGTTCTCTAAACCAATTTAGTGTCAAAGGAATTTGAGATAATGCTTTAGTTTAATTGATTATTCATTTACAATAATAAAACTTACATATAAGAAATTTGATAAGATTTGGGTTAAGTATTAAATTATTATAGCACACTATCAAATTAGATCTCATGAGTTCAATGTAACAAATCCAAGGACACTAACATATGAAGAATAAGAAGATAAAAGAGTTGTAAAGATATATCCCATATGTTATTCAACACCTAAACTTATCTTAAGGCAATAGGTTATGTAGCTCAGTGAAAAGCAACCTACAAGGGTCACTTGTGAAAATTAAGAAGGTGAGTCATGGATCTAATAAGGTAAAATACCAAGAGGTTGTTAAGTAGTTCCACTGACACTGAAGCTTATATCCCCTTCCACAAATATCCTGAAATATGTAGAAAAGAATTAAAACTTTAATATAAATAAAAGAAAAATATATGAAATTTTTACTTATGCCTTTCATTATAACTGCTCAAAATTTACATTTAGAACCATTAAACATATAAAGGTTGGATTATTATTGAAGGTGATGCAAAATCCTTAGTAAAAGTTCAATTGCAAAGGTAGAGGTAATAGGAGCAAGCCTTGGCTAAGTCAAAGTGCATTGCTAGTCTATAATGCAGGTAAAGGTTGATTACAAAATGTGCAAATTAATATATACATATACATATATATATATATATATATATATATATATATATATATATACATACATATATATATATATATATATATATATATATATATATATATATATGTAGGTAGGTAGGTATGTATGTATATATATAGATATATGAATAATTCCTTTGCACATGTAAAAAACTGTGTCATATGAGCATTGTTAGCCAGAGCTTTTACATCAACAGAGGTACTAATCCACAAAATATAATGATAAGAAACTTAGAAACATACATACATAAGACCATTCTAATAAAACTTCCTTAGCATTCTAATAAAACTTCCTTTTCCTCTTGATCAATTCCAAATCATAAAAGTTAAGGATGATGAAACTTATAACTCTATGTGATTTCTAACCAACTTTAGCTAGAATAAATGATCCTTAAAGTAAAGCAAGCAATTCATTAGAGTAACACCTTGATTTGAGTAGTAAATATTTAAACACTAGCAGATGAAATGTAATAGATGGATAAGAGAGGAGTGAAATAAAGCAAGCAACTAAAGATAGAAAAACAATTGGGAAAAAATGAAATTAATTTTAAGGTTTTTACATTTTAGTTAGGTTAGGGTAATTTTTAATTTTTATTTAATTAAGGTTTATGGGTTTGGGTTTTTAATTTAGGCTAACTAAGGTGTAAGTTTTTTAGTTGAATATGGATTGGCCTAGAACAAAAGGATAAAAAATATAAAAATAGGTTAGGTTGCAACTGGCTTTCAAGATTTCAAAGCTTTTTATTCCTTTTTCAGATAGCTAGTTTACATCCTTATGATAAAAGTCCAACTGGACCACAATTTGTGCAGACCAACTTATTTTAACTCGTGATAAAAATGGAACTTTATATTACTTTGTCCAATCTATGCAAATCTATGGACTGGTCTAATTAATTCATAGACTTCTGATTCATTTTACACCCCTAGTAATTTGTAACAAGACACAAGCTTAGAATAAAGGAGCAGAGTGAAGTGAAAGTATAACTTGTAGTTAAGGGCCTCGGGTCTAAGGCTAGAAGTTAATCATAATAAGTTAATTATAGGTGGCTAGCCTAACTAGCTAATGCAAACCAAAAAGGCTAATTATTGGCTTGCCATTAATTACCTTTGAGCTTAACTTGCTATTACTCAACAGCTTTGGTTACTAATAGGTATTAGTAGATTTGGTTTAATGGAAATTCAATTTTTAGCAAAACTCCAATCACTTGCTTCACTTATTTGATTTCATAAAAATAACACATAAATTTAGCTATAATTATAATGGTAAAAGAACTTCTAGAGGACCAAGCTAATGATATAGTGCAAGGCCTTTACAATTTAAACTAAATAAATTATAACTTTGGAAAAATATTAAAGCATAAAATTATGGTAAATAAACTAGAAGCAATTACAATAGAAAGTAGACCTTGTAATCATGAATAGCTATAGACATTAGCTATAAAATTAAAGCCTTTTAGTTTCATAAGCTTTAAAACCATAACATTTCCATACAAGTTTTCATCCATTCATATTAATCAAGTATTCCATACATAAAGTTTGTAGTTTAGATCATCATAAACTTAAAAAAAAATTGCTAACGCCTATGCAATTACTCGCAAGATTAATGCCATTGCTTAAGAAGAACTAGCTATATGTGTTAGCTGTGCAACATTATCTAGCTAAGCATGATTCAGCCATTTATGTACTGGTTATATATGTGCTACTATGTATAATTATTGCCTAAAAAGGCTAACAACACTAAAAAATAGTGCTGACCCCTACTACACTACTATTTTATACGCAAAAATGTGTGAATCGAAACTAAAATAATGTAAATGGCATGTTTATATACACATGAGTATGCTTCCAATTACCAATAAAAAAGAGTATCATAAAAAGGAAAGAAACTTGTAGTGCATACAAAAATAATGTTAATGCCATTTAACTTATTATCAAAATGATTAATTATTATGTACTAAATAAAATTGAACTTGCCTTATAGGCTTCTAGTTAATAGCCTATAAGTTGTGACCCTTATATGTCTTCTTGAGGTCCTCTGATTGAGCTTGTACTATGACTACCATTTTCACTTTCATGAAACATAAGTGCCACCTCTAACATAACTAAAAAATACCAATTAGTATGAAAATTGAAAATAATACATAAATATTGAATGATAGGAATTTTTATATACTTTTCTTTATTTCTTCATATGCTTTAATACCTTAATTGAGCATAAAATGTCAAGCTTGTTAGGCTTTAACCAATTTTGAGTGTAGATGAGTGCATCTGCAATCTTCAAGTAGAAGGAACTCCTAAACACATCAAATACATGCCCTTTATGCTAAATGTTAACTTAAAAGTGACCATAAACATAGGAACAACTAACATATCCCTTGTTATCTTTGCTAGCACATCAAACTTAGAAGTATTGACCTTCACCAAGCAATGACATAATAATTGTTACCTTCATCATCAATGTAAGGCTTATTAAGGTATATTTCTAGCTTATTCTTGGCCTCAATGGTATCTTTCTTTTTCAAATGAGTTTGAAAGGTAGTTATTTTTTACCTTATATTCATGATGTTCAAGGATGGATTCATTTTACTTAAATGCATGTCCTTATAAAAACTTTTTTCTCCCCCATTTGTAATGGGCTTTCCATATTCATTTGCTTACTAGTTATACATTCAAATGCATAAATTAGTATTTTAATTTAAAATCCTTTGTATAAGTAGAAACTTTAATGCTTAAAGAGAAAATGATGATAGGAATATTGTTATAACAAATATAAATGGTTAAGGATAAAAAATCCTTAACTAATACCTTTATAATAAAGATTGCTGTAAATGACATTTTCCATGACATAGTTCCTTCTAACATATGTCCAAACATAAATCTATGATCACCTAGTTAACTAATGAAATATGTTCAAGTATCTTGCATTTATAAGATCTTTAGATCTCTTATAAGTTAGTATTTGATCATTTGTATCATTCAAGTACCTTATTAGTAGCTATCCAGTATCTTTGATATAAATCCATATTAAGCTATAAGTAACTAGCACATATAAGGCATTCTTTATCATTTTTTTCTTTATCACTTTAAAAACATTGGACCTAGTAAAATATTTATCTTTTTTGGATTAACGAACAAATATAAGAGCATACTAATTTATTAAGCCCTTTTATATAATTATTGCGACATGCTAAGTACCCCTAGGACCTATTACGAAAAGTTTTAATATCTAAACAATGAGGCATTCCTAAGTCTTTTATTTTAATTGCTTTTTCTCAGTTAACACATCAATTTTATCACTAGCTAGGAAAAATCATTATCATGCAGAACTAGAATCATCAAGGTGCTCATACTCATCACTATATGTTGGTTTGCATTGCTTTCCCTAAATCCTAAGAAGGGTTACAATTTTATCAAATTTGAGATATGACTATCTAGATAAACTTTATTATTTTCCATAAAAGATGTTCTTTATCCTTCTCTTGAAAATTATCTAGCTATTTCATACTATTTTCACTAGGTTACCATCCAAGAAAGCTACTTTAATCTTTATTAGATATAGCTCCCACCAAAATAAATTACCCATATTACAACAATTCAAAGTAAGTCTTTTTACAATCCATGCCTTCTTTCTAGATGTAGTCTATTGACTACCAACCTAACTTTGAACCTTCAATTTTATTTGAGCATTCATTTTAAACTTAATATTTTATTTGTTTCTAACTAGCTAACTATTCATGAGCAGTTTAACTTGATCCCATATTTAGTCTTATATGATATGACTAACTTATATTCTATCACTACTATCTATTCTAAAGGACAATTTTAAACTTTATGGAACACTCAAAGAGAATTTTAGAATTTTTTTACTCTACTAGTTATAATAGATCAAACCATGGGATGGTAAAAGATAATTTGTCAATGCTCACTCCTATAGCATCTTATAAATTTTACTATTCAAAGCATCCTCTAAAAAGATAGTTACTTAATAACTTAAAGATGGTTTAAAGATGGATTTAGCAAAACTTGAATAAAAAATAATACAATCCATTAAATGATATATAGAAATAGTCATATGTTTATCATAAATCAAAATCTACTTTATTTATAAAAATATTCATTAAGGTAAAACATAATAATTGAAAATATTTTCCTTTACTAAAAAAAAACACAAACCTATATGTTTTTGGTATAAAGTAAATCATATATTTAAACAACCATCTCTAACTCTAAAGTATTCCATTAATTCTTTATTTCATAAATTCCTTAGGTTTCTCAAAATCTTTCTTTTTATTCTTCACTGCCTATGTCTTATACTTGAAATAATTCACCTTCTTATGCCCATAATACTTACAAAATTTATAGTTTCTTTCAAAATATGATTTCTTAGGCTTAAGGTGGTCATCCTTTTTTGACCTTTTTTCTTATTATGCGAATATTTCCTTTGGTTGTCCCTAAAATGCTCCTACTCCTTGTTTTGAAGTTGAACAATAAGAAATAAGGATAATCATCTGAACCCTTCCCTTTCTCATGTCTTCCTTTGTTTGGCTCATAATGGATATTATTTCATGAATTATCCACATCCTTTTTTAGTGTTATACCAAGTCTATAGAACATTAAACTATGGAGGTAATGACTCTTGTGCTTGCCAAATTAGAAAATTAACTCCTAAATTAACACTCATGCCCTTTAACTTATTGTGTAGTTAATTAGTTTTAGAATGTGTTATCGTATTCCATTAATTATGTCATAAGTTATTTTTTAAGCAATAAGAGGTAGTGTTCTTTTCACACTTTATTGAACTTTACAAATTTTCATTGATAGAATCAAAGAAAGTCTTACCATTTTTAAAATCAAGAATGCTTTTTCTGATAATCTAGTCCATAGTATATTTCATAACTATCAAATAAACTTAATTTGAATGTCTCCACTTTTTATGTTTCTTCTTTTGCTTCACACTCAAGTTTATATTAATAGTAGGTTCATCTTTTATGATCATAATGTCCATGTTCATGACTTTTAGATCCAGGTTTAGAGATTGGTGCCATTCCTTATAACTTACCCTTAAGTGTTTTTATTGAGGTCAATTGCATATGCAATAAAGCTGAGAAAATTGCTTCAACCCATTAATGCATGTAAATACTTTAATTATGCTTACATTTTCCTTATAAAAATTATGTAATTAATACATTATATTATAAGATCTAATACTAAAAAGTATTTAAGACCTTATGACATAATATACGAATTAAATATTATACTCCTAAAACTTAATACTAAAAATGTGTTTAAAAATTCTAGAAATAAAATACTTAATTCTACGCTTATATTATTGTTAATAAATTGTATTAATAATATAATATTGAATGGTATTTAATATTTTTAATGCAACATTCTTTCTTAAATGTATTAAAAAAATTTTCCTTCCAAATTTTTGAACAAAAATTTATGCAACTAATCCTACGAAAGGTAGGTATATAGTTATGTAAATTTTTATTCCATAATATGAACAATTATTGATTTCTATATAACATAATAATATTCAATAAAATTTTTACACCATATAAATAATGTTAAAAAATTATTATGAAATTACAAAACAAAGCTTATATCATAGGAATGAAATAAGAAATTTTTTTGGTTAAAATAAATTCAAATGCATGCTTAAATAAAATGGTTAAAAAATGAACAATTTTTTATCATAGAAAAAATCTAGAAAATACCTAAAAATAGTGCTCAAAGGGTGAAACACAGTGGTACCATGTTACACCCCTAAAGTTAAAAATATTATATATTTATTTACTAGTGATATCATCCCTTAAATTTATAAATTTATATTGTGAGAGATGTGGTTAATTAGTTAATTATTATGGTAGAAATCTAAAATGAGGAGTTTTATATGTAGTGAATATGTTTTGATTGGGAGAATGTGAATAACATATTAAGGAAAGAGAATTAATTAACTAAATGAGTTTTGGATAGAATTTTAGGTAAATAGAAATGAACTATTTAAATTAAGCTAGGAAAAGAAAATTTGAAGGTATTAGTTAAGGAAAAGATGAAATCTTACTAAATGTGGAATGTGCTTAACTATGAGCTTAAACATGGCAAAATAAAATGATAGTTGGGCAAGTATGCTAATTACTCAAATTACATTGGTCATATAGTCATGATTAAAGAGTTAGAATAGTTGGATGTCTGATTATGTCATAACATGAGGTTTACCTTATAATTTTTTATGACTTAACACTAGATAGATATCTATGTACAAATACATGAATAGGCCGATGTGGTTAGTAAACTTATGGATAAGTATAAAGTATTAAGTAAATAAAGGAGAGTTCATTGGTATCACCTTCTAAGTAAACATAGTTAACTATATAATTAAATATACTTAACATGGGTTATTTTCTAAGTTCATGTAATCGATTACATAGTTGACTACAGATGCTAGAGTTACTCTTTGAACACTTTATAACTTTATTTCCATACATTACTATAGGGCTCATAAATCTAAAGGATGTTATAGTTATGTGCTTGTATAAAATGAAGTTAAATAATAACAAATATGAAATATAAGGATGAAAGAGTTAGTAAAGGTGATCGTACAAGTATAAAAGAAGAGTAATTTGATGTGTAATGGAACCTTAAAGGTATTAGATTTTAAGTCTTGATTGAAAAGGCAAATGTATTATAGTTTTACTTGTGAATACACGTAAGGACATATTTAGGATTATATAAGAAAAGATTTTAGGTGACATGATGCTAATGTGCTATAAGGCCTTGATATTTGAGTTTAACATTTTATTTATAAGGACGAATCATTTATAGCCTTTGTTTGTGATTGCAATGGAAAAATGTCAAATGTAATTTTATTTTTTTCATGATAAATTAAACACAAGGCCTTAGACTAATATTTCTTAATTAAATTGATGAATCATATGTGCTTGTGAAATTGTGAGCATAAGGTGTATGCATTTATGCTGTGGGATTTAAAATTTGAAGAATTTCATTAGACATTATTATTGTAGCTTACCTATTCAGTTTATAAGTGTAATATAACATGAGGTGTGGTATTCATATGGCATGGGGATCTAAACAATTTATTTTGAATCAATATATATGTTAAAAGATGCTTTTATGCAATGATAGGAATGTTATATTTCAGGAAAATGTAAGTAAGAGTTTAAGGGAAGCCTTAAGGCAATGATTAAGTAAGTGATGTATGAATTGAAAACTTTCATCTTGAAGCCATTTGAGGAATAGATATTGAGTGTAATCAATTAAAAATTAACTAATTATTAATAACTCAAGGTAGTTGAATTAAAAGTAATCTAATTTTTTAGTTTTAAATGAATAAGTGGGATAACAAGAAATTTATTAGCAGCAAAATTTTATAGAGAAGTGAAATAAAGTGACTTAGGCTAGAGTCAGCTGTGGTATAGAAAATTAACAAAAGACACAAAAATATGCTTAAGTTAAATAGTCTAGGCACCGTTGTGTTATAATTTAAGCAAAAGAGTAAAGACAAAAGGTTTGACCTATATAATGATAAAACTAGTTAGATGTGAATTAAAGTTTGCATAATGTAGTTAGTTATGCTAAATTTAAAATCATTCAGAGAAAAATCCTAGTCCTTAAATTTTATTAAATATTTAAGAACTACAAACTTATAGTAAAAGCCAATAATTTTATTCTATCTCAACCATTGTTATGCTTGTATATTGCTTGTTTATCCATACATTTACATTGCAACATTTAAAAGTGAAATTCATATTAACATGATATTATTATGAAAATGTTGAGATTCGATGAACTTAATATCCATGTTAGCAATTGTTGTTTGTATTGAATTAAATGGATGAATGATGAACTAAAATAGCATTTGATTTTTATTAATGTTACTTTTTGATGTGTGAATATCCATATTAGGACATGACATGAAATTGTGGGAGTTTCATATGAATTGCAACTTGATAGCACTTGTATATAAGGAAAGTATGGTTATGCTAAAGTTTGTATTTATATACTTTAAAGTGAATAAGCTTGAATACTTATGAATTACTATGAAAACTATACAATAATGTTGTGATAGCATATTATTGTGTTATGTACATTTATGTGTTTAGATGATAACAAATGAAAGAGGTGATCATGTTTATGATGTGATATGCCTTACTTAATGAATGAGCTTAAATGCTTATGAGTTGCTACACAAACACACAATAATAAGAAAAGTGGTATTTAAATGTTTTATGATAAACTTTATGATAATGTATGGTGAAAGGTAAAATAATTCTATTAACAAAAAGACCCTTAAAGGTTCTTTCAATTAGATGCTTTATATAACCAAGCAGTTAGTAACAAAGTTTAACCCTTATTTGATCTTGATAAATAATGCGATGGTAATTCCTTAGGGGTGTATAAGAGAGTAGATAATTGAAATTGTATCATAGTATTAAATGGCTACAAGATTTTTGCTTGTTGTTCGTAGAACATTAAATTAACATATTTATTGTGAAGTTAGAGATAGGTCGTAATTCTTATCATTAATATTTATATGCTTAAAGTGTCTAAGGGTTATATTCTTTTGTGAGAGTAATTAATTAGCATGCATAATCTTGTTGAAGGAACCTAATTTAGGAATGTGAATTTAATTTTATACTAGGAGAGAACATGAATTAGTAAACCTTTTAAAAATTAGGTTTTGGGGACTAAGTTATTGTAGAATGTGCTGAAGAATGCTAATGTTATGCTAAACTTAAATATCTATACGATAATGCTAATAATAGTGCATTACCAACTTGGTATCAGATTTACATATACAATTTGATACTAGCAACTTTACCACCAATGAATGTTAAAGTTAATTGTGTAGTATGTGAATTCTATTTTGATAACCCTAAGATAAGAATAGTAGTAAGATGTGTAGAATAACTAGGGAATAGCAAAAAAAGTGGCCAATATGTTAGTTATAGAAATAAGGAAAATACTTTATCATCAAGTATGAGCAAATTATGTATGAATTTTTAAGGATTAAGGATTGTCATGAATCTTATTCTAAGCTAAGTTAATAGAATACATTAAATAACTACCATATAAGGTACCCTTAGATTCAAGGATGGATTGTTTTTAAGGGAAAGTACTATTGCATCCTTAAAGTATACTAGTGATATCATCCTTAGAATTTTTAAATTTTATATTGTGAAAGATGTGATTAATTTGTTAATTATTATGGTAGAAATTCAAAATAGAGATAACATATTAAGGAAAGAAAATTAATTAATTAAGTGAGTTTTGGATAGAATTTTTAGGTAAATAGAAATAAACTATTTAAGTTGGGCTTTGAAAAGAAAATTTAAAAGGATTAATTAAGAAAAGTTTGTTAAATAAAAAAATTAATGGTTATAAGTAATTAAAAATGAGTATGTAAGCATAAAGAAGATTTAGTTTGCCTTCTTTTTGTTTACTTCTACAATAATTTATAGCTACTCTTTGGATTTTTTATAGGTAAGTCAAAAGATCTAGTTTAATCTCTTTGAAAAAAATTTTAGTTTCTTTATGACTAGATCATGTAGATTGAAATAGTAACAAGAATAAAAAGTATTTTGTGAAAGTTTGGGTTTGTTTTTCCTTTAGAAAGACATGCATAAATCTAGAATTTTATACCTTTAGGTCCCATTTGATTAAATTTGATTAAAAATTGTTGACCAAACCAAATAGCTTGGAAAAATCACATGAAATGAATTGGTGATTTATGGTTTCTTCATGATTTTGACAAAGAAGGTAGATGTTGGGAACTCCAATATTCCTCTAATTTAAAAATTGCCTTGCAAGTAAGATGTTATGACAGATTCTCTAAAAAAAAACTCTTTAAGGTAAGCAACTTCTATAGTTCCATTTAGGGAAAATCTAAATTTTGATTTTTAGTTTAATAGTTTGAATTAAGTTAGTACTAATACCCTTTATTAATTATATAAATTCCATTAAAGGCTACAGTCTAGGCTAGTTAATCTAGGGACTTAATAATAAGATAGGGTTTTTTGAATTTTTTTGCTAATTTTGTCAGGTAATATACTAATATAAGATCTTTATTCCATGAGTTTTGGCTTTGATCAATAAAATTTTTAACTTTTTATACATTTAGCAATATAGGTTAGTTAATTATCCACCAATAATTAGTAAAAACATTGATACTATTATCAATTCCTAATTGCCATATGAGATAGATTGTAATAAGACTAGAACTCTTAAAGATTTGCTTCCATCTCCAAATGGAATTACAATGTTTGTCCCCAAACTATACAAAGTCATTTTTTGATATTTTGCTATGTGTATTTGTGAGAATAAAGTTCTAGGATGATGGTATAATTGCCAAAACTATTTGGTTAACATTTCTTTGTTGAAGGCTTTCAAATTTAAAAAATCCAATCATTCTTTATGAATTAGTAGGATAAGCTTAGATTATGTTACAAAATGAAGATTCCTTTCTCCGCCAATTTATATTCCACTAGAAATTAATTATCAGACTTTCAATTTTGATTAAAAATTTCTATGATATTCTTGTAAAACTCATCTAATATATATAGGAAATGATTGAAAATTATTTTACATAAGGTTGTTCTTCCAACCTTGGAGCTTTTTCATCAATTTCTCAACAAGATCTTTCCAATCTTATATTCATCAAAAGGCTTATTAATATAAGTTATAAGATACTTACCAAATTTTTTAAAACTTTTATTCCAATCCACTTGCTTAAGAGTTTCTTAAATTGTTTTCCTACTTTAAGACCAAAAACCATTGTAGATTTACTAAGGTCTATTCCTAGAGCGAAAAGATTTTTTGGAAAATTTCCAAGATCTCCATCAATTTGCTATAATTATTCAAATTTGCTCTAAAAAATTATGACATCATTTGCATAAAGGATATGTGAAATCCTAGTTGCTTTTATGGAAATTTATATACCTTGAATATGGCCTTCTTTCTTAACCTTTAAAAGCATTGCTAATAAAACATTAAAGGATAAAGCCACATTTAGGTTGAAAAATTTCTGTATAATTACTTTTAATAATCACCTTGTATAAGAAAATAGTAATGCATTGTTGTTGTTAGTGAGCTAAGCCTATTAGTTTCTTGTAAGGTAAGATATATAGGCTTAAGTCTATCTCTTATGACCTTATATTTTTATTATATATAGATATTGCCATCTTTAATTAAGGATATGGCTTCACAAATCTCTTCTCTCTAATATGGTATCTAGAGCCATCTAGGTATCCTTTTTCAACCTAAATCAAAAGAAAACCAAAATTAAATAACCTGAACTTCTTCTTTCTCTTCCCTTTTTTCCTTTTTTTTCTCTATGCATGACTAGATCATGATAATACTGGCGACAATTTAGTGTAGTGTTTTTAGAGGCATCAAATCATGAATACATAAATATAAGATAGAGACACTATTTTTTTATTCTATTTATAGGGTGGTACTCAGGTTTTTAGTGATTACCAGTAATTTCCAACATTTTTTCATGATTTAAGTTTATGACATTGTAGATTAGTGTTCTCTGATGATGGTTGATTAGTGCATGTAGCACAATCATGGTGCTTTTTAGAGTGTATAAGCACCATGCATAGCATAATCTCCCAGTGCATGGTAGCACGTGGGACATCCTCTTGCAACGATTCTTCTTCGATAAATTCCTTAGTAGTTTTCGCACCCTCTTATTGGTAGGATTTGTGATTCAAACATTATTCAATTGTACTTTTCTCTTTTTTCTTATTTCTAATATGGTCTTAAGTATTTCTATTTGCTATGACGATAAAGACTTGGAAATTTGAATCTAGTCCAAGAAAGAACAAATTAGGTTTTAAGTCCTTCTTCTCTGGTATAATACCTATTACTACAAAAATAATTGATTAGAAACTTAATCTTAGTGGACATGCATATCTTGCATGGGAAAATTTTATTATGTACTTCTTGAAGGGGGTTGGCAGATCTAATCACTTGACTAATGACCCACTGATTGATAATACAAAAACTTAATGGATTATGGAAGACCGGTGACTATTTAGTCTGATAAGTAATACCTTAAAGAAAGAAGTTGAAAATAATTGTGTATATTATAAGACAATTAAAGATCTATAGATGTTCTTTGAAGCTTTTTTTTAGGTAAAGATAATTTAAGTCACATTTATAACTTATACGTGTCTATGTTTTAGCAAAATATACAAGGAAAGATTATGTCTTAGATTTATACTGAGTGGAATAATATCTATAAATAATAGGATAGTCTCCTTCCCATTACTAAAGATGTCAAGGCAATGCATACTTAGTAAGAACAATTAGCTTTTATATCTTTTCTTACAAATTTACAATCTTATTGACCAATAGATCTTATCTAGCTCTGAGCAGTTAACTTAACAGTTTATTTTTTTCTTATGTTTTTCAAGCAACTTGAGAGTTGCCATTAACTTCCTTATCTACTTTTCTAGTTGACCCCTCTACTTTAGTCAGTTTTAGTACTTAAAAAGGTCATAGTGGTGTTAAAAGAGGTAGAAGTAGAAGTCATAATCTACCCAATAGTGATATTTATTTTTATTGTAAGGAATTGAGTCACATAAAAAAAATTGTTCGAAGTTAATTAGACAATATATATCACCATCTTAGTTTGTATATATTATTTCTAGCATTTTTATACTAAAATAAAAGTAGATAACCTTAACTAAGGATGACTATAATCGTTTAATTTAGTTTTAGCTTTCATAGTAGCAATTAATCCTATAGCAGTCACCCTTTACTCAATTTACTGCTACTCTGATTTAGATAGGTAATTCTACTACATATCTTTTCTATTCCAAGTCTAGGTAGTAATTAATTTTGGGGCCACTAATCATATATTGGGAGGTATACATTTTTTCTTTTTTTTTTATCCTTATCTTCTTCTGTAACTTTAGTTCTTGTTAGGAGTGGTACAACCAATGTTACTTCTGATATTTCTTTAACTAATGTTTTATATCTTCCTAAATTTTCATTTAATTTACTTTTTATTAGTTAAATTACATGTACTTATAATTATGGGTTTTTTTCCTTGGTTATTATATTTTTTAGGATCTTTTTATGAAGAAAATTTTTAGTAGAGGACATGAACATGGTAAACTGTATGTGCTTGATGGTGATTTCCTTTAACTTATTCTTCTACCCATTACTACTACTACCACCATTACTTCATACTAGTTACATTGCTAGTTAGGTTATCATTTATTATCTTTCTTAAAGAAATTGTGTTCTCATTTAAGTTCTATTTCACATTTTGATTATCGATCATGTCAATTTGTTAAACAGCATCATTAGTCTTATATTCTTAGAGTCAATAAATGGGTTACATCATTTTTTGAGTTTGTTCATTTTAATATTTAGGGTTCTTGTCTAATTATATCCAAACTTGATTATCATTGTTTTGTTACATTTGTTAATGATTATTCAAGAACTACTTGGCTTTATTTAATGAAAAACCACTATAAGTTATTTGATATTTTTATACTTTTCATGCTAAAATTATGAATCATTTTCATAATTTTATTCAAAATTTGTGTAGTGATAATGTTAAAAAGTATTTTTCTATCCATTTTTTTTATATTTATCCAAGCATGGTATTATACATCCATCTTTTTATATAATTACTCTATAACAAAATGGGATAGTTTAATGAAAAAATTATCATTTAATAAGGTTTCACATGAATTTCTATTTCAAATGAAAGTCCTTAGGGTATTTTGGGTAGAAGCTGTTGCTACAACTTGTTTTTTAATTAATAGAACACCTTTTTCAATTTTTAATGGTGAGGTACCCTATTTTTTCTTGTTTTCTTCTCAATTATTATTTCATCTCACTCCATGCATCTTTGGTTGTACTTGTTTTGTTCATGATTATCAGTCTTAGGTTTCTAAGCTAGATCCTCAGCCTTTAAAATATGTTTTTCTTAGGTATTCTTGCATTTAAAAAGGTTATTATTATTATTCTTCTGATCTGAGATGTTATTTTATGTCATTTAATGTTACATTTTTTGAGTTAGTGCCTTTCTTTGATTTTCTTATAGTTATTGATTCCTTACTTGAATATAAATCTATTAATAATTATTTCTTTGCGTATATTATTACATCTTAAGACCTCACTGCCTAATAACAGTTCCCTTTCTTATTAAGTTTGTTTATTCTCATAGAAAATAAGTCCCCACAATAATAACATTGCCATTAAGTATCATGCTAATCACTAAATAACCATCAGCTTCACCTCTTCCACTAATGGCCTTTTTCTCAAAAGATCTACCTTTTTCACCCTTTAACCTTTATGTTCTTATTGTCCATCATAAAGGTACTCGTAATTGCATCTAAAAAGATAACCATCTTACATCTTATCCTATCTTTATTTTTATGTCATATTATGCCTTACTGTGTCTTCCTAATCTTTTATTACTTCCTTGGATCCTATTATTGTTCCTAGAATTATTTTAGAGGCTCTTTCTCATGATAGGTGGCATGTTACTGTGAATGAAGAGATGGAAGTTCTTAAGGATAATAATACTTGGGAGCTTATGCCCTTGCTAAATGGTAAAAACCCTATTAGGTGCAAATGGGTATACACAGTTAAAGTTAACCTAAATAGTTCCATTGCTTAACTAAAAGCTTGATTGGTGGCTAAGGGTTATGCACAAACTTATAGTATTAATTACTTTGAGATTTTTTCTTCAATTGCTAAAATAACATCTATTTGCCTATTTTTTTCTCCAGTTGCTTTTGAGCACTGCCCTTTTCACAAATTTGATGTTAAAATGCTTTTCTTTACGAAGATTTAATGAAATCTGTATGGAGTAAGCTCTTGGTTATATTGCTTAGAGGGAAAAAAGAAAAGTGTATTGATTGAGAAAGTTTTTTTATAGTTTAAAGTAATCTCCTTAAGCCTGATTTGGCAGATTCAGTAATGTTATAATGGAGTTTGACATAAAGAAAAGTGATCATGATCATTATGTGTTCTACAAATATTCTAAATTTAGGTGTATTCTCTTTACTATTTATGTTAATGACATTGTGATTACTAGCGGTGATCAAGTGGGAATTTCAAAATTAAAGAACTTTCTTTAATCCAAGTTTTAGACTAAGGACTTAGGACCATTTTGATATTTCCTAGATGTTGAGATTGTCCAAAGTAAGAAGGGAAACTTTATTTCATAGAGGAAATGTGCTTCTGACCTTTTAAAGGAAACTACTTTGCTTAGTTTAAAACCATATGACACCTTTATGATTCCAAATATTAAGCTTAGATTAGAAGAGGGAAAATTACTAGAAGATTCAAAATCTTATAGAAAGTTAGTAGATAAATTGAACTATCTTATTATAATGAAAGCTAACATTGCTTTTTCAATAAGTATAGTAAGTTAGTCCATGAATTTTCCAACAACCTCTTATTAGGATGCAATTATATTTATCTTAAAATATCTAAAAAAAGTACTTGGATGTGGAATATTACGTCAAAATCATGGTCATTATAAAATTGAAGGCTTTTATAATGCTGATTGGGTAGGGTATCTTATGGATAGAAGGTCTGCCTTAAAATATTATGTATTTATTAGTGGAAATCTCACATCTTGGGAAAGCAAGAAATAAGCAGTGGTATCTCGATCTAGTGAAAGGTATAAGTATTAAGTCATGGCTCATATTATTGTTGAACTTGTGTGGCTTTCTTGTTTTCTTAATTAACTCAAAATTACTTCATTTGGAGTCATGCAATTATGGTGTGATAATTAAGCAACCACTCACATTGCAACGAATTGTCATAACTCAATTCTTAAGTATTGTGATCGATATAATAAAAACAATTGACTAGTATTAATATATTAATTAGTTATCCTTACAAGTTTTTAAGACATATCTACTTTCAAACCTTTACTAAAAATATATATAACCATTCATAGAAAATAATTTTTACTTGCATGCACATAAAGAAGTTTAAAATATAAGTTGTATATATTAAATAATATTTGTATGAAAGTGTACATTTTTGTTTTGAAAAATATAACTTTGTACATAGTACTTTCAAAAAATAAAGCTTCTAACTAGGACATTATAAAAATATTGTAAGGAAGGTTCTCAAAAGTGAGAGGAAGTCTTCTTTGTAGGATCCATGCTTTGTATCTATAAATAAAAATTAAGGAAAAAGAGTATGAGTATTAAAGTACTTAATGAATGGTTATTCTTCTCTTTTTTCTAGAAAGTTTTCATCTTATTAGATCAAATATAAATAATAGTGTAAAATAAAATTAATTGAAGCTTTTATGTATAATGTTTTTAAAGTTTATTGAAGAGAATGACTATAGTTGGTATACATATTTCTCTTTATATCTTCGATCTCACTTTATCCCCAACCACCCTAGGCATAAGGCCACCAACCTTATCCCTATAACTCTTACCACTCCTTTTCTTCTTTGCAAAGGATGTATATCTCCTCCCACAAATTAAATTCATAGTGACTAATATCAAGATACTGGCCATAGCATTGATTACTCATTTCATTCATTTCATAAAGTGTAGTCAAAATACTAACTATGACATTAAATTTTGCCATTCTCATATACATTTATTTCATCATCACATGATATTATTTCTAAGGTTAATATACAATCTTTCCATTTATGATAATGATAACACTTAGTTCCTTTGAATAGCTAGCAATTCATAACTTAAGCATCATCAATGTATTAGAAATTTCAAGTCCTTGCAATATTTATCAATAGAAAGTAACAAATATTATACCTGTTGGGTAATAGTAATTTTTCCATGGTTTGGTGTCTTTTAGACTTCTAAATTAATTTAAAATTTTACTAAAATTTTATCTAATGCTTATAACACATTGTTACACATTAAACATCAATTTTCTTACAAATTTCTAACCATTAGGTACTATTCATACAATACTAAATAAGAAATTTCAAAATAGGACAACATGTGAATAATTGAATCAAAAGCCTCTTTTTAATATCCAAATTACTTCCAATCATCATCAAATTTTAATATAATATCTTTAACATGTTAAATGATGAAAAAATTTAATTATTTCATAAAAATTCCATATGTATACTATTTAGACAAAACCAAAAACTCAAAATTTCTAATTTTGGTCCATTTTGGAGTTATTGTAGCAAGGGAACCTTCTTGACATCCAAATTAATTTTTTAATTGCCACCAAATTTTTATGTAAGCTTATTAGCATGTCAATAACTAAAGAATATTAATTACTTTAATTTTTCTTAATCAAATTATAGCATAAACAATACCAAACTTCAACATATAGAATCCAAAATTCTTTTTTGAGCTTTTATAACCAAATACTACACAAATGCACTTTTCATAACTTAAAATTTTCAAAATTCTTAATTTCTTCTATATTTATCCTAACACTGTTTATAATATTAAAACATTAAAAATTAAAATTTTAACAATTTTTTAATCTTTGATTCCAAAGAGTGATAGAAACATACTATAATTCTCCTTTAAAAATTTTGCTTCTAAATTCAACCTAATTTTATTTTTATCTTTCAAAGGAAAACTTAATGAATCTTTTCCTACCAGTTTTGCCCCTAAAATACTAGCATCATACTATTATATTAATATTTATATAATATTAAAACTAAATCATATAGCACCATAATTCAACTAAACATCTATAATAGCATGTATTACCATATTCTTCACTTTTCATAGGAAAACTCAAAGAAACAAGAGATAGTTGCCACTCACCTTAAATTTTTAATTCTTTAACTTTTTAGAGACTTGTTAAAGTAATAAAAGAGCAACTTAGAAGTTTTAGGAATTTTAAAGTGAAGATTTTTATGAAAGCTTGAAGGAGATGAAGGAAAATCTAAGTTACCTTGCTAGAATTTGATGGAACCACTTAGAGAACCTCTTAGGATTTATTGAAGAGTTAAAACCTTAGTAGAAAACCTTAAGAGAGCACTCAATTTTGGCTAAAGAGAACTAGAAGAATTTGTGCAAAAATAGGCTAAAAAACTTTTGTATAAAACCTAAATTCTAAAGCTTCCTTTTATTATTTTTTGTAAAAAATTGATGATAAATAAGGTACATTAGGCTATATGATTTTGGGCTAAAATTAAAAAATTTGTTCTTCAAAATCAATTAAATTTAGCCAAATTTAATCATCTAGAAACACACACTAACAAATGCCCCTAGTTTTTGACTTATTTACCAAATTTACCATAAGCTTCATCTATAAGATCGGGCTCTACTTGGGTTTCATTTTTTTGTTTTAAAAAAAATCAAATTTGGGCCTAAAAATTTGAACTAACTCAAATAAAATAAATTAAGGTGATTTATTTCAAATTCAAACTTAATCTCTAGATTTTTATGTTACCTAAGATGTTTTTAGGCTACTCAGGCCCTTAATTTTTTATTAGATCTTTATATAATTTTGCTAAACTTAATGTTATATTTTTAATTATATTTTAACCTATACTAGTATCCAGTATAATTTTTACAAAAATTCTAACTAGATATATCTTTAAACTATTTTTGTGATTTACTTGAACTTTACCTTATTACTTTATCAAATTTCTATTTGGGAGGTTTCTACTTAAAATTCCTTCTTAAACTTCCTTGGGATATTATATGAACCTAGTGTTTAATGAATGAAACAACCATGTATAGGTTGATTGTCACTTCATTAGGTGAAAATTTCAAGAAGGTGTTATTAATCTTAAACATATAAGGACTAGAGAATAACTTACTGATTTATTTACTAAAGCTTTCCCAAGAAAATAAGTTAATGATATTTGTAACAAGTTAGACATGTTTAATATCTATGTTTCTACTTAAGGGAAAGTTTTAGTGAACTAAACCTATTAGTTTCTTGTATGCTAAGATGCATGGGTGTAAGCCTATCTTTTATACCCTTATATTTTTATTATATATAGACATTGACTTCTTCAATTAAGAATATAGCATCACAAATCTCTTCTCTCTAATAGCTATATCATATGAATCCAGTAGCTAAGAAATCTTATTTTATTTAAAATAGTAAGAATAAAACTCCAAGAAATGTTATTAAAAGCTTTATGTAGATTTAGCTTAATAACAACCCATTGCCTTTTTTTAATTCTATGTCTTCTAATATATTGCATGACTTCAGAGGCAATCATAATATTATTAGAAATAAGCTTACCTCTTATGAAAGTATTTCAAAAAGAAAATATTAAATCATTTATCAATTGTTAAAGTTTAATCACAAGAATATAACTTTATAAGAAACATTACACAGGCTAATGTGTTTGAAATTAGAAAAGTCTAAATATCTATGCTTTTTGGAACAAGAGTTATATATATTTGATTCAAATTTTTAAGCAAGAATCTTTTGCTAAAGAAAGATTACACCATGTCCAACAAGTCTTTTCCAATCAAACTCTAGAAGTGTTGATAAAAACAAATAAGGAATCCATCTAAACTTAGTAACTTGTTAGCATAACACTGCTTTACTACAAACTTAATTTCTTTTGATGTAATTAGTTTATTCAAAACATCAAGATGCTTTTGCGGTAGTGTTAGAATGTGTAAATCATCATGGATTTATTTGTATACTTTGTGGCACAATATTATTTCCTTTAAAAAGATTTTTAAAATGAATTCTAGCTAGATCTTTGATGTTATCTAGATTGTCTTCCTAATAACCTTGAAGATTTTTAATTTTAGATATCTTTTTCTTAACTTTTCTTTAATTAACTAAAGTATGAAAATATTTAGTATTTTAATCTCAATTAATTAACCATAATTGCCTTGCCTTTTGAACCCAATAAATTCCTTGACAATTCAATAAGTATTTTAATTGTTGTTTGATTTGCTTTTCTTGTCTTTCCAGATTATCTTTGTGAGTAACTTGAAGAGAAGATAAGTGATGATCTAATTCATTAACTTGTCCCTAAAAGGACCTAAAAACTTTTCTATCCTAATCTTTTAATTTTTTTCTTAGTATTTTTTAGCTTTTAGTAAAATTTAAAAGTAGGCAAACCTTTAAGGTTAACATTCTATGCTTGTTGAATTATTTATTAATAATTATTATGGGTATGCCACATATTTTGAAATTTGAAAGAAAATTTTTTAAAACATGATTTTCTATAAGCAAATATGATAATAAGAGCATGATCTAAAGCATAAATGGAAAGAGCATTCAAGTCAATATACTGAAAGAGATCTATCCATTTAGGATTGTAAATATATCTATCAATCCTTTCCTAAACAAGTTAATCATCTTCTCTATTACTTATTTATGGAAACCATTGTCCCTTAAGTTTGATGTCTAGTAAATTATAATACTGACAAATGTCTAAGAAATCGTAAGCTCCCAATAAACTACTATTATAATTACACTTATCTTCTTTATCAAGAATTTGATTGAAATCATAAAAAAGTAACCAAGGCTAATGTATAAAAGAAATTAAGTCTTGACATCTTTTGAAGAAGTTCTAGAGCAGACTTGGGGGCGTACAAACACCAGTTAATAAAAAAGAGTTAGTATTAAGCCCTAACTTTAACATGAATCCAATTTTTAGAAATGTTAAGAAGTTGAACTTTAAGGGATGTTGACTAGGCTAAGATGAAACCTCCTTAATGACCCTGTACATTAACTCCAAAACTATCTACAAAGCTAAACTTCTTCAAAAATTGAAAAGCATCTTGAACTGTTTGAAATGTTTCTAAGAGAAGTATGAAATTTGGTTGATATCTTCTAATCAATTCCTTACATCTTTGAATTGTTAAGGGACAATTGAGACCTTAACAATTCCTAGCAAGAAAAATCATGGCTCTTGCTAGAAACCTAATTTCACAATTAGCAAGTTTTTCAATAAGTGACTTATTACCATGCTATCACACATTTCCTATTGTGTATTAGAAGTTTCACCTTTTTGAAAATAGTTGTATGACCTTGAACTAATAGATTTTAACTTTTTTTAAGAGATGCTTATTTTGGAGGCCAGATTCATTTTTGCATTGCAATAGTGCTTAGAATTCATTAATATCTTCTTCAATAGTCTCAATTATTGTAAGTCTCATTTTACTAGAATTAGACTTTAAATTATTAAACTTTTTTTATACAAATTTTCTTGTCTTATGAATATTGTCTCGTTTAAGTGTTGAATCCATACATAACTAAATCAATAATGCCAATGGACAAATAAAGACCAAAACACATTCAAGAAAAATGAAATGAGTATAAGAAAATATAGATTTTACTAAAAAAATTAATAGGAATATAGTTCCAAGCTAGAGGAACAATTTGACCATTAGTACCAGATGAAGGACCTTACTTAATTTCTTGAATTGTTGTTAGAACGGAAAATCTGGCAGTTGCGAATATATTTCTTCAATGTAATTGATCAAGCCTTGAAAGTACTCTTCTAGTATTTCTCATATGAAGTCTTCTTTTAAAATCTAAGGTAGTAGAGAAAGGTAAAAGTTATCTAGTCTCTTAAGCATTCATATCAGACTAACTTGTTTGAAATATGGGATAAGTTTTAAATTCCACATCACGATCATTCAAATTAATAGAGAATTATAAAGATCTAGATCTTAGCTCAGCTATATTACTAGATTCACCTTCTTCATTCATATAACAAAAGTGCTTGACATTAGTTATATAAGTATTGCCTTCTAGATTCTTAATAAATCTTCATGTTTGCTGCTGTCTTAGGGAGAAATCTTTGTTAGAAAAAGCTTTTACTATAGGGAATTCAGGAATTGACAAATAATTGGGTTCTACAGCCATTTCTTAATCATTTAAATCCAAGTTGAGTAAGGTATTATTCTATGAATTTGAGATGTTATCTTGTTCAGCCATAATATTATATTGAGATGGATCTATTTCTAATTCCATGTTTGCATTTTGCTGTTCTGCAAGTGTTTCCTATTGATAATTTTGTTAAGACTTATTGAAGTTAAACAAATGATTCTGAAAGTTGTTTGAAGTAGCTTTTTGAACATCTGTTAAGAGATAATGTAATTCCTTTCCTTCATATTGAAGTCTTACTTTTATTGCCAGCCTTCTCATATTAGTTCCAAAAGCTTGTGCATTAAAAATAAAATGTGATCTTTTTGAAATGACTTTGAGTTCTAATTCAGAATGATTTCTAATATTGTTCATTTGTAATTCAATATCATCACTGACTTGCTCAAAGTTTCTTATTCAAGAGTTAGCAGAGTGACCAATTTTACCACAGGCAAAACATCTATTGAATATTCACTCATATCTACATTGGATTCAAATAGAGATATCATTATCTAGCTTGAGATGAAAGCCTATAAGTAACATATCTTGAGGTTTTATATAAATTTTCATTTTAATGAGTCTTAAGTTTTTAGGAAACTAGGAAACCTTAAAAGCCAATCTATCCATTACACTTTTCTAATCATAGAACCTAAATACTCAGCAAAGTTGATAGCTTAACATTGTAAAAGAAGGCCCTAAATCTGAACCCATAATAGAAAAGTATCAATATAGGCATACTCTTATTTGAGATCGAGCCTCCATATATTTGGAATAAGGAAAGCTCCATTGATAGACCAAGGCCTATTTAAAAGAACATAATCTCTATCATTTTTTAATCATAATTGGATAACATATACTTGTCCAAATCTATTCACAACTTGAAATCCTCCTTTTAAGAGATGAAGCACTGTGTAATATACTACTAAGAGACTTAGCAGACAAGTACCTTTCATTGAACAAGTAGCATACCAAGCAAAGATTCCAATCATCTCTAAAAGCACAAACATCCTTAGGAAGATTATGAAGAATTGGTCCTCGAGTAGCTCGAAAAGGCATAATAAGATTTTTTTTAACTTGAAATATCAATATCTACATCACTTGAACTAAAAGAGCTTTTCCTCTAGCTAATTTCTTTGTATCAAGGCATTTCAAATGATCAAGGTCTAGAAAGCAAAAATTAGCTTGGAATAAAAGGAGAAACAACATTGATTAATGAGAAACAAGAAAGAAACAACAAATTTTTGATCAATTAACCAAGGACAAAGATAGAAGAATAGCATTTATAGGAAACTCATAGAAACTTTTAGAGAGCTATAAAAACTTTTAGCTTTGGTTGTTTAAAATACCATTCTAATAATTTATTTTAACAATAAATTTAGACAACTTTTAATTTAACGTTGTTTGTAAAGGACAAATAAAGGTCACTTTTAATGTAGGTACATCAAAATTGTCCTTTTCTTTATTATAAAATGTGTTTAAATTTCATTTATGAATAATGTAAATTTTTTATATTATTAATAAATATAAAAGATATATCATAAAAATAATAATAAGCTTTTATTAATAAAAATATTTTAATAATTTTTATTAATAAAATAATAAATAAATTATAGTATAAAATTATTTTAATATTATATTAAATTTAAATCCTTTGAAAATATACCAGCAGCTCTTGCACACGGAAGTTATCAATTAAGCAGAAATTAACTCGTAATATCTTTGTCAAAAGCTCTTTTGGTGAAAAAACCTGGGGACAATGACACAATAATTGTGGTTGCCGTGGGTCCTCCTGATCTAATCCGTACACTTGTCACTGAAGACCTGGTGAGCCTCGAAGCGGTCAGCGGTCAGCCGTAATATATCTCACAATTCCGCTGGGCTCAGTGGCTCACGCATCTTGTGGCTCATATTCCCTCTCCCTAATTCCGCGGTCACCAAATTCCGCTGCCCGTAATTCCACGCACAGAAATCTCAAAACTCCAAATCGCCCTTTGACTCAAAAAAGAAATGAAACTCCGTATATCGCCCACCAACGAAATCGAGAGTGTGTAATAAATTTAAAAAAAATAGAAATTATATTCTGAGCGAAAGGATGCAACAAAGAAGAGCTGGGCGTAGATTATAGGTGGCCGTGTCAGGCTCACACTAGCAACAAACAGCATAGTTTCATTTCTCTTCCGAAGGAGGAGAAGAAGAATTGAAGGGTCTGGGAATTTGCACTGCAAGGTGAATTTCTTAAATCTCCAAAACCTAATTTCCATTCCAATTTCGTGATATTAGCTTTAATTTGGTTTTGGAAATGTCCGATTCGACTGAAGAAAAGCAACCCAGTTCTTGAAATTTGGAAATTCTTACAGGATTTTCTCGTGGGGTTTGAATTGCGACTAAATTATAACTTCAGCTTATTCGAAGAAAACATGTTGAAAAGTTAGAGTGAGAATTTCATTTCTATGTAAGAGTTTTCTTTGGGGTCGACTTTCTTATTACTTGATTTTCTGGGCGTTGGTGTTTAAATTATAATGTTCATGATGGCACAAAATAAGATTATAATGTTGGTGCTCAAGTTATCGAACAGCTGAGTGGAACAAAATGCACACCTGGGGTGATATTTTCTCTAGCTTCACTTGCAAATTTAAGATTTACAACTCAGTTAAGTATAACTTAGGTTGTCTAAATTTAGCTGAATTTACTTGTTTGGAATCATACGGATGAGTTCACTGTTTCTGTTGCTGCGTTGATAATTTGATGGTAAGACACTTGGCATGGGATGCAGCAGTAGCCATTTATCTTCAGCTCGTTTCTGAATTAAGCTCCTTAACATAATTACTGAATTCACATGTAATGAGATTGACTATGTTGGCACCGACATTTAGAGCTGTGTCAAAGTTGGTTAAAGAGATGGCTGGAGTTCTCTTTCTAGAAAACAAATTGGACCTAGAACGACTAGCGGGTCTTGTAACTTTAAGCAAGACCCTTTAGAGCACATTTGGTTGGATGGTATTTTATTTCTTTTACTATGTAATTTGTTATGTTTATTCTGCATGCTGCATACAAATTATGCAAATTTGGTACTTTTTTAATATGATACATTTTATAAGAAAATGGTTTTTATGTTCTTGGAAGCTCTATTTGAGCTATATCATTCATACAGATTTCTTTGCACTCATAGAGTGTAGTTACATGTTATACTACAAATTAATTTTGGCACCTTTTGGCCTATTTGTTTTAGAATTGGTTATCTTCTTGGCTCTTTTCAATTTATGCCATGAGAACTGCGCTTGGACATGAACAAATATGGCTCGCCCAGATATTGTGTAATATTTGATTTGGAAACTCAGTCTGCTTCTGAGTCGTTGATAGGAATGTATTAATGGCATGCTTTGCCTGGTGGATGTAGCTTAAGGGCCTGAGAAGCTTAGAGTAATGATGCAACATATTTTGGCAAGTAGGGCATATGTTGTGGACTGCTTTCAGTATAAATAAGTAGCAATCAAAAGTGCTACTTGAATTTTTTGAAGTGATAAGTGAACATGTTTTCTGCATCCCCCTGTAGCACTGGTTCCTTGCTCTGGGAGAATTTGTAGTTCATTATTATTTTCCTATGGTAATAGTTCTTTTTATTTTATTTTTCCCCCCTATAGTTATACTAAGAGATCTAAAGAAACACAAGAAATTATTAGGAAACTAGTGATGATGATGTTCTTGATTATTAGGTTTTTTTGGTTTTGAGATCTCCACCTGGCTCTGATATAAGTTTTTCTGTTATTGTTGTTGTGGCTTAATGGCTGCGTTGTTATAAAATAGGCAATCAAGCATTTGATAAATTTATCAATTGATGACCTATCTTCTGAGATGTTATTGTCTTCCTCATTTTTTTCCTTTTCCTACTCCCCCTCTCTGTTGTCTCAGTAAATTGTGTAGCTTCATCCTGTTGAATTCTATTAATAATGCTTATTTCCCTTCCAGATTTGGGCACTGCAAAGCTCGAGAATTTGAAATCATGGCTTCTGCTCATGATCTCACTGGTATTTACATGAACCAGTTGCTGATCTAGTTTATTTTCTAATATTCTTTTAAGTCACGATGAGTTAATGATAGCCATATCCAGATATGGACCTCATCATTTTCCTTAGGAAATAGGAAATTGGCAGTGTCAACTTCAGTGAAAGGTACATGCATTTTCTTGCACGGGAATTCCAGACCTGGCATTGAGATTATTGTCACTTGTGGAAGAATTTTGTTTTGTCCCTCCCCGAAATTGATACTGTCAGTTTTTTTTGGAAATGATGGGATCCATATCTGTTATATCCCATGTTTGTGAACTTTCTGTTGCTAAATATCTTTTGCATTTTCTTGTGTCTATTGCAGTAGTTAATGGAAAATATGTTATTGATCAGAATATAGCACATTGGGGATGAAAAAGATGTATAAATATTGTTCTGGGGGAATGGGGACTGTAAAATTTACATTGTTTTTTGGAAAATGATATGATACTTTGTGGAAGATAAAAAGAAATTGAATACAACAACTTTCAGGGGAAACTGGCATAGAATCCATCTGGTTTCTTTGGCTACTCTACTGTTTTACACTGTTCATTGCCATTGAATGCCTTCTATGGATGTCATCATTTGACTTGCCTATAATTAGCCTACTGGATGTAGCCTTTTACTTGTTGCCTCATGCTTATCACCAACATTCTGATATGAGCTGTTACACTTGGTATCATGATTCGCTGTTCTTCAGGTTTTTGGCTAATCAAACCTTTTGAATAAAATTCATTGCAAAGTTATACATCTTCTAGATGAAAGCTGCATGAGAAATTTAACTCCTGATCTTTTTTGTATTATTTGTTTTCCTTTTTGGAAGTTTTTAAAACTTGATGCAGGAACCAGCATCTTCCTTTTCATGTCATGATACTTATGTTATGTGCAACTGATGTACTATATTAAACCATTTAAATAATGTTTTAATATCAAACAAATTGATTTTTGACTTAACATGATTTCTTAGTGGGAGATTTTTCAAAAGATAATTTATTTTTCAATGCTTGTCTCAAGTGAAGTAACTAATGGTTTCATGTAATCCATTGAATGTTTACATACTCCATGATTAGACCCTAAGGTTATGACAACCATACGTTGGGACCTTTAGAAGACCTGCTTTGATTTCAATGCAGCATCATATATTTTTATTGGCTGGGGTCTCTTCGTAATTTTTGTACTTTACATGTGGCTTAGAATTCATACTGCATAACTTGTTGAGACCCTTTAGGTGAATATGATTAGCTATGGGTAGTATTTTGTCACTATCAATTTTGCTGTCCATCTATTTCGTGTGATGCACTTTATTACCAGGTGTTTTCATTTCTTACTGCCTATCAGCATCCGTAGTCTGATCCCCCTTACAATTGCAATTTGAATTCGAGACCTCTAAGATGGAATACCCACTGCCCATCCAGTGGGGTTTCATTTTGGTGATATTAAAGACATCCCATTGCTGCATCTTCTCTTCTGTTTTTGCTGCCACTGTTTGTGGAATTAGTTTAAAAACTAACCTTCTGTGAAGCTAGTTTTTGAAATTCTTTCAAAATCATTATTTAAGTGTTGATAGTTTTGGGCAACATCATCCCCTTGTGTGGCAGAAGAATCGTCCTATAATCAAACCAAGAGTTGATCTAGAAAAGATAAGAAGGTCTGAGCTGATGAACTACTAACACACACTCCAAGGGAATAAAAATAATCGGAAAAACAAAGAGAATATAATGCATAAAGCCTCGCCTACTTTTGGGTTGAGAGATGTGGGATGCAAGATTCTCTTCAAAAGCTATCTTTTTTTCTTTCAATTTCTTACTGGTGAATATTTCAGATAGCGTATTGAATATTGGAAATATGGTTTTGAATATTGGGCTTGCATGCTCATTATTAAGGATAGTATCTAGCTGATTTTTAGGCATTAGATATATTGCCAGGTGTATTACTTGCTTTTTTTTTCTTTTTAATTTTTTGGATAATTCTTTTGTTATTGACTCCTATATGTAGAGAGCATCATTAAAACATTGACAAAGCCTGGCTAAAAAAGGGGGAGGGGGTGTGTGTGCAAAGCAGATACATTCTCTCTCTCTCTTTCTTCCCCCTCCTCTCCATTTCTTTCTGGGGTTCAACATAGTAACATTGTGGTTCCATCCATCTTGAACGGTTAAACCTTAGTTTGTGTCATGTTTCTGGCAACCTGAAGAGGGTTAAGTTACCATTGCAGTGATTCAAGTATTTCAGATTGTGGTCTTTATTTAGTGCTCCTTGAATCTGTCTTTCAGTTGTGGCCTGTCCACATCTGTTCTGGTTAGCCCCCTCTTTGTCCCCTGCCACTGTCGGAGTTCTATTACTGGCTGCATCTGGGTGTCGTTTGGGTTTTCTGTTTGGTAAATCACAGATTCGGCATTGAAAAGAATCAAACTCTGTAGTTTGAAACTGAAATCACATCTAGTCTGTTCCAATGAATCTTTTCACGTTTAAAATTTTGACCACCACATTGTTCATTTGAAGTTGATTTTCTGGTTTTGCTGCATTTGAAGTCTGGTGGTTTTATTGGTTTGAATCAGAGATTGTGGTTCTGCTGTACAGATCAAATGTGTCAATCCTACTGCACCCTTTATTTCTCTTCCAGTCTATTCTGTGTGGCATTATTCCAGCAGCAACTGCATGGCCCATCGCCTAAGTTCTAGTTGATCCAGAAACAAAAGGCCTACTGCAACAGCCTAGCCTCCATAACCTTTGAATCCTTCAACATCTCATGATGTGCCACCCCTGCTGTCCATCTTGCTTTTGATGAACTGCAGCTCTTAATTTGGGAATTTCAATTCTGTTACCATGTCTCAACTTGGAGGTTCACTTATAATGTGGACCATTTTCATCTTGATATGGGAAGCTTAATTTTGATGTTTCTATTTTCTTAGCAGTACATCAGTCTGGCTATTTACTGTAGTGCTTCACTCTGGCATGCTTGTATTTTTGTTTCACTTGAATTGGTTGGAATGGCTTGAGCAAATTGCTCAACACTTTGTCTTATTTATATATAAAATATTGCAAGAGAATCTCAATCAATCAGCCTAAGAAAATTATCCTACGATCTATTTTCCTAATATAAATATATACAATTGAATTCTAATCAAACCAGAAAGGAAAGAATAACCAACTTAATAAATTAAGAAATCAATTTAGAATCATTCTAAAATAATTTCTTGAAATGCTCATAATCTCAGCATTCTCCCTCAAGTTAGAGCATATATATCAAAAGTACCTAGCTTGTTACATATCTTGTTAATTCTTGGTGCTTGGAGAGATTTGGTAAAGGTACTAGTTAGATCATTAGAATTTTCAAAAACAATGCCAATTTCTTTTGAAGTTATCTTTTTCCGGATGAAGTGATAGTTAAATTTAATGTGCTTAGTCCTCTCATGAAAGATTGGATTTGAGGCAATGTATAATGTGTGGCCTAATTATCATATATAAGTTCTATAGGGCTTGATTTGAATAATTTGAGTTCTTGTAGTAGTTGTTTCAATCACATGAGTTCACATGTGGCTAATGTCATGGCATGATACTTTACTTATGCATTTGATTTTACCATCACATTTTGCTTTTTAGTCTTTTATAAAATGAGATTTCTTCTAATGAGAACACATTAGCCAAAAGTGGATTGTCAATCATTTGGGGATTTGGCCTAATTTGCATTAGAATATTCAAAGATTTGAGTGTGGCTTCTATCTTCATATGATAACACTTTTTCTAGACTTCCCTTAAGTATTGAAGAATTTGCATTACAACATTCCAATAAGCTTCACAAGATGAGTTGAGGAATTGACTCACTACACTTAAACCAAAAGATATATCAGGTTGAGTGATTGTGAGATAATTTAATTTTTCAACAAGCCTTCGATATCTTCTAAGATCTACAAAAGATTTTCCTAATTTGGTAGAAATTTTATAGTTGGATTTATAAGTGTGTCAATTGGCTTGCCCTTGATCATATTTGTCTCACTTAGTATATTAAGAATATATTTTCTTTGACAAATAGAGATATTAAATTGAGATTATACTACCTCAATGCTAAAAAAATAATAAAGCTTCTCAAGATTCTGGGTGTGGAAGTGATGAGACAATTATTAAGTTGGTCAATACCCTTGTGATCATCCCTTATAATTGCTGTCATTAACATAAATAATTACATATATTTGATTGAAAATAGAAGAGTGATAAAAAAATAAAGTGATCAGTTTCACTTTGTTGCATGCTAAAATTCAGAACAATTTTATTGAACCTCTTAAACTAAGCTTGTAGAGATTGTTTAAGGCAATTGAGAGATTTTAGCAATTTACATGCTAGGCAAATCTCTCTTTGAGCAACAAATCTTAGTGGTTACTTTATGTAAATTTTTTTTTTAAGATCACTATGCAAGAAGGCATTTTTAATATTTAACTAATGCAAAGGCTAGTGACAAATGATAGCCCAAGAGAGAGAGGTGAACTAAAGTAATCTTCTCTGCAAGTGAGAATGTATTCTTATAATCCAGATCAAAGATTAGAGTATAGCTCTTTGCCACTAGCCAAACTTTTAACCAACTAATCTTCCTATGAGGATAAACTTTAATAGTACATACCTAGTGACATCTAACTAAAGATTTGCTATTAGGCAAAGGCATCAAATCCCATATACCAATGGTGTAATGCGGTAATTTCATTGAACATTGCTTGATGCCACCTTGGGAGAGAAAGAGCTTTTTGCATAGTTTTAGGAATGAAAACAGAGGACAAAGAAGAAGCAATAGCATAGTGGGATGTAGACAAACAATGGTATCTTAAGAAAATTATAAATAAGATTTGGATTTTGAGTAAAGCAATTACTTTATCGAAGTACAATGGGAAAGTTGTCAATATTCTATGATGCATTGGAATTTGGAGATGAGGTTGGAACAAAAGATGAGTTTGTAAGATCTTTTGTAGTAATTTGGGTTGGTGTTGAATCTTCAATAACCTAAGTTGGACGAGGTCATCACTGATTAAAGGCTTATCATGTGGAGATGAAGAAGGGATAGGTGTAGGATCATAAAAAAGAATATGTAAAACCTCAGTTATGGGGTGGATTTTGTGGAAGAGGAGAAAAACAGTGAAGCCTCATAGAATGTAATGTCAATTAGAAGTAAAAAAATTTATGAAAAGTTGGTGAATAACAACTATAAACTTTTTGCAATCTTAAATACTCTAGAAAAACACATTTGATGGATTTAAGAGATAATTTGTCTTTTTTTAGGGAAAGATCTTAAAAACAAAATAAGCACATTCAAACACGAGGAAGTTTATACATAGGTTTTTTGGGGAAAAATCAAAAAGTGAGGAATTTGACTATTCAAAATAGAAGAAGGCATATAATTAATAAAATAACATGCAATTTGAATAGCATTTGCCTAAAGAAAAATAGAAACATTTGCATGCAACAAGAGTATGTGTAACAACAAAAATAACAAAGTCTTATCTTACTAAGTGAGGTTAGTTATATGAATTGCATGACGCCATTGGCTCTATTCAAAACCAGACTTTAAGGAATGTTATTCACTAAGAGATTTCTTTTTTATAATTTCCCCCAGTATCTTTTTTGGCCTTTTTTTACACTTTTTCATAAATTTAAAGACCATGTGATTGGCAATAAGAGTTTGTGTAGTTTCAATTAAATGTCTATTCTTTTTTTTAGCAATGCCATTTTCTTGAGGTGTGTGTGAATATGTGGATTGATAAATAGTGCCTTTGGAGGACATGAAAGAAGAAAAAGATGTGGAAAAATATTCTCGGGCACTGTGAATTTGAAGTATGCAAATTTTCATACCAAATTAATTGTGAATTTCATAACAAAAAGATTTAAAAATTGAAAATAACTCAGAACGATTTTCTATTAAATATAATCATGTGCATTGAGAATAATCATCAATAAATGTAACAAAATATTGAAAATCCAAAGTGGAAGTAACACGACTCAAGCCCCAAATGTTAGAATAAAAGACAACAAATAATGACTCAACACTATTGTGAGTTCTATTAGGAAATGAACTGCGTATATGTTTACCAAGTTGACAAGATTCACACTAGAAACTCTAAAATTGAAAGATTAGGATCCACTTTGCAAAGCTTTTCAATAATAGGATAGCCTAAATGGTATTTGAGAAACTTAAGTGAAGGTGACTTAGTAGTAACACAACTTATTGGAGAAGTTGATTGGATGTAATCAAGTCTTTGTGACTTATGCTCGATGCCAATCATCATCCTTATACTTCGATTTTGTATGGAAAAGGAATGAACAAAAATGGTTATAGAGAATATATATGAGTTGGCTAATAGATTTCAAATTAAGTGGGCAACGAGGAATATAAAGAACTGATTTTAAAGGTAAAGATAGGAGAGGATTTGCTTGATCAATAGCTTGTGCAGTAATTTTAGTTCCATCAACTAAGGTGACAATAGAAGGGGATTAATTGATGTAAAAGAGTAAATAAGGATTTTTTATTAGCCATGTGATAAGAAGCTCCTGAATTAAGCATCCAAGGTGGTAATGATGTTGAATGAGACATATAGGCTATAGAATTACCAGAATGTGCTATGAAGGCAATACTTTCTCCTTGTTTATGTTGAATAGAGTTTGAAGGGACCCCTAAAGTTCTTGATCAAATGGGGTTGAGTGAATACCTACTTTATTACTAGTAGCATTTGTACTAGTTTCAACATTACCTAAGGTGGTAGAACGTGTTGAATGTCCATGTAGGACCAAACAATATTCTTGTGAATGCCTAGGCTTCTGGAAGTGATTGCAGTAGTAACAAGAGTTTTCTCATCTTTGATGGCCCTTTCCACCTCCTTGACTTTGACAATCACCTCGACTTTTGTCATCGGAGTGAGATAGTAAGGTAGAAATATCATTTCTTGTGGTGAAAGGTCTTGGAGGTTTGTCATTTTTCATGGGAAGGCATCATTTAAGGGTGGAATTCGAGTAGAGACTAATAGTTGATTATGAATTGTAGAAAATTTTGAATTAACACTCACAAGGGCCATAAAAAATTGATTTTGTTGTGTCTCTTGCTAAGTGATATTAGTTGAGGTATGCAGTAGTTATTGGAATTTCTCTATAACAAGTTGGACTCTCTTAATATAAAAGGAGATGCTTGAATATTGTTGCTTCAAATTGACCAGATTATGCATAAGATTATAGAGATGTTGGATGTTATTTGGATAAAATTGCTTAGCTTTTTCCTACATGTCATAACAACTTTTAGAGGAATGAAAGTGGATGAACAAATGAGGTTCAATTGACTGGTACAATATAAATAATAATTGAACATCCAATTTCTCTCAAGCTGGTTGATTAGGTGTAGGGATATTTGTAAATTCCCTTGTGAAATGAACTTGCACTTCCTAACCTTTAAACCAAGTTGGAACCAACATAGACTAAGAAGCATAATTATCTTTATTTAGTTTAACTGAAGTGATGGTAGGATTACCACCAAATATGGAGGAAATATTTTTCATTATCTTCAGTTCTTCAACCATATTGAGAAGAACAACCAAAATAAGAAAAAGAAACCAGAAACCAAAAAAGGAGATTTGAACCTAACCGTTTGGATCAAGAGGTTGAGATTTGTTTCTTGAATTTGATAATTTGAGGTTATAGATGGAGTCAGTGAGAAGTTGTGGTTGACATGAAATGGTGTGTGTAGCTCACGTGAGTCTGGAATGGTGGTGCATGGATGTCATGCGTGTCTGGGAAGGTGGTGTATTAATGACTTGTGCAGGTGGGGGTGGTTGGAAATTCACTGTAGAAGTAGATGCAGTGGTAGTTTTTGAAAAATTGAAATATTGGTCTGTGAATCAAAACAACTGGTATGAATGTTCTCTTTTCTATTTTTTTTAAAAGGTTTTGATGTAGAAGAGTTGTGATTTTGAGGTAGGAGTATTTTTGAGATGGAAAAACTATTTGGCTTTGTGTTTGGGTATGATTTTGAAGCCGGGTCTGTGTTTGGGTTTGACTCAGGGGTAGACATGAATTCTAGGCAGAAGAACAATTCTGGGCAGAAAAAGAATAGCTTCGGAAGTAGAGTCCCTCAATGTGAGAACTCTGATACTAGAATTGGTTGGAATGGCATGAGCAAATTGCTCACCACTTTGTGCTGTTTATATACAGAAGACTACAAGAGAATCTCAATCAATCAGCCTGTATAAATATATACAATTTGTTTCTAATCAAACTAGAAAGGAAAGAATAATCAACTTAATAAACTGAGAAATCAATCTAGAATCATTTTAGGATTTAGGAATATCCTAAAATGCTCATTATCCCCACAGTTTCCTCCCCCATGATTCATTCCGACAATTCTGTTTTCTTATTTGTGCATCCCTTCGATTGTCATCATCTTCACCTTGTGTCAATACAATAGACTCTTTGCTCTTCGGCATTGAGTATCACTTTGTATTACAGAAATTGGGCTAGAACAAACGGAAGAGAGGTTTGGCAGTTGTATCCTCTTATGTGTTTGGCGTTGTTTTATATATTATGTAATAAGCTTACTAACTAAAATACTCTTTTTATCACAACACATAACCCGTTTTATTTCCCTTGATCCTCAACTTGGAGCAAGGATATTCATTGTGGCTAGTTTGTTATACATGTGTGTCATCCAACTCACGAAAGAATTTTAGTAAACAAATTAGCTAATTAATCTCGTGTTTGACTGTTTGATAATACTTCTGTATGTATGTTCATGAAATACTAGATTATTAGCAATATGTAATAGCAACTTGATTGTCAAACTAGACTTGTATGGCATGTGGATTGCTAATCCCAAACTCACCAAGATGATATATCTTACAAGTTCGCATGTTATTTGTGATAGCCTTGTATTCACACAGCGCTTAGGGGATTGCTTCAACCCATGCATAGCCTTCGGTGCGAGATTAATTTTACCTTTTCTGTGGGCAATAGGAAGATCAAGGATGGGAAGACTGAGGTGGAGATGGATTACAAAATGAAGTTATGAAGCGATGAGTCACTTGTAGCAATGGTTGATGCATCCATTTGCTCCACTCACCAGAATAAACATTGATGATCAGAGGTTAGGGGATTGTATTGGTTGTCTTTATTCTGTAAACCAAAAATTCTTCCTTGGGTTTATCTGGAAGAGAGTAGAACAAAATTGAAAACGTAGTATACTTGAAGGAAGTTACATCTGTAGAAACTAAATACCTGCCCAAGGTTTTGGGGGGGGGGGGGACAAGGAGCAAGGATTTTTAGTGATAAAAAATATGTAGGGAGAAGGGAAACAAAATATGAGAAGGAAACTAAGTCTAGTATGTTCGCTAACTATCCAAAACAGAGGGCATGTGATTGATCAAGAAACAAGTGATAGAAACTGCATCAGACCAATTCCTTAGGAACTTCCATTTCAAAACGAAGTTCTCTAGCTTTGTCTACAAGATGCTTATCATTTCTCTTAGCCACTCCATTTTGTTGAGGATATAATACAAGAGGACACAATTTTTTTAGAACAAGAGATGGTTGACTAAAGAGAAAGAAGCTATTAAATGGAGGAATCTCCAGCACCGAGGTAGTTGACTGTAGCACATTAGGAGTCTTGAGCACAAAGTCTACTTGACTCACAACTTCTACCAATGTTTTGTTTTGTCCCAAGATCCGGGGGGAAAAAATGAAACAATAGGTGGAGAAAAAGTAAACACTACAATAGGTTAAAAGGGAGATTAGGTGACCATAGTATTGAAGACAACTTGATAGAACTAGTGGGGTGAGTTATGCCACTTCCAACAACTAGAGCGATTAAATCATATGCTAAGGTATATTGGCAAAATTAGAAAAAGGATTATAGGATGAAAGAATACCTAAGTTCCTGGTCATACAATTGATGGTACCTAAGTTGTTAAGATTATGTATATATTAGGAAATTATTCTAGAATATTTCAAATTGATAGATTTTCCTTCCTAGCTTGATTAGGATTAGAATTAGTCTCTAATTTGATTACAATATCTTTGATTGATTTCATCTTTTATATATAAATAAACCTCTTGGTTATAGTAATTGCTCAATTCGTTCCAAGAAATTCAAGTTAGTATCAGAGCTCTCATCCTTGAGGGACTCTGCTTTTGCTACCTTTCTATGCTGTTCCATTGTCTTCAAAAGACAAAATGGCTTCTTGACCTCCATTATTTCTTTTTCTTCCTAAACATTTAAAACCCATCATTTAAATTAAACCCAAATAGAGACCCATATAATTTCCATCTTAGAAACTTTTTTTTTTTTTAAATTAAACAATTCTGCAGCAGCAACGGTGTTTGTATGCAATAGCCACAACTTAATGTTTCATCTAATTGCTTTAATTCACAAGGTAGTTTCTTGATATTTCAAAAACCACTGCTGACATTTGCTTCTCTAGCAATTTCCAACCGCCTCTTCTCCAAACACACATGAAGCCTGTGCACCACCGTCCTAGACACTTGTGTGTCACGTGCCACCACCCCTTGGTTGTGGCTTCTTGTTGACTCCATCCATAGCCTCAGTTCATCAATTTAAGCAACAGATTTCTACCTTTATAATCTGGATAGCAAGGTTTAGATCACTTTTTGGGTTCTTTTTTTCTGGTTTTAGGTTGCTATTTTTCTACTTTTGGTTGCTGATCTTAATATGGCTGAAGAGCCTAAGATTAGGAAAAGTATTCCCTTCATATCTGGTGGTAATCACTTCTGTTAAACTAAATGAAAATAATTATGTTTTTTGGTTTGTGGTTGTTGAAACCTGGTTTGAGGGTCAAGAGTTGAAGAGTTGCAAGATTATTTGATAAAAGAACTAGTGGATATCCTTGAATCTAATAAACTAGCTTGGAAAAAATTGGATGTTCAATTGTTATTTATTCTTGCAAGGCAATTGAACCCAGTTTATTTATCTATTTTCATTCTTCTAAAAGTTATGCTTTGGGGTAAAAGGATAAGCAATTGTATTAAAATGACATCTATAATCTTGTGTATAATTTGGTTAATTTGAAGCAATAGGATTCAAACATCTCTTATATGTCAAGAGTCTAACTTGTTGAAGAGGAATTTCAACAAGTATTGCCTATCTTCACTGATATCACTAAGTAAGAGAAATAACAAAATCAATTTTTTGTAGCTCTTACTCTAATAGGTGTTAACTTAGAATTTGTAGTGGTTTGTAATTAGATATTGGCTTCCACTCAAATTCCAACTTCAAATGATGCCTTCTCAAGCTTAATGCGACATAGATGTCTAGCACTTTTCACTATGAAGAATGATAAACTTCCAAAAATTTGCACCATAGGGAATGATATTTTTGCTTTAATATCTCAATCTAATGACAAAATTCAAGGAGGTGGAAGGAGCTGTGGAGGATGAGGAAACTCTCATTATTATTGCAATTATTACCAGAAGCTTGGCCATTTGCAAGATTGTTGTTGGATCCTACATGGATGTCTAGCATGATTTGCAACTTTAGCTAATGCTGAAACTGGTATAGAGGTAGCTAATATAGAAATAGGTATTCACTCAAGCCCATATAATCAGTGTAGTCGAAATCGTCCGATTCGCGATTTGAATCGCACGGTTCAATTCGATGCAAACAGAAAACGATGCGAATCTGTCATAGAATCGCTGATGCGTTTGTATCGCTGCGATTCAGTCGCGAATCGTGCACGAACCGCAAGAATCGCTCTCTGGATCGAAGCGGAGATGTGAATCGGTTGAGACTCTATTTTGTGTTTTCTGCTAAAAAGGAGAACAGTGAAGCAGAGGAGCTGGAAGACTTCCAGCAAAAGGGTCACAAACAGAACCCAACCCGGGTTCTGCACGATCCAATTCATAAAGCAGCCCACATTGTTTTTTTTACAATTTTTTTAGGAAAAAAACAATTGGGTCACGTGAAGCCCATAACTTGGAGAGTTGGAGTCATGAGTCAGCGACTCAGCATAATATAAAAACCTTTTTTAGTTATCAATGAATCAACTTTAGTAACAATGCCGTACGTAAACTGGTAACCCTATCCCAGTATTACGGCAACCTCAAATTTTTCAGCTTATAATATTATACAAGCATTATGTTTTTTGTCTTCAATTTATGATTTTTCATTATTAATGCTTATATTTTGTTATACATAGGCTAATATATACTATTTTTATATGTTTTGTGAATCTTACCGATTCACGATTCGTTTCGATTCACGATTCAAAATTCTGACTAATCGATTCGCGATACAATTTGCGATTCAATAACAATGCATATAATCAAGAACTTAGGGGATTCATCCAAACTTTATTCACCGAGCTTAAACAAGGAAAGTATTGCTTCTACATCCCATATTGGTAATTTTACTTTTTGTGTCTCATTCAACATCTTTAGCACTTGTGGTGCTTGATTCAAGAGCTTCCAATCACATAGCTAGTAACAAATCTTTATTTACTTACTTTCGTTACACAAATAAATCTTCTTCCATTGTCACTTTAGTTGATGAAACCAAAACTAGTGCACAAGCTTTTGGTTAGACAAATTCTTTCCCATCTTTACTTTTGAAATTAATTCTTCATATTCTAGGTTGGCTACTCAATTTGATATTTGTTAGCTAACTTACATGTACTCTGAACTGTTCCATAACCATTTTTTCTAATTCCTTTTCCATATAGGATTGGAATACGGGCATGATGATTGGCAGTGGGCATTATCTTCAAGGACTTTATTACATCTAACCAGTTTTTTTGATAATTTGTGTTGCTGTTGAATTACCTAAGTTGCTTAATTACCATCTAGGTCATTATGTTATTAGAAAGCTTCACAGAATAGTTCCTAACCTTTCAACTTAGCATCTTTAGAGTGTAAGTCTTGCCAACTTAGTAAAGATTTATGCAATTCATTCTAGAGTAGAACTCAAAATAGAGCGGAGTCTTTGTTTATTGTTATTTTGTTACATTTATTGATAATTACTTTTAGTGTACTTGGTTATATTTAAAGAAAGATCGTTCTAAATTATTTTTATGTCTTTTTGTTCTTAAATTCACAATCAATTTAGTTTAAAAATTTGCATGCTTTGAACTGATAATATCCAAGAATATTTTTCTACATTTTTTTCTATTTTCATGTCCTCCAAAAGTATTTTTCATCAATCCACATGTTTACACACATTCCAATAAAATGGCATTGTTGAAAGAAAAAATTGGCATTTAATTGAAATTGTATGAACCCTTTTGTTTCATATAAATTTTCTGTTTTGTTTTTGGGCAGACGTTGTTTGTATGGCATGTTATTTAATTAATCGTATGCTTTTTATTTTGAATGATTTAAATCCTCTCTTTTCAGTTTTTCCAAAAGAATCCATGTATAAACTTCTTTATATGTTTGGATGTACTTGTTTTATTTGTGATTTCTCTCTAAGAAAAGACAAATTGTCTCCTAAATCCATCAAATATGTCTTTTTAGGGTATCTAAGATTTAAAAAGGGCTGCAATTGTTATTCACTGACCTTATATAAATCTTTTACTTTTGGTGATGTTACATTCTAAGTCTTCTCCCGTTTTCTTTTATTCCATAAATCCACCCCGATAATTGAGATTTTACTCATTCTCTTTTATGATTCTGCACTTGTACCTTTCTCAACTTCACAAGATTAGCATCTAATTACTTATCAATGATGACCTTATCCAGCTTAGGTTGTTGAAGATTCAACTCCAATCCAAATTACTAAAAAAGATCCTGCAAACTCATCTTCTGTTCCATTCTCATTCCTGGAATTTGATCCACCAAAAAGTCCTAATCACCTACTCATTGCACTTTCAAAAAGTAATTGTTGTACGTGAAATCCATATCCGGTTTATAATTTTTTGGATTATCATCACCTATCTACATCTCCCTATGCTTTTGTTTTTGTTTTGCCTTATGTTTCTATTCTCAAAATTGTGTAGGGAGCTCTCTTTCACCCAAGTTGGCATCAAACAATATTACATGATATGATAGCATTACCCACTAGTGGTACATGAGATCTTGTGCTTTTACTTATTGGCAAACCTTTAGTTGGTTGTCATTGGATATTTACTATTAAAGTTGGTCCTGATGGAAAGGTTGATTGGTTGAAAGCTTGGTTGGTAGCAAAGGGTTATATTTAGACATTTGATTTGGATTATGGGGATACATTCTCATTTGTCGCAAAAATTGCTTTAGTCCTTTTCTCTCTTTGGTTGCCATTCGTTACCTGCTTTTATATTAATTAGACATTAAAAATTCCTTTTTGCATGATGATCATGAGGAAGAGGTCTGCATAGAGCAATTATCAAGATTTGTTGCTTAAAGGGAGACTTGTCTAATATGTAAATTGCAGAAGTCTCTCTATGGCCTTAAACAATCCTTAAAGCTTGTTTTGAGGGATTTAGTAAAGTTGTCTAGGATTTTGTCATACGATAGAGTGAAGCTAGTCGCTCTATTTTTTATCACTCTTTTATTTCTAGTTGCAAATACCTAATTGTTTATATTGATGTCACAGTAATTATAGGAGATGATTATAAGGGTATCAACTAGCTCAAACAATAGTTGTCTCATCACTTCCAAACTAAGAAACTTGGAAAGCTTTAGTACTTTCTTGATATTGAGGTAGCATAATCTTGATTTGGTATATTTATTTGTCAGAGAAAATATGTTTGATATACGATGTGAGACAGGTATGATGGAATGTGAGCTAGTCGACACACCTATGAAGTAAATTGTAAAATTCCTCCCAAATTAGGGGGAGCCTTTTGTAGACCCAAGGAGATATTACTTGCTTGTTGGAAAATTGAATTATCTCACAATTACTTGATATTTCTTTTATTGTAAGTGTAGTGAGTCAATTCCTCAATCAACTTTGTGAAATTTATTGGGATGCTATGATACGTATTCTTAGATACATTAAGTGAAATCTAGGAGAAGGATTGTTACATGAAGATTAAGGCACACTCGGATTTTTGTATATTTTGATGCTAATTGGATCGGATTTCCAATTGATTGATGATTCTCTTCCGGATATTGTGTTCTCATTTGAGGAAATCTAATTTCTTATAAGAGTAAAAAGTAAAACATGGTGGTAAGATCAAGTGTAGAGGTAGAGTATTGAGTTATGACATCAGCTACATATGAATTCTTGTAGTTAAAATTGTTGCAACAAGAATTTATATTATATGAATTGGATTTTATGGAACTTACATAAGGTAATCAGGCTGCATTGCATGTTGCCTTAAATCTAATTTTTCATGAAAAGACTAAGCACATTGAACTTAATTGTCACTTCATTCAAGAAAAGATAATTTCAAAAGAGATCAGTATTGTCTTTGTGAATTCACATGATCAGCTAGCTGATGTTTTTACCAAGTTTCTTTGATTGATTATATATATAGTTATATGTGGTGTGTGTATATGTATATATATATATGGTACAAAGTTGCGTGCATATAATATATATGCTCCAACTTGAGAAGTATTAAGATTATGTATATATTAGAAAATTATTCTAGAATTTCTGATTGACAGATTTTCCTTTTTAACTTGATTTGGATTAAAATTAGTATCTCTAATTTGATTATAATATCTTTTGAATAATTTCATCTTTTGTATATAACTAGATTTCTTGGCTGTAATAATTGCTCAAGCCATTCCAACAAATTCAATTGAAGTCAATGATCTAGATATATAGAAGTGTAAGAGTCAAGACGTAGGATACCTATTCGGACTAATGTTGCAGTATAAGAAGTAATGGCTATTGCAAGGTAGAGAGTATAGCAATGTGAGCATATTCATTAGCAACTATGGTTACTTGTGGCTCAATAAGTAATCTTGTACAACTAGGTGGAGACCTTTTTGAGTTGCAACATTAGCAATCCTTTAATTATTACCGTGTGGGTTTTCCATGCAATTTCCAACAATGTTGTATGTCCTGGATCTCTACAATGATGTCAACCTCAAGACTTTCTGTCTCTTCCTTCATTCTACCACCTCTTGTCCCACTTCTACCTTCTCGAGTACTAGTCAGACCTAGAGAATGTGCTCATGAATGCTGATATATCACTAGTGACGATTGACTTTTGAGAATCCTCACAGGAAAAAGACGTGCATACATCATTCAAGGAGGTTGGAAAATCTTGCCCCACTAGTAATTGTGCATAAAGTACATCATACTCAAATCTAACCCTGCAAGACAACACTGCACAACAGCCACAACTTGTGACTCATCTTGTGCCTTCATCTGCTTGATATCACTGGTTATGGGAAACATTGATTGTTTCTCCTCAAAAGCCTGTTCTACCTCCATATATTGCTCAAAGAGACCTACCTTTTTTTATTAGCCTGGTATATCCTCTGAGGGAAAGATCCCGCTTACTTAAACACAGAAATTCAGCATACTTACGTGACTTCTTTACTATATTGCAATGGTTAATACCATAGCTATAGAGTTGTTTGTAGTCCTATCAAGCTTATTGAAAATCTTAAAATCATCCATCAACCACTTTTTTCTGTTCCTCAACTTTTGTTGCATTAGTAGGGTCTTCTATATATGATCCACCAAATGCACTCTTTTAGTATCTAGGATTGTTTTTTTCCGAGGCAATTTCCTCCTCTCATCATCAGCCTATCAATTATTGCAGAGGATGCTAGAACTTGGATAACTATTTTCTTTTCAATTGCAGCCCTGAGATTCTACACCAATTTCAGCCACAAAATAATACGCCATAATTCCATTGCTGCAAAAACAATGTTGAAATCAAATGTCCAGGCTGCTTTACATTCCTTTTATGTAACCCGAAGACACTAAAGATATGTGATCACACTTTAGATCACATCTACCAGTATGTTGTTGAAAGATTATGATTTAGAGAGAAGGTTGAAGAAGAAAGGCTAGAGAGAATTCTAATAATATTATTTAATGATGCATAGGCTAAATACAATGAAAGACTTAACCTAATGCTTTATTTATATAGAGTTCCAAAGGCTAGAGAGAATTCTAATAATATTATTTAATGATACAATGAAAGACTCTAATAGTCTTGATTTTGGGTGCAAGAGAAGCAAACCCAAATCAACCATAATCACTTATATAATTTAGAATAAATTATAATTAATAAGGATAATTTTCTAATATATTCTAACACTCCCCCTTAAGCTTAAAGCTTAGATAAGCTTAAGATTTGAACATATATTAGAATCCTTAGACAATAAAAATGCAATAAAACATAGTAAATGAAACTTGAAGAATCTTTGAACACCTTGCAATGAAAACTCTCCGTGAATGCAAAGCAATCTCATAGCTACTGGAATAATCATTTGCGCGGAAGTATTACAAGAACAACCATTGGCAAAAAAGAAGTGCTGCTGGAATAAATATGGTGCACAATACAACCAGCACAATCATTGGCGGAAAGAGAAGTGCTAGCGGAATGAACATTGATGCACAAAACAAATAGAACAACCATCGGTGAAAAAGAAGTGTTGCTGGAAGGAACATCAGCAGCTAATACAGCCAGAATGATTGTCAGTGCAAAAAAGAACTGTTACAAGAAAGGATCTGAAATGACTATATAAGGTGACAGAGGTTTGTCGCATGATGGATGAAGCTGATGAAATAGAACAGAAACAGCAGAAAATAACGGAAACAGGTTAGCAGAAACCAGTAGAGAGGAACCTAGAAGTGGCAGCAGCACATGGTGGTTGATGGTTGGGTTTGATAGATCAGATCTTATTGAGTGTGATGGTGTCAGCAGTGAGGACAGATGAGCGATGGAGAGGCAGATTGGAGAGAAAAATAGCAATTGACCATTGTGAAGACAAGTTGTGCACGGCGGTGTGTGCAGCTCTGGTTGCCAGTGAAACTTTAAGGGTCGACCGGCGGAGGGATGGTGAGTTCAACGGTGCCGACGGTGAGGATGAATGGAATGTGGGAAAGGGCCCAATTGGAGAAGGCACCAGCAGTAGCGGTTAAGGGGATCTCATCATGGAACTGGTACAAGGCTACATTCTTCTGTATATAGTCTGTAAATTGGACTGTGTCTCCGAATTCACCACTAGTGATGATGAGTTTGTGAGAATCGAGGACCATGATCTTGTCCTCATTGGACTTACTCCCAAGGATGCCATGAATTGCTGACTATTCAACCTTGTGAAGTGTAGCACTGTAGTCAATATAATAGAGGGAAGGTCCTGTCTCTGTCATAACCAGCAAGAAGGATATTCACAAAGTATGGGTTCTTGCGTAAGGGAGTGGCAAGCTCACCACTGATGAAACTGGGTTTGATGAAACAGAGAAACAGAGATTGAAAGGATGAAGGTATGGTAGGGTAAGTTATAGCAAAAGCAGAAATATAGTGATATGAGAATGGTGTTGTGTTGAAAGTGATAACCCACAAGACCTCAAGGTGGATGATAATGCTCCAATACCATGTTGAGAAATTAATTAGGATTTAGAGAGAAGGGAGAAGAAGAAAGGCTTGAGAGAATAATTCTTCAAGTCATACTTCAACTAGAGGCTGGCATATCTATTTATAAGAAAAATATAAAGTTACAAAAGATAAGTCCACGACTCATGTATCTTAGCACACAAGAAACTAATAAATGTGGCCTTTAAGTAACTAATAGACTTGATTCACTAACAATATATAAGCTGAAAACAATAAAAGACTTAATCTAATGCTTTATTTATAGAGTTCCTAAGAAATATAAGGACTCTTATAATCCAAATTTTGGGTGCAAGACAAGCAAACCCAAATCAATTATAATCAGTTATAATTTAGAATAAATCCTAACCAATAAGGACAATTTTATAATATATTCTAACATGTTATCAAATATTGATCATGTCAGAGAAAAAAAATGAGAGGTGCTGGTGTACTGCATTTCTTAGTCAGCAGTGGCAATTTAAGAGAAAGGTAAGAAATTGAAAAGGAAGGAGAAGTAATCTGTATTTAGGATCTGAATTCAGGCTCTTGATACCATATTATAGATATTGAGAGCAGAAGAGAGTTGTAGTCCCTCATTTCTGTGTGGTTTGAGAGTTTTTTCAATAGTCTCTCTTATAACTTACAAGGAGAGCAGAAAGTTGTCTCAATTTAGAGATTTTAGTTTATTTACAAATAACAATGTTCTCTTTGGGAAGATCTTGTGTCCTCATTTTTTTTTTGGGTAATTGTTCTCGCTTTTTCAATAAAATCTTCTTTTTACAATCAAAGAGATTGAGGGAAGGAGTGAAGTTTGGACTTGTGTTTGGCATTATTTTATTTATTATGTAGGTAGGGTATACATAATAAACAAAACAAATAAAATACCCTTACTATCACATAACACATCTTATTACATTACAGATCATGCTGTGATAATTGGTGAGATAGATTTGCTCAAGCCTTGCGCAAATAATCCAGATTTGTTTTCTCTGTCCTTTCCCTTTAACTACTATTTTTTCATTCTATAATTGAATACTTCAAACAAGATTGATATATGCAAGCTCTCTTTCTCTAATACGTGAAAAATGAATGCGGATGTATTCTTGTGTTAACTTGTGGCATGGATGCTTTTGCTCTGTGGTTGCAGGACTTGCATAGTAAATGAACACTATTCTTCATTGTTTTAACTCTTTAGAGTGCTCTTTATATATTTTTGGAAAAGCTTCTCCATAATACTATCCAATCTTTTGTGAATCCTCTTAAGCTATTGCTTTTACTTGTTTCTACCACCCTTTTCTTTCAAGCACAAAATTATCTGACTGAACCCTTGTCAGATCTTATATACTTTAAAAAATTGGTTATCCAGATAACGGAGCTAATGAACAGCAGGATCAGGCTGAACCACAGATTCAGTCCTCATCTGCAAATGGAATTTCTCATCCGGGTCTTGCTGCACACAATGCTCAGCATGCAATACCTCCACCGCTTGGAACTGGACCTGCTATGGTATGAACTTTAGCGTGAAGGGCTCATTTTATCCTAATGAGGGGGTTTGTTACTTCAGCATCTTATCTTCCTCAGAATGCTTTGTATTCTTTATAGATCATAGCCATTTATGCCATCTGCAATGTCTTTGCTTGTTCTAGTTTATGAGATATTCATAACAGATTTTTTTTTTTTGGGGGGGGTGGTTTACAATACGGAGTTAATGTTTTTTCACTGAAGCTTACGAGCATATTAACATATTAAATCATGATCAATGTCTTAGGTTTCTTCCAGTTCTTCTAATTCTAGACTAGGTAACTCTTTGCAGTCCTAGTCTGAACTGTGAAAGTGAGAATTTCCCCATGTGCCTTAAATAACCAATCTGAAAGAATTTTATATATGAAGGATTCTTGATGGTAGGATTTTACTGATCTTCAAATAATTTACAAATGCATTATTATCTGCTCTTTAGCATGGGATGAAAAATTCTGGGGAACCCAAGATTAATTAGAGTCAATGTGAGGCTCGGTTTTGGAGCACCAGAGTTCTCTAGTCTGGAAAGTGAAGTTAATCGATGATTGCTCGAGGAAGAATTGGTGTGAGCTGTTATCTTCTGGTGACATGAGAGTTTCTTTCTCTTCTTCTTAATTGAAAATGATTTTACATAAGAGTTTCTTTCTCTTTTTTTAAATTGAAAATGATTTTTTAGGAGAAAAATTACATGAGAAGGGGATGAGCAATCCTCAAGAAAAAGAAAAATTTGAGAGACTGTAAGTTACCTAGAAATAAAACCAAAAGAACTCATCAAAGTTCTAAAAAGATTCCTTTTGCAAAGAAGTCAAACTTATTTCTTGAAAGAAACCATGAGCTTTAAGCCAAAGCTAAGCAACAATCACAATCTTACCCCAAACCATCCTAAACCAAGGGTCTGGCAATTGAGCCACTTAAGCTTCCCTTCTTGACATCTGATATATCTTATTTACAATGCTTTTGGATCTCGTGCTTCATCTTCTGATTGTAGAATTAACTTTATGCATTTTACCTATTTTTCTGTTGTCTTATTATTGAAGGCACCAGCTGTCTATCCATATCCTGATCCTTACTACAGAAGCATCTTTGCTCCCTATGATGCACAACCTTATCCCCCACAACCCTATGGTGGACAACCAATAGTATGTCCTCTAAACTTGATGTCATTTTAATAATCTTATGATGCAGTGGCTTTGTGTGAAAGGCTTGAGTTCCCGATCCTCTGATCATTGAACAATATCTTTACCAGGTCCATCTTCAACTAATGGGAATTCAACAAGCTGGTGTTCCTCTCCCAACAGATGCAGTTGAGGAGCCTGTGTTTGTCAATGCAAAACAGTATCATGGCATATTGAGACGTAGACAGTCTCGTGCCAAAGCTGAGTCAGAAAATAAAGCTCTCAGGAACCGGAAGGTATTTTGCTCCTTATCTTTGCATTTTGCTCTTGCAAGTTGTGCCAAAACTTGAGTAAACAGAAATGAGAAAAAAAATAAGGGAAAGTAGTTTTTTAATGTCATATTTGATGTTTTGCCCCAAGACTTGTTGGCTCACCCGCTGCCATATATACAATGGACATTCTTCATTTGTGAATATCCTCATGAATTTGATCATTAAACAAACCTTGCAGCCATATTTGCATGAATCTCGGCATTTGCATGCACTTAGAAGAGAAAGAGGATGTGGAGGTCGGTTTCTAAATTCAAAGAAAAATGAGAACCAACAGGATAAGGTGGAATCAACTGACAAATCACAGGCCAAGATAAATCTCAATTCTGATAAAAATGGGCTTGCTACATCAGATAGAACATCCTGAAGGTGCTGAATTGATGACACCTTAGGCAGCGGGCACGTCATATATCGAACAAAACCATTGTCCAACCAGCCCTGGACTTTATCTCGATATTACCTCCTTCTATCTCCCACGACTCTAGGTATAGGTTTTGTGTAGTAGGTTTGTTAGGGGGGTTGCAAGATTAAGCAGTAAAATGTAAATTCAAGTGATATATCAGTTACTCTCCCAAAGTGGAACCTCTTGTAGTCATTTGTAGTGAGATTTGTATCGTGTGGACATTTCTTTGTATTTGGTAATGCAGAGAGATAAAGAGTTGTTCCCAAGTCATGATGATTTGGTTGGGCTTCTTTTGTTTGTGGCTTGTTGGAGACAGATTGGTTGTTTTCATGTTGTATTGGACCATCCGTTGTGTTAAAGGGGAGAATAAGTTAAGGAGTTTCAACGGAGGTTAGTGTTACATTTTAGCCTTTTCAGTTAGGAACTTTGTGCCCTGTAGCTGATATGGTGAAACGTTAATATGTCTTTACTTTCTTATTGCCCCGTTCTATTTTCATAAATATAAGTATACATATACGTTTTCTATTATTATGTGATGAGAGGTGAATGCAGATGTAGAGAATAAGGGATGTGAGTATATATTTATTGTAGGGGGAGACTTTGATACATTATTAATGTAGTGATATATTAGTATACCACCAAATCTTGTTGCACATTGAGTCTTCTTTTTTTTTTTTTTAGGTTAAATTTGATATGTTATATAATAATAAATCAACGGTTGAATTTAGTGATATATCAATATATTATTAGTTATCTTATAAAAATAAAATGATAAGAGTAATTAAATTAATAAATGTAATTTATTGTTTGTGTATTTGAAGATTACCATAATTCAATTTTGTGACTTGTTAGCATAGTGACTATATGTGTCCTTCACGTGTTGGCCTTTGGACTTTTTTGTTAACGGGTAAAATATATGAAATGTTTTGTGGATTAAGAATTAGATAAATGTTAGTAAAACAGAAAGGAAGATTTTATAGTACACCATTGATTAAGTGTGTATTGCTATGTTATAAGATTTGATTGTTGATATGTTATTGTAAAATATATAAGATCAAATTTTTGAAAAAAATAATTTGATGTGTGGTTAGATCGGTAGTGTAGTACACTGCTTAATTAGAGGTGTACTATGATATCTTTTGAACTTAAATTTGTATCAATGATTTCAGAAAATATGAATAGGTATAATTAATTTAAATTAGATTATGATATGTGGTTGTGTAAAATCTGTCTTAACACATTTCTGAAATAGTAAATACTCCGAATGAGAGTGTATTTTCAACTTGTCAAGGATTATAATAGCCGTGGCATTTCCTAAACAGTAAATACTATGAGTGTCTTCTACTTGTCCATGCACGGTGAGTGAAGGTGACCTCTAATTTTTTTTTTTAATTCAGTATCTTTGCGGGCGAAGTCTTCAAAAGAAAATTTTGAATTTATTTTACATTTTTATTCCATATTAGATTGTTGCCGATGACATATAATTTAGTTTTTATTAAATTGTTCTCTGCATTTCTCATCTCTTCTAATTTTCCTTTCTTTAATTTCAAATCAACCTTTTCCTCTGTTCATAATGACAATAATGAAATTATAATATTCTATTTTTGTTGCATAATAACATATACTATTTATAATTTTACTTTCAATAATGAATATATAATATTCGGATCCATTTAATTTTTTAAAATTTTAAATGTTCATAAAGAGTAAAGAAAATTTAAAAAAAAGTCCAATCAATGAATGTATAATTTAATTTTCTCATATCAAAGTTGCAATTTTTTTTTATTAAATTTATATTATGTCATTGATGTAAGTTTATTATTAGATATCTATATTCTTCTTTTAAAACTCTTGTGCCTACAAATTTCTCTCCTAAAAGAATTTTTTTTTCTTTCAAAACAACCTTAAAACAATTTATGTTAAAGAGCATTTAATGTAATGTTTGTCATTTATACTGTATTGAACTAATTTACTTTTTTTTTAAATTTAATATATTATGACTATTTAATTTTCTATTTTTTAAATAAATAAAACATTTCACAACCTACTAATAAATCATATTTGGTATTTAACACCAAAATCTTATAATCTATTTATCTATATTTTATATATTACTCTAAAATTGTTCTACTTACAAATTCCCCTCTTAAAACAAAAATTTGCCTCCAAAAATAACCTCTAAAAATTTATGTCAAAAACTGTTTAATATAATATTTTCTATTTTTATGTTTTATTTAACTAGTTTACTTTTCTTTAAATTTAATATATTATAATTATTTAATTTTCTATCTTCTTTTAAATAAATGAAAAAAAATTGCAATCTACTAATGAATACATCTAATATTTAACTTAAAAATCTTATAATTATTTTCAAACTAATTCTAATATTCATTTTAAGAATTTTAAAAAAGATTTGGATAGAAAATGAAATGGGAAGAGAATCAATGATATATCACTTTCTATTTTTCTTGAAATATCTATATTCTATATCTATCTATCGCTATTTTATATCTTCTTGTAAAATTCTTCCATTTACAAATTTTTATCTCAAAACAAAAAAGTTTCCATCCCAAAATAACCTTAAAAAAATCATACCAAAGATTATTTATTAGAATGTTTGTCATTTTAATATTTTATTAGATTAATTTATTTTCTTTCTAAATTTAATATATTACAATTATTTAATTTTCTATAAATGAAAAAACTTGTAATGTACTAATAAATTATATTTAATATTTATGTTAAAAATTTTATAATTATTTATTTTTATTCAAATGTATTTTACATTCTTAATAAATTATTTGTATATGTTCATATTGTAAATTTTTATAGTGCTATTGCATATTTATCTAATATTATTATAATTATAATACTCATATAAACATATATTTTATATTTATTACCACTTTGTTTTCCTAAAACTAATTTAATAGTAAATATATATTTAACTTTTATATTATAGATATATTTTTAAACATTTTATTTACAATACTATCATTTCATATTGTCAGTTAAATTTAATAATTATTATATTAGATTTGTTACTCTATTTTAAATTATATTAAATTTTTAATTTTTAATTTTATAGTTTCTCTAATATTCTTATTATTTAACATTTCAAACTCATCAAAATTAAAACTATTTCTAGAAAGTGTACTTGTGTAATGGAAAATAATTATTTTTATTTAAATACATTTTATAGTCTCAATGAATTATTTGCATATGCTTATATTATAAATTGTTATAGTGCTTATGCATATTAAGCCATAATATTTTTATTGATAAAAAAGTGATTATTATTCTTTTAAACTAATTTTGAAATATTGAGATTTGATGAGATATATTGACTATTTAATGTTTCAAATTTTAATTTTTTATTTAATTACTAATTTTAGTATCTTACATTAATTTTTTCATAAAATAGAAGATTTTTATCCAAAATTTAGATAAAAAGAGTAACATATGTGTTTACATATATGTATATATTAATGTTTTTAATTATGATTTTTAACTGTATAAATTATATTAACCTTATAATAATTTTTTAATAATATTTATTTTTGAAATATGAAACATATATATAAATATATATTAATTTTAACTAAAAAAGAATTTCGTGCATCACAATAGAATTAAGCTATTTTTTACACTAAATTAATTCTGTGCTTGACTTTGGATCAATCACTAAGATTATCATAGTATAGTCGTCATTTAACAATTTATTTTAATATATTAACCATTTTTCATAACCTTGAACATATTGAAATAGAATATTTTTTAGTAACTTAAAAGGAAAATAAGCCCTACATAATGAAAATACGCACATATTGTAAAATTATATGATTTATATAAGTTCTTATTAAATTAATAAATTAAAATTATCTTTGACAACACTATTTATAAACTTTATGAAAGGCATGTAACAACTCTTTTATTCTTCCCAAGAACAAAGGATGCTATTATACATTCAATATTGAAATTATGTTTAATAACTTTTACTTCCACCAGTATAATTTATGATTGTGAACTCATTTTTATATATTAGATATATGTATACATTTTTGTTGTAAGACATAGTATAAACAACTTTTCATGTTAAAATTTTTTAGGTAATATATTTTAGTTGATTTTATGGTATACAATATTATTCTTTATAAGATTACATAAAAATTTTTACTTGACATGTTGTTTATAATGTGCTTCCATTATGAAAATAAAATTAGAATGATAGGGAAATATATGAAGAGAATAGAATAACATTGGAGATTCTCTTATTCATGAATGTATAGAGTCTTTTTACAACCTTCTATATTTATAAACTTCCTATGCACCAATTGATAACCATTACTATATAATAATTGATTAATGTTGGTTTTTTAGATGATTAGATGTTGATTTATGATCGATGTTTAATTGAGCATTGTTGTAAATAAGATTTTACATTTGATGCAAAATAGTTGTAAAAAATATCAACAATGTCAATTATGATATATGAACATTGATGTTTATTCTTATGTTAAAGACATCAGAAGTAACATTCAACATCAATTGTTTATAAACAATTGATGTCTATAAACAATTGATGTCTAATTTAAATATACTACTTTAATTTATATTGATAATCAATGTTATATTTTCCCCTTCCTAACTTTACCTTAGTTTCTCCTTCCCAATCCTAACCTACTATGCCACTTCCTCATTCTTAGATCCTTTTTATTCTCCCTATGTTTAGCCTTCTAGAACATTGTACCCAAAAAATAAAAGACAATATCTCATATGAAACAACAAAATTTTCATGATAGCAATTTTAAATAATAGATCTTGTAGTAAAAGTTGGAAAATTGTGATAGGCTATATTAAATGCCCTAATTATAGATGGTGATGTGCTAAATATTGTCATTACTCAATATGTGAGATTGTTGCTCCCTAGAAAAGTATGGTTGAATCCAATACTTACAAATGTGATAATCATTCATTAAATTTCAAGAAAATAATAGTATAAATTTCATATAAATAGATAGTAGATTATACAATCGAATGTCAAAGAAGATCAATGAAACTAAATTTCTTATTTGTACAAACTTATAAAAGTTATATCAAAATAAAAGATAATAAAATATGATAGATTATAAAATTAGAAGCCAAATTACAAGAACAAAAATAAAAACTAAATAAATTCTTATTTTTAAATCTTGCATTTTTCTAGTGAATGTTTAATCCACTAGATTTAGCAATAGGCTAATAAAAATTTATTCTTGTAAAAAAAATTGATGAGCAAAAATATAAAATCGAAGAGAATCATTTTTGAGTTAGAAGGAAAGCCAAGCTTGTTAGAAAGAGATTTGTTTTAAGGTTGGAGGAATCTTGGGATGAAATTTGCAAATAATGCCATTACTTTACCTTTTTTATTTTTAACTCATGCCAATGTGTTGGGTTTAGATGTTGTTTATTTGTAATAAACCAATATGTAAAGTACAACAATGTTATCTTACTAACAAACAAAATGACATTGGTTGTTGTGTAAACAACTGGCATTGTAAATTGAAAGACATCATCAATTTCAAATAGAAAATTGACATCCTTTTTGCACATCATTTTTTTAAAGCATTAGTAAAAAATAATCAATTAATATATAAGAAACAACTAATTAACACCTATAGAAATATATTATATAAGAACTGGAAAATTAGATAGAAATTTACAATAGCATAACCAATTATAGTAGCTTTTATACAAAGTTTTGGAACTTTTATTTACATATCAAAATATAAATTACAATAAGTCATTTACAATTAAGCCAACTGTTAGTAAGTAATTTACATCAACTTAGTTAATTATAACCATTATTAATATTTAGGAACATTTAAAACCATCCATTGCAGTTGAGCTTTGGTTGAGGAGAAGTGTCATACTCAAAGCTCTTTAACCTCATCAAATTTTTCTAAACTATATGGTTAGTGATTGTTCTTGAAGTACTGCAATTTATACATAATTTATAGTTATCATCAAGATCAATTCAGTTAATTAAGCTAGTATGTGATGAACTATAAATAAGCAAATGATTATCTTGTTAGGAAGTTTACGACTAGACAACAAATCGTCCATGCAGCGAATGACATAGTAGCCACACTCCATATTTTTGGATTATTTTAGGCATTGTAATGAAACAGAAGGTCAATTTAATTTTATTAATACACATTCTTCTAGGTCAAACATGATATAATCTTACTATTAATAATATGCCTTTACTTTTGTCCATTAAAAAGCTCCACTAACCTCTTGTTTCAAGCCTTGCTCATAAGCTTTAGTCAGAGTTCCTTTTAAGTAAATCTTCAACTTGGATTGCATGTCTCCTACCAAAAGGTCCATCCAAAGATAAACTTGCTTTTCGATAACACCATGGTAAGTATCTAATGACAATTACAATACAATGGCATAACTAAGCTATCAAAATCTATTTTGGAAAAAAAATCACAATTGGTGCATAAATGAGACTTATCACTCGTGGTATAGTGCGAAGTAGCATTTTTTTTAGGCTTATGTAATAAAACCTTAACAATGTACTTTTGCCTTCTAGCTTCATTCGGTATGAATTTTTTATTGACTTGATATGGATCTAGGAATTTATATGTGACATTCTTCAATGGCAAGATGTCATAGAAATGCTTGCAAAAGGATTAACTTGAGCTAAATTTATATTCAGATAATAGTTAAATTAACTTATGTTTAGTCAAAGAAGACAACACAAACATAATTAATCTAGAGTTAGATGCAAGTCATATCAAGCTACCATTTCTCATTGAATTCAATATGTAATTTCTCACTCTTATATTGCATTATGGTAATGCCTTTCAAGGCTGTGGGACCTTTTATGTTTCTTTTAGGGGGCAATTGCCTTTCTAGAAGGATTCATATTTTGGATTTAGCAAAAAAAAAAAAAAAACTAATGTCAATCATGTATATGTAATAAAATTATTGGTTGACATTATTTAATGATAAATAAAGTAGCAGATATAAAATTAATCCTCATAACAAATGCTGCACTAAATTGCATGACTAAACATATAACTTGTATGAAAGTAACTGAAGTAAGATCACATTAGTCATCATAGACTCTTGCACTAATTTATATAACTATGGAGAAATTAAAATAATTGAAGTATACAGTGAATTTAACTCTTTAAATAGACATAATAGCATACAATGGTAAAGATAACAAGTAAAAAAGATGGAGATAACATCACTGACAGACATATCGTTACTATATATCTTGAGTGCAAGTGTGCAACTAAATTTAAAAGCATCATTTAATATAATTCATAATATATAATATAATCCTAAACTTATTGATGAATGGAGCTAGGCTTAATCACTTAATATTCAAAATTCTACTAAAATTGAGAGAAAAAAATATACCTAAAAAATTTATTGATGACTAGAATGACCATAGAGTAAACTTTAAGTATAGAAAAGATGTGACAAAGGTATGGGATTCGCCAAAAAAGTTTCAGTGGTAGAGGTGATGTTGGGGAAGTGGGTTTTAAAAAGCAAGAGTGATAGAAAATGGAAAAGCAAATAAAAGTTATATGGATAAAACAATTACACATTAGTTACTTAATTGACAACTAGCATTTTCAATAAATGATATCAGATTGATATAAAATGGGTGTATAAAGTTAATAAGATAATTATAAAAATACTATTAAGCAATCATTTCAACGTTAGTTGTTTGAAAAATTAATGTCTTAAGTTCTTTTTCTCTCTCAAACATAATGATTCATATTCATTGTCGACATTAGTTATATATAAAATTAACATCTTAATATCATATCTATTTTCAAACATGTTTACCATAACAAAAAGATGTCAATTTTTAATTTAATCATTATCTTAAGTTCTATTGTAAATTCTAACAGTGTTATCGGTTGATTTTTTTTGGATGTTTACTCATTGTATAAGCTTGAATATGCCAAAGAGGTTAAAAAGTTTATTAGATTTGTTGTATGCAAAGAAAAGGAAATTGGTAATGAGTTCATTAAGTATCATTGTGAGAAATGTTTATGTTAAGATGCTCAATCTAGTAGAGATAAGAGAATATTTATTTTTTAATGACATTGACTAAGGGTATATGCAATGGATGTGGCGTGGAGAATGAGTTATCTAGTTTGTTTTGTACCTACAAAGGTAAGAAAGTCCATGAAGATGATAACATAGATATGTGAGAGTAGATAATTAGTCAAAGGATATGGTGCATGACATTGAAGAAAATTTCAATCAACGTCCCTATGTCCTTCATAACTTATTAAGTGATGCAGAGAAGCCTTTGTATTTGGTTGCTCCAAATTTACAAGGTTATCTACTATATAAGATTGTTTAACTTGAATGTGAGGAATAGTTGGAGTGACATAAGCTTTATGACATCTTTGTAATTGTTAAAAGAAATATTTTTCAAAGGGAATGAGTTATCAAATTATATTTATGAGGTTAAGAAAGTCATGTGCATAATTAGTTAGGTGTACAGGAAGATATATGCTTTCCTTAATGATTGCATACTGTACTAAAAAGGGCATAAAATTTTAGAGAAATGTCCAAAATGTAGGACATTACATTACAAAATTAAGAAAGAATGATGGCATTAATAGTAAAGAGGCTTTGACTATGGTGGTATGGTATTTTCCAATAGTACTAAGATTTAATTGTATGTTTGCTAACACAAGGGATGTTAAGAACTTAACATGGCATGTGAACTAGACACCACTCAATGGCAAGTTTTAGCATTCGAATGATTCTTCTTAATAATGGATGGTTAATGCATTATTCCTTGCATTTGTCATGATCCAAGAAACCTTAGGCATGCACTTTGCATTGATGAAATGAACCTTCATAGTAACATGAGCAACAAACATAACATATAGCTTATTAAGTTAGTGATCTATAATTTACCTCTTTAGTTGTGTATAAAGTGCAAGTATATTATGTTGTTCTTATTGATTTCAAGCCCTAAACAATTGGGACATGATATAGATATCTCTTTAACTTTGGTTATTAAAGACCTAAAGATGATGTAAGAAGAAGGTGTCTTTGTCTTTGATGCATATTATGAAGAGTATTTTTTTTTTGCATGCCATGCTCTTTTATACAATCAATGACTTCTTAGCATATGATGACTTGTTTGGCTATAGCATCAAAGGGCATAAAGAATGCTTTATTTGTGAAAATAGTACTTATTTATCTCATTGGCTTATGGGAAGAAGACAGTGTAATTTGGTCAATAGAGATTTTTGTCTCTTGATAACTAATATCTTAAGTTAAGGAAGGTTTTCAATAAGTCAATAGAAGAAGTATAGGCTCTAACTCCCTTAACTAGAGATCATGTTTATGAATGAGTTATAAATATTAATGTCATTTTTTATAAACCCTATTAGCCCACAGGTAGAGAGGCCTTAGGGAAGAAAAGGTCTATATTTTTTAATCTTCCATCCTGGACAAAGCTACCCGTGAGATATAATATTGATGTCATACATGTAGAGAAAAATATTTATGAAAGTCTTGTTAAAACACTATTGAACATACTAAGGAAGAGCAAGGTTGGAGTTAAAGCTAGGTTAAACTTAGTTGAAATGTCTATTTAAAGAGAAATAACACTAGAAAAAAGGGGTCAATGTACATATCTTCCACCATCTTACGATACTCTATCTTAAAATAGAAGATAAATTTTTATGAGTGTTTACCTAGTGTTAAGATGCCATAAGGATATCATATTCTTTACAAGACTCAGGAGCCATTGATCATATGATACAGTTCCATATAATTTTAAACTTATAGCATATGCTTAAAAGAAAACAATTAATGTGGCTTATGATTCTCTTATAACAATGGTTGGATAAGGAATCAATTTTATTCCTCCTCCAAATATGAAAAAATTTTCTTGTTTTTTCCTAAATGATCCTCTAATCTAATATCGATTTATCAAGCTTCCAAAGATTTGGATTGTTCTTTAACTTCTTACCTTACATATGTAATATTAACAATGAAATTTTTGGCTAAAGCATAAATGTTAGGTCATATAATTGATTTTTTAACCTAGAAACATGAAATGAACAACACTATTCTTCCACTATAGAACTAGATATAGACCTTATAGCTAAGCATACAAAGTTATAGCCATTTAATGAAAAATACTCATCATCTAGCAGCATATCTAATTTATTTAGTATCTATAATTTTTTAAAAAATATTATTAAGAGAAGTAAGAAGATTACATGAAAAGTGCATAATTAGTCATCAAAAGAAAGAAATCCTAAAGAATCAAAGGTTACATAGAAATATGAAATGAAACACAAAGGACAAAAGCTTCGAGATGCCATAAGAGGAGGAAAATTGCAACTATTGCATAATAACTAACTAAAAATATTGTGGAATGATGAAAACAATATTTCATTCAAAGAAAACTCCCAAGTACAAGGCTATTTATACAAGAAAGAATGAAAAAAATCTTTCCTACTCATGAATTCCTATGTTATCTGTACAACTATACAATAACTAAGATACAAGAGAAGAAAATGGCTAAAAAGGAGTAATTGGAGGAATAAATGGAGATTAAGAGTAATTGAAGGAATAAATAGGAATAAATAAAGATCCTAATGATTGGGGATGGTGCTAATAATTAAGTTTTAATAATACTTCTCTATTAATAAGCTTTCAAGTTAGTGCATACAAGTCTTGTATGCCCAAGTTAGATATAGATTAAATGAAAGTTGAATAAGATTTGCTTGGTAAAATAGTTTGCTAATTGATTGCTTGAAGAAACTAGAAGTAAATGCATAATGCCAACTAATAGCTTACTTCGAACCATGTAACAATTAATTATTTCATGAAAAATTAGATTTTTGGTAATGTAAGTTGCTAATTGATTGTCACAATAGATAATCACAGGTTGTGGATGATCAACATGAAAATCATGAAGTAAATATAATAATCATTGTACCTCATAAGTAATTGTAACCAATGCTCTATATTTAACCTCAAATGAAAATCTTGATATTGTCAACTACTTTTTAGATTTTTAGGCTATGAATGAATCTTTTAGAAAAATATAAAATCTAATTATTGATCTTTTAATATCAAGACATGTGGCCTAGTTTGAATTAGAGAAAGTCTTAAACTAAAAAAAAAATTTATTAAGAAGAATAGTCCTTATCTAGGTGCCTTTTTGATGTATTTGAGAACTATGTAAGATGTTGTCATATGAGCCTTAGTGGGATTGTCTATGAATTGAGAGAGATATTAAACTTAAAAACTATTTTTAGGTTTTGTATTATTGAGGCTTAATTATTGGTATCATCTATCAAGCTAACCTAACCTTATTAGATTGATCCAATTCTATCAGGTTATCTACCAGGCAAAAATTGTATATCAAGTTAATCCTAAATCATATTACTTTTTTACTAAGTCGAGTTGCTATAGTACTAATAGTAGTCCTAATCCTAAGTTAACTTTTACCAAGTGGATTTTATAATATATTATATTTTATTATTATATCACTTATTTATTTATTACTAATTTTATATCATTAATTAATTAAAATTAATTATTATTACTATTCTTATTATTTAAAAATTTATCATCATTATTATTGGATAGAACTAAATAATAAAAAATAAAGTATAATTTTTTAATATAGCAAACGTTAACTAAAGGATTAATTAAAAACCTAGGGACGAGTGACCTAGTGTAAAAAAATTTAGTATTAATTAAAATGGGTGTAAATATTTTATTAACTAAATTTATAACATATATGTGAATATATCATTATTTTATTATACTAATAATAATTTATTACTTTAATTAATATATATATTTAGGTATAGTAATTATTTTATGTATTTTTTATTATAATAATTACTTTATGTAATCTTTTTTTATTAATTTTTAGATTTTATGATGATAAATTTGATTTCTCACATAATTTTTATTAATTTTTTAATTTTAATATAGTTATTTATTTTGATAAACTTATGTAATATATATTGATAATATTAAATATATATTCACTATTTTTAATATTAAAAATTATTTAATATTACTTATTTGTAATTTTAATATTATATATATGAAACTATAATTTTAATATACAAAAATTATAATTTTAATATATATAAACATACAAATAATAATAAATTAATCATTTGTTGTTTACTAATACTATCATGATAATGAGTTAATCTAATAACTTGAAGGGCTAACATTTACTTGTTCTAGTCTCTTATTAGGTTGGGTCACTATTATTATTTTTTATACTAATTTTAGTTTTAGACTAAACAAAATTATACTAATCCTAAACCAATTTGTTAGACTCAACTAATTTTGACATCTCTAGGTAGTAATAAGTTGAGAAATGGTATATTTAAATTTAATATTTAAAATATTATTATCTAAAATATTTTATTCAACTTCTAGTATGATGCAGATTAAAATTTTAATCAAGTTGCATGTCATGTCTTTTTAAATGTAACTTATGTTCAACATGTGAATAGAGGTATTAAAATAGATTGAGTTTAATAGATAGACTTAGGATCGATATAATTTTACTTTGTTTGGGATTGAAATTAATATGAAAAATAATAATAGTAACTTGACTTGATAAGGAATTAAAATTAGTTAACTTAATATGGTAAAGAACTGGAATAAAAAAGTATTAGCTTGTTGGATTATTAGGTTAGTCCATTAATCAAATAATAGTAAATAATAAATAATTAATTTATTATTGTATATATGTTTATATATATTAAAATTATAATTATAATTTGGCATATTAAAATTATACTTTAATATATATAATATTAAAATTATATATATGAGTAATATTAAGATTAATGAATTTATATATATTTAATATTGTCATATATGTTATACAAAGTTATTAAAATAAAGAATTACATTAAAATTAAAAAAATAATAAAAATTATGTAAGAAATTAAATTTATCATCATAAAATAAAAAATTAATAAAAAATGAACACAAGTAATTATTATAAGTAAACATACATAAATAATTACTATAATTAAATAAATATATTAATTAGATTGATAAATCATTATTAGTATAATAAAATAGTAATATATTCATATATATGTTATAAATTTAGTTAATAAAATATTTTTATCAATTTTAATTAATAGTGAAATTTTTTTAGGTTAGGTCCCATGACTTTTAATTACTCTTCTAATTGAGAGTTTTTCATACTAAAAATTGTTATGCCTAGATTTATTTTCATAGTTTTTTTAGTTACATTCAATAATAATAATAATAATAATAATAATAATAATAATAATAATAATAATAATAATAATAATCACAATAGTAATAATAATAATTGATTTTAATTAACTAATGATGTAAAATTAATAATAAATAAAAATGATATAATAATAATAACGATTATAAACTTCTTATGATTATGTAATAAAAGTTAACTTGATATTGGGATTAGGACTGAGATTATAATTGTAGCAACTTGGTTTGGCTTGACTTAGTTAAGAAGTAACTCAGCTAGAGATTGCCTCAATGTACAATTTTTACCTATTTAATTAGCCTAGTAAGCTTGGGTTACCTTATTTTGATAACTCCATATATAAATGGAATCTTAAGAATGCAAAATTTGTTTAAAAGTAATTAATATAATGTTGTTTATGATATTAAGAAATAGTGTTTACTAAACATTTAAAACCTTAATGGTTCCTTTCTATAGAAACATTTTTGTTATTGTAGTGAATTCAATCATGCTATTACATAAAATCCTTTAATCTCACATGGCATAAGAATTTCTATTAGAAATTTTATTATGGACCTCACTTTAATTTATGAATGATAATTAATATTGCTTTTACTCATTTAGGCTAAAAATAAAACTTGTTATTATTTTATGGGTTTTGTATGATATTATAGCTTAAATGTGAGTTAGTTGGACATGAATCTTATGATAGGTAGGATCCATGATCCAACTCAGTTATTTGAATGAGATCCTTCATCTCTAGTAACAAACCTTAGTTTAATCATTCTATCAATGTACAGACATAGTCTTTTAAGAGAGAGAGAGAGAGAGAGAGCAAGTGAGAGGTTATGATGGAGAGAGATCAAATCTCATAACAAAGTTCTTTTTGGTGTGTTTCAACAATCCTAATGAAGGTGAAATTGGAAAAAGAGAAGGAGGTTAATTGGTCAATCAAAAGTAATGAATAAAGATCTAAAATCTCATATTCTAGGTATTTGATTACCTAATTAATCTATAATCACGCATTTATATTCGCAAACTTCATCTTATTCATGCCATAATTAAAAATCAAAATTTAGGTTTTATATTTATTAAAATTTATTCTTGCAATTGGTATCATACCTTGGTTATGGCTTTTAATTATGATTGATTTTGGTGAAATTTTTATGTAAAATTGTTAGGTATTATCTCTGCCAAATTCACCAATATTTAAATACAACTAATTATTTTTGGATTATGCCTATTAGTAAACCATATGAGTGCATATATGTATGAATATATATGTTTTCTATGTATGCATCTAACAAGTATATTTGTATGTATTATATGGTACAATCTTTATAGTTGGGCTTTTTTTCATACTATATGCCTCTTTGAATCAATTTAATGTTGTTATTGGAATTATAAAATTATATAATTTATGCAAAATGCAAATGGAAATTGTGTAGATTTAAAAGATTTCCTCATTATTATTAATCCAAAAACATGCTTTTAAGGTAAGTTAGTGTTTGCTTTCTAATAGGTTATAGTTTTCAATTTCTAACTTAATCATGAGTAAAAGAATGGATAATGCTAACATTGAGGCATGCTAATTATTAAATAACTACAAGTATAGTTTCTAGTTATGCCAATTATACATGAGGTACATCATTTCATTATTTTAAGAAGACATTATATCCTTTGTGTGTGTCTTGCTTATTGGAGATAAGTGAAAGTATATGTTGTGTGATGCATAAAGGTGTTATTTCATAATTTCTTGCACATGCATTATTCATGTATTTTTTACTACCTTATATATCATATTTGTAAAACACGTTTTGCTTTAATTTTACACAGTCTATATTCCACCGTGAATATGTTTTTGATTTAGCTATGTGTTTTCGTGTTTGAAGTGTAATTCTCATAGTGTAATATGCTAGTGCTTAACTAGGTTAGTTTCTAAAATTTTTTCCATGGATATAGCTATAGTTCTTTAGTAAAAATAGAAAGATGAGAACTATAAAATTTGAATATTGCATAAGACATCTTAGGCTACAAAAATTTGGAAACAATTAGCTGGGTTAGCTTTACTTGTTTCCCAAAGTAGAGGAGTCCATTTAAGGCTCAAAATAGAGTTGAAACCTCCCTAAAATGCTAAAACAAGAAAGACTCGTTATTGTAGAGTTTTAAAACTTTAAAAATGAGTATTGGTATTGTTTTGAGGAAGATAGCTATTGAGTTAGTTTAATGCATACTTTTTAGAGGATAGGTATGCAATGTTTTTGGAAAAATGTGAGAGGCTTAAAAATAGTTATCACAAAATTGCATAAAAATTAAACATGGATTTTGTAGGATATATAACTACAAGGGAATTTTAAAATATGATGATAGGAATCGTTTGAGGCAGAAAACATGAAGAATCTTGTTCCTTAACAATGAAACCATAGAAGTCGTTGAATAATTTTTTTTCCAAAAAAATTTGAATTCAAAAAACAATTATGTTTTTAGGATGATTTTGATTGTGATAGTTGTGAAATCATCTAAAGAACAATTTTGGACAAATTTGGGTGAAGGAATTGCATTAAAAACACTAGAAAATAACTAGGTCCATTGTAGGTCACAATCGAGTTGGGTTAACTTGAGTTGTTAACCTATGCATGGACATGGATGATGAACAATGAGTTGTGCACATGTCCTACGTGCACTAGTGGCATGTGGGATCTACATGCCACTTTTTAGGCATTTTAAGGTGGTAGTGATGTCACTACCGTACTTTATTCTTGGAGCACATTTTTTGAGCAATTTTTTAGAATAAAAATTTAATGGTAATTTTTGTTTAATTTATTTAAAATAATTTTAAGTTTAATTTTTTTAGGTAATTTCAATAATATTTGCTATCTACTATAATTTTTGTAACATTTTTTAAGACTATTTGTATAATGTAATACTTTAGGAAATATTATTATATTAAATAAGAATTATTATATACTCATGTTATGTCATGAAAATTTTGTATAACTATGCATCTGCCTTCACGGGACCAGTTAAATGAAATTTTGTATAAAATTTTGGAAGGAAAGATTTGTTTTAAATTGTACAAGGGAAAGGTTACATTAGTAATATTAAATATCTTTTGATATTATATTATCAATATAATAAGTTTACTATAATATGAGTGTAGAGTTGACTATTATATTTTTAAAATTTTAAACACCTTTTGATGTTAGTTCTTATAATATGATATTGACTAAAGTTGCATAGTATATTTTTGTAAGGAAAAATATTAGCATGATTAAGTTTTTTCATCCGCACTAAATGGTTGAGATATTTTCTATATTGTTATGTCAATGCAATATAATTTTTAAAGACACTAGATGATATAAGTTGAGATTGATAGGGTCTAATTCTAGATAGTATATCTAGCAATCCTATGTGGTGAACTTGCTATTAGTATGAATTTGAGTATAGAGGCAAATTGGAAGACAAAATTACTTACACTTGAATTAAGTCAATTTGATGGTCATTTTGGATTCGATCATCAAATAGAACATCCTTGAACTAATGATTGCTTGACCTATTAATTTTTTTATTATAAAAATCTATAAAATACAATTGAGTAAGAAATGGTTGTTGATTGAGAGAATGACTAATAATGAGGTTGACGGGTTGTGGAGGTTCATCAAGAACTTTATTAATTATTTTAATTTGATAAAAATATAAAATTTTAGTTTTTCTAACTTGACATGTACAAAATATTTTCCACCAATTTTTTTGTTGACGTTAAGAAAGTGCTTTAAAACTAAAGATAAAGTTTTATTTTGTGTTCTATTCTATACTGAAAACATAATTTTTTCCACCATGAAAACTTATTTTTATTGGTTTTCATATTTGGACAAACAAAATTTTTTTTCTTGTGCTTATTAGGTATATGTTATGATATGGTTGTTTTGGGATTTTTACAAAATCCCATTTTAATTTGACTTTATAATCATCTCTAGGACTTTGTAGGATTGACTCATTTAAGGATGTCTTAGGATAGTAGGATACTATCAAATTTCTATAAAAGGCTGGAAGTTAGAAATAAATATGATTTTGAGTTTAATGGGGATGCTTATAGGACATTGTGGGTTCAAGATTAAGTTAGTTAATATTTGATAAGACATTGTGGGCTCAAGATTAAGTTAGTTAATCTTTGATAACCATTTCTAAAAGAAAGGTGCAGTTTGTCAAAGACTTTTTTCTCTTGACATTTTTTTTAACTTATCTATAGTTTAAAGCAACTCATTTTAGTGGAAGCATGGATAATAGAGTAGCCTTCCTGAATGTTGACTTGATAGCTATATAGTTTCCAAGAGAGAAAAATCAGAAGTATCTATCTATATAGTTTTATCTCATCTTTGATGAGATTATAATTTCTCTCGGATATTAGTAGAGCAAAGTAAACTAGTTTATACAAGCATTTTGGTAATTCTAGATCTACATGATGACAATGTTCTTTAAGTTGATCATAATATGGACATGTTGGTTGAAACAAAGCAGTTAAATCAAACTTAGTTAAAAGGCTTGGGAGTAAAGAGTAAAAGTGTGGTAAGCCCAAGAACACAAGTGTGGTAAGTCCTAGGGTTATCTTTAAGTTGCCTCATTTTTAATACTAAAAAAGTCCAATGCATTAATGTGTTCTTGTGTTTGTTAATCTAAAAGGATTCCCACACATATTTTAGGTGATATGGATTATCTTATATGCATTAGTCATAGGTAACTTATTGTTAATTTAGGTTAATGATTTTATATTGCAAATAATATTATACTTAGGTGGTATAATTGATCATGCATTAACTTATAAAAGATTTGAAAATCTTATATGCACATGCTATTTAGATTTGTTTTATTAGTTGTTTAGGTAATCATAAATATGTGTTTGGACTGGTGTTAGGAGGAGCTGTGCCATGATATTATTGTGTAGTCAATTATAGCAACCTCTAGTAAAGGGCAAGGTATGTCATGTGTTTGTTATAAATTCATTATCAAGCTAACAAGTTAAAGGCTTTTTGGCCTTAACCATATTTATGTTGTAATAGTACTACTGCCATAGGATTCTTTCTCAAAAATGATGAATTTACTTTAAGGACTTCAAATTAAAGTACTTGTCTATGAGAGAGAAAACACATGGATATATTACTTATAATCCACAGTTTGTATGTTCACGGATCCACTAACCAAAGACCTAGGGGTAAATATGAATCATAATGATGTGAATAATATGAATTTTCCTATGCCTTTTTGATATTTTAGTTTAGTGGAAGTCTTGATGATATGAGCTTATTAATATCTTGAAATATGTTTAAACGAAATACTTACAATAAAATATTCATATCATCACTATACATTATGCAAATTTTAGTTATGGTGTATGCCTAGAGATATTTAAATCCTATCTCACTAATATAAACTGAGACATTTAGATCTTATGTCATTAATGTATTGATAATATTAATTTTTACTAGGCATCTTAGGTAGATGTTAGAACCACTATGTGAAATTTACATTTAGTCACATTAAAGTCATGTAAATCCCATTATGCATATTATATTTATTAGTCATTTGGTTGATGAGGTGTAGGTATTCAATATATTTAATATTAATATCCCTTCAGATGTAATATTTAGTGTTATTGGATGCTTGTGATCTCAATTAAACTTATAGGTAAAATAAAATTATTTTAAAATTAATTCTTTTTAAGTGATTATCATTTATAAATTAAAATGGGTTCAAGTGAGAGATTATTAAAAATTTTAATGTGAGTCTTACTTTAATTTATAAATGACAACTAATGTTATTTATGAATCTTATATGGTATTATGGCCTAAATATGAGTTAGTTGAATATGGATCTTGTGATAGGTAAGATTCATAATTCAACCCAGTTATTTTAATAAGGTCTTTTACCTTTAGTAACCAATCTTAGTTTAACTATCTTACAATATGCAAACATAGTCTCTCAAAAGAGAGAGAGAGTAAGTGGAAGATTATGATAGAAGGAGATCAAACCTCATGATAAAGTTCTTTTGGTTTGTTTAAGCAATCTTGATGAAGGTGAAATTGGAAATGAAAAGAAGGCTAATTGGTGAATCAAATGTATTGAATAGAGACCTAAATTTTGTATTGTATGTATTTAATTATCTAATTCATCTTTAATCATGTATATGTATTCTTAAACTTCATCTTATCCATGTCATAATTAAAAGTCAAAATCTGAATTTTATATTTATTAAAATTTATTCTTACAATTTTGTTTCTTTTGTTAGGTAAAAATGCTATTACGCTTCTGCATTTTATTTTTCAATACGTACAAATATCAATGTTGAAGACCTTTTAAAAATGGAAAAACTCACCCTTAAATATATTATGAAAAGTATCAAAATAAAAAATTAAGAAAAATATGTTTACTACATATCCTTAATTTGTTGCACAATCTTGACACAAAAAAAGAAAATTAATAATTAAAATATGCAAGAATTGACAAACGTAATGGATTCTATTGTGCCTCCGAATTTTAAAATTTAATAAAATTAAATATTTTTAATTTAATAATTTATCAACTTACTATTGTTAGAAGTATGAATTAAAATCTCAAAAATAAAATTAATCATAATAAATTATGAGTGTACCTGAAGTATAATTTGATGAGGTCATGACTAATCTGAATGATGATAATGAGTAGAATTATAACTTATTTCGCCCTTTAGATTATCCAGATATAGAGAAAAGGGAGAGAAAATTTTAGAAGAATGGAAATCCTTATTTTTCAGTATCAAAATAATAACCTTGATCTCTTTATTTAATATCAGACTTGTGATAGGAAACTACTGACCACCAAAGGGCTGTAAGTTGAGACCTCTACCCGTATGGGCTTATGTATGATCCAACCTATCATGAATCATACACATTAAACCAGGGCTCAATCTGTTCTATGCTTAATGTTAACATTACAAAACTAATTACTTAAATAAATATTTCAATAATTAATTAATGCTAATCCATATAATATTTTTAATAAAATTAATTATTTTAATTTTTAAATACAACAATCTTCCACTTGGATAGCATTGATTAATTATATGAAATAATTGAAATATTAATAATTAAGCAATTTGTTATACATTAAGCTATAAACTTAATTCAAAGAATGAAACTACATAGAATCACTGAATCCGATAGGGAGACAAGTGATATAATGTCTCATAATCTAAAAGGAATAGAATAAAGTTTAGTCTTTCGACTATAGCTCAGAAGAGAAACAACTTAAAATCATTGAATCCGATAAGGAAATAAATGATTTATATATGTATAAAACATATTACCAATGTTTCAATATTCAAACTGAGCAATGATTACATAAGTGGAATGAGACCATACAAAATCATTGAATTCGATAGGGAGACAAGTGATGTAAAATTAATGTCTCATAATCCCAAAGTAATTGGAGATATATATATATATATAAGACTAGTCTTTTAGCCACATCTTATAAAAGAAACAACTCAAAATTATTGAATTCGATAGGGAAACAAATGATATGCATATGTATAAAACATATCACTAATATTTCAATATGAGCAATTACTGGTCATAGACATCATCAAAATAAAATAAGCATATCTCAAACTCCCACTTAGCTAAGGTTTCATCAAAAGATTCAACAAGATCCATATGAGTTACTTGATTTTAAAATACTTCTATAGGTAAGCCTTAAATTAACGAATCCCTAGCATGTCTCCACTAGGGCTATGTTCAATGTGAGTCTAAGATTAAGCAATCTTCTCTTTCTAATGAATAGGAATTTAACATCAAAATGTTCAATATGACTAGAATTCTTGTGGTTTAGAGAGAAGCACACAGCAGAAGTATTATCACAATAAAATTGATAAAGATCATGATATAAAATTAACCAATTGCATGCTAGATATTAACTTCCTCAACCATACAACCTAACAAGTGGTCTCATAATATGCGATAAACTTTGTTTCCAAAGTTGAGGTAGCTGTGAATGTCTGTTTAACACTTTTCATGAGACAGCTCCTTCAGATATCATAAAGATGTATCCAAATGTTAACTTACAATCATCTATATATAAGGTATGATCAGAATCTGAGTAATAATTATACTTAAGTAAATTAGATCGTCTACAAGTCAACATATGATTCATAGTATCTTAAAGATACTACATTACTATCTTGGTCGCTTTCTAATAATCCATCCTAGGGTTACTTGATAATCTTCCAAGCACACTAATAGCAAAAGCTATATTTAAACGAATGTAGACCAGTGCATACATAAAATTATCAATAGCAGAAGTATAAGAAATCTTGTCCATTTTAAATTTTTCAAGCATCCGTCCAATCCAATTGGCTTAGTACAAACCCAAAATACTATAAGGTTTGTTACAATGGATCTAAACTCAATGGCTAGCTAATTAGATTTTTTAACATGAGGATCTTTATTTATCTGAACTGGATTGTCAACATTGTCTCCTTTAATGGTGAGGGAATTTGAACAGGTATAAGTAGAATAGTGGCATTGTCACATAAATTGATAGCCCTAAACATCAAACTCCCATTATCCAAGTCATCCTCAAAATAAAATGTCTAATTAAACTCGATGATCTTGGTACTATAAAAGGGACAAGAAAATCTGCAACCTCTTGATATAGTCTAATTTCTTTAACTAGGGATTATAGAATCTCATCTCTACTTTATAACTCCACACTTAAAAGTTTTAAGATATGAGAATTTAAGTTTAACAGCATTCCTTTGTTTTACCAATCTTTCTAATCTCTCTAAAAAAAAGGCCTAAAAAAATGATCCCATAAAATGGAAGATTTCTAACTTATTCTAGGTTGTTTATGCCTAATCATAACATTGATGGGAATATCAGAAGATACAACAGGAAAATCTTTCAAATTCAAAAGATACAGATCATTTTGTAAGGTGACATACTAAAATAGTAAAATCATAATAAATTTTCTTTGTCAAAAGGAATAACTATAATTATTGAAATAGAACTGGAAATTAAATTTTAAAAAAAATGCATAAATGACATAATTCAAATTAAAAGTGTTCAAAAGATAAACATAAAGAAAAATGATCCTATGTAATTAATTTTATTCTATTTCTTACTACTCTCAATACAGTCTCTTCCATCTCATTTGGGATCCGCTTGTTTCTAAGCCCCTTCTTGCTCATGCTTGTTTTTTAACTTATAACATTGAGACTTTTTGTGTCCAGGGATTTTGCAATAATTGTACTTGCCCTTAAATTTCTTTTGTTGTCCTTTGCCTTTATCACCACTTTTCTTGAACTCAGGCTTTCCAAATATCTATGTTTCTGGTTTCTTTTCTTTTTTATCATTTTCACCTGACTTATTATTGAAGTTCTGAGATAGGTAGTTGATGAAATGTGGTTTTGGATTACTTTTCATAGTCTCCTCCTCTTGAGTTACTATAGAAATCATCTGGTCTATTGTCCATTTTCCCTCTTGTGAATTATATGAAGTTCTTAGATAACTATATTCAACTAGCAATGATTGAAGGACTCTATAGACCAAAGTACTCTCCTAGATCAACACCATATAATCTCAACTTATTGTAGTAATGAATCATTTTTATGATGTGCTCTTTGACACCCGAAACTCCATCATAACGAGTGTTGTCAAGCATGGAGAGATAATAAACCTTCTGAGTTTTATCAAGCTTCTTGAATTTTTCACCAACAGCTTTCATGTACTCCACAACAATGTCCTTATCTGGGATACTCTCTCTAATTCCCTTTTCAATTGTGAACTTAATCACTGCTAAACAAATTCGGTTCGACTCATACCATTGTTTATAATAGGTCTTATATGTAGCACTAGACTCGGGTAAGAGATCAGCCGGCTTTGGTTCTCTAAGAGCTAAATCCTCTTTAGAAATTGTCAAGTACATGTTCAAGGACTTTCTCCATTCATCATAGTTTATTCCATTAAGAGTCTTCACCACAGATAGTTGTTGAAAGACCGAGACTGATGCAATAGGATTGAGAAATTATTAATTATGCATGTACAACATAATTATAATACAAGATTCCTAATTAAATAAATCAGTCAAACAACTATTTAACAGAGTGACATAAGATTTGACTTGTACAAGAGTCTACACAAAAATGTAATTAATATAGTTATACCGATAGGGTACAAGAAATATTGAAACATTATAATTACTGTATGCCTATTTTAAGGAGTTTAAATCCTAAAATTACATTAACAATGTCACACTGATAGGGTGTATCTATCATCAATGTAATGTACTCCTAAAAATCCTAGAAGGACAATATTTTATGTAATACAGTCTTATTATATCCATAATCTATCACTAGTGTGAAATAAAAAGCTTTATGTGTTTTATATGTACTAAAATTACATAATTAAGGGCTTAAAATTATCTAATATAATTATACTCATAACTAGAGAGAGTGATAGCTCACCAAGCCCAGAAAAAATGTAAATAATGTCCATGAATTTTTCAGGCCAAAATTCCACCAGTAAAATATATTTTCATACAATATAAACTTTACTAAATTCAAAATAAATAATTATTGGCTACAAAAAAGTCTGGAAAAATTACCAATTAATAGAAAATTAAATTCTAAACAACGAGGCCAAAATTTAGGCCCAAAAGGCCTTGCACGTACAAACACATGCTAACACGCGTTGTGGCCCGCGAGCAGGCTTGCACCAAGAATTTTTTGGTCAGCACACTGGCGCGTGGAAATCACATGCTCACGCGAGCGTGGCCAGTCTGGTCAAAAGCTGATTGTGTTTCGATGCATGTTTTCCACGCGTTTCCTAGCACGTGTCTTACATGCGTCCTTAACAATCCAGGTGATGTGGTGCGCGTGTTCACGTGTGCAGCGTGCATGTGGGTGACACGTGACTAGTTAGCAACGTCCTTCCGTCTTCCTTCTTCCTCCCAACTCGGTTTTATGTTGCTTTTCAGCCATTAAAGGGGTTTTTAAGCTTCTAAATTTATTATTTAACCCCTTTTAATCCCAGAAAATTATATCTAACTAATTTTTATCACAGATTCATGCATTACTCAAAAGGAGAAGCTTCAGAACTATATGATTTATGTTCATAAATTTTTCAGAAAAATTCAAACTGATCCACAATAATCACAAATTTAATACAATCAAATAACATAATAATATTCCCGATGTATTTAAGATCAGAATTTGACATTCAATCGAAAGAAAATGGATCCAATTAATTCAGAATTAAAATTCCGAATTTGATAATTTCATGTATGAAAATAAAAGAGAAAAATTGGAGATTTTATAAATTTTGCAAAGACAATCAAAATTGCTCATAATTAAATAATTCATACATCAACATTGCTCTAATACCAATTGTTGGAAGTATGAATTAAAATTTGAAAAATAAAACTAATCATAACAAATTATGAGTGTACTTGGAGTATAATTTGATGAGGCCATGATTAATCTGAATGATGATGATGAGTAGAATTACAACTTATTTCACCCCTTAAGTTATTCAAATAGAGAGAAAAGGGAGATAAAATTTTAGAAGAATGAGAATCCTTATTTTTCAGTATCAAAATAATAATTCTGATCTCTCTATTTAAGGTTAGACTTGTGATAGGAAACTACTAATTACTAAAAGGCTGTAAATTGGGACCTCTACTCATATGAGTTTATGCATAATCCAACCTATCATGACTCATACACATTAAACCAGGGTTCAATCTATTCTATGCTTAATGTTAACATTACAAAACTAATTATTTAAATAAATATTTCAATAATTATGACTTAGAGGCTTACCGCAGCATGCACAAGAAAACATATACCTGGATTATTCTCCCAGTGACGCAAAATTTTTCAGCAGCACGTCCCTACATAATTAAAATGCGTTGTAAAGCATTAGCAGTGGACAACATACAGACAACAACATCAATTCAACATCACGGCACTGGCCTCTTCCCTGGAGCCGCTATAGAAGACAGCAACGGTGGCATCAGGCAATACGTCAACGAACCGGGTCAAATCTCTGAGCTTATCGCTTGCCGTGACGAATCAGAAAATTGAAACTTTTGTTTCCCCTGCCAGGATTTTTACCACAATGTGTTAGTGCAACGTTGCTCCCCTGCGGCAGTCAGAAAATTGAAACTATGGTTTCCGACCGGGCACGTTGCACGGGAAAAGCCAAACCTACAAAAGCTTAACTTTGTATACGGGGGAAGAGTTTCATTTAATCTATTATTACAGTGATGTGAAATTATAATTTTATGTTCAGGGTAGATAAGGATCAAATAAAATTGATGTTTATATTGATGTATTATTTTTTTTAAACAATTGAAATTAATAAAATGAAAATTAATTATATGGTGATATTTTTAAAATTTTTAAGAAATTTAGGATAATAATTTTTTATTTAATTAACATCATAATACATGATATTTAAAGGTTATTAGAAAAATAAAAAATTTAAGATGTTGATTTTAAAATTAAGCAATATTTATTTGGATGTGATAACATTTATAAAATTATTAGTAAATTTAAGATAATATTTTTTTTTACTTAACTGATGTCAAAATATATGACATTTAAATGTTATTAAAAAAATTTTAAGATATTAATTTTAAAATTAACCGACATGTATATGGATGTGGTGACATTTTTAAAATTTAAGATATTGATTTTTTTACCTAACCAATATTATAGTTTATAATATTTAAATGTTGTTAGAAAAATAATTTTTTTAAGATGTTAGTTTTAAAATTAACTAACATATATTTGGATATAATAATAATAATATTTTTAAAATTATTAGGAAGTTTAGTATGTTAGTTTTTTATTTAATCAATATTAGAGTATATGACATTTAAATGTTATTGAAAAAATGAAATATATTTTATTTTTTAATTATTATTCTTACTTTTCTTTTTTTTTTCAAACTTAATTTTTGTCTCTATCTAACTCTATTTGTAAAATTCTAGATGCTACTTTGTCATTTATCATACGTTACTGAGCTATCGATATTTCTTCTAATAACATTGAATATGAGGCAAATATCTTAATATTTTATGTCACTAATTCAAATAATAAAAGATGTATTTCTTGCTTCTATTTCTTTAATTTTTATCTTCATCATTTTTTATTTTTTGTGCATATTTTTTTGAAATTTTTTTATTTGTATTTCTATTATATAACTTATGAAATTGTATCTGAACATTAAATATTTATTATATATTTGATAAAATATTATAGTGCAAATTGAATAATAATTACAAATAAAGAAAAATAAAAAAAGAAAAAATCCATAAAATCAATCATTTTATGCAATTTTAAAAAGGATAAAATGCCTTCAACTTTTGTAAATAAATAGATCATAAAAAATTATATAAAATTAACATAAAATTCTCTTCATATGAATAATTAAGCACAAAATTATGAATATTAAATATTTACTATATATTTAATAAAATATTATAGTGCAAATTGAATAATTGAATAATAATTACAAATAAAGAAAGAAAAAATCTATAAAATCAATTATTTTATGCAATTTTAAAAAGGATAAAATGCCTTTAATTTCTGTAAATAAATATATCATAAAAAATTATATAAAATTAAGATAAAATTCTCTTCATATGAATAATTAAGAACGAAATTATGCCCTAATACATTACAATCAAATTAGATCAAACAAACAGGAAGATCCGAAATCTGTTTTAACCGCGGTAAAAAAGAGTCAAATTCCTCCCCTCGAGGAGAGGTCGCAGAAACCTAGACCCAATGGAATACAGAGAATTTACACGAAAGATGGGAAGATCAATGTTGAGTGATGATTAATACATATAGGCCAATTCTAGGGCTTCGATTAGGGTCTCAATGAGATTTATTTGATTGTTTGATGAAATTGCCACTGCCATTTCTCCTGATACTGGCGGAGCAGTGCCGGAAGGATTTGTTGACATCGGCGATTTGGATAAACGTCAGATAGTAAATCAACCATCAATTGCTCAATTATGAATCAATCAATTTCTTCCTTCTTTCTTTAATTTTGCAATTTACTCTTTCCTTTTTCTTAATTTAAATATAAAATATTTTAAATTTAAATAAATTAAAACTTAATAAAAAGAATAAATTAATTATATATATTCTATCTTAAAAATATTAAGTATTATATTTTAAATTAAATTAAATATATATATCAATTGTAATTTTATCAATGAATCACTCACTATTTTATGTCTTTTGTCTATTCCATTACATGATTTTTTTTCTTTTTCTTTTTATTTACTCCTATCTATATTTTAGTATATAAAAGTGATATCCAAAACTCATACGTGGCAAAATATGTCAGATTAAATGTAATTAAATAATGACATTAATGCTGTATGGCAAAAATTTTTTGCACCAAATGTGGTTAAATAATAATATTAATAACATAGGCAAATGACTAAGAAAATTTGTATCAATTTAAAGTTGGAATGCAATCTGATTGATACTAATATAAAATTAATTTAATATTATAATTAAAAAATTATTTCGAGAAAATAAAAGGAATCAAAATTTTACCAAAAAATCTTATGGTTGACTGATATTCAAAACCGATTATAAGAGTAAATGAGATTCTTAATTACATTTACATTCCTTTTAAATAAATGCAATTATATCTTTAGATAATTACATATATATTACATTAGTTTTAAATATTTTACATAAAATTCTTATCTTAATTTTGAAAGTATAGAAATTTTGATATATTGTGGTTAATTAAATTATTTTCTAAATAATCAGATATAATATATTATATTATTTTTAATTACATAAAAAATTTATGTATTTAAAATTAAATAAAATTTTAATAAATGTATGATAAAATTTTCAATTAATTAATTAAAGAAAGTGTTTAAAATAAAAAATTATTCAAATATTTTAAATTTAATATTTAATGTTTCATTTCCATTTTATTATTAAGTACACCTCATTTTTTATTTCAATATTTTCTAGATTTTTTTATTGCTCCATCTAATATAAAGTAAATCACTTCAACTTTGCATATTTATGTGTGAGAAAAATACAAATAATCCCCACCAACTATAGGGTTGTTGCATTTTACCTTATTAAACTATAAAAACTCGAATTTTACTCCCTACAATTATATAAAACTTGCATTTTATCCCACTATTATAAGTTAACGAAATCTATTAGAAAAATTGTCATTGTAATATTTCACTTACTGGCGGTTAAAAATCACTACTATATTCACTAAATTTTAAAATTTTTTTCACTTAGTGGTAGTTTATAAACTATTGCTAAGCAATTGAGGATGATAGCGACACTTTATAACCACTGTTAAGTGTTGTAAAATCACCGCTAAGTGTTACCACAGTTAACTTAGTAATAGTAGGATAAAATGGAAGTTTTATATAATTTCAGGGGGTGAAATTCGAGTTTCTATAGTTTAAGAGAATAAAATACAACCACTCCATAGTTGATGGGAGTTATTTACATTTTTCTCCTTCAATTTGTTTAGGTCAGGTTAAAATATAATTGTACAACCTTGGTGATTTACTCCTTTTAACTTAGAAGATTTCAGCTATGTCTATCAAAATTTTAAGTTTTGATTAAATATTATTTTTTAATTATAATTAATTTAAATTTATATTATTTTAAAATATGAATGAAATCTAATTGATACTAATGTTAAATTAATTAAATACTATGATTAGCAAATTAACTTCTATTGTTGATTAGAATAATCAATTATTAGAATAATTAGTATGTGATAAGAATTTGATTATGATATCTTTTCTTAAATTATTTTATCTATAATCAAACCCACATTAATTTATACAACCTTTTAAATTAATTTTAATTGCATTATTGAAATAAACAAATCATTTAAGCCATAAATAGTCTAATAAAATAGTGTACCATAGTGAATAATGTATTAACCCCAAATAAAGTCAATCAATGAAATATATTTTTATTAATAAGATATAAAAATAGTTTAAAATTTAGTGTGATTGATTGTTAAAAATTAATTAATTTATCAACCAAATATTATTGATTATTCACTTCTTTTGGAAATATAGTTTATAGTTGATTAATGATTTTATCATATATTGAACATAATTGTATTGATATTTTTAACTCTTTTAAAATATTTTGTTAATGTTATTTTCTACTATAAGAATATCAATGGTAGAACTAAATGCATTATGGTTAGACAATCTTCTATTCAGAAACATTTACACAAAAAGAGTGAAACTATGACATCGCATAAAACAATCATGAATTTGAAGGATATAACATGTAACAATAATATGCTATCAATTAAAGTTTACGTTGTTCAAAAGACAATTGAAGAGATGCCAATAATTAAACTTAGACATGTAAAATGGGGCCTGTGACTGCAACCAATGTGGATAGCCTGCAGTCACGGGTCAATATGGGCAACTTAGCATAAAGTCCACATTATGCGGGCAAGCTCATGTAGGCAAAAGCCTGTACGATTAAGTTTGTGCAGTTGCAAGTTTGACCGCGAGTAAAAAAAATTAATTTTTTTAATTATTTTTTTCTTATATTTAGGCCTAATATGTATACAAAAAATTCATCTCAATTACTTTATAATAAATTCAATCTAATTTCTATACTCCAATTTAATTTTTCTTACTTAAATAATTCAATAAAAATTAAAATATTAAAATATAATTTATAAATTATAAAATAAAATAATTAATAAAAATATAAAAAAATATAAGCTGCCTATGGGTAAGTCTGCACTACATGCGGAGTGATGCAGTCATGCTATCATAAAGCCTGCATTATGTAGGTAAGTCCGTGTGGGCTCTAGGCCCGTATAAGTTTGTCCCGCCTATTTTACATGCCTAATTGAACTAAGGTTTGTTATTCATTTTCAATTATGTTTTCAATTATCTAGTATTTAATTCATAAAAAAATTGATTATTTACTCAATATACTAATTTAAAGTTATCTTATGATTTAATAGTGAACAATTTGTGTTATTTAGGCTAAAGTGGTACAAATTGAAAAGGGTGATATTTGGCGGTATATTAGATATAAAAGTTGAAATTGAAAGGTTGAGATAGATAGCAATAATTACTATTATGAATTTTGTCAAGCTAACATATAGCCTTTGCTTTGAAGAATGTGTATATATATATATATGCATGTATATATGTATTTATTTATAAATAAGAATTAAATTAATAAAATTACAATGTGATTTAATAAATAAATTGAAGTATTGATGCATAGGTATTGAATCTAACTTTGTGTGACCGATTAGATAGATAATTTGAGGATTCAAATTTTATGAATAGTTTTTCAATATGAAGTCAAAATAAAAAATTCAAAAGTTTAACTAAAATGCCTACATGATAAATTATGAATTTTCTACCTTCTAATAATTATAAATTGTATTTATAATTTATTATAAAAATAATACAATTAATTTTAATATTAAATTAAAATTACAAATTGAATTTAATATAATATTAATTAGCAAAAAAATATATTAACTCATAAAATTATAAAAATTAAATATGAATTTATAAATATTATGATTGACATATAGTTAGGAATGGTTGTTAATTATTAAGAAAATATTTACTAATTTAAAATCTGAATGAAGTTTGATTTAAATTAAAGCATAATTAATTAAACATTATGATTAGTAAATTGAATTTTATTATTAATTAAATATTTGATACAAATTTCAAATTATCATCCACAACCATCAATATTCATTTTTCCCCATTTATAATATTCCAATAATTATATTTTACTTTTTTAGATTATTTTTATTATAATAATAGATACAATTAATTATAAAAATAAATTATTATTTAAAGTACAACAAAAACTAAAAACTTAAATTAATTGAAAATTTTAATTTATACAAATATAGAGACACTATATGAATACATTTTAAACTAAATTGTTTTATTTTTTTAAAAATGTAATATAATATTAATTATGATAAAATTTATAAAAAATTAATAAAATATTTTGAAACTATATATCAATTTAATTATTTAATAATTTTATTTAATTAAAATTTATTTTTAATTAAAGTTAATGTCACGACTCACTTTAATCATAATTAATATAGAGCTTGTTAATTGATTTTGTAGACTTTGACTTAACAGATACACCTTTATTTTTTTAAGGACTAAAATATGACATAAATTTTTAAGAAAACGAACAAACAAAGTTTCCTCTATTTGTGAATATTTTAGTAAGCTTATCAGCCCTGAACACAAACTTGTGACTTAACTAACAAGTAATAAAATTAAATCAATGAAAATAAATAGGCTACACACAATTATCTAGACATATCTATAATAGGTTCAACCCCAATTGTCAAATTCTTCAAACAAGCATTTTAGACCTCTATAAGAGCAACATAATTTTATATATTCAAGCTAGTTTTTTAAAATATTTAAAATAAACAAAGAGTGAGTTATATAATTTCAATGAGTATATATCTGCCAACAAATCATTATAAAACTAATAAAGTATAGTTCAAAGAATTACATTAAAAAATAAAAATATAATTACATTAAGTTCCATACTTGAACTCTCTAACTCTCAAATAATTTCACTAATTTGTGTTTTTTGCGTATCCACTTACATTAACACTTTCACAATTACAAGTGTAATGGTACCAGAAAAGATTTCCATAATTCAACCACCAAAAATCTCATACACGTAAATAAGAGAAAATAGTAAATTGCTTAGGATGAAGATAGAACACAACATAAATAGGATGTTAAATGATAAAATTCTCATATTAGTTTATCACCATACATTTAGTTGTACAAATAGAAATGAGGAAAATAATTAAATTTCTTTATGTTTCTTGGTTAGCATTTATCCTTTTAAAAACCTAATCTTATTCCTCCGCATTACTACATAATTGCAATTCCAAAATGGTTAATAGACATTAGTCAAAAGAAAAATTAATGTCTATATTAATACAGTGACATTTTTTAAATTGTTATAAAAAATAAGATGGTGGTTGTTAAAATAACCAACGTCTATACTTATACGTTGACATTCTAGAAATTTCTATGGGAACTTAAAATGATTGTTAAGTAAAGAGTTGAAATCATTTTGTCATGGTTAATATGTTTTAAATAAAAGTGATGTCAAGATGCTAGTCTTATTTACAACTAATATCATAAATAAATGTGAATTGTTATGTTTAAAAGGGCAAAGGAACCTGAGACGTTGATTTTTAAAATAACCAATGTTAAAAGTGGTTGCTCAATGGTATTTTTATAAATATTATCTTAACTTTATACATTTATTTTCTATCAATATGATGTTGTTTAATAAAGATGTTAGTTTTTTATTAAGAAACTAATTTGTAATTGTCTTATCTTTATTACATTCATTTGCTTCTCTGTTTCCTAGTAATTTTACTTTGTGAAACTTACTTCCTCGACATCACCTCTACCATTGAAATTTCTTCGGGAGTCCCAAACCTTCTTAATGTCTTTTCTGTACTTAGAGTTTGCTTCTTGATTATTTATGTTATCAAGAAATTTTCAGTTATGTTTTCATCTTATATTATTGTTATATTTTTTAATATTAAGTGATTTAATATGACTTTATCTAGTTGGGATGTTTATGTATTTGTTTAATGACATTGTTAGAGCTTTATTCATCGTTAAGTTTAGGATTATACTATTTATTATTTTTGGTGATGCTTTTATAGTTTAATCGCACTCAAGATATATAGTTATGGTATGCTCTATTTGGTAGAAATATCCTTGCCATATTTACTTATTGCATTTACCATTGTATAATATTGTGTATTTTTAGTGCATTATATTTATCATATATTTTAATGATTCAGGTTTACTCTATAGTTATGTAAATTAGTGGAGGAGTTTGTGATGAGTGATGAAATCTTAATTCAGTTGCTTATCATACATGTTATGTATTTTTTCATGCAATTTAGTGTCGTGTTTGTTATGAGTACCAATCTTGTATCTTTAACTTTATTCATCATTAAGTAGTGTTAACTATAACTTTATTACGTATACATGATTGACATTGGTTTAATTTTTAGAATTTAAGAATATGGATTCTTTTTAAAAGATAGCTACCTTTATTAAAAGAAACACAAGGAGTAAGGAGTCTTATAACCTTAAAGGACATTATCATAACACAATTTAAAGGTGAGATATTATCAGTTGAGTTTAACAAGAAATTGTAGCTAGACGAGGAAAATGGGGAAAATATTAATCGTTATGTTAGTTATGTTGGATTAATTATACAGTCCAAAGTATCAATAGCTATTTTTATTGAAAAAAATACCTAAGAGATTGAAGGATAATATTTGGGAGAAGGTCTTGGTGTGTATACTTGATTTAGATAAATTTGTGTTATAGATATGAAAAACTATGTTTATAACATACTCACATATAATTTGATATGTATATTTTTTCTTGTAGAAATCCTTCAATATTCCAAACAACAAGTTGATAAAAAGCAATACAACATGCGACAACCTTGTAGAAGGACTTTAATTTAACTTTAGGTAGGAATACATCAATCTTGAAATTGTAACAAAAACTAACTTGATGTAATGATGGAACTATCTTAATCAAGAATCATGGGAGAAGTTTTAGAAATAATGTAAGAATCATCATTTCAAGGTAAAATTTTTACCTTCTACCATCTAGTTTATTTCAATATCTTATTTGTATACCATTGATACTTGTGAACTAATATGTCCTTTAGTTAGCAGGCATTAGGCAAGTGTCATTAGGAAAAGTAAAAGAAGAATACATATCTACATAGACTTTCCTAGAGAGGCTACAAGAAGATAGATAATGAATTATTAGCTAAAAGGAATGCTAAAGTTGAGGAAAGTAAGGAGACTATTGTAATGTCCCAAATTTTCAATTCTATTATTTGAATGTTTAATTTCTGAGGCTGTAGAAACGAAGAGCATGTTTGAATTAGCCTGGTGGGTGAATCTCAAGTTGAAAGGAATTAAGTGTAAGGGTAAATGAAATTTTGAAGGAAAAGGATAGTAGGGAAAATAATTTATTTTCATAAGCAGTATGAATGATCAGAGGAGGTTGGAAAACCCTAAAAGGGGAGGTTGTCTAAGTCTGATAGTGTAAGAAATTTTAAATAGACAGAAACCCTATGGACTAATTTGTAAAAGTGTAGAATCGGGTGTGGTTAAAGTGAAAATAATCAAGAATTTGGGATCTAATGTGAATAACCAAGAGTTTGGGGTGCAATATGTGATTTTAATTAGTGTGACTAATGGATTTATAACAAGTGTCATTATTAGAAAAATAATGGCAAGAATAGCCTTAATAATTGGTGAAAAAAGACTAAAATATCCTTGGAAATCTCAAAAAAGACCAAAATGCCCCTAGAGCTTCATGAAAACTCTCCTCTCTTCTCCATTTTTCAAAAAGCTGCAGAAAATTTTCATGAAAGCTCCAAAACGTGCAAGGGAGAGAGAGAGAAAGAGAGAGAAAGTTTCTTTTGAGTTTTTCACCCAAAAATACCAAGATTCAAGCTAAGGTGTAGAAGGGAAAATTGCTCCTCTCATCAAGCTCTATCTATTGGTGTTTCTAGATTGAAGAAAAGCCCAAGTTTGATTAAGTTTGGGGAGCTCCAAGTGAGGATTTTCAAGTTGCACTAAGAGGTAAAAATGTTCTCCTCTAAGAGCTCTTTAATGTACTCTTCTTAGTTTCTTGAAATCTTGAGGTTGGTGTGGTTAAGGGTGATTGAACATGGAGTTTAGGATGATTTGAATATGTTTAATGGTGTTTTAGAGGTTGCTATGTTAATTTATGGCTTGGGTTTGGTGTAAAAACAACAAGAAACATGATGAACACATTTGGGTTTTAGAGGTATAATGGTGCATGTGTAGAGTTAGCATGATATGTTTGGAACTTGGCTAAAATGATGAAGTTAGAATAATTTCTATGAAGCTTAAAGCCTATGAAAGATGAAGCTTTGAATTGTGAAAGTGTTTATGTGCATTTTTCCTTTTGAGAAGCCAAAACTATAAATATGAAAAAGAAGGAAGGAAGGAGTTTTAACTGTTTAATGTGTTTTCGGAGGATCAGTGAAGTACACGGGGTAGAACACGGCCCGTGTTGTACCCCGTATTCTTCGTCGAAGCTAATCAGTGTGCTACACGGGGTGCAACACTCCCCGTGTTTACCTCAGGACTGAAGAGCAGTAAGGTACACGGGATAGAACACGGCCCGTGTTCACCCCCGTATTCTTTGTCGAGTAGCCCAGAAGTGAACCAGTAAGGAACACGGCCCTGAACACGGGGTATAGGACCCCCGTGTTCTTTGTTAAGTGAACTTTTTGGCTTTAATTCTTCATGTTTTGCATGGCTTTACCCCTGGATCCTTTTCTAATGTTCTTATGTGTCATCACAAGGCTTGAAAACAAAGTATAGAGCATCTAAGTATGCATTTATTTAAGCGAAGAAAGTAAAGAATACATGAGGATTAGGAAAAGTGATAATGTTCTAATATAAGCTATGATGTGTATTTGTATAGACTAAAGAGTGATAACTTGCCAACTTGCAAAGGCAAGAGGAAGTATAAAGGAGTTTTTAAGTGAGAGCAAAGGGAACATCACATTGGAAGCTTGTGAAAGGTAGTTAGCTTTATCCTTAAGCTGTTTTTCTATTTACATGATTTTCTGTATTTTATGCCATTGTATGGAATGTGTATGGAATTGTTGTGGCACAACTTGAGAAGACAGTAGAATACTGTGTTTGGCCTATGGCTCGAGATCCTCGGGGATAATAGTGCATTTGTTGTGTGTGGTACCTTTGGCTCGGGAACCCCGGGAAGACAGTGTGATACTGTGTTAGGCCTTTGGCTCGGGAACCCCGGGAAGACAGCGTGATGCTGTGTGAGGCCTAGGTATGATTAATTGTGATGGCCATCTAGATATTGAGATAAATCCTTGAATGGACTTGATGATTGCTGTGTGAAATGCATATTTCCTACAATGGTATGGTATTGAATATGATGATAATCGATTAATTGATTTCGAAACGTATGTTTTATTTGCTTAAGGATCTGGAATGGCTTGAAATGTTTTTATGGCAATGCTAGCTACTGGGAAACTTTGTTTCTTATGTTTTCTGTTTTGTTATTAACCATTCCAGGTGATGCTTCCAAAGGCTCTCATGATAGAGGACAATGATATTTTTTTTGAAGTTGTAAACGTTTATATAGTTGGTGATATTGTATGTGACGGATGTATATTTTGTAAATTGAACTTTTGTATAATTATATGACTTTTGCTCATGTGTATAAAGTACAAGAATTTGAGATTTTCCGTATTAGTTTGAGGTAGATGGCGAATGAGTGCGTAATAATCATCTAGTAATTGAGGGATAAGGTGTTATTAAGTAAGGGAGTTACAACTATTGAGATATTTTCCATTTCTTATACAAAGTTATAGAAGTGATGGAGAGTAAACAAGTAGGAGTAATACATGACCTTGAAGAATCAAGCCATTATGAAGAGAATTGTAAGTATTAAGGTTCAAACTAAAATGAGTTATTTAATTTTAAAGCTTCCATTTCAATCAAATTATTTCTAATTATCTAATTTTTGTTAATTACTATAAGACCTTTTAATGCATTAGGCCTTCTAGGGTGATTTTCATTTAATTAGAAAGCATGGCATCTTAATTGCAGCTTTGGGAATTAAAGAGCATCCTAGTCATGTTTGGATTGCCAAAAATGTGCTGGCTATAGGAAGGTCTTTAGCCTAGTGAGGTACTATTTAATGGGACAACTAATAGTTAATTTGGCACAACTAGAAGCAAAGGTCACTAACAAATTGTCCTACCTAGATAGGTCCTGGGGTAAGGATTTTTAGCCCATGCTCTTGATTGGGATGAATATGGTAGGATTAGAATATTTAATTTTTGTTGAAAAAACTTTCATTGAGCAGTTTCTGGAGTTTAAGGAGCTTAATGTGACTTACATCAAGCTTTAGATCATTTAAGTTTGTATTATCTTCTTTAACTAAATACAAATTAATTAAACTACTATCTAAATATACATAATTTGGGTTAGAAGAGGATTAAAGGTAAGACTACATTGTCAAGGCTTTATTGTATGAGCTTAAGAAAAACTTCTTCCTTACTTTAGAAAAGGATTAAAGGCAACACTACATTGTTAAGGCTTTATTGCATGAGCTTAAGAAAAACTTCTTCCTTACTTTATACTAGAAGGGGTAAATCTCACTTATACTTCAATTATGATATTTTTTTCTTAAATAGATTTTGACAATGACATTGTATAGAAGTTGCCATTGGATACTTACTGTAGTAGTTATTGAGGAGCATGCTTATCTATTGGATGGATCCTTTGTTAGGAGAAATGCGATCTATCTTAAAGAATTCCTTAGAAGGAGCTTTAACCATAACCTATGAACAAGGCTTGAAAGTGGGTTAGGGAAATCTTTCAATTAGGTAGAAGTGAACGTATTTTGTTAATAATAAGATTGCATCATGTTTGATTTTGAAGAGTGTGTGTTAATGGGATCAAACTAGCCTTCTATTTAATTATAGTGCCTAAAGTAATGGAAAAATGTGAAATGTCACTACTATGTCATGCGCTACATGCTTGATTTACTGTTTGCTTTTAAACTCCCCACTAAGGTAATCACTTGCTTATTTACATCTCATCATATACTAGATTAATTAATTGTATTGATCTTGATGATAACATATTAATTGTGTAAAAATTGTAGTACTTTAAGGAGAAGTTCCAACCATACATTAGAGAATAACTTGATGAAATTAGAGAGGTTTGGGTAAGATATTTCCTCTCAATTAGAGCTAAACCATAATGAATGGCTTTGAGCATTCTTGAATATTATTAGTAGTTGTAATTAATTAAGTCATTGTAAATTAGTTACTACTAATTGGGTTAGTTGTAAATGACTTATTGTAACTTGTATTTTAATGTGCAAATGAGAGTTTAGAAACTTTGTATAAAAGCTTTTACAATTGGTTGTGTTATTGTTAGTTTCTATCTCATTTTGCTATTGTTATATAATTTTTATGCAAGTGTTAATTGGTTTTATGCATTTAAAAAAAACATTTGGTGCATAAAAAGATATTAGTTTTTTACATAAAACTAACGCCCTTTAGTTTTCAACATCAGTTGTTATATAAGTAATCAACATCAATTATTTGTTAGTAGGATGATGTCATTGTATTTTACATGAAGTTTTTTTTAACAAACAACTGGCATCTAAACTTGAGACACTAGCGTAAGCTTGATAATAAAAGAAGTGAAGCATGATGCCGATTACAAATTTCATGTTTAGCCTTTTCTAACCCTAAATTAATTCTCTCTTTAACAAGGTATGCTCTTCTTTTAATTTGAAAATGATTCTATTTAATTTTATGTTTTTGCTTACTGAATTTTTTTCTAGGAATGGATCTTTTTTAGTCCATCGCTAACTTTGTAAGGTTGTGAATTCACTAGAAAAATAGAGGATTTAAAGGTAAATATTTGTTTAGTTTTTATTTTGTTCTTGTGACTTAGTTTTAGATTTTATAATCTATCATATCTTATTACTTTTTATTGTAATGCAACTTTTATGGGTTTGTATAGGCATCAAATTTGATTTCATTTATCTTCTTTGGCTTTTAGTCATATTATCTACTATTTAATTATATGAAATGTGTACCATCATTTTCTCAAAATTTAATGAATGCTCATTACATTTGCAAAGATTGGATTCAACTATGCCTTTTTAGGGAACGCTAATCTCACATGTTAAGCAATATATATCAAGATAATATTTAGCACATCATCTATCTATGATTAAGGTATTTGGTATAACTTCTCACAATGTTCTAACTTTGTTATTATATTTATTATTTAAAATTGATATTATTGAAATTTTATGATTTCATATGAGATATTGTTAGTAGTTTTATATAGGATATTGTCTTTTATTTCTGCGTATAGTATTTTGGAAGGTTCAATATAGGAGAAACATAAAGGATTCAAAAAGAGGTATTAGTAAATGAGGTTAGGTTTAGGAGGGAGGAACTAGGTTTGGGGAGTGGGGTAGATTAGGTAGGGGTTATAATATACCATATCAGTTATTAATGTAAACCAAAGTGGTATATCAAAATTAGACACTAATTATTTATAAATGACCAACATTGAATGTTACTTCCCATGTCTTTAGCATAAGATATCACATTAGGTTTCTTATATAATAACTAGCATTATTGTAATATTTTATGATTGTTTTGAAACTGACATGAAATATCATTTAGGACAATGCTTGATTGAACTTCAATCGTAAATTGATGTATAATCATCTAAACACTTGACATTAATCATATGTGTCCTTATCTCATCATATGAAACATGCCTAATGTCATCATTCACATTATATCATAATTCACAATTCATTCCATCAACGCATTCTTAATATAATTATAATAGTAATATCAAACAACAAATCTATGCCTATCATGTGTGGCCATAAACTATCTATTCAAAATAAACCAACAAATCTACATAATCACTGCTATAATATATCATAACCCCATCATATAGCCCTAAAGATGTAATTAATAGTGTATTTTGGTAGATATATAATTCAATTCACAAGCTATGCCATGAAACATCACCATAAGTTAAACACTAACAGATAGTTAAAATTATAATTCCTTATATATGAACATATTAAGTTCTATAACCACATCTAATAAATTATGCATATACATGAACATATGGTTTGTGCATGAATAATAAGAGGAAATGTGAAATTAAATAAAATCTTAATTTGAGATGGGATAGACACTCACATCAATGTGCTAATTCTTTTTAGAATTTTCTAAACATTATATTTTTCTTCTCATTTCACCAACTTAGCAACCAAACGGGATAAACTATGACTATATTAATACTAACTATTTTTTTCTTAAAATTCCTATTCTAGGTTCTGTTTATACAATTCTATCAACCTGAAGCGTCACTTCTTTATATTTCTAATGCTATTTCAAAAAATAAAAAATATGACTATAGATAAGGGTTTCTTGATTCAAGCTTAATCACATAAAAATACTACAATTTTATGATTTAACAAGGCTTACCTCATCATAAGGAGGCTGTTGATAGCTTGATGGTGTGCAAAAATGATAGGTTTAACAAAAAACAAGCAAAAGACAAGCACCCTATTCTACCAAACACATAGCCACAATTTATGGCTTCCTTTTGCCCTAGGGAGTTGTGAAGGTTGGAGAGGAATGTGTGGCGGTTGCAAAGTGGATGACAATGATGCATGATAGCTAGAAGTGCTAGGGAATGATAGCAATTTTTAAAGAAAGAAAGAGAATTTGAGAGAATGAGAGAGAGAAAAATAAGGAGACGAGTGAAATAGAGATAGGGGTTTTGTTTATTATTATTATTATTTAGAAAAGAGAGATATGGGTTATGATTCAATGCATAGGATGTAACATATGCTAATTTTTCTTAAATCCTAACCTCTCAATCCACATGCTTTCTAAAAGAAAAAAAATTAGGGTAAGGTGAATGTAAGATAATAAATAGGATGAAAAAAAAAAATCCTAGCCTCTTACCTATCATGACAATCTTTTCCTTAATAGATCAAAACCATACGATACTAATCTTCACTATTTCTATTTTTCTAATAATTCCTATAATTACTTAAATAATCTAGGAAATTAAAAGTGATTATCTTAAAATTTCATAAATCATGAGAAAATTATTTATTAGCAAAGGAAAATGGAATGAATACAACATGATTATCCACTTTCTTTAGTTTAAACAAGAAAGGAAGTTAACTTTTTTTGGTTCACTTTATCAATAATTAATGCATTGAAGGAAAATTTATTTATTTTTAATATAATTATTATTTTATTATTATAATTATATTCTTATTACTTAATATATATTACTTAATGTTATTAGTTCACAAATATTATTCATTTTATTGTTTATTAATATTGTTATTTTTATACTTATTTATTATTTTAATATTATTAATTATTAAAATCAAGTATTACTATTTAATGAATATTATTAGTTTTTTATTATTAACTATTATATTATATTTATTAATAGAATTATTACATTATTATTTATTAATATTATTATTTTTACTTTTTTATTATTATTTTGTAATTGAAGATGATTTATCCAAAATTCAAGATGAGATCAAATTTTCTAGGAAATTAAGGAGAATCATCATTCCTTCATGTAATGTAATCCCATTTAGGAAATGTCACAACCCACCTAAGTTGTAATTAGTGTAGAACCTATTTCTTGGTTTTCACAACTTATTCTAACTTAATTCTAACTTATAGATTCCACCAAACAATTATAATTTATAAACATAACTAAAATGATTTACAAACATTGTTTATACAACATTATATTCATAACATCCTACAAGGCTCAAAATGTTCTAAATACAAGCTACCATAACTATCGTTGTCTTATACAAGATTAAGCTTAGAGACATTCACTCCTAAGTTATTGGTGATAGAGGATAAGCTTATATAGGCATATTTGAAAAGTAAACAATTAAAAACAATAAGCCTATGATTTGGTAAGTAAACAATTTAATTATTAAAAAATTATTTAAATGTTTTGGTATATGTGAAGCACAACACCCTTTCAAAACATATCATTTCTCAATTCATGGCACACTTGTATATGCTATAATACTAATAGCAATAATTAAAGAATAAAGGAAAGCATGTAAATTTCATTGTATTTCTTGGCTAACCTTATTTCCCTTTAAACCTATCTTTACACCTCCAGGGCATGCCTTATCTCCTATAAACATTTTCTCAAATTTGTTATTGTTCAATTCACATACACATATACATATTTCAATCATATATATGTACACACACACACACACACACACACACACACACACACACACACACACACACATACATATATACATACATATGACTGAAATGTGTGTGTGATATATATATCATTTGTCCCTATCACATTTCCATTTGTAACACATTTCAATCATATGCATATTCCCCTTGAGAATTTCATCATCAAAATTATAAACAAAAATATTCATATGCTCAATATACAATTACTAGAATCATACGTTAGTACCATGCCATATAAATCATACAAATTATATGTTTTAATTAGATAGTCCACTTATAGATGGTTGAAAAAGATGAAAGGAAGCTATAAGAATGGTTAGGTTGTCCTAAATAACACCAAATCAAGGAAAAATCAAATTAAAAACCTCAAATCCCTCACTTGCCTTTTTCATAAATAACAACTTAAAAACTACTAACCTATAATTTGGCATCAAGGAAGATTACCTTGCTTAAAAAGTGATTATTGATGTTTTCTTAAAATTGTTAGCTTAATTCTTATTCAAATGCTAAGAAGAAGAAGTTAAGGTTAGGGAGAAGAGGTGCCTAGCAAAGAAGAAGAAATTAGGTGTTGGACTATAGGCTAAAAGAGTTGATATTTTATGGCATTTTCATAATTGATTGTGGCTGAAAGGCAAATTAGGAAAAATATTTCCTAAATTTTCTTCATACACATTTACTTCAGTCTAACCTCTCATAAAGTTCTAATTAATTTCATTCTTTTTATTTTCTTCTTAAAACCCTATTATTCTCATCCTAAACATAACTACAATAGTTAAGTAATTATCATATACACACGTAAATATTAGTAAAAGGAAATAACATAAATGTTAAATTTTAAAGGGGTGAAACAATTTTTCCCCATCAAAGAATTCATCTCTAAATTCTTAAGGAACTAACTACACCATTTATTCTAACGATATACACACATATATACATACATACATACATATAGATACATATATAAATGAAGGTAATAACTTCAAAGTATAGATTAGTCTAATGACCATATCAATATAAGATTACAATAATATCAAAGGCTAATGCTTATTAATTAGTTTATAAACCATAGATCTAGTGTCTTAAAGTTCCACTCAATAACTAGTATTATCATACCCTTATTACGTAAAAAGTATAGGTTACCTACCCTATGTCTTAGCTATTTTTTCCCTTATTATGCCTAGGTTTATATAGGAACATAGGAGAAGTTTAATGCAAGATAATTACCTATTTTTTATTCATATTTCTACTAAGATCTAACTAAATTCTAGAGGGTGAATAGGTGTATGGTATGGTAACTTGATTCAATAGTTAACTAATCAAACTTCTATACTTTTGTTCTTTTGATTAGATTACAATCATTGTACTTTTTAACCATAAAAACTTTTATGCAAAATTGATATTTAATACATAGTATGATTAAGATTTCATGAAGAAACTTCTAGTTTCCCACCAAATCATGTAACTAAAGAATCCACCTCTATTTAATGTTATAAACATAATGTCCAAGGTTAACAACTACATAAAGTATCTATAATTATCACTAAATTTTTAATATATGGCTAAGATATGACTTAATGAAATTGTTGACAATAGTTGAAGCCAATTTAAATTAAAAATTATTAGTTTGATGAAAACTTGCAGTATAAGGCAACAAACCAGGTTGAACCTTTAGTAATCCACTTAATACATCTTCTAATGTTGATTTATTGTCCATGATTACAAAATTATCTAAGCTTTTTATACAACAAAAATATAAGAAATAAATACAAGCAATTATAAAAAATAAGATTGCATAGTTGAGATAATTATGCAAATAGCATGTATAAAAAATGCAAGAAACAAAAAAGAATTGAATTACTAGGATTTTGATTTGAAATTAAACAAAATGAAAGATTAGAAATATAATATAGAATTATAAAACAATAGAGAAACACAATTGATCCAAGCAAATTAAGAACCTTTAGTTAGATTAACCATAAATAACAATATATTTAATAATTATAGTTAATTTTTTAGCCAAGAATCATCTACAACCCTTGTAATGATTCACAAATTCTATGCTAGATAACTATCTAGGAATTGACCAATTCAAATTAGCAAAATTAAGTAATTACTAAAATCCATAAAGCTAGATTTAAATCAATTTGAATATAGAATTCAACTAAATTGAAGAATTGAACTAGAAATCTCTAATTTAATCATTCAATCCTTTCTTCTCACATAAAGAATAGTAATTTGCCAACAAAGATAAAAATCATAGACTAGATAAATAAACATAGATTATACTAAATCTAGATCTAATCCATTCAAATCCAAAAAATTAGTAAAGAAAATTAGAGAAAGAGAAAAATCAATTAATAATAATTAACATTACAAATCAAAATCTCATAATTCAAACCAAACTCAGCCTCATAATCCTTTAATCAATATGAAAATTAGCCTGCCATGGATAAAAATAAGAGAAAATCTATAAGAAAAGTGCTATTTAGAACTGTGCATTCTTGCCTTTTGAGGCATAAGCTCTTAAATTTGATTTCTTATGCTACAAAATCTAATGGACTAAGTTAATATGCCTTCTAGGATTACACAACTAGGGCCTTGCTAATTTGAGAAGTCTAGAACCTAATTTACAAAATAATACACTACGAGAGTTATTGAAGTAAAATCTTATAGATATGACTTCTAGCCATTGTATGTGCTCAAAACTATATTGTTTCACTAAAGTGAGTCTTAAATCATTTTGGACTCGATTTTAGGTAACTTTAAGCGCTGGTTTGAGCCAATTTGAAACTTCGAAGCTCCATTTAAAGCCTAAAACCTTGGATAGTTTAGGCTTGGTAACACCACCACTTCTTCTTTATGACCAGAATTAACCTTCCAAATGTCCAAAATGGATTCCAACCACATGAAAGTTTTAGAGCTTTGTCTTAGCTCTCTATTGATATAAAGATTACTTAGTTTTGAAATCTAAAACTCAAGTTATAGCCATAAATCTAAAATAGTTCAAAAGAAATCCAATATTAATTGAACAATTTAAAAATATTAAAAAAAAACCCAAACAAAAAATAAGGGCAAATCCATAAAATTAATTATATGTAACATACTAAAAGGTATAAAATAAAAGAAAATAATATAGATTAAATCTTACACATTAATTGCCTACTCACAAAACAAATTGGTAATTTTGGGGGTTCAATAACCTTTTATTTAGCAGAATCACTTATTATGGTATACATTACCATAACTTAGTATATTTTATTCCTTACCATCAAACGACTATAACTATTGCTTTCTCACAACCCTTCTAATGTTGAAAAATTATATCAAATTTAATAATATTAAATTTAACAATAATAATGATACTAATAACATTAATACTGATATTGAACCCAACATTACTAATATTAATCATGATATTGTTAACAATGCTAATAACAACATTGTATATATTAATGTGAATTATAATAAGATTAAGATAAGCAACAACATTAACAATAACAATAATATTAGCAAGAAAAATAATAATAATAATATTTGTAATGATAATAATAATACTAATAATAATCATTTACTTCCTTATAACTCGTAACTCTTGATATTTGTCATTCTAATGTTCATTAGCTTCTTCAGTACATTGTTGTTGGCTTCCTTGACATATTATTTTGCTTCTCTCATTCTATAACTACTATGGTGTTCTTCTTTTTCTTCTTTTCTTGGTCTTTGTCTACTACTACATTCTTCTTGTTCTTTTTCTCTTCCTGAACACTGCATTTTTTCTCTTCTTGGACCCTATATTGTTGTTGTTGTATTCCTTTTCTTTTCTTCTTGGTCTTTATTTTTGTTCCTTCTTTTTTGTGTCTCTTTTTTTGAAACCTTTAGTGCTAAGGTTACTTCCTTTCTTTCTTATTCTTACTTATCACTATTAAAATCTTTTGCCACCACCGAAGATAGATCCCTATCTCTCTATAGAAAACCTTGCTTACAAGTCTACTATTTCAATGCTAAAGATTTATCTTATTGCAATAATTTCCCTTTGGGTTTTCTCAAGAAAGTCATGGAAATGATAGATATTCCAATTTGTAGGAATTTAATTCTAGGTTTTATTCATTATTTTACTTTTTTTAGTTTCTTAATCTTAATTACTACATTGAACTCTAGGTTTTTTATTAATTTTTTATTTTACCTACTACAATTTATGATAAATCCTTCTTTAATTCCTCTGTTTTAGGTTCTTGAAATTATTTTCTAGGATTTAAATGCTACTTGTGATGCCTTTGATACAAACTAAATACTAGAAAAATTTTAGTTTTAGATCATATGAATGCATTTCAAATCTTGCTAAAGAAATTTGATTGCTTTGTGATTGACATGGATGCCTTCCATAAGCATCAAATGGTAATTTTTGCTTAATGATAATCTTTTAAGTTTGCATGAATTTTTTATTTAGACTTAGTTCTTTTGTTTGGTGATTAGAAGCTTATTCTTTTATAAACCAATGATTTAGTTTATAAGGTTAATCAAATTTAAGAGGTGTTGGATAAAGTTTAAGAGATAGCATTGGAATTTACTCTTGAATTTGTTTTAAGAGGATAAGTTACTTACAAAATCCAAATAGAAAACTAGGGATGCTTATGTTTGACAATACTTTTAAATAAGTCAATAACTTCTAGGATAGGAGAGCAAAAGAGATATACTACTATAGCATTTTTCGTAAATACAATTACAATGCTAATATATTGACATTGATGTTTGCAACCATGCATTTTAAATGATACTTCAAGCAACTACATGACAACAACTTAAACGAGTGCTAACATGCATTTTAATAAATATTCTTTGTAATATCTAAATTTGAATTACTTGAGGATGGTACCTTTACAATTTGGCAAAGATGCATATAGATAAATATTTATTTAGCTCTTTTTTTCTACTATGTCTAAAGCCCAAGTTATTTTAGCTTTTACAAGTCATCTATGCTAAAATAAATTCCATCTATTAAATGATGTAATACATTTTCTTCATTCTTGACTGCATTAATCTTTATTAGGTTGGTTGAAAAAATGTATACCAAGTTGGATAATAGTTATTGAGTATCCTATTAGATAGGTTCCCTTAATCTTCTTTTCCATAAGTTAAGAAGATAATGACTACAAGATTTAAATCCCCTCCCTAATCTTTTCTGCTTTTTTCCATAATGAAATCAAATTTTATAAATAAAGGTAATAAAAAACTACTTATTGGTTTTCTTTTTGAACATTATCTTTTCTTTCTTCACTTTAAAAGAAGCATCAATTAAGTTATAGTTATAATAAGTCTTTTCCACTATATTTAATTTTAAGATTGCAATGTTTTCTACCTGTACTATAATGTTGTTAATATCTTAGCTTTTTTTATTTTGATTTATGGAAACATTAGTTTGAATCTTTCTTTTTAATTTTTTACAATTTTAGATCCTTTTCTTCTCCTTTTCTTTCAATTTACATGTAATATGTTAAATGATTGAAATTGTTGATATTGGAGAATTGGTAGAAAATTTTGAAGGACAAAGCATTAGCAGAAATGGTATTATTTTATTATGCTCCATTTGTATATAAAAGAATTTTTAGCGGTTGAAAAATTACATAGTCATAAGCTCTTTAATTTGTAAAACTAAAAATTTCTTCAATTATTTTTTGAAGCAGCTAAAGTAAAATGGTAAAAGCTTTAGTTTTCTTTTATTGTTCTAGATTCATAGAAGTAACATACATAACTCAAAATGAAAGATTAATTGATTGCTTATCTTTGTGGAAGTTCATTATTTCATTTGACATTGTAGATAATACAAAATTACATGCACTAGATAGTTTCTATGCTCTTTAGCTAAATTGAAGTACCCTTAGATGCCTTATTAATGTCATGATATGGCATATTGTATCTTTAAATGCTATAGAGTACAAAATATTCTATTGCTTTTCTATGCTTAATCTGCCTTTATTTCTTGAACAATGAAATAGCAGATAGATCGACACTTCTATCATTGTGTTATTATTTGAGTATTTGGTCATTTTTATATTTTGATTTGTTAATTTCTATCATTGGTACTTCTATATTTTTATCTCTACTTTAAGGATTGATTATGTATACATGTCCTTTGTATTTGTTAGTTTAGCATATGTCAATAGCTATTTGAATTAATAGTTTATTAGAATGAAATAGTGAAAGACTTCTATACATTTCATGCTGTACACTATGTTGTGATCTTATATTGAGGGAACATGGATAATCATGTTGATAATTGCCTATAAATGGCATAGCAACTTTGCCTAGCTACTTATTTCCTTATCTTTTGCAATAACTTCTTTAATAAGTAAGGAACAAAAAAAAGGTGGATGTTCAGCATGTGTGGAGTTTGTCTATTTTAGAGTTTTAAATCAAATATTAAACTTAGGCAATCCAATATAAGTAGCAAATGCTTGAATCAAATCCTTGAAAATGGCATTGTGACTTATATTCTGTTAGATTTTGACTTAAAATATTAATTAACTTTTTTAGTTTTGATTTTTTCTTATATAAAATTGTTTGATAAAGTCATAAGATAGTATTATTTTCTTTTCAAGTTAATAAATTTATGATTATATTTTTCTTGAAAATTTTCAAAATTTTAGTAAAGGCATGCTCAAGCTATCATAGTTATTTTTCCTTTCAATGTACTTAGCAAATATATTGCTTTATGAATGAGTGTCATTGAAATTGTGAGGAAATATTTATTTTATTTTAATAATAATTCAAATTAATTTCATTAAAAGTTACAAAACAATTATAGGCATTGTGAATCTTTGATATAAAAAAGCATTAAATAAAAACACTTATAGTAGTGTGTCTGGATCTTTGAAGGATTTAATTTCTATGGTTATTTGATATTTAAGTCCTTTTTACCTTCAATAATTTCAATGGCTTTCAACTTTGAAAGTTTAATTTGTTACTTGAATTGTACAACATTTACTTCTCTTTATCCCGATAAAAACTATGTGTGTTTTGTTTTTTGAACTTTTAATGTTAAGTTCACAAAGTTAAATTTTGAACTTAGAAGAGTTCAGCTATATTTCGTTGTTTAGATAATTTCTTAGAAAGATAAAGAGTTCTTCCTTTTAATTAATATAATACATAATATGGAGATTTGTTAAATTCATATTTTTGAGACTATTATAACTATAACTTGCTAAATATCTTCTTTAAAAGTTTGATGTTCTTATAAAACCCCATTAATAGCAAAAATGTTGTATAAATTCTAATAGAAGCTGCAATGTCTCAACAACAATCTAAATTTGTAGTTACATTGACTTCAAAGTACTTATGCTTGTTGTTTTTAGTATTATTTGACAAGTTTCATTTTTTAAAGTTATTATTTTTCAAGTAGTACGCACGATAGTAAAAGTATTGTTGCAAGCTTGATTTCAAAACCTTTAAAAGCACTTTTTTCCCTTATTATATCTATACATGTTTCCCCTTTTATGGTGTCTGTTTTGAACTCAATGTTGTTTAAGTGCTTCCACTTGTATTTAGAATAAGATTTTGAAATTTCATATTATTTTTAAATATATATATATATATATATATATGATAATGAGATAAGTATTGCAAGAATAATTAAAATACATTAATAAATACTCTTTTTTATATTATATATATTTATATGTAATAATTATAATGAAATAACACATACTCGTATGTAGCATGAGTTATAAACAAGTAGTAATAACAATAGCAACAATAACAATAATAATATGCTTATTGTCCCTGATTAACACTTTTTTGTATTTTCTTTAAAACCATTTAATATTTCAATAGACTTTTCCCTTAATAGACTTACTACCCTAACTTCTAATCACTTGATAATTTAAACAATATAAATCCTACTATTTTGAATTAGTTTCACACATGGGATTATGCCATTTTCTAATTCAAGGAATTCCAAATATTTAGTTCAAACATAAATCAACATTAGCTAATTTTAAGAAAGAAGCTTTATTGCCATACTTTTAATCAATATAGGTCCACCAAAATGATTTTAGTGATATATAATCCTAGGCGCACACATACTATTGATACAATTTTGACCAACACCTAAATTAGGCAACCATAATCATATCCAAATCAACCTCTTATGGCCTTCTTTCCCTACTAAAATCCTAGACCATAATTGATACTAACTTTGACATGAACCACATAAGTCATGATCGATGTTGAACTTATTTCTTGATTTCCAGCAACCTATTCTAACTCTAAGCTTAGTACCATCTTACAAATTCTACCAAACAAAATTACTTTATAAATTTTACTAAAATGATTTACAAACATTGTTTGCACAACATTATATTCATAACATCCTCCAAAGCCTAAAGTGTTCCTAAATACAAGATACCATAACTATGGCTACCCTATTATCTTGAGCTATTAGTGATGGAGGTGGAGCTTTTACAGATGCATCTGAAAAGTAAACAATTAAAAGTAATGAGTTTATGACTTAGTAAATAAACAATTTACTTAATAAGAAATTTATAAACACATTTTGGTACGTGTCAAGCATAACACCCTTTCAAAACATATCATTTCTTAATTCCTAGCACATTTATATATCCAATAATACTAATAGCAATAATTAATGAATAAAGGAAATCATATAAATTTTTTTTGTGTCTCTTCGTGAGCTTTATCCCCTTACAAACCCATCCTTATTCCTTTAAGCTCTACCTTATCCCCTCACAAATGTTTTTCAAGATCTAGTACTTGTCAATTTTCATAAATATATATATATATTATTTACCCATATGAAATTTTTATCCATTTGGGAAATTTTATCATTAGAATTATGAAAAATAGTATTCATATGCTCGATATACAATTATTAGAACTATATATTATTACCGTACCATATAATTCCATTAAAATGTTCAAAATTGAATAAATAGGGAAATAATCAAGTAAGTAATTGTCTATTGGGGTCCAGAGGTTCTAGAAGCAAATTCCAGCCCTAATAATTGATTGTATAGTCAATTAAGCTCATCTAGAAAGCAACTCTAATAACCATGATCAATTATATGAATCCTAGAAATTACTCTAGATGTTATAATCAATTATATGATCAAGTGCAGGCATCCACGGAGCACCTACTTTGAAGTACTTGAGTATATACTTAATTACCTATGTGGAATTTGCAAAATCTTTGAAAATACTATTTATTTAGTTAAATTTTCACTTGCTAATTAACTCATACAACTTTTAAGCTAGATTTCAACACCTAATAATTATCTATACTAACATAATTTACAAGTGGCTAAAGAATAAATTGGAAAAAAATACTTTCTAAATCTCCTCCATACATATCTACTTAATTTTAACCCCTCACAGACATCTAATTAATTTCATTCTTCCTATTTTTATATTAAAACCCTATTCTTCTCATTTAAATTCTCATCCAAAACATATCCATAATAGTTAAGCAATTATCATATACACTTAAATGTTAGTAAAAAAGTAAATAATATAAATTCTACTTTTCTAAAGGGTGTAATAGGGAAGATGGAGAAAAAGAATAAGCTTTTTCTTTCAACCGAACACATATTAAGGGGATGAAAAATCATCTTTTCCTTTCCCTTTCTTAGTTATATCCAATCAAATAGCCACATAATTTAATAAAAATTTCATGGAAAAAATTTCTATTATTCCCGTGTTAAAAATATTGGAAAAACTACGGATTATGAAATAAATTATAAATTTGAAACAGAAGAGTATAAAAAATTCCTTTCATAGATATTTCTATCCTTTCATATGAATTATATAGAAAATAAGTAAATTAGACTAAAATAAAGGACTATGTATATAGAGTGAGTGAGGTGTGTTATCACTTTCTTTAAAGCAATTCATGTTATCCATGAGAATTTGCATATATAAACAATTCTTCTTATCTAGTTTAGTGGTCTCAACACGTTGCCCCATGATACAACAGTCATAGCTATACATTGTTTACTTTTTCAATTTTGGCACTAACTTGAAGTTAGAGTTTATACTCCCATACCTTTTTATCTCAATTGAGATATACATATAGTGTTTACATTTTGTGTATTGGACATATTTTCTCATCATATTTGTTCATACATTTCACTCTACAATTGGCCTTCATCTCTATGTTACAATATACTCACTTCTCACATCATATCATATCTCGATATATCATTACTTAACAAAACACAAGAACATTTATGAATATAGATAAGGAATTAGCCTTAGCCATTGCAAGTAAAATATTTAATTCTATTCAATAGCTTTAAAGGCGTAAATCATTCACCATAAAACCATTGTCAAAGGATATATAAGAACTGACTTCATTTACTTGTTTGATCTGCCAAATAATGACAAATTGACTTTTCTCTTTTTTTAATTTAAATTTAAAACATTAATTAATTTTATAGGTTAGATTAATCTTTAGCTCTCTATATTTTCACTCTTGTTCTAAGTAGCTACCTATAATTCAAAAAATTGGAATAAAATATTTGCATTTTTTTTAGTTTCTAACTAGATACTCATTGTTAACTTTCCATCCATTTTTGTTAATTTTTTTCTATGTGGCAAAATAAAATCCTACATGACAATAAGTTGTCTCGTGTGGCAAAATGAAGTCTATGTGGCTGTAAGATGCCTAAAGTAGAGTATACAGAGGAAATAAATGGAGACTTGTATGTAAGTAATGGTGCTAAAATTTTTGGGACATTTTCTTCTTTTTGCTAAGCAAATTGATTTTAGCATTTATCTGGAAGATACCATTACCCCAATGCTCAGCTAGACATCTTTAATGCCAATGCAATTAAAGAAGCTTGTGCTTGGTTACATTCTTCTACAATCTGAATCTTGCTTTTTATTGGCAACATTTTGATTCCCTAGATTAATGCAAGGTCAACTTCCTTCCATTTTGACCTCTTATTACTTTAACCTTATATACCTATAACTACATAGTAATTTAGTATGGAATGAGAGATGCCTAATGTATTGTTGTGCTTATAGAGTTAATCTATATAAATTTCTATTTATAATCTTATTTTTATTATATTAAAATAAGAAATTTATGTTAACAGTATGAATTAAAATCCTAATATATAAAAAATTAAGGATAATAAAATATGAGCATACTTGATACATAATTTGATGAAGCCATGATTGATCTGAATAATGGTGATGAGTAAAATTACAACCTACTTCGCCCCTTAAGTTATCTAGATAGAGAGAAAGAGAAAAATATTTTCAATAGTAGAAATCCTTGTTGTGCATTATTAAAATAATAACCCTAATCTCTCTATTTAAGGTTAGACTTATGATAGGAAACTACTGACCACTAAAAGGCTGTAGGTTGAGACTTCTACCTATATAGGCTAATGCATGATCTAACCTCTCATGGATCATACATATTGAACTAAGGTCTAATCTATTTTATGCTTAATGTTAAAACACAAAACTAATTACTTAAATAAATATTCCAATAATTAATTAATGCTAATCCAATATAATATTTCTAATAAAATTAATTATTTTATTTTAAATACAATAATCTCTCACTTGGATAGCATTAAATAATTACATGGAATATTTGAAATAGCAATGGTTAAGTAATTAGTATACATTAAGTTATAAACTTAATTCAAAGAATGAGACCATATAAGATCATTGAATTCGATAGGGAAACAAGTGATATTTAAATACAATTATCTTATAATATGAAAAGAATAAAATAAAGTTAGTCTTTCGACCACAATTCAGAAAAGAAATAACTTAAAATCATTGAATCCGATTAGAAAATAAATGATATATATATGTATAAAACATATCACCAATGTTTCAACATCCAAACTAAGCAATTATTACATAAGTGGAATGAGACTATATAGAATCACTGAATCTGATAAAGAGACAAGTGATGTTTAAATATAATGTCTCATAATCCAAAAAAAACTGAATATATGTAAGGTTAGTCTTTTGACCATAGCTCATAAGAGAAATAACTCAAAATCATTAAATCTGATAAGGAAACAAATGATATATATATATATATATATATATATATATATATATATATATGTATAAAACATATCACTAATGTTTTAATATCCAATTTAAGCAATTATTGGTCGCAGACATTAACAAAATAAAATAAGCATATCTCAGACCCCCATTAAACTAAGGCTTCATCAAAAGATTTAACAAGACTCATATAAGTTACTTAATTTTTAAATACTCCTATAGGTATGCCTTTAGTCAACAGATCTACTAGCATGTCTGTACTAGGGATATGTTCAATGTGAGTCTGAGATTCAACAATCTTCTCTTTAACGAATAGGAATTTAATATCAAAATGTTTAGTATGACTAGAATTCTTGTGATTTTAAGAGAAGCACGTAATAAAAGAATTATCGCAATAAAAAATTGGTAGAGGTCATGATATAAAATTAACCAATTGCATGCTAGATGTCAAATTTCTCAACCATATAGCCTGATAAGTGGCCTTATAACATGCGATAAACTCTACTTCTATAGTTGAGGTAGCTGTGAGTGTTTGTTTAACACTTTTCATGAGATAGCTCCTCTAGACATCATAAAGATGTATCCAGATGTTGACTTACAATTATCTATATATAAGGCATAATCACAATCTGAATAAACAATATCCTCAAGTGAATTAGATCATCTATAGGTCAATATGTGATTCTTGATACCCTATGGATACCTCATGACCTTCTTGGCAATTTTTCAATGATCCATCCCAGGGTTACTCAAGTATTTTCCTAGCATACTAGTAGCAAAAGCTATATCTAAAACAAATGCAGACATGTGCATTCATAAGATTACGAATATTGGAAGCGTAAGGAATCTTATCCATTTCAGCCCTTTTAATATCAACTTGAGGGCAATATGATTGAGAAAATATATCATCTTTCTAAGTAGGTATTGGACTAAATGCACAAGAATCCATTTTAAATCTTTTAAGCACCCATTCAATCCAATTAGCTTAGTACAAATCCAAAATACTATGAGTTCTATCACGATGGATTTGAATTCCAAGAATAAAAGATGCTTTGCCAAGATCAAACAATGACATGATAACATGCATTTTGACTCATCTAGAAAATGATTGAGTTGCTAGCTAGCAAAATATCATCAACATAGAGTACTAAGATGACAAAATTGCCCTATCAAATTTATTAAAAAATTTCTACAAGTATACAATATAGTCATTCAATATGGCAAGTCTTCGAACCCTTTAAGAAAGTCCTAATTCAATGGCTAGCTGATAAGGTTTTTCATCATGAGGATCTTTATTTATCTAAATTGGATTGTTAACATTATCTCCTCCAGTAGTGAGGGAGTTAGAATAGGTATAGGTAGAATGGTGGTCTTATCACGTAAATTGATAGCCCTAGGCACCAAACTCCCACTATCCAAGTCATCCTCAAAATAGAATGTTTGATTAAACTCGATGATCTTGGTACTATAAGTGGGACAATAAAATCTGCAACCTTTTGATCTAACACAATACTCAGTGAATAATCCATTGATTATTCTGGAGTCCAATTTCTTCAACTGGGGATTATATGGTTTCTCCTATGTTTTACAACCTCATACTTAAAAAGGTTTTAAAATTTGAGAAATCTAGGTCTAACAACACATCCTGTTTTACTAATCTTTCTAATCTCTTTTTAGAAAAGTGACTTAAACATTAATCCCACAAAATGAAAAAATTCTCACTCATTCTAGGATATTTATGCCCAATCTCAACATTGACAGGAATATGAAAAAACACAACAGGATAATCATTCAAATTTAAATGATATGGATAATATTGTAAGGTGGCATACCAATAATAGTAAGATTATAATAAATTTTAGTCTTTCATTTCCTTGTCAAAAGAAATAACTATAATCACCTAAAATAGAACTAGAAATCAAATTCTTTCTCACAAAAGGTATAAAAATGAGATTATTCAAATTAAAATGTGTCCAGAAGATAATCATAAAGAAAAATGATCCTATTTATTCAATTTCAACTCTACTTCCTGCTAGTCCTAATATAGTTTTCTCCATCTCATTTAGGATTTGCCTATTTCTGAGCCTTTTCTTGCTCACACTTATTCTTTAACTTAGAACAATAAGACATCTTGTGTCCAGGGATCTTATAATAATTGCACTGGCCTTTAAATTTCTTTTGTTATCCTTTGCCCTTATCACCACATTTCTTGAACTCAAGCTTTCCATATTTTTATGTCTCTGGCTTCTTTCCTTTTTTATTACTACCACTTGACTTACTATTGGATCCCTGAGACAAGTAATTGACAAAAGATGGTTGTGAGTCACTTTTCATAGTTTCCTCGTCTTGAGTTACTATAGAGAGCATCTAGTCTATTATCCATTCTCCTTTTTATGAATTATAGGAAGTTCTTAGGTAGCTATATTCAACTAGCAATGACTGAATGACACTGTAAATCAAAGTACTCTCTCTTAGATCAATGCCATATGATCTTAATTTATTGTAGCAATGAATCATCTTCATGATGTGCTCCCTGACACCAAAACTCCATCATAATGAGTGTTATCAAGCATGGAGAGGTAGTAGACTTTTTGAGTCTTGTCAAGCTTTTTGAATTTTTCACCAATAGCTTTCATGTACTCCACGCCAGTGTCTTTATCTAGGATACTCTCTCTAATTCTCTTTTTAATAGTGAACTTAATCACTACCAAATAGATTCAATTTGACTCATACCATTATTTGTAATAAATCTTATTTGCAGCACTAGACTCAAGTAATAGAACAACGGGCTTTAGTTCTCTAAGAGCTAAATCTTCCTTAAAGATTGTTAAGTACATGTTCAAAAAATTTTTCCATTCATCATAGTTTATTCTATTAAGAGTCCTCACCACAGATAGTTATTAAAAGGTTAAGACTGATGCAATAAGATTAGGGAATTATTAATTATGCATGCACAACATAATTATAATATAAAATTCCTAATTAAACAAATCAGTCAAACAACTATATAAAAAAGTGGTACCAAATACCATATAATTTGACTTGTACAAGAGTTTACATAAGAATGTAATCAAAATAACCATACCAATAAGGTACAAGAAATATTAAAATATTAAAAATGCTACACATCTATTCAAAAGTGTCTAAACCCTAAAATTACATTAACAATACCACACCGATGGGGTGCATCCATCATCAATGCAATGTGCTCCTAGACATCCTAGAAGGATAATATTTTATATATAAAAACAGTTTCATTATGATCCTAATTTATCATTGGTGTGAATTTAAATAGTTTTGGGCATCTCTATATATAAAATTACACAATTAAGGATTTAACAATTTATCAAATATATTTATACTCACAATTAAAGAGAGTGACTTATCTCCAAATTCAGAAATATTGTCAAGAATTTTCATGAATTTTTACAAGCCAAAATTCCACAAATAAATCATATTTTCATACAATACAAATCTTACAAAATTTAAAATAAATATTCATTAGCCACAAAAAAATTTGGAAAAATTACAAATAAATAGGAAATTTGATTTTACGTAATTAAACCAAAAATTGGTTCAAAAAGCCAAGCGTGTGAGCCACACATGCCTACACGTGCTTTGGCCCATGCGTGGGCTTAAATTTAGCTAGAAGCCAAACAGATCCGGCACATGAGCTCATGTGCTCTTTCATGCACGTGACCTACATGCGTTAAAAAAGGCTGCATAACTACTAGTTTTGCTAGGTGCGTTAGTCTCACACGCTCTAGAGTGCTTGGCTCCCACACATAGTAGTAACTACTTGAACAAACGCATGTAGCTTACATGCTCCAGTAGCGTGTGGCGCCTACACGCACACAGACTTATGGAGCTTTTTTTTTCAGAGCCAGAACTACTTTTCATGGCATTTTCTTTGCCATTAATGAATCTTCTAGCTTCAAAATTTATGTTTTAGTCCTTTTTAATCCATAAAAAATCATCTAACCTATTTTACTACTAATTCATGTATTAATCAAAAGAAAAGTCTTCAAAGATGTGCGATCTATGTTCATAAATTTTTTAAAAAAATTCAAATAGATGCAACGCAATAATCACAAGATTTAATACAATCAAATAACAGAATAATATTCTCAATGTATTTTTAGATTAGGATTCAAGATTCAATCAAAAGAAAAATAGATCCAATTATTTCAGAAATAAAAATCTCTAATTTTTGATAATTTTAATGTATGAGAAAAAAATTAGGAATTTTATAAATTTTACCAAGACAGTTAAAATTGCTCATAATCAAATAATCCATACTATCAACACAGCTCTAACACCATTTGTTGATAGCATGAATTAAAATCCTAAAATATAAAAATTAAGGATAATAAAATATGAGCATATTTGATATATAATTTGATGAAGCCATAATCGATCTGAATAATGTTGATGAGTAAAGTTGCAATCTAGGTCACCGCTTAGGTTATCCAAATAGAGAGAGAGAGAAAATATTTTCAAGAGTAGAAATCCTTGTTGTGCATTATTAAAATAATAATCCTGATCTCTCTATTTAAGGTCAGACTTGTGATAAGAAATTACTGACCATTAAAGGGCTATAGGTTAAGATCTCTACCCATATAGGCTTATACATGATCCAACCTATTATGGATCATATACATTGAACTAAGGCTTAATATGTTCTATACTTAATGTTAAAATATAAAACTAATTACTTAAATAAATATTCTAATAATTAATTAATGCTAATCTAGATAATATTTCTAATAAAATTAATTATTTTATTTTTAAATACAACAATTTATACTTAGAAAAAAATCATAAAAAATAATTACAATCAATGTTTTATTATGAAAGGAGCCCAGGAACCTAGAGCATCACTAATGCCAACAACAACAATAAAATGCTGATGAAGGTAGTTTTGGCATCTATAAAGAGATGTATAGCATCACTTAAGTAGCCACCAACCGAATAGGCTTATGCAAGACTTCAATATTTTCTAAAATTCTTACAAACTACTCACTTTAATTTATTTATTTCTATTCTTATTTTTTAAACTTGGATGTAAGATGCATCTAGTTGCTTTACAAGTAAATTTCTAACAATTTCTTATTTTCTCTTTAAAGAAAGTACAAAATTATCTGTTTATTTAAAGTTATAACTTACATTAGGATTGCTTTCAACCTTTCCTTAAAATCTCGATTAAATTTGGTGCCAACAACTAATGAAACCATATCAAAGGGATATCGATTATAAAACACAATTAATGAAGTGCAGTCACTACATTTACAAATGATATTTTGCTCACCATGTTGGACAAGCACATATAAGAAGCCTGCATCATATTATATTATGAAGGGAAGAGTCCAACATGCTTTTTATCTAAAGAGCATGAAAATTTTCTAGTTTTACTGCTATAGTTTTTACAACTATACTATATCCTATGCAAAACTAGTTGGCAAATGTTATATTTGGGAGTAAAATTTTAGTAGTTTTATCTTAAGAAATTTTTTGGTAACACATTTTGGATGACTTCATGGCTTTCCTCTATCATTTTTTTCTCATTTTTTTCATGTCTGGAGTTTTTAATTTGTTCAAATGCAAGACTAGAAGTCATGTTTCATAGGATATCATTTTGGAACTAATATAGGTAATAAACTAACTAATGCATTTGGGTTAACTTATCAGCCTAGAACAACTATTAATTGCAGTCAGAGAACTGCATTGACATGACATGACCATGGATAAGCACTATCATGAAACTCTTGTTGATTATATTGGACAGTATCTTGCATTGTGTTGCTTAATCTAATGTCTCTCTCTCATGTTCTGTACTTTTGTTCAGAATGTGTCGTACTAGAAAGAACATATTTCCTTGGTTCATGGAATTTTAGGTTTTATTGTTGTGAAGATTATTTAGATTCAACTGCAACATTTTTTTTTCAATTTTATGATAAACTGCTCACTAAATGCATAAAAGCACCACCGATTGTATTGGATTGAGTTCGAGCATTTAATTTCCATAATGGAATTGCTATGTAATGCAAATTAATTATTAGATACTTAACCATCTTTCCTAACTTTTTTGCTTTTCATAAGCCACGACACAACATATTTGGATATGTAGGAAGTGTTAATTTCCACCTCAAAATAACAAGCAAATAAATGGAATTTATAATTAGAACATGAAATGCCAATGTGCAAATCTTAATGTCACATCTATAATTTTAGCTAAAAATAGATGGAAAGTTAATTGTGAGTATTTAATTAAAAACTCAAAAAAATTTAAGTATTTAATTCCAAATTTATAAAATATATGTAGCTAGATAGAAAAAAGATGAAAGTATAAGGAGCTATAGGCTAATTTAACCTAATTTAATCCATTTAATTTATAATCATTATTATAAATAGAGTCTAAATTTGAATATAATTAAGGCCATTTAACTTGTAATTATTCTTACAAATAAAACCATTAGCAATATAATGAAAGCAATTATGGATAATAATCATATTATTTAAAGTTAATTAAAGAAATATTTATCTCATGAAATTATCTTTCTATTGGAGGCTTGTTTTATTTTTGTTTTTCATCATTGAAATAATTATTTTATCAAAATATTTCCTACAATCCCTCACTTATTTTCATAAAACTAAGGCACGAATAATATACACTTTTATTTTTGGAATTTTGTGTACTCTTAAGTAAAGATGAACTATTATGCATAGTGAAAATAACAGTGCCTTGAACTTTTACTTAGCAAAAATATAAACATTGATCTAGAGACTACTTAAGGTAAACAATGTCTATATTATGCACATAATAATTTAGGTGCAATATTTGAACACTTAAACTTTGAACTTTTGCGGCCTTGCCTTTTATTTTGGTTTCATGGTTGTTTTAAAAGGACAAACCCATATTCTTATTAGAAATGACCCCACTCCAATACTCATATAGGTAAAATTTGTCAAGAGTGCTCCCATCATTTGAAACCTGACCCTTTAAGAGTTACAAATTTCATTAGGTGCTTTTAGAAAAACTTAACCTTACATTTCTTGTAGGTTTGATACACATACACCATAAGAATAGGCTTAAGTTATAAAACTTTATTTTGTACATCTCATCTCCAAACTAATCTATGATTTTTTTCCTTTGAACCTAACTATTAGCATCTCTAATCATTAGGTACGGTATCCTTATAGGTAGTTTACTGCTTTTAGATTTTCACATCCCCATTTATTACTATTAGATCCTTAGATTGTAGCTGCAAATTTATTCACATAATTTTTATATCTCAAAAGATGCAAGTGATGACAATATATTTCAAATAAATGATAATTTTTTATGCACTTTTTTGTGTGCCACCAATCTATTTGCTTATTAGCCTAATTTTCCTTATCAAAATTCACAAATGATGGATAATATTTCACAAATATTTTTTTCCAACATTTTATATGTAGCTAATGAAATGAAATCACATTTTCCTTTAAGACTTATCTCAATTGTTTAAGTAACCAAAAATAGAACCATTGTACCTTTTTGTACAATAGGAAGGTTTTAGCACCATTGTATTTCTATGTACAACAAGAATGTGTCGTAGCACCACTATAACTTGTTGTATAGTAGGAATGCTTTATAGATAATTTTCGTATATGTTAGCATCTTATGCCCAATTTATTAACATCATTTTGGTCTTCTCAAGATCATATATAGGGTACCTAAATGATCACAAAATTAGATGTCAATAATTTTCAAACTTTTTTGCTCATATAACCACAAATATAATATTTCATTTTAGTCCTAAGATGAAACATGTGAAATCATAATATTGCATATAGTAAAATCTCATAATATATAAACATGAAATGGGTTTTGTGTCTTAGCCATTGCAATCCACAATTCCCTTATTATGACAGGAAGTAACCATCTACCATAGGTGACCCCATGCGAAATGGAGGCTAAATGTGGAATTAGGTAGTTGAAGGAATAGATGTTAGTGCCCACAAATGAACAAAGAGGAAAGAAAGGTAAATGAGAGAAAAAGGGCAATGTTATTGAGAGAGAAAGTAATAGCAAAATGAAAAATCTCCAATAAAAAGGTTGTTATCTAAAAATAATAAAAAAGAGAGAGCATATTTTTTGAGAGGGCAAGAGAAAAGAAAAAAAGGGAGCTTTGGGCTTTGCTATTGCGTTTTTCACCTAAAATAAGCTCATCCTCCTTTAAAATCTCAACCATTTGTTTTAAATAAAAATAATCTAACTAGTGATTTATTAAAAAAACTCTTTTTCATAAAGTTAATTTTTATTTAGAATCTCAATTTAATTATTTTCAAGTTCCTCCCAATATATATATATATTTATTGTCTTAGAAGTCCCAAAGTAATTATTTTCAATTTTTCAAAATTCCCAAAAATAATTTATTAAAGACAAATGATTTATTCCATAAACCCTTATCCCATGATTATTAAAATTATTCTAAATAATGAGAAAAATCTTTATAAAAATTATTTAAATAAGTCTCAAATTAATAATGATCATTTAAAATGAATCTATTTCAAAATTTCACAATTCTTAAAAATAATGTATCATATACACAAAATATTTCATAAATTCATGCACTCTTGTACATTAAAACTTATTTCTCAACTTATGAGAAATTTCTTATAAAAAATATTTTAATCTAATCTTACCTCAATAATAACCATATATAAATAATTTTTTAATATTATCATAGATATTATTTTCAATAATCTAGAACCTTTAATTCAAAAAATAAATTTAAAACTAATATTAATCAAATAAATAATTTATCCACAAATCTCAAAATTTATACAACTTTATATTTAAACTAGGGATATTACAAGTTCTCTCCCTTGAAGAAAATTCATCCTCAAATTTTCAAGAAATCAAGCATGACTATATAGAATTGTCAACAACCTGTTTATCCATTCTTATGCATAATGTAAGCGAGAGCATTCTTAATAATTTTATACTACTTAATTCAAACATAATCACACAAACTTCCAATATTTGAACAATTTAATAAATCACTTTCATTAAACTCAAACTAACATGCTCACCTGTGTGCCAACACATTTAGGCACACCAAACATAACAAGCATGCTAAACACCATTGAAGGTGAATTATGCAATCTTTAAGCACATATCTCATTTCTAATCTCTCATATAATTAAGAAATGTTATTCATATTAGCATTGGTCATTCTACCATTCTAATGCATTACACACACCATAAATTAATCTAGCAATCATCATAAAAACAAATATTAGTAAATAATTATTTTGGACATTTCAATACATTCCACACACAATTAAAAGAAAGTATTTTGAACAATTTTGATTTTTGAAAACATCTTTTGTTTTGAAATTTTGTTATTATAGCATTTTTGGTTTGAAAAGATAAATCATTCAAAAAGTTTAGCCTTTTAAGTTATCTTATATTTTTAAGAGAAATCTCATGATTTGAAAAGGTTGAAGCTTTGAAAAGTTTTGATGTTAGAAACATCTTTTTTTTTAGATAGGGATTTCCTTAATTTGAAAAGATAAAATTTTAAAAAGATTTTCTTGAAAAAGAAAAGAGATAAAGCATTTTTCAACAAGTGATTTGCAAAGAAAGTAAAAAAAGGATTCATGAAAATGATTTGAAAAAGGATCATTCCATTTTTAGTTCTTAGATGGTCATTTTATAAAATGTAGTTTTATACAAAGATGGAAGTAAAAGTTTAGTTGAAAATCTTACATAGTACCCATGGGGTCCAGTATGTAACTTTGTGAAAAATTATGATTTTTACAAGTATACATATTTTTAAACCTTACTAGGGATATTAAATGATGGTTACATCAAAGCTTTTAAGTACAAATGATTTTGAAAACCATATTTGAAATTCTAAAGTTCTTCAATAGAATCTAAACAAAAATTTTATTTTTATAAGAAAAACTTATTTTACTTGTTTCTAAACTCTTTTGAAAATATTAATACAAATTCATAACAAAGTTTTTAATGCAAAAAAAGTTGAAAATGAGCCTTAAAGCTCTCAGTTTTGTGGTAGTAAATAGTACTAAAAACTATGTTTTCAAAATTAAAAAAAATTATCTCCTAGAAAGCAATATACTAGTAAAGTGTTCTGAATGTTTTTATAAAATTTTTTGAGCAAGAAAATTGCAATAGCCTCATTATTAATAGGTAATATAGAATTGTTATAGTGAAAAATAAGGCTAGATAGTTTTTATATGAACTTGGGATTATCTTAAATGAGTTCAAACTATTTCTTTTTCAATTTATTGAAAGAATTTAATTTAATTTAATTTATACTATTGTTTAGCTTAATTCTACAAATAAAATTAAGTCTTTCATAATTCAAAAAAATTTTTTGAATTCAAAAAAAAAAATCTAAGTTTAAGGTACCTTTCTTAAAGGGTTATATGAAATATGCATTATTTGAAAAATAAAAATCCTGGCAATTGTTGCTTTTGTAATTTTATATCAAAGAGTAATTTTTAATAAATTTTTAGGAACCTAAAATGACCATTTTTAGAAAATGTTATTTTTAAAATTTTTCAAAATTTAACATTTTGAACTAGAACCTAAAATCTAAATTTTTAGTCTTTGAAAATTTATTTTTTTTATATTTTTTAAATCCAAATGGAGGGTATTTCCTTATTTACATTTATGTTTTAAGCAGGGGAAATGTAAATAAAAGCTGAAATTATGACCCAGAAATCGCCTAGGCCCAGAAACCCAAAACCATGCTAAAACTTGTGACCCAAAATAGACCCCTTCTTTTTACCCAGAATAAAAAATAGAATGTCTAAAATAGAACCAAAAACAAAACCATGCCAAAAATCCTCTCTTCTTAACTCTTTTCTTCCTCTTCTCCCTTTCTCATTTCTACCCACTCAAGATAACTTCTTTTCTTGATATTCCCACGTATTTTCTTCCATTTTCACCCTATTTTTCGCTATTGCTCTTCTCATTTCAAAAATTTTGAGGTTTTGGAGATTTTGAAACTTCTATTGATTTGCTATTTTTGTTCTTTCTTTTTCTTAATAAAGTAATTCTCAAGCTTCATTATCTTATTTTGGAGTTAGATTAGCTTAAATTAGTTAGTAGATAACAAAGATTAGCTTGTTCTTAGGTTATGCAAAGAATGTGAAATTTGAAATTTTTGTAGTAGGGAATTTAATATTGTAAATTAGTATTGATTTGTATTTTAATTGTTGTTTGATTGCTTGTACAAGGACAAGGAATACTTCTTAGTGGCACTGGTGGTTTATGAAATAGAAAAAAGTTAAACTAAACGTATTGACCATTTTATGAGTAAATAATGTGTACTTCCATATTTTTATATATTTTCTAATAGCCACTGTACTTTTAAATTATTAATTTTATTAATTATTTTATTTTTTTATACATTTTAATTCCATATATATGTCAAAGCACTAATTACTATTAGGACAAGCATCTTAAAAATATTTTTTTTAGTTATAGTAATACAGAATGATATTAGAATGATACTATGATTAGAAAATTAATTTATATGATTTATTTTGAAAGGGCTTATTGTTGGAACGTTATTATGTAATGTTCTTTGAAAGGTTATTATGGATGAAGTGATAATGTATTGAATTTTCATGTATGCTTGTAAAATTGATTATTGATGAGTTTGGAATGATTTGATGTTGGAAATATTAATTACCATAGTTGAAATCCTCGATAAGCTTATATATATATGGTGTCTTACTATTTTTATTAAACTTATTTTAGGAGAAGACTAGTTAAAAACTATAGCTAACAATAGTGATGATGTTAGTTTTAGTGCACCTTGGTTCGAACCCCAGTTAGTAGAGGAGTTGTTAACCTCGTGTGTTGGTCAACACATGTAAATTATTTTATACTAGCCTGATGAGTTGCCTTAGAGCTAAAAGCTCTCTTGAGATTATTTCATGAGTAGAATGCTCATATTTGTTGAGTGGAATGCTCATATTTGTTAATCATAATTAGAAATCTCCCACCCCAAAGTGTAATTTTGATGGTTTATGTATTTTAAAATTTATTAACTTTGATTTTGATTACTTATTTATCATGAATGTATTATATTGAAATTTTTACCATGAATCTATGTTTATGATGATTTCCTATACTATAATTAAATAGCCTACTATCTACCTTTTGGCTTGAAACTTATGTTTTAATATTCTATTCTTAATGAATATTCCAATTGCTATTTTATCAAATATGATTATATAACTTTTATGATATGTTTTTTATACTGAAAAGCTATTTAACTCTTTCTAAGAAAAAACTTGTGCCATGACTAGTCCTATTTCCATTGAAAATTTATATTATTTATTCACTGAGTCAATGACTTACTCTTTTTGTTATAATATTTTTCAGATAAATATTTGGCTTTAGGTCCATCGTTTACAGGTCTTTAGACAGAGAGAGGAGTATTCTCTTGTGGTGAGCCACACACTTTATTCGTGTGAGTTTGATGTAAAACTTTTACATATTTTTTAAAGTTATAAATTTTTAAATACTCTTACATATGCTCCATTGAACCTACAAGCAGGGCGTGTTGTTGATTTACATATATGTATTTTGTTATATTATGAAGGATTATCTGGTTATAAAATAGTATGGATATTTTGTTACTATATGGATTATTTTTGTGAATGTTGAGAAATTAGAAGTTCGTATAAGACTATATGCATGTGAAGAATTAATGAATGCATAATGGCTATATGCTCTCTTAAGTTTGAATTAGGTTACAGGTTATCCTATGATGTTTTAGGCTAGCATAGCCTATATGATTATGTTTTTCCCTTAAAGTCATGCACCGGTCACGACTCTAAGTTTTCAGTCATGACAAAAATGGTTGAAATATGGCATCTATAGTCTCTTTTCCAATAAAGGAAATTTCTAGAAAATTTTAGAAAAGTTTAATTTAAAAATTGGAATTTCAAAAACTTAATTGTATCACTTTCAAGGTGTTTTGGTAGTTTGATGTGTGAGTGGTAACTTATTTTGAACTTGAAAAATATTGGAAAATGAGTTTTAATACTTTTATTCTAAGTCTAGAAATTTCTTGAAATTTCAATGAAGTTTAATATTTAATATAAGATTTTCAAGTATAGATTGCTCGATAAAATCTAATAAAGGTTTATGCTTGAATGCATGTGTGTTTGATGATTATATATGATGAAATTGTGAATTTTTTATACTGTTGTATGGTGTATGTTGATACTTGAATCTGTAAGAAAAAATAATTTTTTTTACTTATTAGAATAATCCATAAAGCTTAAGCTTGAATATGCTTAGGTTTAGAAATGATAGAACTTGGAAAACCTAAGTTTGTTCTTCATAGTTTTGTTGGGTAAAAACTATATGCCATAGTTAGTTTTTCAAAAGCCTAAATGATTGTCTTCACCATAATGATTTGTATAAAATAGTGTTGGAAGCATTAGCTATCTTCACTATATAATAACTTGTATGAAAAGAGTTGAAAGCCATAGAGATTGTATTCATTATACCTAAAGGTTAGACAAGATAAAGTTAGTTTTAAAGTAACAAGGTAGTAACCCTCTATACCTTCTACCATATTTATTATGTGAATACACAATACTATGCTTGTAATTGTGCTAAAAAATTGTCTCTATATCTATAATCCTATAAGTGTGGTATAAGAAATGTTAAATGTCTGAAATATTTGGAAAAATGGTTTTTGGTTAGAAAAGTTATTTGAATATATGTTATATATATATATATATATATATATATATATATATATATATATATATATTTGATTTTCTAGCTAAAAACTATTAGAAAATTTGATAGCTATTCATTGAGTAATTAAATTATTCATAGTACTTGTGGATATTATTTTCCAATACTACACCTCCGAATAACACCCATGAAAATTATTGATATTTACTGGCACACATACAAAATTTATTATGGATGGTTTACACTAGAATTTTACTTTAACACAATTTTTTATGATTCCTAGTACTTAAGGACTACTCTATCTTTAACTCGGAGGATACCATCAACAATTAATTTGTTTAATAATTATCATATTAAAGTATCTATTTTTTAAAATCTTACTATAAATAATTATTTTATGACTTTACTCTAATGACAAAAAAGTAAACTGCATAAGCCCTACATTTCATATATATGATGCATGCATAAAGCTTTACTAAAAAGATGCTTTGTGACACAAAAGGACCATGGTTTTTTAAAGGAAAGAGAGAAAAGGAAATATTTTTCAAAATCCAAGGTATTTTAAAAATATATTTGGATTTTAAAAATGTTTTTATACTTTTGAAAAATTAAATAATGAAAAGATATTTTCTTTTATAAAGAACTCTTTCAAAGTATTAATTTATTATTTGATTTTAAGGAAAGAAAAAGTTATTTCTGAATTTTCAAAAAGAGCATATCTCTAACATATATTTTAAAATAGAATGGGATCTTTTGATTCTCTAAGTTATTCAAACTTAATCCTATTCTATTACATGGTTTAAATTACTATATTTGAAGAATAATTTTTTTGAGAAGAAAAATAGAAAGATATTTATTTCTTGAGGAATTTTTCAAGAAAAGACATGTACTTGTTCTTTAATATCATTTAGACAAATTTATTAATTTAATTACAAACTTTTCTTTTTTTAAAAAAAGGTCCTCGGTGAAATTGTTTGTTTTAAAGAAGTTGTCTATAAGAAACTAAAAAGTATTTTCTATAAAAAAAAAGGTTTTTTGAATCTTATCTATTATGATTTCAAAATGTTTATTGTGCATATACAAACATGCAAAAAATATTAGTGAACAAACTTGAAATTTCTACATCATGCATGTTTTTAGAAAATAGTAAAGTTTTAAAATAGTTTTGTTAGGAAAAGCTTGTAAATATATTTAATCAATGTCTTTATACCAATCCCAATAGTCTAAAAAATAGGTTGTGACCAAACTCAATAAGATAGCCATCACATAAATTTTCTAATTAGTTTCAATCTTAATAAAATTTACATGTAAGACATATATTGAAAACCTTTTTTTACTAGAAAACATTTCTTATTAGGCAATTCTACATACTACACTATTAAACACTCAGACAAAATATAATTTATTCACATAATTCAATTATAACTCAATAATAACACAATATGTTATGGCATGGAAGCATAAAAGATTCCTTCTTGTAACTCCAAGATAGCCTTATACCATCCATATCGTAACCTTATCCCTTTAAAGTTAATCTTATCCCACTTAATCTTTCGTGTGACTTGAAAGTTAAGGTGCTAGGCTAAACCCTAAAACTCTCCACAAGGTCTCATATCACATAAATATGTTGCACATCACATATGGCATTCAAGCTAATAATGTTAGATATGTCATAAAAGCCCATATTTGGCATATAACTATAGTTTCAAATACAACATAAAGCATACTTCACATGGGGCTCTCGCTAGTCCATTTCACATAAATAGAATAAGATCAAAATATCATCCACAGCCACAATCAAAATATTAAAATAATCTAACAAGAGAAATTCACTAATTTATCTCATCATTTTTCTAGTGATCGCAAACGTTATCTCTGCTTTCATTCGGGTGTTACTATATCACTTTCAAGAGCTTATCAACATGGAGCTTTATCCAAAAATTTTCCATTATATGAACACAAAAGTGCACAAATAAATCATAGAATAATTTATATCAACATTCTCATACTAATTTGATAATTTCATTATGAAACAAATGTACTAATGTGCATTTTTTTCCATAAAATTCACATTACTAGCCAAGCATACTTTTAAGCTAGTAATTTCTTTTAATTTTATGCAATTCATCAATCAAAATATCAATCTAGGATTGATATTTATCTTATTGTTTTTACAAAAAATCAAAGATGTTAAACTTGGATTTTTCATGTTCCGCAACTTTTACTTCCAAGCAATTTCAATCCTATGCATTACGTATTATTTTAACAAGTAAAAAATCAATTTTTCCTTAACAAATCAAGCATTTAATCATGCTGCCCAACAATAGCAAACTTGCATGATTTCATCATATAACACTATCCAAAAGTTGAGAAAATAGTTGCAAAACCATATTAGGTTTTAACAAATATTCTTATATTTAAAATTTTCATTTAAAATAGAAGATTTTAGTAATTTTTTAAAAATTTCCAGCATTAAAATAAAGATTTTTAAACCTCATATTTTAACCATTTTCAAGCTTAAAACATATTACATTACTTATTACCTTATGCAATTATCGACTCCCTTCAAAGAAAGTAACACCTTTTTAGAAAAATCATCTTTTAATGTGAATTTTAGTAAAAATCTAGAAAAATTTTAAGCCTTGTTTAAAATATATTAAACATTATTTACAAACCATATTTAGCCATAAAATAAGTTACACAGATTACCTATACATCCAAGTATCAAAACTACTTAAAGTGAGCACCTTCAATTTTGAAAATCCTTTAAAAATATCAAAAATTGATAATAATTAATGAAAAACTCAAAATTGAAAAATAACCTTCAATTTTTATTTTTGAACTTTTCCTTACTCAAAACAAGTCATACGAGTTACTGCTTTATCTGATTATCAAAATAATTCAAAAGAGGCACACTTAGTTTAGAAATTCTATTCTAAATATCAAATTTTAATAAAATTTTTCCAAAATTTCAAGAATAATTTAAGAGGAATAAAATATAATTTTTAATCATTTTTACACTAAAAACAAGTTACATAAATTATCCATAATTTAAACTATTAAAATAATTTGCAAAAAAGCATGTTTGGCTTGAAAATTCTATTATAAACAACAAAACTTTTTCAAATTTTTTAGGAAACTCCAAAATAAAATTAGGCCCTTGAACTAATACTAATTTCCTCCTTGCTCCCTAAAGGTCATCCATGCCCTTATGGATAAGGCTAAAATTACAATTTTGCTGCTTTGGAATTATTTTAGGATGCTTTTGGGTAAGAATATTAAATTACTCCTAAACTTTTTAACATTAAAACTAAATACTTTTAATTTTCCTAAATTTTCTTAAATAACTCCTAATATATTTTTTTATTAAAATTAATAAATGCTTATATTAGCAACAATCTATATTTTTACTTATTATCTACTAACAAACATTATTTAACTTAATTTTGACAATTTTTATTTACCAGATTTATTATTGAGTATTACAATTCTTCCCTTTTTTCAAGAAAACTCATCCCTAAATTTTCACTAAATCAAATAGAATTACTTAAAATTGTCAACAACCATTAGAAACCCTTAGGGTTTTATCTTAAACTCTTTATATCTTTTTTGTATACTGACCTTTCATCCTACAACTATGGTAAATCGATAATAATTTCCCTAAGATACTTATTGCGACACCTTTATTAAGACTCTAGTATCAAGAATCATCGTTAATGTTGGGAAAATTTCTTTATTAATATTAGTTCAAAAAAATGATTTACCTTTAATATGCTATCAAAACCATAATCCCTATCCATGCTTTCATTGCACTACTTTGATTAATTTTTTTCTTTAACCTATTCCACAATTCAAATTTTCTTACTAAATTTTAAGGATTCACTTTTACAATTACAAATTGTGAATGATCATAACTTAACTTATTTAACTATCCATAATTTATTTTACTATGAGAAATTTTGGAAATCTCTTATTCAATAAAGTTATCAATATTTCTATACCATGATTTGCAATCAAATCATTTCAAATTATAAACCAAAATAGTTTAATCTTACTTTTTGTTTAAACCTTCTCACTCATCCATGTTACTAATCTTCTTACTTTCCTACTAAGACTCTCCATAATTCCTCTTCACATAACCTTTAAGATATATCTCTTAGATAAATATTTATCCATGAAGATTTTATTTCACTATAGTATGCCTTTAATTACTAGTAAAAAAGCTTATGATTATAGTTCTTATTACTTTAAATATCACCAAAGCATTTTCATCATAAGGATTTTTAATTTCACTTCTAATGTTTCCAAAATCATTTATTAAGGTATCACAAATCATAAATACGGCTCTAATCATTGACCACCTTATCATCATAGCCCATAGAGTTTCTAAGTTCAAGTTCTTCTATAGGATTTAACATATACATCTATATCACATATTTAATTCATTGTCAATCTTGTTTCTCTTAATTTCATTCCTCAAAACTCTATGTATGTTACATCACTTACCTTAATAATTTTCTAGTTAATCCTTTAGTATATGAATTCTTTATGTTGTAGACAATCAGTAATCATTAGCTATATCTGTAATTTATTACTATAATACTAGCTTTTTCTCCATTTTTGGATTTATCTCAATTCACCTATTCCATTTCTAGATTTATCTCAATTCACCTCTCTCATAATCTTTCAATCAACTATTATATACCATTTTTATTTCTAAAATTCCAATGAAAACATCTTTCTTAAGATCTATTTACACCATTTGTTTAACCTTCAAATTGTAGTGTTTAACCTTCTAATTGTATAATTATACAATTGATTTCTATTAGATTTCTTATAATCTATACAATCCTCATTCACCACTATTAATATATTTATACCTTATCCTTAATCATTCCATATATTACCTTCAATCGTACTTTCTTATAAAGTTAGCTATGCATAAGCATTCACCCTAAGGTTTACTGTTAAATAAAAACCTAGGTTGATATTTCCATTTGTCTATTCCTGAATTGTTAGAGGAGATGATTATCATTTTCAATCTTTAACCCAATTTTCTATCCTTTGGTATTTTCAAACAATCTACTAACTAAAAAGTAAAGAATACTTTAAGTTTTCCATCAATCGATTTCAATCCTTAACCTAATGTTCTAATTTAACACTCTTTGTATACCCTTCTATAAATTTTTCTCTCATATTGGCTTCTAAAATTTATGGATAATATAAAACCTATCTTTAGGGTGCAAATGAAGGAGTTAATTGTCTACTTTCTTGCCTATTTTTATTTTTAATTTCTTGGGCAAGTACACTTTCTAGAGTTTAGAACAACATCCTAAGCCTGGGCTCCTAGTTGTTCTAGGTCATTACTACTTTTGTTACTAGGAAAGTTTACTAAATCTTCATGTTTCAATTCTTTCTTGAATTTGCATTAGTTCGTAAAATAACTTAAATTAGAAATAAAATAAAATTTTAAAATAAATCATACCTGACACTCCATTTGGTTCCATTAATATCATAATTGATGATCGGCATTGTTTTAATTGCTTATAGTTTAGGCATCCATAATTCCTCAAAGTATGTTTATTTATCCCACAATTCATACTAGCTAATGCTCCACCATTTCCACAATTTACCAAGATCATACTTTGATGTCACTTTGTCACAACCTATCTTTTAGACCATTATGTCCAATATAAAGATATCAATTGGAAAAACTTTACAACTTTTTTTAAACCTAACTAATTTTTTTAATTTAATTATTTTTAAAAAATGCATAATATAAAAACATAAATTTGAAATTTTCACTAAAAGGTTTTTTTTAAATGAATTAGAAAATAATCTTGCATAATTGATAAGGTGTAATCTTTTAAATATCTCATAGTAAGCATAGCCAATAGACAGAACCTCATTTTAAATGTCAAAATGTTAGAAAATTCTTTACTTTCTCTTTAAAGGAAATTTCAAAACTAAAAACATAGTAACTTTTTCTAGAGTCAAAATTCAAGCTAAAATAGAAAAAGCATTTTTTTCTTTAGTGTCGAAAGTAGTTAGAACATAAAAACTTCTAGATATAAAAACTTCCTTTATAAAGAGGGAAATTCTAAGGTGCCCTAGGGGTTTCTAAACCCTGGGTGGTGTGGCACAATCTCATCCATTGGATGAGATTACCTAAGTCTTTGGTAATCTCATCCAATGGATGAGATTGTGACACATACCCAGGGTTTAAAAACCCCCCAGAGCACTGTAGTCTTCCCCTTATAAAGATATCTTTTTATTGGAAAATAACTTCTACTTTTATAACAGTATCTCAATATATAGTTTTCTAAAAACTATTTTCAAAGTGATGGCTTGTAAAATAGAAATTCAAAAGACCTAGACATAGATTTATAAAACTTTGTCTAAAATATCATTTCTTTAAGAAACTAGAAAATCCTTGAAGAACTTTTCATAATCTTTAAAACAAATTAAGTTTCCTTCTAAAAACACAATTTTGAAACATGAAATGAATACACTAGAATAGGATGAGGTCAAATAAACTTGGAAAATTAGAGCTTTAAAATACTTTAGATAATATCAATTTAGAAATTGAACTAAAAATATCTTTTTCCAAATCAAGTTTTTTTTTTCATAATATGTAGCTATCTTTAATTTTAATAAATATTTTCAAACTCAAAAATATATATTTACTTTTGATGTAGATGAAAACCATTTTTCCTTTCCTTTTGAAATTCCATATAGATCAACTTGCTATACTAAAACATTTTTGTAAAAACCATGAGATAATTAGAATAATATCAAAGCCATATATGTATAATGATATGCATCATATGTTCACAATTATATAAAAGTACTTAGGTTAAGTGAAAACCTAATTGTTAGAGTCTCAAAATAGTTATACAAATATTTAGTTAGTTAAATAAATTTAGAAACAAATAAATATGATAGTTATTAGCAAGCTAACCATTAGTGGAGTCCATTTCAATGTCAAAGGTAGTAGTGTCTTCATGTGCTGGAGTATATGGTGAATCATCTATTACTTTTAGTGGTATGGTTGGTAAGGTTGGTGTAGTTGCTTCTTCTAATGCATCATGGATTGAAGTAAAATCTATAGCATAGACAATTTCAAATTGGCGTACATCAATATTCATGTGAAAGTAACATTGGAGTTTGAACCTACCATAAACAATTTCATAATTATGCCATAAATATCAACAACCATTAGGATAAAATGCCTAAAAATAAATATATATCCATGGGTAGAGTGAGTAATAAATTACTTAGTAAGATAGCTATCACATAAAATTTCTAATTAGGTTTAATCTTGATAACATTTACATATATAGAATATATTAAAATTCTTTTCTAACCAAAAAACATTTCTAATTAGGCAATTCTACATACTACACCATTAAAAACTTTAGTAAAATATAATTTAGTCACATGATTCAATCACAACTTAATAATAACAAAATATAAATAATTATATAATTATCAAATGGCATGTAGGCATAAAAAGTTCTTTCTTATAACTCCAAACTAACCCTATCCCATTCATATCCTAACCCTGTTCCATTAAGGTCAACCTTATCCCACTTAAATTTCTGTGACTCAAAAGTTAGGGCATCAATCCAAACCTCACAACTTTATACAAGGTCTCATATCACTTATAATATTCAAGCCATTAGATACATAAAAAAAGCCCATAGTTAGTATATAGCCATAATTTCACATGTTTCATAAAGCCAATTTCATACAAGGCTTTTACAAGCCCATTTCACATAAACAAGGTAAGGATAAAATGCCAATCATAACCATAATTAGAATATGAAAATAATATCATAAGAGAAATTCAAAAATTAACCTCATTACATTTCTAATGACTACACGCATTATTGGTGCATTCATTCAGATGTTACATAATCACTTTCAAAAGCTTATCAACATGAAGCTTCATTTATAGATATTTTCATATATGAACATAGTAGTGTGCAAATAAATCATAGAATAATTCCTATCAACAAATTAGGCTCCTCTAAAGTATAAGATGTATTTTAGAGGGTAAAGTGCATCATCCAAGCCATTAATAAGAAAATTAATGGTTCATGATTTTATAAATAATAATAAATGAAAAAAATAATTTTTAAATTTGTGATTATCCACTCCCTTGATTTTCTTATCAATGACTTGGATAATACACTTTACCTTCTAAAGTATATCTTGCACTTTAGAGGAGTCAAATCCTATATTAACATTCTCATACTAATATGATAATTTCACTTTAAAATTAATAGAATAGTGTCCATTGTTTTCATAGAATTCTTGTTATTAACAAAACATAATTTTAAGCCTATAATTTCGTATACTTCTCTATGATTCATTAATTAACATTTCAATCTAGGATTGATATTTATCTCACAATTTTTACAACAAATTAGAGATGTTCAACTTGGATTTTCTAAGCTCTACAACTTTTGTTTCCTAGTAATTTCAATCTTATGCATTGCATATTATTCTAACAAGTAAAAGAGCTATTTTTCCTTAAAATGTCAATCATCTAATCATGATGCCCAGTAGTAGTAAAACTACATGATTTTATCATATAATAATATCCAAAAGTCAAGAAAATAGTCATAAAATCATATTAGGTTTTAATAAACATTCTTATAACTAGAAATTCCATTAAAAATAACAAAGTTCAATAATTTTTTTTTAAAAATTCATAGCATTAAAATAACGGTTCTAAACTTCATATTTCAACCTTTTCAAGCTCAAAATAAGTTATACTACTTACTACTTCATGCAACTATGAAGTCCCTTCAAAGAAAGCAACACCTTTCTAGGAAAAATCATTTTTTGATGTAACTTTTAGTAAAAATCCATAAAATTTTCGAAACATGTCTAAAACATGTTAAACATCATTTGCAAATTATATTTATCCATAAAACAAGTTATATAGGTTACCCATATCGTTAACTATCAAAATTGCTCAAAGTGAGCAGTCTTAACTTTGAATCCTCTAAAAATACCAAATTTCAATAAAAATTAATGAAAAAGCCTAGAATTGAAAAATAACGTTTAAACTTCTTTATTGAACTTTTTCTTTACTCAAAACAGCTCATATAAGTCACCATTTTAGTTAATTATCAAAACAATTTTAAAAAGGCACACTTGACTTGAAAATTCCATTTAAAATATCTAATAAAATTTATCCAAAATTTCTAGAATCATTTAAGAGAAACATAATATCATTTTTCAATCATTTTTATACTCAAAATAAGTTATATAAATTATCCACAACTTAAATATCAAAATAATTTGCAAAAAAAGAATGTTTTGCTTGAAAATTCTACTATAAACTACAAAACTCTCCAAAATTTTCTTGGAAATCTTAGAATAAAATTCAAGTTTAAATATCATTTTCACTCCTTTTTATGTTAAAAAGATCTTGCAAAGATTACCCAAATCATTACCTATCAAAATAATTCATAGCAAAATTTTTCTACTTAAAATCATAATTTTAAAAACAATTTTTCTACATTGATCCATAAGCTTTCAAACATATTTTTAAACATATTCTTACTACAAACTTTTAATTAACATTAATTAAATAGATGAAAACATAGTGTAGCAAAATTTTCTTATAAAAACATAATTTTTCTTCTACAAAATAGTAAAGACCCCATAAGCTACACATTTCTATTTTAAAGTAATTTTTGCTTGAAAATATTAATGTAATAATTCTATATCCTTTATATTAGAATGTAGTTTAATGTTTTCTTAATTTAACCCTAAAAAATAAAACTTTTTCTTTTAAATCATGATAAAACCCATGAGCTTTCAAGAGTGAAACCAATCTAATTCTGTTTCCAAAACTTGATATTCATTCATTTTATCATATTTATTTTAGAGTATAACATAGTGTAACATCTTTTGAATATTAAAAAATGAATTTTGCCTAATTTTAGGCATGAAACCCGACATGCTTCCCCTTGTTTTTCACATATTTTTCTTCCATTTCCATGTGAAATCATTTTTCAAAGACTTTGTTATTTTAAAGAAATCACTTTCAAGAAAAATTAGAAACTTTTCATGAAAGCTTTTCAATTAATCCACCATGATAGCCTTGGCTTGAGCACACTATTAACCACTAAACAAGAATAATTGATATATATCTCATATATAAACATCATAAAAAAGAAAACCAAGAAGAAAAAGAGTGAATCTTTACTCACTTAAGAATGCTTGTAGAACTCCTTCTTTTTATTAAAATCAAAAGTGTAACATCCAAAATATCATGGAGTTAATGAAGAATCTAAAGAAAGAACTATCAAAAGAAGATAAATTCATGGAGGTTTTGAGCTTACATCTTTAATAGATGAACCAGAATGCTTCCTTCTCTAACAATCTCTCAAGGACTTGCAAGGAACTAATGGAAACTTACTATAATTTAGCAAAAGCACTCAAGAATAGCACTTTCTTTCTCTAATTCCTTCTTTAGTCATGAGATCCTCTTGGTATGGAAGGAAGTGAATTTTACTTGGCTATTTTTAGAAGGGTTTGGAGTAGCCACCAAGTAGATGGCATCAAGCTTGCATCATTAAGATGATATCATCTTGCTTACCTATGGCTTACATCGTCCAAGAATATTCTTTAATTTTTCTTTGTGCCTAATTTTTGCTATTTTACCCTCATTCAATTATTTAATTGTTAATAAATTCTAAACTAATTAAAGATTGATCTAGTGTCCTAAAATCGAGTCTTATTATTATAAGGCCTTTGAATTAAACCAAATTTCCTCTTTTTTCCCTAGTGGTCATCCATGCCTTTGTGAATGTGCCTAAAATTACAATTTTGCTATCTTGAAATTATTTTATGATGCTTTTAGATAAAAATGTTAAATTACCTCTAAACCTTATCAATCTTGGATTGTAAATATTCTTATTTTTAAAAAAATTTCTTAAATAACTTCTAATGGATTTTTCTTCTACTAAAACTAATAAATGATTTATGAACAAAAATCTATTTTTCTATTTATTATCCACTAACAGACACTGTTTGACTTAGTTCTAACTATTTTTATCTATTGGATTTTTAATTGAATATTAAAATTCTTCCCCTTTCAAGAAAATTCATTTCTGAATTTTCACTAAACCAAATAAAGTTACTTGGAATTATCAACAACCTGTGAAAACCTTTGGGGTCTTATCTTAAACTCTATATATCCTTTTCATATATTAAATTTTCATCTTACTATTATGGTAAATCTAGAATAGTTTCCCAAAGGTACTTATCACAACATAAAAAAACCATTATTAATACTACATTTGTCAAGACTCTTGTGTCAAGGATCATCATCAATGCTAAGAAAATTTATTTACAAATATTAGTTTAAAAGAATGATTTACCTTTAATATCTTGTTTGAACCATAATCCTATTCCATGCTTCCATTACACTACTCTGATTAATTTTTTAACCTATTTTGCAATTCAAATTTTCTTTCCAAATTTTAAGGATTCACTCATAAGATTACAAAATGTGAATGATCATAGCTTAACTTATTTAACTATCCTTGATATCCATAATTTATTTTACCATAAGAAATAGCAAGAATCCCTTATTCAATAAAACTAATATTATTTCTATACCATGACCTACAATAAAATCCTTTCTTACCATAGGCCAAAAGAATCTAATCTTACTTTCTATTTAAACCTATTAATTCATCCATCTCATTGACCTTCTTATTTTCTTACTAAGAAATTTCATAATTCCTTCTTATGTAACCTTGAAGATGTCTCTTAGATAAATATTTATACATAAAGATTTAGTTTCACCATAATATGCTTGAAATTATTGATATAATAGCTTATAACTATATTTCTTATTATCTAAAATATTGTCAAAGCATTTTCATCATAAAGATTTTTAATTTTACTAACTAATGTTTCAAAAATCATCCACCATGGTATTACAAATCATAGCTACAATTCTAATCATTAATCACCTTATCATTATAATCCATAAAGTTTCCAAGTTCAAGCGCCTTTATATGATTTAAGACATACATCCATACCATATATTTAATTCATTATAAATATTGTTTCTTTTAATTTCATTCCTTAAAATTTGATGTATCTTGCTTCACCTACCTTAACAATTTACTAGTTAATCCTTTAGCATATGAATTCCTTATGTCATAGATCATAAGCATACATTACCTATATCCTTAATCTATTACATAATACTAGTTTTCTTTCCTTTTCTAGACTTATCTTAATTCACCTATCTCATGATCTTTCAATAAACCATTATGTACCTTTTTTATGTCTAAAATTCCAATGGAAACATCTTTCTTAAGATCTATTTACACCATATGTTCAACCTTCTAATTGTATAATTATACAATTGATTTCTATTAGATTACTTATAGCCTCTACAATCGTCATTTGCCACCATTAATATATTTATACCTTGTCCTTAATCATTCCATATATTTCCTTCAATCATACTTTCTTATATACTTAGCTATGAGCAAGTATTTACCCTAAGGTTTGGTATTAAATAAATGCCTAGGCTAATATTTATATTTGTCTATTGTTGAATTTTTAGAAGGGAGGATTATCATTTTCAATCCTTAACCCAATGTTCTAGCCTTTGGTATTTTCAAACAATTTACTAACCAAAAAGTAGAGTATACTTTAAGTTTTCCATCAATCAATTTTACTTATCAAAATCATGCATACCAAAATATCCATAATCCCAAGTAGGGAGACTTTTTATTTTCTTTATAACCTAATCAATCTTTATTTAACTTATCATCTCTAGGATTTTAATTCCAAAACTTATGCATTATAACTGAAATAGAGATTTACATCATTTGCTGGCATCCACACTTTATCCTTAACCTCTAACTTCCACATGCATTTAGTATATTTTGTTATTGTCTAACCTATTGTTCCTAAATTTCATTCTAACTCCTTCCATATACTCTTCAATAAATTTTTTGTCTCATATTGAATTTTGAAATTTATGGATAATTGATTGCAATGCCATAATACATTAAAATTAGGTTAAAAACTTGTTTGTTACAAAATAATATAGATAAATAGTACAAACTAGGTTGTACCCTTAGTGATCTTTTGATATTATCATTTAATGTAATTTACTAGTAGAATACAAAAATAGAATGCATAATTTGATATGAAAATAGAATGTGAAAACAAACTAAAAAAATGCAATAGAATAAACACAATATGTTGTATTAATGTAGAATGCAGAATGTTAGATGCTAAATTATGTAGACCACAGAATGCAAAATTGGGGGTTATTTGCATGAAATTAAAATAATAGCAATAAACTAAACAAATACAGAATAGAAGCAAAATAGAAAGTAAACAAAAAGGAACTCAATGTAATAAAATAATCGATTCAAGCAATTTAGAGCTCTAATTTAGATTAATCATGGATTAATTAGGATTTGACTTTTCTAATTAATTCTTCAACATTAAATTACATAGAACCCTTGCAATAATTTATGAATCCTATGCTAGATTACATTTAGGATTTAATCAATTAAGATTAGTTAAATTAAGTAACTATTATAGTCCTTGAGCTAGATTGAAATTGATTTAGTGATAGAATTAGGTTAAATTGATAAATTAAATTACAAACCTTCAAATTAATCCCTCAATCCTCAACCCTCTACCCCTATGTGTAAAACTGTGATCTACCAACCATAATTGAATATCAAAATAGCAAGGAATCAGAAATCATAAGAATAAACATCAATTATATTAAATCAACACCCAAAATAAGTAATTTAAAAAAATTAACATAAGTAAATAGGGAAAGAGGAAAATTAATTAAAGAAAGTTAATATTACAAATCATAATATCATAATTCAGCGGAAAAGAGCCTTAAACTCTTTGAATTAACTCCAAAATTAAGCTTCCATTGATAAAAAAACTAAAAGGAAACAAAAAGAAGAAAAGAAAATTTGTGCTACTAAATCTATCTAAAAGTCTGAATAGTTTGAATCTCATCAGCTCTCTCACCTCTTATATGACCTAATTACCATAAAACCCTATTGGATTTGAATCTCATGCCTCTTAGGATTATAAAAATGATGCCTTCCTAATTTTTAGAAGTTTCAACCTATTTTTAACAAAATAATTAACTATCACAGTTATAGCAGTGAATTTTTGAAAGTCTAACTTCCACTTAATATAAAACTACTAAAATAATGTAATTTAAGTAAACCATAAACATGAAAGTTGTAGGCCTGGGTCTTAACAAAATTTAGGTCTGATTTCATATTAATTGGACCTCTATAACTCTAGATATAGCCTAAAAATAGAGGTAGACTTAGTTAGGATAGAAATATAACTTCAACTTCTTAGCCATATATGACCACCAAAATGTTTGAACTAGGCTTTGGCAAAAATATAAAAGTTGTAAATCTCTCTTTAAGCTTTTTAACATTATAATGATTGCTTCAATCTGACATCCAAAGCTTAAGATATAGCTAAAAAATAGAAATAGTATCAAAATTCAGGATTAACCGAATAAATTTAAAACATTATAAAATCAACCCTAAATTACAAAATAAGGCCAATTTTGTAAAATTAAGCATAAGTATCTCATTGAAGGGCATGAAATAAGGGAAAATAATATAATAAATATTTTTCTCATTAATAATGTAAAGCCTATCTTTAGGATATAGAAAAAGAAGTTAATTATCTACTTTCATGCTTATTTCTTTAGGCAAGTGCTTTTTCTAAAGTTTAAGACAATAGCCTAAGTTAGGACTCCTGGTTATTCTTGGTCAATACTATATTCATTACTAAAGAAGTTTATGGATTCTTTATGTTTCAATTCTTTTCCAAATTTTCCCTAATTTATAAAATAACTTAAAATAGAAAAAATGTAACTTTTCAAAATAAATGATACCTAACACTCTAGATGGTTCCACTAAGATGGCACTATTTTGACTATTTATGGTTGAAGGTTCCATAGTTCCTTAGACTATGCTTTCTAATCCTACAATTGCATTTGCCAATGTTTTGCCATTGCATAGTTTACCTAGACCATACTCTAATACCACTTTTGTCAAGACCTAACTTTGCAACCATCATGACCGAGGCAAATATGTCATCTAGATAACTTTATAAGTCTTATTAAACCCAACCACTTTTTTTATATTTGATTAATTTCAAAAAATATTATAATGCAAAAACATGAAGTTAAAATTTTCATTTAAAGTTTTTTCTCTTTTTTTCATTGAATCAAAAAATAATTTTGCATAATTAATGAGATATAATCTTTTAAATATCTTATAGTAAATAAAACTAATAAGCAAAACCTTATCTTAAATAATAGAAATGTTAGAAATTTCTTTTACTTCATTTTAAAAGGAAATTTTGAAATAAAAAATACATTAGCTTCTTCTAGAGTCCAAATCTAATCCAACAGAAAAGAAGTTAATTTTTTTATGTTGGAAGTAATTGAAACATAAAAAACTTTAAGATATATAGACTTCTTTGAAAAAGATATCTTTTTATCAGAAAGTAACTTCTACTCTTGCAACAATATCTCAATAAATAGTTTTTCAAGAACTATTTTCAAAGGGTTGACTTATCAAGTAGAAATTCAAAAGACTCAGAAATAGATTTATAATTATTTTTAAAATATCATTTTCTCAATAAATCGAAAAACCCTTGAAGAACTTTCCCTAGTCTTTAAAAAGGAATAAGTTTTCTTCTTAAAACAAAAGTTTAAAATATGAAATGAACACACTAGAATAAGATCAGGTTAAACAAACTTGGAAAATCAAAAGATCTTATCCTACTTTAAAATACTTTGGTAATAGTATCAATTCAGACATCAAGCTACAAATTAAGTTTTTTTTTTCAAAATGCATAGCTATCTATTACTTTAATAAATATTTTTAAACAACAATTATTCTTTTCCTTTCAAAATTCCATGTATACTAACTTGCTATACTAAATCATTTATATAAAAACCATGCGACAATTAGAATAATGTTAAAGCCTTATATGTATAATAATATGCACCATATATTTATAATTATACAAAAGTGCTTAGGTTAAGCTATAACCCAATTGTTAAAGTCTTAAAATTGTTATCCAATTATGTAGTGAGTCAAATAATTTAAAAATAAATAAACATGATAGTTATCAGCAAACTAACTATCAAAGGAGTCCATTTTGGAGTTAAAGGTAGTAAGGTCTTCCTGTGCTAGAAAGTATGATGCTGTTGTTGCTACTGGTGTGGCTAGTAATGCTAGTGTAGGTGCTCCTACAAATGTTCATGGATTGAAGCAAAATCTATAATATAGTCAATTTCAAACTGGCATACATTTATATTCATGTAAAAGTAAACTTCAAGTCGAAACCTTTTGCAAGCAATTTTATAATTATACCACCAAATATCAATAATTTCAGAGGATGCCATTAGGGGTAGAATATCTGAAAAACATATATATCCACAGGAAGAGTGAGTGATAAATTACTCAATAAGATAGTTATCACATAAATTTTTTAATCAATTTTAATTCTGATAACATTTACATAAAAGACATATATTAAAAACATTTTCTTACAAGAAAATATTTCTTATTAGGTAATATTGCATACAACACTATTATACACTTAGGCATAATATAATTTAGTCATATGATTCAATCACAATTCAATCATAACATAATATAAATATTTGCATAACTATCAAATGGCATGGAAACATAAAAGATTCCTCCTTACAACTCTAGGCTAACTTTATCTCATGTGTATCTTAACATTGCCCCTCCAGATACAACCTTATCCCATTTGACCTTTTGTATGACCTAGAACTCAAGGTGTCAAGCTAAACCTTAAAACTCTCCATAAGGCTATATATCACATAGGACTAATATTCAACAGATAGCCATGATTTGACATATGACAAAAAACCAATTTCACACAGGACTTTCACTAATTTATTTTAGATAAACAAAGTGAGGTCAAAATACCACCCATAGCCATAATCAAAATATGAAAATAACTTAAAAAGAAAAATTCACAATTTTAGTAACCATAAGCTTTATCATGCTTGTATTCATATTGTTGTATGACTTTCAAAAGCTTATCAACATGGAGCTTCCTTCCTAGATATTCTCACATATGAATATAGTAATGCATAAATAAATCATAAAACAATTTGTATCAACATTCTTATACTAATATGATAATTTCACTATGAAATCAATAAAGCAATGATTTTTTTTCAGAAGATTCTCGTTACTGACCAAACATAATTTTAAGCTAGTAATTCTTTGTACTTGCATGTGATTCATTAATCAAAATATCAATCAAGGATTGATATTCACCTAAAATTTTTTATAATAGTCAAAGATGTTCATCTTGAATTTTCCAAGTTCCATAACTTCTATTTCCAAGCAGTTTCATGGATTACATATTATTCTAAAAAGTAAAAGAGCTATTTCTCCTTAACAAATCAACTATTTAATCATGATACTTATAAGTAGTAAAATTACATGATTTCATCATATAATAATATTCAAAAGTCAAGAAAATAGTTGTAAAACTGTAGTAGGTTTTAACAAATATTCTTATAACTAGAAATTCTATTTAAAATTGAAAATTGTAGTAAATTTTTTAAAAATTTCTAGCATTAAAATAAAGGTTTTAAACATCATATTTCAACTTTTTTTCAAGCTTAAAATATGTTACACTACTTATTACTTCATTCAACTATTAAGTCCCTTTCAAAAAAAGTAACACCTTTTCAGGAAAAATTAAATTTTGATATAACTTTTAGTAAAATCCATAAAATTTGGCAGCCATGTTTAAAACATGTTAAACATAATTTAAAAACTATATTTATCCATAAAATAAGTTACATATGTTACCTTTACATTAAACTATCAAAATTGCTCAAAATGGGCACCCTTAAATTTGAAAATCCATAAAAAAAATCAAACTTTGATAAAAATTAATGAAAAACTCCAAAATTGAAAAATAACCTTTAAACTTCATTTTTGAACTTTTTATTTTCTCAAACCAAGTTATACAAGTCCCACTTTCACCCAATTATCAAAATAATTCAAAAGAGGTACACTTTAGTTGGAAATTCCATTTTAAATATCAAATTTTAATGAAATTTCTTCAAAATTTTCAGAATCATTTAAAGAGCAAAACATATCACTTTTCAACAATTTTTACACTCAAAATAAGTTAAATATATTATCCACAAATCAAGTTATTAAAACAATTTGTAAAGAGACATATTTGCCTTGAAAATTCAACTTTAAACGACAAAACTCCTCAAATTTCTTGTGAAATTCCAAAATAAAATTCAAAATTTAAAATATATTTTTTCACTTTTGTTTATGTAAAAAACAATCTATAAATGTTACCAAAATAGTTACTAATCAAAGCAGTTCATAGGAGAATTTTGCCAACTTAAAATTATAATTTTAAAAATAGTTTTCTACATTGATCCATAAGCTTTCAAACATGTTTGTAAACATATTCTTGCTATAAACATTCAATATAGATGCCTAATAACATTAATTAAATAGTTTAAGACAAAGTGTAACAAGTTTTTCTTATTAAAATATAAATTTTCTTCCACAAAATAATAAAGACCTTGTGAGCTACGCATTTTTATTTCAAAGTGATTTATTACTTGACAACTTTGATATAATTATTCTAAAACTTTTATATTAGATTGTAGCTTAATGTTTTCTTAATTTAAACATGAAAAGTAAAACTTTTTTACTTTAAACCACAAGAAAATCTAAGTTGTGAAAAGTAAAACTGATCCATTTTTATTTCCAAAACTTGGTATTTATGCATTCTATTATCTTTATTTTAGAGTAGAACATAGTGTAACTTTTTTAAGTATTAAAAACAATTTTTTGCCTAATCTTAGGCATGAAATTCGACATGCTACCCTTTGTTGTTGTCATAATTTTCGTCCATTTCCATGTGGAATCATATTTCCAAAACTTTGTTATTTTAAAGAAATCACTTTTAAAAAATGAAAACTTTTCAAGAAAGCTTTTCAACTAATCCACCATGATAATCATGGCTTCAACAAACCTTTAACCATAGAACAAGAATAATATATATATATATATATATATATATATATATATATATATATATATTATATAAACATTATCAAAAAGAAAACTAAACTCTAGGATACTTTTTGAACTTATTCCTCTCATCCAAAATCTAAAGTATAATGTTGAAGACATCAAGAAGTTAGTGAAGAATTTAAAGAAAAAACTATGAAAACAAGATAAATTCATGAAAGTTTTGAGCTTATACCTTTAATATATGATCTAAAACAATTCTATTTCCAACAATTTCTCAAGAACTCTCAAGTAACTAATAGAAATTTACTAAAATTTAGCAAGAACACTTAAGAATAGCATTCTCTCTCTAGTTCCCTTTATAGCTGTTAGCTTCTCTTAGTATGGGAAAAAGTGAATTTGGCTTGGTTATTAATAAAAGGATTGGATTAACTTCCAAGTGGATGGTATCAAGTTTGCATCATCAATATGATATCATCTTGCTTACTTAAGGATTACATCATCCAAAAATATTCTTTATTCTTTCTTTATGATGAAGTTTTGCTATTAAATCCTTCCTCTATTATTTAATTGCTAATAAATCCTAAACTAATTAAAAATTGCTTTAGTGTCCTAAAATCAAGTTTTATTACTCTAAAGCCTTCAAACTAAATGAAATTTCATTTTCTCCCTAGTGGTTGTCCATGCCTTTATGGGTGTACCTAAAATTACAATTTCTCCACCTCAGGATTTCTTTAAAATGCTCTTACATAAAAATGTTAAATTATCTCAAACTTTGTTAACTTTGGATCTTAAATACTCTTAGTTTTCTCAAATTTTCATAAATAGGTCCTAATAAATTTTTCTTCTACTAAAATTAATAAATGATTTTACTAACAAAAATCTATATTTTCACTTATTATCTACTAATAAATACTATTTGACTTAGTTCTAACTATTTCTACATATTGGATTTTTATATGGTATTACCCATTAAAGGACAATACATAATCAATGTTGTGTGACCATCAACTACTAAAATGTAAGTTGTTGCTCCTAGGCTATCATCTTTTCTTAACCCAAATATATACTAAGTTACAATTTTAAAATAAATAAAGATAACTTTTTTTTTATATTGTCAACTTAATGGGTTGAATTTGAGAGTATTGGTAGCAATAGAAAGGAGGTATATCTATAAGGGTTTATTGATAATGGCCTCAAAGATCAAAATGGTCATCATAGATATGAAAGTAAGGAATTACTTCAAGGATACCATGAAGACAATCACTATCACTTTTTAAGGAGAAAAATTCTTAAATATGATGTTGCACATTCTTTTCTTGAAGAATAAGCATTTTATCATTAACATAATATTTATAACTATAACCACTTTGAAATACTTATTAAGAGAAAAGTGATAATCGAGCAGATTTTGTTCATTGATAGATTAAGTTATAAGGATTAGGAGATTGATATTGTCACTTTTCTTCAATAAGTATTTCAAAATGGTTATGGTTATAAACATCATGTCTCCTTAAGTGTCAATGATAAAATGCTTATTCTTTAAGAAAAGAATGTGTAGTTTTAATTGGTATGTTGATAATTTAAGGTGTTTTTAGTTTAAAAAATGTTAAGATATAGAAGTTGTATCCTTTTAAAAAAAGTTAGCTAAATATATTGATTATTTATAAAAATTGACATGATTTGCCAAAATTAGAGCAAATGCTACATTAGTTTTTTTATTATAACTGGCATCTAAAAATACGTATATGGCTAACTAACTTGAAATAAATATCTATAAATACATTAATGATGGCATTTATGAGGTAACTTTTATTAGGAGATGAAAATGTGGATAATAAATATTAAGCATTTACTAGAAACATGTATAAGAAAATCATAAAAAATTATGATATTTCAAGATATATCAATAGTTAAGCTTTAAAAGTATAAATAATATATTAGTTTTAGTTAATGACTAACATTTGGAGTGAGTGTTAGTGGTTTTGCCTCACATAAAGCTAAATCAAGATCCATAATATTAAGAGCAAAATCTATATTTTACTTTTATCTCTTATAATTTTTACCATTTAATAGTTCAATAGTTATAGTGTTATTATTCACTGTGAAAAAGACTGTGAAAGAATAATTACAAATGTAATATATTAGTTATGCGCATTTTAGATTTATCAATGACCATATTTATGAGTATATAAAATATTACTATATTATCCTTTTTAGGCAAAGAATACAGTATATAAAAGACTTTCCTAAAATTTAAGTCAGTCAAGATAATATATTATTATTGTAAAATTATTCCTACTAGGTAGATAAAATTTACAATAATAAAATAAATTCAAAAATAATATTTTGCTTTAATAAACTAATTTTCAATTATAACATATAACAACCCTTTTTGGGTAGTTATTATATGAAATAATAAAAAAATATATTTAATAATCTTATTTTTTATTATAATGCATACTTATCCTCTTCAAGCAAGTTATTATGTGAAATAATTAAAAAATCAATCTTGTAAATATTTATCAATATCTCAAAGGCTTATGAATTAAAATAAATAATCTTATTTTGGTGATAATTATCTAATTCAACCCATAAATCTCCTAAAAGAAATAACATCTTTAAATTAATCTTAAAACTACAAATTAAAAAATTATAGGAAATAAAACATAACCAATCTAGTAAGGGATGTTAAACAATATGTATCAATATTGATTATTAAAAAATCATATACTTTACAATCTTAAATTTTTTAAATTAATTTTAGTACAAATTAAAAAAATAAATTTTCTTAATTTTCTCCTAACTTCTTTAAGAGAGTATGTATTTACTATTGTAATTTTGGGAAAGTAGAATATGCTGGTACAAATATCGAAAAATATATTATTTTTCCTAAAATTTTCATAATTTCCTTTTATTGGAAAGTATTTTAAATTACTTAAAAGGAAATATAGATATAAAATAAATATTTATTGTAAAAAATTAAATAAAAATACTAAAATATAGTGCATAAAAAATAAACCATTGTGAGCAAGTGGGAGTAGGCACTCCATTTTGGTTACCTTTTGTCAACCAATCAAATATATTCCTTTTTCTCAAAGATGAAGCACATGGGCCACACCTTTCATTTTCAACCTATAAATACCCATATCTACCCAAGTGTAGTAACATCATATTCTATGTTTATCCCTTCCACAATTAACAAAGTTTAGCAACTTTGTTCTAGACAAATTCATGACAATTTTCAATGATGGCACACGAATTCATGACAATACCACCTACTTCAATAGCAACTAGGAGGTTGACATTGAAACAATTTCTTTAGTAGCATTGCAATGGTTTTCAACAAAAAAAAATTCAAAAACGTAGAAAAAAATCCACAGCTACATTCAGTGCTATCTTATACATCAATAATAATGAATAAACATAGATTACACTCAATATAAATAACAAATGCAAATGAAAAATACAATATTTAAAATCAAAATAATGTGATTTATGATATCCATTTTAACAATTTCATAAGAATAAAATAGAAGATGATAATTATATAGTCAAACAATCATTTAATAAATAATAACATAAATCATGGTCATGAATTATATGAAACAAATTAAGAAATTCATCAAACAAAAAGAAATTATGATAATTACAAGAAAATAATCAAATAAAATACATGATAACAATTATCCAAGAAGAAAATAGATTATACAAAGAAAGTACATATTTTAATTTTAAATCTAGTGTAAATGGCTCTAAAATCACATGTAAGCAAAATTTCATATAAGATAAAAAATTACATAAATTAAGAATATAAAATACATAATTTCAAAACAAATAGCTCACCTATATTGGCCATCATAAAATAAGGATCAATCAATAAACATAAAGTTTGATCTTCTATACCTTTTTTACAAATTTGTAGCCAATGAAGCACTTAGACTGGAATTAGAGGAGCATTTTGGTTATGATCAAGTGTAAAGTGAATAGGTGGACCTAATCTAATTAAATAAGAAAACTTTACTATGCTCACCCAGTAAAAGCCTAGTAGGTTAAATGTCTGTACTTGTGCCAACCATATTGCCCACCAGGTATCTTCAATCCATAAAAGTAATCACAAAACTGGACCCAAAATTATGATTTTAGGATTAAATTCAGCTCATTTAAAATAAAATAAAAGTCTAAATTAATAGTAATTCATTAACCCCTTGTTTGGCACACTTTAATATTAGAATTTATTTTATTTTAAAATGAATTCTATTAAAAAATCATCTTTGAGTTTAAATTTTTTATGTTTCATTTCATTTTAAAATCTTATTTTATTTACATTATTGCCATTTTGAAATCTCATGAAATTTGATAGAATTTGGTAGGAATTCATTTCATTTCAAATGTAATATTTTTATTAGACAATTTTACCCTTAATTTTTCAAGTTATTAATAGTTATCTCTTACTCTTTGATTTTTTTCTCTCTCACTCTTAAGGATAATATTGTAAATATAAATATTTGAAATGAATTCTACAAATTTTAGTAAAGTTTCAAATAAAAATACTCATTTCAAAGTAAAATAAAATCATATTTTATATAATTTATCCTAAATAAAAGAATTTATTTAAAAATAAAATGAAATCACTTTTACTAAAGAAATGAAATGAATTTTATTTTTTAGTATGCCAAACAAAGGGTAAAATATTCTTGTATGAAACACTTATAGGAAATCTCAAATTGAAAAAAGGATCAAAATGGAAGCAAAATTATCCAATATTGCCATGTTTGTGAAGTTCACAATACTTATTTCTTCAAACTCATATTGAAAACTAAACCTTTATAAAAAAAAATTCAAAGTTGACACCTAATTGAATCTGAAACCTAGATAAAATCTTAACAAAGATGAAGTGATACAACTACAGGGAAAGACAGAAAAAGAGCCAAAGGTAAAATCAACTTGGATTTTGAAGCATTGCCTATTAAAACATAAAAAAAAATCCTACAAATCTTGAGAAAATAGATAGAAGAAAGACAAATCTTAAGAAATTTTTTTACAAATCTTATATCATTTCCTTCTTACTACTAATAATGGAGTTAAATAGATAAGAGTTATAACTCTAATTTCTGAATGAAAGTGAAAAAGGAAACATAAGAGTAAAGAGTTAATTAAAGATTATAAGTGGGAGAAGTAAAATATATGTTTGGAGGAAGAATTAAAGAAAAAAATGAGAATGAGAAAAAAAATTCAAATCCAAGAAATTCTTATAGAAAAAGCCTGCCATACTTTTGTGTAATACATGATAGAAATCTTATAGATTAGAATCACAAGAAGTTAATTAAAAAGTTATTATTAATGGGTAATTAAAGGAAAAACCCATTAGATATGGTGGATAATAATCCAATCAGCAAGGCTTCCTTTTAATTTTTGCAAGAGTTTTGTAAGGAAAAATAAAGAAGAAATGAGTTTTATCAAAAATAGGAAGAAAGGATTTTCAAGTTAAGCTTTGCATTTTTGAGTCAACATTTAGGCAAAATAATGTCATTTTGATTGTAAAGAGGGACTCATTATCCATGTTGCATACATAATGATAACTCAACATATGATAATATATATAAAAAATCTTTTTAGCAGAGTTAATGGAATTTAGGTTGAAAGATAACATTGTGTCTAATTGTAATAGTGAATGATTCAATTAAGAGTCTATATTAAATTTAGATTAAATTGATAAAGAGTGTATCTATGAAGGAATAAAGTAGAGTTTTAGTCTATTATTTGTTAAGAAATGCTTAAAGAAGGAACCTAAGAATTAATAAGGCTTCTTGACTAAATTAAAGCCTAACCTAAATAGATATTTATAGGCATAATAACAATTATTACATCATAGTCCTAAGAAACTAAGGTCATTACTTTTTTATAGGAAGTAAGTTTTCCATTAATTTCAAATAAAAAAATACAACTACTAACACTCCATTCTAGCCTACACTCCTTATTGAAGATGAGTTTATAATATAACTAGATGAAGGCATGCATCTTTTTTTCAGTATATAACACAAATTGCTGTAGCATTTACTTGCATTTCTATGCTTCAAACTAGAGAATTATAGATGATGAGAATTGTAATCTTAAATTGATAGTCCTAAAGCAAATTCTAGTATAAGATTAGGATTCAATTAGTATGTTTTGATACAATTAAAAAAATGTACCTTTTTTGTGTTAATGTTGGAATGAGACACCTTTGAAAATAGGGGGGTTTAGGGAAGGGTTTTACTGATGAAAGTGATGGTTCCAATGACTAGGTTTGATGGATTTTAGGGTGCAAAATGGAGGCATAGTATCAATAAGAGCAAGGTTCCAATGTAAGGCAAGCTCTCACCATTTGCTTGAATCTCGGCTTATAATAACCTCTATGGTAATAATGACATCAAATGGTGGCAATGAAGGCTGTGTTGGCAATTATGGAAGAGTGAGAAAGGGAGATCAAAGAAGGAAGTAAAGAATGTGAAAGAGATAAAGAATAAGGGTTAGCACAAGTGGTTAAACTTGTTCTCCCTAACTAAAAGGTTTTAAGTTTGAGTTCCACAATCTTAATTTGGTAGGCAATATGTAAATTTCATTGTAATTTCCTACTAAGTTTAGTATAAATATCAGGCTTAATAAAAATAAAGAATGAAGAAATGAATGGGAAGAATAAGGGGAAAGAGGCAAAAAGAAGCTTTACAGAAGCTTTGAAATTGCAAATAAAGGAGAAAAGGAAAAAAAAACAAATGAATGCCTTGGTGGAAATGTAGCTATGGTTGAACAATAGGTGTACATAAAATGCACGGTCCATTAATTAAAATATAGATGAATAAAATATGAATTGTTGATTTATTCTTTAAATATGCGTTGGCTCTTACAACTTATTTCTAGAAAAGTTATATTTTGATAACCATTTTTCATAAAAAAATTAGATATTAACAATACTACAAAAATTTATAATTATATCTTCATAAAAAACTTAAAATCCTTACTATATCCTTGAGTATTTATTGAAATGTTGACTAATATTACGTAATTCATTATTTTGATAAGGAATTTTTCAATAAGTGATGACACATCATTGGCAATTGCAAATATTTAATCACCACACACTCTTGGATTTTCTATTATCCATATAAATATGCATACTTTCATGTCTAATTATAATAATTATGATGTTTGTATAAAATTAACGTAAAAGTTGTAAAATTTGTAATTTTTATATAAAAATGTGTAAATATATGATTTTTATGTGAAATAAATACATAAAATTGTAATTCTATAATTCAAAGTTACAATAAAAATTTCAAAATATTTAATTTTTTTATCAAAATTATAATGTTTAATGTAAAAATTGAAAAATTAATTTTAAAAGTTAATTATAAAATTACATATTGATATGATGTGTTAATTATGTTAAAGTGGTACCTAAAAATAAAAAAATTACGAAGTCTCACTATAATTCCTTTTCCTTAATTAAAAAAATTAATTCTTACTGAAGTTGTGTTTGTAAGAATTTGGAGTTTGCTAATATTTAAAGAAATTAATAATATAAATTTATGAAAGATATAGATATAAAAAATTGTCTTTATTAAAATAGTGAAATTTATACTTTGTTTAGATTGGAGAGAAGTGGGAGGAGAAAGAATTTTGGAGAGAAAGAAATTGGAAGAGAAAGAAAGTGGAGGAGAAGGAATTTTCTTTTAGGTTGTTTGGAATGAGAGAAAATAGGAGAAAAAAATTAGGAGAGAAATTATTATTTTTTGTTTGGATAAGGAAAAAATAAGGGAGAAAGAAATTGTAATTAGGTTAATTGACCATAATGTCTTTATGAATAAAAGATAGAGATAGGAAACATTTCTAAAAAAATATTTAAATATTCCTAAAATAATTTATTTCCATAAAATTGTAATTATAAGTATATGGCTAAGGTATTGCTTCAAAACTAACCTAAATAATTCTTTTGGTAGTTTACTCACAAAACTGATATTATTTAGAAATTGTGAGTGAAATAATTTATAAATCATGTACTTATGATTTAATAAAAGATTTTTTTGAAGGTTTATGAATCTTAGAATTTATTTTACTTTTAAGTTTTATTTAATATATTAGCTTATTATGGGAATTATTTGGGAAATTGGAATTGATAAAAAAACTTAATATTCATGTATGATTTAGGAAAAATAATAATAGAACTATTTATATTAAAACAAGGGATTAGAAATTAGCCCTTGCCTTTCGATATTTTACATCAGTCACACCAAATCTTCCTTTTATTCTTTGATTTGAATTTAAAGCGATATTAGAGTTAAAGGATCAATCTTCGATGAGCTCAAAATGCTTGAGAAACACCAAATCAAAGCCTTTTGGCCTTCTTTTCTTAATACTTTTTTCTAACTTTTCCCTTTTGCTTTGTTTGGATTGAAGAGAAGTGGGAGGAGAAAGAAATTGAAAGAGAAAGAAGTGGGAGGAGAAATGAATTTCTTTTATGTTGTTTGGAATTAGGGAAATTAAGAGAGAAAGAAGTGGGAGAAGAAATGGCTTCTCCTGTTTGGAAAGGAAGAAGTTAGGACAAAAAGAAGTTGTATTTGTATAAATTGACCATAATACCCTTATGAATAAAATATAGAGATAGAAGACATTTTTAAAAAAATATGATAAATAATATGTAGATATTTCTAAAATAAAATATTTTCTAAAAAATATTTAAATATTTTTAAAATTAAGTATTTTTCATAGAAAATATTTTTAAAATTTGATATTTCAAACAAAATGAAGTGAATGCAAATTTAATTAAAGTAAAAGCACCTAACAAATTAGAAAAAGAAAAAAATTCAAATACATTTTGACCATATCAAAACCAGTGAATAACCAAAGCATCTATTGTATATTGGACATTCCAGTTATTCCACTCAGGCAACATGCAAAATCATAGTAATGACAAAGAAAAGAGTAACAAACACGCCTTCATACTTGATTAGCATGCGGCTGAGACGGCGGCAGCTCCCGAAGTGTGGCGGCGATAGTTCAACGTCTTTAATGAGTTATGTGAAGCGACGGGTCCAACACTGAAAATGTGAAAAAATGAAGCCCATCTCCCCCAACTTCTCTCCACGGACGGGGAGAAATTTTTTCTATGGGTCCTACAGAATCTTTTACCTGAGAATTTCTTCCTCCACCCATTTAACCTTGCAGCCAAATGAGAGAAGTTCTGAATTTCTCTCCCAACTTCTCCTCCCCATTTCTTTTTGCCCTAATTTTCATCGTTTCAGGCACAAGCTTTGTCTTCCCAAACCCCCCATTGCCTCTCTCTTGACCATCACACGTCAGCATTTCTACTCGCCTTGGGCTGCCATCTACCTTTTCTTTTATATGCACATCTCTTTCTTGTCACAGCCACAATGCCATGAAGAAGAGTCTTGATTTGTAGCCTTGCAATAGTCGTGAGAGCTCCTTCTTCTCCTTCATTTTCGGTAACTGGCTCCCCTTTAGCGTTGCCGTGTTGCTAACCACCCCTTTAGTTGTGTGAGGCAACGAGGGCAGGATTCGAAAAAAATATCCAACTCCAACCCTTCTCTCCCAATTTCTTTCCACAAATTAGCAAGGAATATTTTTTGAAGACCCTACATTTTTTTTGAAACTTTTTTCCTTCCTTTTCTGCCCTGCAACCAAATAGGAGAAATGTTGAATCCCCCCCTCCCCCCCAAAAAAAAATTCTCTTTCTCCATTTTTTTTTTCCAATTTTCAACGTTCCAAACACAGAATTAATAAAAATAATTTGGAATAAAAGTTGAATCTGTATATTTTTTAACTTGAAAAATCTAAGGTGTAGATTAATATCACCTTTATTGCTCGGTTGGTTCCCCTGGGCCGGGCAGTGCTGCGCATTGAAACAGTTGCCCATCACTCTCTGTTCTGTTTTACAGAGTCTTTGCCTCACGCCTATCGTACCTTGGTACATTCCCTTTGCCCCCTTTTACTCTCTCCTGTCGATCTATCCTCCTACCATACATCCATACACATACATCATATCGTATACATGTTATATCACTTGATGATGATGATGGTGCTAATCATGTTATCCATCTATGCACACTTCACGAGAGAACCTGTGCTCTACTGTGTAGATATAGATATACGCAGAGAGTGGGAAAAGAGATGACTTTTCCAGAAAACCAGGTTGTCGTTTGTCAAACTACCGATATGTTTATTTAATGTCTTGAAAATCATTTTTCTATATTTTAAAAAATAAATTTTTTACTTAAAAACTGTTTTAAAATTTATTTTTAAAAAATATAACTATAAAAATATAATTTAAAATAAAACTAAAAACAAAATTTACATATTTTTTAATTTATTTTTTATATTTTATGAATTTTATAATTAAATAAAATTATTTTATTTATATTATATATTCTTTTATTTTTATAAAATCTAAAATATTTTTTAAAAATATAAAAATAAAAATATATTCAAACTATCAAATTTTTAATTCTAACCGGGCCAAAATCAGTTCTCTGTCCCCTTCTCTGCATTTATTCTCTCTCCTCTTTTGTGTTTTCTGCATCAAAGAGTTTAGAGAGAGAAAGAGACTTCTGTCTCTGTCTGTTTGCAGGAAAACCCGGAAAAGGATAGGAGTCACCTTCCCTTCATTTGCCATTGGAGATTGGAGATTTGTCTGTTTCTGTTTGCTCTTTTTTTCCGGTCCTCTGTCTCTGTCTCTGTAATGTAAATACTGAGATACAACACAGCGAGACGCAGAAATAGTAGTCCCTCCTTGTTCCGTCTCTTTCTGTGGGTTGGTTTTCTCTTTATCTCTGATTCTCGAGATTGGCGTCTAGGATAAAGACCTCATTAGCCACTCATAAGCGCAGATTCGCAGTTTGAGGGAAATCTCGTTAATCTCATGAAGGAAAGTGGAGGCTCTCTTGGAGAAGAGAGCCTGCCAGAGACTAACAACAACGAAGAAGAACCAAATCAAAACTAACCACTTCTCTCAAAGAATCACATTTTCTGTCTTTCTAAGCTCATAGGAACCTGAGACATTTTCTGGGTTAGTTTTTTTCCCCTTTCTATTATTGTCTTTATAGGTGGTTTTTATAGAACTGGAGACATTTTCTAATAGGTGCCTTTTTTTCTTCCCCCTTCCTTTTAGTGGGGGGACTATCATTTATGGCACTTTGTATACAAAAAGATTCAGTAAACAAGCAGCAACAGCAGCAAATGGATAATGGCAAGTATGTGAGGTATACACCTGAGCAGGTGGAGGCTTTGGAGAGAGTTTATGCTGAATGCCCTAAGCCTAGTTCTTTGAGAAGGCAACAGCTTATCAGGGAGTGTCCCATACTTGCCAACATTGAACCCAAACAGATCAAAGTTTGGTTTCAGAATCGCAGGTAAAAAGTTTTAGAAAATGCCGTGGGTTACAAACTACAACATGAAAGCAGTGGTTTTTTTCCCCCCCTCTGCCCTTTCTTTATCTACTGATGGTTTTGTTTAAAAGAAAACGAGTATTTCCCATATTTGCTGTTTGTGCTTTCCGGGTAGTTAATCTTTGTAATTTGGGCTCTGGGAAAACGAGAGTAAGTTATTTTAAACTCACTTGTTTTTCTCTTGTTGACAATTTTTCTAGAGAGAAAAGTGGGAGAAAAATGATGGATTAATTTCTATGAACTACTGTTCTTCAAGTTTTGGCGTAAATAGTTTTTGAGATTACATATCCTGAGTAAGATTACTTATTTTCTCAAAGAGCAAATGCAAGCTAGGTTGGCATTGTTCTTAGTCACCGTTATCATTTCGAAGTAATAAAATTTTTAATTTGGCAAAAATGTGGTCTTTTCTGGGTTTCCTTCTTATTTCTTCCTTATTCCTTTGGTTTTTTTTCCTCTTAAATTAGAATGTATATAGCAGGATGTCAGAATGATGATGAGATTCTTAGAGATGTTTTAAGTGTCTGCATCTTTTGAATGAACTTAGCCCAAACAAGAGTTAATTTTTTAGCTTTAAAAATAAATAAAATAGTTTATAATCATTATAGAATATCTAATGGGAAAGCTTATCCCTTTTGTCATTTTCCTTCTTCAGATAAACGTTATTCTCTCATAAAGGTTTTTTTTTTTTTTTGACTTGAATTATAACGGAAGATATTGATGGCAAGCCCAGAATTTTTTTTTAATGACTTCTGGTGACTCCCTTCATCACATAGGCTATTTAAAGCGTCTCTCTGAAAGATTCTATATCTGAAAATACCCATTCTTGTTGGTTTTAATCTTATCTCTTTGGCTTTACTGTTAGCCTTTTTTTTTCTTTTGGGTATGGATGTGTGAGGGATAATGAAGGCTAGTTTGTTGACTTTTCCCTCCAGATTTAACTGGTCTTTTCTCTCTTTGGGAGTAGATTACCTGGCCTGTCCTTTACTATAGGCATTTTTACATATAATTTTTTTATTCTCCCCAAAAACTATATTTCAGGTTATATTTAAAGGTTTACTTGCTTGCTCCATCCTAATCAAGGGGAGGAAGAAATGATATTTTGATGGATCCGGAGAAAAATAATATGGAACAGTGTTAAAATGTATATTAATAATTGGGAGGTTCTGGATCAACTATGGTGTGTTAACATATTTGATTGGGAAGAAGTATATAATTTTCTGAATGGATCTTACTTATTTTGTTGTTGTGTACTCATTCACAAGTTATATAACTACTGACATAATGTGGTATGTATTTTATTGGGAAATTAGTTGCCACGTAAAACTTAGCTATCGTTCCCTTTAAATATTGTGTCCTTTTTCTAAAGTATCTTTTTTAGTGCCATTCTGTAGTAAGGTGATTTTGTTCACATCTATGAATTTTCTTCTGTAGATGTCGCGAAAAGCAGAGGAAGGAAGCTTCACGTCTGCAGTCGGTGAACAGAAAGCTCACTGCCATGAATAAGTTGCTAATGGAGGAGAATGACCGTCTGCAGAAGCAGGTCTCACACTTGGTGTACGAAAATGGATACATGAAAAAACAAATACAGACTGTAAGCCCTTATCTTTGAATGTGATCATCTTAGCATTTGGATGCTCATCCTTGTGCTTGTTTGCTTGCTGAGCCTGCTGCAAATATCATGCAAAACTACATGTATTGTTGATTGAAGAATCTCAATTGTTGGTTTCTTAAAAGGCATCTGCAACTACAGACAATAGTTGTGAGTCTGTGGCGATGAGCAGTCAGCAACAACAGCAAAACCCAACACCTCAGCATCCTTTGAGGGATGCCAACAACCCAGCAGGGTAAGAAGAACACTTAATGTTTCAAACTTACAATAGCTTAAGATGGTGAATGTATGCCCATTTAGTATTTTTGTGAGTTCCTAACACTTTATGTTTCAGTCTTCTTGCAATAGCTGAGGAGACCTTGGCGGAGTTCCTTTCCAAGGCTACTGGAACGGCTGTCAACTGGGTCCAGATGATTGGGATGAAGGTATGATCACCTTGAAAGCCTTTCATTGTGGTTTTTTCACTTATGTTATTTGTACTGTTTATTTGTTTGAATGTAATCACATTGATGTGTTGATATTTTATTCATTCCTCATGTAGCCTGGTCCGGATTCTATTGGAATCATTGCTGTTTCCCGCAACAGTAGTGGGATAGCAGCACGAGCCTGCGGCCTTGTGAGTCTAGAGCCCACCAAGGTTAGTAGCTATACTAGTGTTGGCTTGATGCAGATTTTCCTTCTGGAAGTGAATGGGAAGCAATGCTTGTCTAGATGTAATTGTAAAAAAATTTATGTCAGGTTGCTGAAATTCTTAAAGATCGTCCATCATGGTATCGTGATTGCCGCTGCCTGGATGTGCTGAGCATAATACCCACAGGGAGTGGGGGGACAATAGAGCTCATATACATGCAGGTCTGTTGGTCAACTTAATCTATATGAGAAGATTAGCAACTGTTTGAATCAGTCTGTTTTCACTACAGTTTTGCTAAGATGTTATTTTGTGCAGACTTATGCACCTACAATATTAGCAGCAGCACGCGACTTCTGGACATTAAGATACACTACAAGTTTAGAAGATGGAAGTCTTGTGGTATTTACTTTAATATTTACTCTGATTCAGGGTGTAGTTGATGATTTTTTGTCCAAATTTGTAATGATGAACTAAGTATTTAATTGTCATATACTGAAAATGGCCATTTCTTAGAAAGGACTCCCTCCTTTGTAATTTTTATATTAGAAGAAAATCAATTTGTTATTTGCATACATTTTCCTTGTGGATAAAGAGTACTGCCACAGTGTCTTTTGTTGAAATCCAAGCAACTGTCCTGTGTTTTGTTTTTCTAGTTATATTAATGGGTCCTCCAAATTCCAATACACTGCTTCATAACAATGAAATTGTAGAACAATTTTAAAATGTTGAAATTGTGATTGCAGGTATGTGAGAGGTCATTGACTTCTTCAACAGGTGGGCCTACCGGGCCTCCTGCTTCAAACTTCGCAAGAGCTGAGATGCTTGCTAGTGGCTCTCTAATTAGGCCCTGTGAGGGTGGTGGATCCATTATTCATATTGTTGATCATGTTGATTTAGAGGTAAGGAAGATGACAGTTCATACCATTTCAAAATTACCTTATCAATGATTTTATTATCGATATCTGACTTTGTTATTGTATGCAGGTTTGGAGTGTTCCTGAAGTGCTTAGGCCCCTTTATGAATCATCAAAATTCCTGGCACAGAAAATGACCATTGCTGTAAGATTGCTTACCAATGATGACATTATATGAGCAATTGAAAATTTGGTTATTCATATTTCAAAATATCTTGTACAGGCCTTGCAACATATAAGACAGATTGCACAAGAAACCAGTGGAGAAATTCAATATGGTGGGGGTCGCCAGCCTGCTGTTTTAAGGACATTTAGTCAGAGACTCTGCAAGTAAGTGCGTACCATATCAATTGTCTAGAGTCATGGGCAAGGTAGGGCAGTTAGATTTTGAGTTTCGTACATACCACTTGATGTCCCAGATTTGAAATGGGAATGATCAAAGATTCAAAATTTTGCTGAAATTTAAACCTATCCTATCCTTCATTCCTCTTTCTTCCTTCCTTCCTGACCCTTAATTCTTAAAATTTTGTCCTTAGGGGGTTCAACGATGCTGTGAATGGGTTTGCTGATGATGGATGGTCACTAATGAGCAATGATGGTGTGGAAGATGTGACCATAGCCATTAACTCATCTCTCCATAAGTTTCTTGGGTCCCATTATAACCACCCATCAATGCTCCCAGCATCTGGAGGTGGAGTGCTCTGTGCAAAAGCATCAATGCTGATACAGGTACTTCCTATGCCAACAATTCCATATGGCATTCTAGTATGATTATAATTATACCCTTGGAAGTCATCCTTTCTCATATCTCTTTTTCTACTTATGTTGTTTTGTTTATGTATCTTCATTTTATGTCAATATTTACAATATCATTTTATACACACTTAACCAAATTATCTAATGGAAATCTGCAGAACGTACCTCCTGCTTTGCTCATTTGTTTTTTGAGGGAGCATCGCTCAGAGTGGGCTGATTATGGGGTTGATGCATACTCTGCTGCATGTCTAAAGGCCAGTTCTTATGCTGTGCCTTGTGCTAGACCCAGTGGCTTCCCCAGCAGCCAGGTCATCTTACCACTAGCTCACACTATTGAGCACGAGGAGGTACCTCCTTTAATCAAGTTTCTGATGACCTTAGTTCTGTATTGAAATACTATTGATTCATTTGCCCCACTGCAAATTGCATTGGTGTAGTTCTTGGAGGTAGTCCGGATAGAGGGTCATGCACTTTCCCCTGAAGATATAGCCCTGGCACGGGATATGTATTTACTTCAGGTAAAGTGCACAGGCAGAGGCGATTCATTTTCTTTTTTTTTTTTTTCCTCCCCTATGAAGGTAGTACCTGTTTCTTTGGCTGATTCTGTTTCTGGGTGATTTCCATGTGACAGCTGTGCAGTGGAGTTGATGAAAATGCAATTGGGGCTTGTGCTCAGCTAGTGTTTGCACCTATTGATGAATCATTTGCTGATGATGCACTTTTACTGCCTTCTGGTTTTCGTGTCATACCATTGGATGCTAAAACAGTTCAGTGTCATTTCTTTGTAACCTTTTTAGTATATGAAGTATCCTTTGATAGTATTTTCCTGGTTCAGTTAGCATTTTGGCTACATTCCTTTTTTTTTAAAAAAAAAAAAAAAATATAATCTGAAATCTGGCTGAACCAACTAGGTGAACAAAATGTGTTTGGTTAATCCTGAGCACATTTCTTACAGTTGCTTGGCATTTAGTGAGAAGATTTTTTTGTTATAATTTTTAATAATAGGATGCCGCAGCTGCAACTAGGACATTGGATTTGGCATCTATACTGGAAGTAGGATCTGGTAATTCCCGTCTGGCTGGTGAAACTGATTTGAACAATTACAACCTTCGGTCAGTCCTCACTATTGCATTCCAATTTACCTTCGAGAACCATTTGCGGGACAATGTAGCTGCTATGGCTCGCCAATATGTGCGTACTGTAGTTGGGTCTGTTCAGAGGGTGGCCATGGCAATTGCTCCCTATCGGCTCAGTACCCAACTGGGGCCAAAGTCTCTTCCTGGTTCTCCAGAGGCTGTCACTTTAGCCCAATGGATTGGCCGGAGCTACAGGTTGGTCTTTTATTTTTTCTTTCAACATCTGCTTTTTTTCTTGTTTGATTTGGCCTCCTGAAGAGTTTAGCATATAGTCTTGAGGGTTTCTGATACGGCCAATTACCACTCATAATTATTTGCCGGTGAATAGGTTGGTTCTTGATCGGATTCTACAATTATTTCATGTTAATGTGATACTTTATATAGTTACTTTGTTCCTACAGGTGATTCTTTGAAAAGTCTCGGGTTTTCTTGAACAAACCTCATAAATTTAGGCTCAATTGATCAGGAATGGAAAATTTTAAGCTTTTAGTTTTCCTTGTGACCTGATTATTATGTTTCTTTCAGGATCCACACTGGGGTAGAACTTTTCCAAATCTTGTCCACAGCCAATGATGCAATCTTGAAACAACTTTGGAACCATTCAGATGCTATAATGTGCTGTTCTGTCAAGTCAAATGTAATTACTGGCTTTTCCTTTTTTGAACTCGCTTTATAATAATGGATAAAGCTTAAGTTGTCATTTCAGATTATGACAAGTGTATGAATTGCTTTGTTTAATAAAAATAATTACGACATTAAAAGTAGTAGTTATTTAAATCATCAAATTGTAATGGTAATTGATAATAATAATTAATATATCAATTAGAACATGGAGAACCGGTAAATATCTAAAAAATTTTACTTAGGTTTTGTCCTATAATATTTAGCAAAGCTTGAATGACTCGTCATATTGTTTAATAGCATTGTTGGTGGCCTGTAACAATCCAAGGAAAATTAATTTCTGTTCTTAGTAAGATCTTCATTGAATAGCCTAACATCTTTTATTTTATTTAATATATGTTGTATGATTAACTCTGAGATATTATTGCAGGCATCTCCAGTTTTCACCTTTGCCAACCAGGCTGGGCTTGACATGCTTGAAACTACTCTTGTTGCCCTCCAAGATATAATGCTCGACAAAGTTCTTGACGATGCTGGCAGGAAGATTCTCTGCTCTGAGTTTGTCAAAATAATGCAGCAGGTAATTCATATGCGGATTGCACCGTAATTTGATTTGCTATAGTCTCCCGACAATATTGACCGTGAATGTATCATGTAAAACTTAATAGAATTTAATGAATTTTTGCAATCCGGAATAGAAGTTTGGAAGCTAGCATCTCAATCTATTAAGAAGTTGATACTTTTCACACTTTAACTGCCTTTTTTTATGCTGCATTTGAAATTCTGTAACCTGTTGCTTTTAGGGGTTTGCGTATCTGCCGGCAGGAATATGTGTATCTAGCGCGAACAGGCCAGTGTCCTATGAGCAGGCGATTGCTTGGAAAGTTCTGAAAGACGATGATCCAAATCATTGCCTGGCCTTTATGTTCATGAACTGGTCTTTTGTCTAATGGAGGAAACCACTATTAAGATAGTTGTTATCAATGAAATTATGATAAACAGGCATGCGTTACATATTTATATATGCGTTACTCTCTGCTTTTGCTTTGAGCCCGTTTCTATCTCAATGTACAACTTCTACATGGGGATGAAATGAAATCATGAAAGTAGTGGTGAGTTCTTGGACGTGTGCTACATGCAGGAAAATTGTGCTTCCAGGTATTCAACGTGCCAACACTGCCCCCTTGCGGGTGTGATTTTAATATTTTACTTCTAACCTGATTTTAAAGTTTCATGCACTCTCAAATGAGAGTACCATACATTCATCTTAATAGATAGTGGATTTGATAGAATTGTGAATTTTCGAAGAGCAGTGTTTTCGAATGAGTGTAACAAAAGTTGACTTGAGCTCGATTTATAAATTAAACAAATGAATCACTAGTAAGAGCTGAGTTGAGTCCTTTAGTATGCGTGCGGGGTAGTTGTGGACCGTGTTTGAAATAAATCAGACCGTTATCAACGGATGGTTTGGTTCCCTAAAGATTTAATTTAGTTTATCTAACTAAATTAATCAGGCTTAAGGTGTTGATTTATTAAACAATGTGTTTTAGTTAACTATAGGCTTGGTAGTATGTTAGGCTGGTTTATTTAACTTAAATTGATTGGTGTAGTTATATTATAGTTTCACTTTTTTTTATTATTGTACTATTTTTTTAACTCAACTGTTAATATTTTCAAATAAATATTTTTTAAATAAATATTATAATTTATTACATTGAATTATTAAGAATTTTATAAAATTAAAGAATGAATTTTGTTTAATGTCCTTTTAATTTAATAAGTTTATTATTGTATTATTTTTCACTAAGAAGCTTATTTACGGCTTATACACATAGGTTTATAAACCTTTCAATAAATTATATCAATTTCAATAGTTAAATTTAAATAGGCCTAGGAAGTGGTCATAAGACAGGTCTAGAATAAAAAAGTTTGAGATAAATATATCATGTGTACTAAGGTTTAGTTTAATTTGACTTCTTTATGCTCTTAATTGTTATGTATGACAAAATTATCGATGTACATATTTGACTTGAAAGCTAATTTGTTTATTAATTTCAATGATGTTATTTTCATTTCCTTATTCTCATATCCTTTTCATCTTTACAATCAAGTGAATTAAAATTGATTTAAATATAACTTATTATCAATATATTAATGTTATATTATTTATTTATTTATTATCAACTTAATAAAAATTATTAAAATATATTTTTTGTTAATAGAATGAAATGTTATATTTTTATTTGCTAACAATGTAAGAAATTTTATATCAATATTGAATGAGATGAAAATGTGTAATAATTTATGGTTTTTGATTTACATATATTGATAATTAGTACTTTATTTTTATTTATCTGTCATTATTAATCGATTTCATAAATATTAAGAAGGTAGTTTAATTTATTAATTTTTGGTAAATTTTACAAGATTAATTTTTGTACAAAAAATTTAAGATAGTTAAAAATATAAAAAAATTTAAAAGAATAAATGTAAGTTAGTTAATAGTATATAATAATAAAATATGTATTAATAAAAAAAAGGTTGATTTGAAAAAAGAATATTTAATATTTTATTAAAATTTTAAATTGTTAAATAAAGAAATAAATTTTTTTAAATGTGATAAATAAAAAAAAATGAGAGGAGTAGTTGTTAAAAGAAACTTTCACTTATGCGGAGTTTAGAATTTTAAATTTCATTTTGACCGGATATGGAGAAAAAGAGTTTTGGGTTTGGGGGGGGGGGGGGGGGGGGGGGCGCTCTCTTGGGACTTCGCAAAGCTTACTATACTTTTACATGGTATTACTCTTTTGGGGATGTGGTCTACTGGCATTATATGTTTCGAGAGAATTTGAGCTCTTAAAATTTAAAGTGATGTGATGATTTTAAAAATAATTAAATTAAAATTATTTAATTATATTTATTAAAATTAGATAATTATGATTAAATAAATTTAATTTATTAATTTTAAAATTTATTACATTATTTCAAAATTTGCAATCTTAGAAATACTATAAAAAACACCATATTTTGAATAATGCCTGGATATCATTTTTGAGAGGTGAGGTGGTGAAGATAGAGGAGGGGAAGTTTTTACTTTTAGGTAGAATTACCCTGTGGGGATTGTGGTAGTATATGTTTCAGACGTTTTAATATATAGTCGAAAATTTTATGAGCAATTATGAAAAATTAAAACAAATGTCAAAAGTGATCACTTTTTATAAAAAAAATCTTGTACTTTTATATGAATTTTACATAAATAACGAGCAAGTTTACGAAAGTGCACAGCAATTTCAACTTTATTAAACATTGAAGGATAATCATTTTTCTGTTTGTTCTAGACGCTACAAGGGCATCGTGGTGTCTGGGTCTTGCTTGTGTCAGAAGCAACGGAAAGATTATGATGTCCGAAGGGGCGAGAGCCTCATAACCACTACGTTGTCGCTTACTAGGTTAGACTTGGTTAGTCATAGTCTCAGCCTGTAGACGAACTGGGGGTTGGGTTGCTGTCAGTGTTTAACTGAATTATATTTTAAGAAATGAATTTGGTTTATGGTTACTGCTTCGACGTTGGTTGATTGAGAAGCATGCTAGTCCTGTGTGGATTTTATTTGTTACTATGGAATTTAAATTTCAGAGAGAACCTATATTGGGAAGGTAGAAAATCATTAATGCTTTGATTTTAGAAGTGATTTCCCTACTTATAATATGCTTGGTACAATGAAATAGAGTGAAATGAAAAAAAAAAAAATTAATAAGTACTATAAAATGTGAATAGACATTTTCTAAAAAATAATCATTCATTGATATGCAAACGGATTAAATTATTTGTGAATAACTTGAAATCAATTAACAAAATACTCGACTCAATTTCAACTTTAAACTTAAGTCTAAATAAACTCAACTTGTTTAATATACAAATAAAACTTGAACTTTATATTATTTAGTTCAAATCATTCATAAGCTTAATAATAGAAAATATGTTTTTATTCTTATATTATATATAGGTAATATAATACATAAAACAATTCAATTACTTTAATAATTGTTAAAGTTATATGACAAAATATAATACTTTAATTGAAGTAATTAATTTTTTAGTATTTATCACTTTCTACTAAGTGTAGTTATTGGTATTATGTAATGATTGTGTAAATATTTTTGATAAATTTTGATGATTGTAAAAGAATTTATATTGATAAGTAAAATGAAATAAATCATATGTTTAATTAATTTGTGAAAAATGATTTTCATATGTTCAAGTTTGGGAGAAATAACAAATTATTTAGGTAAGATTATATAAACCCAATCATTTATGTTCATATTCATTAAAAACTCAATTTTGAATTCAAATATTTTAAGTTCCATGAGAAATTTTGGACAAATAACATACCGTTCGAATAAGTTCATATAAATTTATTTACACTCATGTTCAAGTTTGGCTCAAGTTTAAGTTCAAATTATTCAAACATTAAGAGTTCGAGCTTAGGCCTATATGTTTTTACAAGTTCAAACTTCAATAGTTAGATATTTAGCTCTGCTTAACTTGCTTGCACCCTTAATCATTCAAGGGAATAAATATTCAGTCAAATGATGGAATTTTTATCACATAACAGAAGTAACTAAATGGTTATCTCATCATTTATGAAATGACTTTTTGACATCTTGTTACATCCCTTTAAAATTTTAAAATATTCCTATATAAGAAAAATAAATTTTTATAAAGAAATATGAGATAAAACTTTGTATGGGGAATAATTGATAATTTGAGTGAATTTAAAATAAGAATTTGGTGTGGAATATATTAGAATAAGGGAATAAAGTCAAATGTTTAAAGGCCAAATGTGTTTAAAATTGAGTATGTAGGTATGAAAGAGATTTAAAATGTATTTGCAATTTTGCCTTTGGTCACATCTCCCTTTAAATTCTCCAACTTCAAACACCACCCCTTATTTTTCCTAAAATATACACAAAACCCGTATCTTTTTCATTTTCCCCTTCTTTTCTCATCATTTGATCAAGGTAAATTCCTCATCAATCACTTATATTCCTCAATCCAAATAAGGTGAGGCTTTTGAACTCTAATCCTTGCTAAACTTCTTCCTCCTTGATCCTTGGATTTGGTGTGTTTGAGAGATTTTAGCTAAAAAAAGAAAATTTAAACCTTAATTTAGTATTTTAAAATTCTGAATGATTAGGAGTAAGCAAAGTGCAATTTCTTTCACCTTGCAACTCCTCCATACAAGATGAGTAGGCATTCTAACTAATCTCAGATGATTTTTTATGAAATTTGGTTGTTTGAGTTAGATTTTTTGTTTTTCTTTGATTTTAAGAAATATAATAATTTTGTAAGTTTCAATTTGATTAGATTTTCTTTATTTATCTTTGATCATGAGAAATGGTCTGATTTTAGAAGCTTCAATTTGAGTATCTTATGGGATAAAATGTAAATAATGTCATGGATACAATATTTGCTAGTTTAGTTAAGTATGGTATTTTTAGCAATGAATTGGGAATGGAAATTTGTTGGATGAACAGTGAAATTACATAATTTTTTACAAAACTCCACACTATAGTTGATTATGTCCTAAAAATATTTTTTTTTGGCATAGTTAACTATACCATGACCCTCAAATTTTGCCCTTTGACAAGATATGGTCGACTTTATAATTGATTATGCTCTTGCAGAACTACTTCTGGAAAATGCATAGTTGATTGTAAGCCCAAGGATTGCTCTGTAGACCCCCCGTAGTTGATTACATAATTGATTAAATCCAAAAAACCTATACTTTATGTTATATAAGGGGTTTAAGCACACTAAAAGCTCAACAATATTAAAAGTATTTGTTATATACTTTGAATAATGATAAATCTAAGATGTAAGGCTATGCAAGAAGGCATGAAAATGTTGTGATGCATGATATGTATCATGGATCTAAATTGCAAAGGTTATACTTGTTTTATATTGTTACTATTTGTTGTTTATGGTTTTATTCATACATGGATATTTATATCATGACAATGAGATGGTAGTGTTTTTACCACATTATTGTGGATCAAATCATTGTGTGACTATGAAATTAATGATGAGGGGCTGATAATGTATTTGTTGTGACTTTATGCACTAGATCCACATACCTATTTGTAAAGGGATAAGAATAACCAGGAGTTACAAGGAGATTTACATACTTTTCTTGTGCATATATGTCATTGTTTTGTATGGATGGTATTAAATGCATAATTGATTATCCCTTATGATTATGATGAGGTACCAACAATGATGAGTGGTGTAACCTTAATTGAACTTTAAGATTATGTATGGATGTAGTTGCCTCATTATCAAATAGGTTAATCCTTTGAAAATCTTCCTTTTTTCTTGGTAAAGTATGAGAGTGAAATTATTATTTTTGTATAGAATCTAGAAGTTTACTCATAAATATGTATGTATATTTAATCTAAATCTTATGCCATGGTGTTTCTTAGAATCTCAGAGTCTATTTGTATTTTTAAAAATAATTTTCAAAAAATAAAAACACTAAAAAAAAATTATTTGACAACATGTTCTTTAATTTTGTTTTTAAATTTTTTTTGAAATTCTTGTTAAAAAAAGAATAAGTTTTAAATGTTTTATGAACTTATTCTTTTATTTTTTGCGATAATTTTATAATTAAATAAAATTTTTGCTTATTTTCTTCAACAAACATCCTCTATTCTTGGTTTTTTTTGAATTCAGAAATAATTTTTGAAAACAAAAAATAATTTTTAAAAATCACTTTCAAGAACAATTTTAAAAACAAAAAAAAAAAAATCTAAATACACTCTCAATTTCCTTTTCTTTTCATTTCTTTTCTTTTTTTAAGGGGTCTTTTTCATTAGATATCTAGTTACTAGTATACATGCCCTAGAGACAATTAGTTGAAATGGCATAGAAATTATATGTATATCTTAGCACATTTAATATGTATAGCTTCTTTATCAATATAGTTTTGATATATACATGATTTGATATATGTATACTACATTACAAAAAAAATCTTGAAATATAATCATGTATAAATTAATTATAATTGAGATATATAATTATATTTCTAAATATCTCTGGTTGTTGAATTATTATTAAATAGGATAGTACTTATTCATGAGTAAACTAGCATATGTCATGTCACATTTTTCTAGAAAAATAAAGTGATCTCATATATTATAGATACACTGATATCTTGATAAATATATGAATATGTGTTATTGAACATATGGCTACCATATGTTACCAAATATCAATGATTTTCTCATATGAAAGGTAGTGTAAGTGATCCTTAGACTTAAGCCAACATAATACCTTATGTATGGAATTTTGTTTATTAATATTATTCTAGACTTGTATTACTAAAGAATAGGTATATGAGATTCATAAAGGTAGTGATTGATCAAAAGAGAATTCATCCTCTTTGATAACAAAGAAAGATATTCAAAAGATGTTTGATATTTGTGCTATAATTAAAATCATAAGCTTATGTATATGTAAAAAGAGTTTTATGTATGTGTGATCAATCAAGAGATAGCACAAAGTCACCAAACATTCACCTATGATTGAACATTTAAATTAGGGTTGACACTTTAACCAAATCCTATGTCCAATTTGAATATTGAAAGATGAATTACATATTAATATCTTATCATGAAATGTTTTAGTTTCTAAAAATCTATTCCTTGCATTTAGATGGTCATGATACTTTGCTAGAGGCTAATCATGATTTATGAATTTATTTGTACAATTTTAGGATGAATTTATTTGTACAATTTTAGGAAAATGTAAATGAATTAAGAGAAGTTTTAATTTAGTTAAACTTGTAGAAGTTTATAAATAAATTTATTACCAATATATGTGCAAACCTAATAGGTCATACACAATAAAATCATTGAAATATTTTTAATCCAAAGTTAGAGGAAATATTAGAACGTAAAATATTTTAAATTCAAGTGTTGAATTATTTGTAATATCCTATAGGTATTGTATTAGAAAACATTTGAATCAGAAAATTTGATAAAAAAATTGGGCGAAATTCCAGAGAATTGTAAGAGTAATTTCAATGTGAATTAACTAAAATTTTTATAAAAATTTTATTAGGCATAAAAATATATTAAAATTTAATTGAAAATCTAATAATAGGTTTAAAAAATTTGTGTAGAAATCTACTAAAATTTCAAAGTTTGAATAAATCAAAAAGTGAAAAATTGAGCTGGAAACTTAGTAAATTAATTTAAAAACCCTTGAGTTAACTTAAATTAATTATTCTAGGCCTAAAATGAATATATAAGTTTATAAATAAATGTTCAAAAATATCTAAAAATTTAGGAGCAAAATGTAAAAAAATAAAAAATTTAGGGTTAATTTGTAATAATTTTTTTATCTTTTTAAGTAATTAATTTTTATTGGTATTAGGCTAGTTTGACCTAATTTTTGGAGGTCCAAATATAATTTTTAAGGCTAAAAAATGTAGGCCTAACTTCTAAAAGAAAACAAGGACATAAGTGAAAAAAGAAGAAAAACTAAGGGCATTTTTGTTAAGAATTTCCTTAGAAATTTCTAAACCTATTTTATTTATAAAAAATTTGATAAAAATCTTAGATTTTTAGCTAAGAGACTGTGCCCCTTTATATGCAAGTTATCATCAAATTTTTATAAAATAAATAAAAGAAAAAAGTAAAAAGTAGCTAATGAGATTAATTTAAGGGTTTATATAAATAGGACTTTTGGGGGACCAATTTAGCACACTTTTGTTTCTCCTCTTCCTTAGCAAAATGTGAGTTTCTTAACCACTTTACTAGAGTTTTTCATTTAATTTTCTTGCAAAAAATTTTTCAAGGACTTTCCCCACAAAAATCTTAAAGGTAAATATGCTTTCTTCTTTTTTTCCTTATATTTTTATGGGAAATTTTTCTCAAAATTTTTTAAAATGGTGTTCATTATTTTGGTTAGATTTTAGCTTCCTCTAGTGAGTACCAAGCACATTATAGTGTTTAAAAAATCAATGTGAGTGGCAATTTCCTCTTTTCTTTAGAGTTTTCCTAAGGAAAATGATGAATATGATGATTTATGATGATATTACTATGATTTTTGTGTGTGGGCATGTATAGTGACATGATTTTTATTTTATGCCCTTTTAATGTTGTTTGATGATATTAGGATTATTATAGAAGAAATTGAGAATTTTTAAGAATTTTTAAATGTATAAAAAGCTAAGTTATAAATGAATAACTTAAAATTGCTCAATTTAGACCTCTATTCTAGTTAATCTCAGGCTTTGAATTTTTTTAAAGTATTAAATGATAATAAAAATTATGAAAATTTATAGGTATGTTATCTAGGATGTTAGTAAGTTTGTGTCAAAATTTGGTAGCAATTGGAGTTGATTTAATTGTCCAAATGATAATTTAGTTTTGATAGTTCTAGACTTCCAGTGTTGTCCAAATTTAGTAGTTTTAGGTTCATGACTTTAGTGTAGTGGCAAAGCCATAAAATTTATTATATAATACTTAAGTTATTCCTTATGTTTTATCAAAATTTAGTGATGATTGAAGATAATTTAGATGCTCAAAAGGTGCTTGGATTGCAAGTGTCCTTATGCAGTCTTGATTTTAGACTCTCATGGAAATAAGATTATTTGACGACTCAAACTATGAAATTTTTGAGATGTAATTAATGTTCTATGGTTATTATTATATTAGTAGGTTTGTATCAAAATTTGGTTATTTATGGAAGTGGTTTGAATTAGGGGTGGGCTCAGGTCAAGTTCGGGCGGGTTTTGGCACTTCGGACACCCGACCCGAAACATATTGGGTCAGGATTGCTGGACCCGAAATCGATCGAGTATGAAAAGAACCCGATTTTCGGGTTCATAATAGGTAATTTTCGGATCGGGCAGGTTTTCGAGTTAAATAAAAATTAAATTTGCAACCATTATAAAATTATAATTATATTATACTAAAATATAGAAACTTTTTAAATTATAAAAAAAATATTTTGCATAAGTTAGGTTAGAAATGGTTAAGAAATTCAAAACTCTTTTAATCATAGACTAATTGTTTGGCACTTCGGGTCGGGTTCGAGTTAAATCGAGTCTAAATACCTTAACCCGAACCCGACCGAATGGACCTGTTTGATTCTTTTTCTAAACCCAATCTTAGGTCTAGCCGATTTAACCCGATCCGACCTAATTTTTCAATTCGGGTTCGGGTGGGTTCCGGTGGGTTGGCCTATTCTGCCCATCCTTAGTTTGAATATTAAAAAGGGATTCTAATTACATAACATTCCATGTTGGCCCTATTTTAAAACTATGCTTTTATCTCTGCATAAACAGTACCAAAGAACCATAATTGTGTAAAATGATTAACTTTTTATAATTTTTAATTAGTTAATAAGATGTCAAAAGTTTTAGAAAAATTTTTGGTGAAAGTTTGATTAAGTTTGAGTGGTAAAAAAGGAGGTTTGCTCATGAATGCCCTTTTATGGCCTAATAAGGCTTTTGGGATAGTGAAATAAGTTTTAAATTTATATTATACATTTAATATTCAAATTGATTTAAGTCTTGAGACATTCATATGACATATTTTTTATTAGAAAATTTTGATAAAACACTTATGATTAAGTTGATATTTTAACTATACTCATGATATGTGATAATAAAATGCATGATTGATGCCTACAAGGTCCTATTACTACTTATTGTGAGTCTTAATGCTCATCCTATACATGATTGATGGCTATGATGGCTTGATACTTATTTGTAATGTATAGGAAAAAATATACAACCTTTGCATAACAAATTATTAAGGTGGAAAGACATTAGGTGAGATCGAAATTATAAAGGGAAGGAAGGGTATATGGCAGGACCAAAGTTACAAAAGGAAAATCTTGAGTACCAACTGTAGCGATTTAACTTAATAATTTGAATAAATATTATTTTAAAAGAAAATATTATTAAGAATTTATTTTACAATGATTGTTTAAATTTATTGATATATATATTTGATCTTTTATGGTAAAAACTCTTTTCAAAAAGAAAGAAGTAGCCATTCACTAAGTATTATTTAATACTCATATTTGTGTGTATTTTTTCTTTTATAGATATTAATCGTGGTCCCAATGAGATAAGTTGACATATGTACTGGATCCTTTCCCTGCTCTGTAAAGGTATGCTGAAGGAATATATTATGAGATAGTTTAGTTTATTTAGCAAGGAGTAGTACTCTTTAGAATGTTATGTATATCCTAATAACAAGATATTTCATATACATTGCAAACTTATGTATATATTTCCCTTATTAGACATATCAATATAAATTGGTTTTCTCTCACATCTATGTGTTTTAATACTTATGTAACTATAAGTATTTTTCTTATTATATTATAATAAGTAGAAGTGGAGAGAAATTCATAAAGTGTCAAGGCTTGTAAAGGTATTTCGTTAGTGAATCTATGCTAATTACATATTTTTACACTAGTGACGATGCTTGAAAATCAAGTCATGATATTATTGAACATCTTTGTAATTTAAAATGATTAATTAATCAATGATTTAATAATTCTAATAAATATTACATTAATTAAATGGTGATAAATTTACAATAGTAATATTTAAATGTTGTAAGAATATTTATATTAACTGTAGCAAAAATCATAAGTGAAGGAATAATTCCTTACTTAGAAAATTATTTTAATTAATGAATTAGAAATGAAATAAAATAATAAAATAATTAATTTTATTATTGCATAGAAGAATTTATGAGTTTGAACTTATAGTAACCCATTAAAAAAGTATTGACTCATTTGAGTTAAATGGATAGTAAACAAACCTGAAATATTTAACTTTGTTATGCAACCTAAATTTTATAAAATAGGATGGCATGTGCAAAGTAATATTCTCAGCTTATGCATCACCTTCTTCAATGAAAGGGAGAAAAGCCCAACATAAAAAACATGTGTGAAAAATCCTAACATATGTGTTGTGCACTAAATATTCTCCTAACTACTCTTTGCATTCAAACATTAACCTTAGCCACATGAATGAGTGATTCACAAAAGTACTAGTATCTTTTTGGCTAAAGGAGTTAAATTTCCCATTTTACCATTTTTGTGAATACTAGTGGAGGCTTGGATCAATTTGTTTTTTTTATGAATCACCATTGGTATTGGAAATTAACCTCTCATTTGAAGATTTAGAATTCTGGGAACAGTTATTGTGAAGGTATAACTTAAATTCTAATTTTAATCTTATTTAAGTTATACAATAAACTATGAATTGATTTGAAAACAACATGATTTAGGTTTTTTGAATTTTTTTTAATTTCACTGTGCATATTTGATAAGTCTTCATCCATTTTTCCTAACAATGGTATTAGAGCATTTTTTTTAGTTCATGATGTATGATTTGATTGTTATGATAATAATTGTGATTATAGGCATATTGCAATTTGCTTCAATATGATTACAATTTTCATTCAAGGTTTAGATTTATATTCTTAAATTTTTTTGAAAATAACATGAATAAAATATATGCCTTATATGTAAAATCATTGGGAAAGTTAATGGCTAGCTACTAATGCAGCCATTTCATATGTTGGTTGGACTAACATGGCTACCTATATTTCAATTATCATATGTGGTGGTTTCGATTACCTTAATTGATTCTTATAATAATCAATATATCATATGTCTTTAATTATTCGAATACATTTTAGAAAATTAATTACATTGAAAATTAATTTTAACAAAAGTATTATTTAAATTATGTTTTACAGTTATGAAAAATATCCTTAACTTTGGATTTATTTTTGAATAGGGTAATTCTATGGTGTTAAGAGTAGAACTTAAATTGTATAATACTTAAGTGGCATGATCTACTTAATTAAGAATTTAAGATTTAATTTGGTCCATTCATAAGTTTTAATCGGCAATTAATGCATGTTTTAAAATTGGTCTAAACTTCAACACCTTGGTAATTTACCAAGGCATGAAACCCTGCTAGTGTGGCAAGCTGGCAGCCATATATTTGTTAATGCGTCACACGTGGGGGACCTGGCTAAATTTTTTTTGTAGTTTGGTCTTGTCCTTTATGCCAAGAAACTTGCACAATGACCCCTGCATCTTGCGTGCACATGCGGTGTTTTGAAAGTGCAGAATAATTGGAGGCTCTGGGAAACCCTAACTTGAGGATAGCAGTGGCCATCGATCATCAAGCAAAGAGGGTGCTAATCTTACCTATGCCGCCTTACCATCCTTCTGAGGTTTGTACTATTTAGTTCTCTAGATTTAGTACAGTTTAGGTTATTTTTTAGTTATTTACTACATCTAGTGCTGCCCTATGTATCTGTGATCTGGTAGTTATGAAGCTACACACGTACTCATGGGCGCACTTGAGAAATTACTGACTGATCGCAATTTCTATTTGATATCAGACTTGAATCGAAAAAGGTCTTTGAACATGACACTGTGACCATCTAGGTTGCAATCTCGTTCCTCTAGAATAGGCAATTTAGTATTCGTTGTGATCCCCTAGATCCCAACCTAAGCTTTGTAACTTATTTGGCAATAGTTGGTTGGAGATTGGCAACACTGAAAACTATGCATGCTCCTACCCCAAGTTTAAACAACAAGTTTATTTTTATACTTTGGGCGATAAACGTCTTGGCCATCCGTTAATCCACCAATCTAGTGATTATTATCATGGTTGGTGTAGATTAACTGAAAATGATATGACACTCAATATAAACTGGTTTTCTCAGCTAACCTCTTGTGCTTTGTAAACACTAAACCTACAATCATAGTAACGTGTCATAGATGCTATACTAGCTCAAGAAACTAAACTGTTATATGTTGTATGGTGCAATCTCAGAGCTAAATTGGTTGACATGTTAGTTCCAGTCAATGTTATTGTTTGGTTTGCCAATAGTAACATCTACTTTTCCTCGAAGTTTCTTTAGTAATCATTTTTGTTTTGCCTATATTTGTAGTTCCAGTCTCATTAGTGCCATGCCATACTGTGAAAACCTCGTGTCACTATTTGGCCGACCAACAGTAACACGTCTTCGTAAACTAGCTATTTTAGCTGGTATGTTATGGTATCTAGTTTAACTTATTACTATAGTATAGGATCACTATGCCATAATGACTATATTGCATCAAGAAGCCAAACTAGTGCCTGTCAATTGTGAAACTCCGTAGTTATGTCACAATGACTATATTAACTAATGTTTCTATTTGTTATGCAAATAGTAACATGTCATTTCCTCGAAGATTCATTATTAATTATACCTAATCTGTTTGTACAGGGTAATTTTACGCCATTGTTACTAATTCAAGACTAAGTCGCAACACTAAGAACATAGAAGCAACATGTTACTGTTTGATTAGTAAACAATTACACATTATCATTTTGCAGTTGTGCTGCATACTGCACCCTATTTGATTATAATTTTGTTTGGCTATGATATTGTTTATTGGTCATGAAGTTGTTTTGGCTGAAAGCATTAACATTCCATTCCCTTTTTTTATCTATTTTGCTGATAATGATGATTGATTTGTCAATATGATTTAATTTTTAGGGATGTTACTATTTCCTGGCCAAACAGTGGATTATCACACTAGGAAAACACGTCACTGTTTGTCCTGAAATAGTCACATGTTATTTCATTGGTTAGGCTTTGTTGTTAATGTTGCAGGATTTATGAATCAGTGCAATTCGTATTCATATTGGACATTATGTTCACTTCTAATTGTGTTATTTTTATTTATTTATTTTTATTTGGTCACATGTATTCAAAGTCATATAATATAAGTTTGAGAATGGACATGGGACTAATGAAGCACTCTAAATGTGTGCAGGAACTTACTTGAATAACCGAGTTGCTCTGTAAAATCAATGAACAATGTGAATAGTGAAAGACAAATGGCAATGCAAGTCGACTTACCCATGAACTTCAATTGCACGGTTGATGCCAACCTTGAAGGTTTAAGCATGCAAGGTTAACAAGGCAATACAGTGGTTGAAGAGGGTGAGAATACATTGAATGTGACAATGGACACCATTCTTGGAATGGAATTTGAAAGATTGGAAGATGCATAGGAATTTTATAGGGTATATGCTCGTCTGAAAGGTTTTGGAGTGAGGTTGGATGACATATATCGAAACAAACATGGTGAACCATATGCAAGAAGAATGGTGTACAGTGCTGAAGGTAAATGGGATAAGAAGTACATTGAAGACCTTGGATGTCAAATAAAGCACAGGCCTCTGACAAGGTTTGGATGCCTTACGGGGATGCGAGTTAGAAAGAAAAAAGGAACGACAAAGTGGGAAGTCTTCCATTTTGATGACCAGCATAATCATCTAACACTTGGACCTAAACATATACCATTACATAGATATCACATGAACATGATAGACACAGACATTGCTCAAGTTTATGCAATGCAATCTTATGGTATTAAGGGCTTGCAGATATACAGGTACATTGCAGGGTAGTCTAGTAGATGTGAAAAATGTGGTTTCATCAAGAAAGATATGTACAACCATATCAACTAGGAATGCAGTCTCCAAACAAGTGATAGTGATGCAATGGTAGCTTTGCACTACTTGTAAGGAAAATTTGACAGTGACCCAATGTTTTTCATGAAATACAGTGTTAACAGGGATGATAGTTTGGAACACTTGTTTTGAGCAGATGAAAATAGTAAAATCAATTATAGGTTCTTTGGTGATGTTCTAGCATTTGATACCACATACAAGAAAAACAAATATAATAGGCCTCTAGTAATATTCTTAGGAGTAAAGCACCATAGAAAGACTATTATGTTTGGTTGTGCCATTGTTGCCAATGAGACTGAGCAGATTTACAGGTAGCTGTTGATAGCTCTGCTTGAAGCAGGGAATGGTATGGAACCCGTTTTAGTTACCATGGACAGTGATAAAGCAATAAGGAATGTAATCAAATTTGTTCTTTTGCATTGCAGCCATTGACTATGTGCATGGCATTTAGAGAGGAATTCAACCACCAACATTGCCAATCCACAATTCACTAAGGCCTTCCAAGATTTCTTATTTGGTGACATGATCGTGGCACAGTTTGATTTGAAGTGGAAGGCAATGATTGAACGGTTTGAGGTTGGTGGACATGAATAGGTTAAGAAAATGTATAGAAAGAGAACAATGTGGGCAGCTACATATCTCCGAGGAAAGTTATTCGTGGGATTGCGGATGACATCATGGTGTGAAAGGATGAATTCATACATTAAACAATTTGTCAAGAGCAGCCACAATTTACTGGAGTTCACACACTACTTCCAGTGATGGTTAGACTACTTTAGGTATAATGAGACAATTGTTAACTTTAACACCATAGTGGGAATCCCGTGTTAACAACAGGCTTGGAATCAATAGAGTGGAGTAATGCACAAGTGTACAAACGAGAGGCTTTCTGGATATTTCAAAAGGAGATCATTATATTTGCTGCTTGTGTTCTGTTTGGTGACTACAAACAACACATTACAACAAAGACGTATAAAGTTAAGAGATTCAAGGATCTAAATACTGTTTGGTCTGTCCACATCGAAAAACAAGAAGATGTGCGGATTACATGTGAATATGGGAAGCTGCAATCATTTGGTATTCCCTACCAGCATATTATTTTTGCACTGGTTCAAGAGGAGATTGGTAGTTTGCTAGCTTGCTTGATCATTCGTAGATGGACAAAGAATGCAAAAGACGTGGGTGGATTGTTGATGTATAGTAAGGATGATGCTGACAAATTAGCAAATTTTTGGTTTGGGTCCCTCATTCAAGATTATCGAATAATGTGCAAGCTAGCTTTAATGTCTAGAGATGCCTTTTAGTAGGTGAGGGAGAATGTTTGAAAAGTTATCAAAGACCTCTAAGAACAAAACCCATATATGGGAGGCTTGGGAGATTCTCAGTTAACGAAGGAAATAGTGTTGGACCCACCTGTTGTACAAAGCAAAGGAAGACTAGCACACAGAGGTCATTTGAGGAAGAGGAGGAGTAGTAGGAAGCGATGTGCATTGTGCCACATTGAAGGCCATACAAGGGTGACATGCCCACTAAACCTAGGAAAACATTCAATCGAAGCTATGACATTAGGTGATAGAAGCAACAAGGGCAAGAAGGTAGTAGAGTAAACCTCACTCTCATAGGATGATATATTTTCAAGACATGACATAAACTATGATTCTCTGAGTCGCCCTAGTCACACCTTTGTTGACAACATGATAGTTAGTTTGGTCACGTCACTAATTTCTTCCCTGTGATTTTCTCCCTATTTTTGATCGTTTTACCTCAAGTATTTTTGCAATGTGGACAGGATGTTAACTCAAGTGATGCTTCTCTCGACGAGTTTCACTATGAGGACCCTGCTCATCTAGAGGTCACTAATGACATGAGATTATAGACTTTAAATGGCAAAATGCTAAAGGACTAGGTACTTGCCCATGCCAAACGTTGACCTGACTGTCTCCTTCCAAGTAGTCTAACCATTGCATGACAGTGGTTGCTAGGATATTGGAGGGTTTCATCTTGAATAAGATATAGACCACAACATCCATGGATGGAGAATTGGTGATGATTTGAATAGCACTATTCGTTTAAACACGAACGTTGAATTTGGGAATTGATTTATGCCCATGATGGTCTTGACATAGACAACGAAAAATTTACAAAGGACATCATTAGTAGTTATAGCAAGTGATGGTTGGTTAATATTGACATGTTCCTATTTGGCTGAATGCTAGAATCTACATAATTGATTGGGTGTTACTATTTTGATGGACAACAATAACACCATGGTAGAGGTCCATAAACAAATGGCAAGTGAATTATGAATGTTGAGGAGAGAATGTGCTGAGCTTTTATTATTCTTAGAAGTGACTCTAACAAAAAAATAAAGCCATTCAATTGCACGTTACTATTTTTTATTTTAATCATCAGGGTCAATGAAATTTGAAACTAATTGATTTCTGAGATTTGAATGGAAGTGGCAAGAAGCATGTGCCAAAATTTTACTAGATTTGGTTGTAACATGAATGAAAAGTCATACACAAATGAAGCTATTACTATTTGTTAGAAACAGAAACACTGGGGTCAAAGTTCAAGAAATGTAGGGTTAGTGAATTTTGGATGTTGAACGAGGAAAGTGCTGAGTTTTTTCTAGTATTAACGATTACACTGAGGAAATTCTACGTAGACAATTGCGCATTTCTATTTAGATTTGAAACAGTAACATCAATTACGCTTGATATTAATAAGTTTAAGAGTGTTGAATGGAAGTGGTGAGAAGATTATGCCAAAAATCTTTTAGATTCAATAGTGACATGCAGGAAAAGTCAAACACGTTTGGATGTTACTATTTTGATGGAAAAATAGGAACACCAAGATCGAAGTTCAGGAACATAGGTTACATGAATTCAGTATGCTGAAGGGGATTGGAAATAAGAACGTGCTGTGTTTTTGCTAGCTTTATCAGCAATATCAATGGATAGTCAATACTAGTGCTTGCACTTTACTATTTGCTTTGTAAACATTTACACCAAGGTAGGAGTTCTGCTATAGGGTATGTGAACTTTGAATGTTTAAGGCGACTGGAAAATTTAATATGCCTCGTTCCCTTTAGTCTTAATTTTAATATGAACGAAATATAATCCATAACTGTGTGTAGTTGTTTTGATCGACAACATTGACACTACAGTAGAAGTTCATAAGTCAGAGGGCAAATGAATTCTGAATGTTAGCATAAACTGTGTAGAATAATATGTTGCATTTTTTTATTAATATTTATAATTGAATGTTACACATAGTTGAAAGTTATATACAATTGAGTCTATGATGTTACACCTTGTTGAGTGTTACGTATGTGCATAATAATCAATTTCATCTGTAAGGATTGCAATCCTTGAGGAATTTTGTCACTAATCCTGCCCTGTATTTCCTTACAGATTCCAGCAGAAACTGCTTTTCAATCTCTTTGTTCTTGAATATATCCTCTATTTATTTGCAGATAAAAATCCTACAGTCTTGCCTGGAATTGTAAAGTTGGGGTTAAGTTAGTTTGGTACTTCCCAGTCATGGTACTTTCAGATTAGAAAAAAGGTGCTGATACTTACGAGACAAGTTCTTGTTGTAGTGACCTTTCATGTGATATGATTTCGAAAGGCAGCTCTGCAGTTATTGGTGCTACTCCTATGTGCATTACATTCCTTTGGAGGATTTCATTCTTCTTTTTCTTATAGTAGTCCTTCTGTTGTTAAGTAAATAAGTTAGGTAAAGTATCAAGTGAAACAGGAAATATGTCACTATCTGTTCTGCATACAGTAATATCAAAACAAAAATTGAGAATTAAGTTAGCAATCATGCAGTTTCAAAGAAGTAAATCAATAGGATAACGACATACTATTGTCTTCAGATTTAACAGCAACAAACTATTTTATTGTTATGATATGTTACTGTTTGGTTTGGAGACAGTAACATCAATCAAATAATTAAATTAGGTAGACAAGTGGAGTTTGATTAACAATAAAATTATGTCAAAACAACATGTTACTATTTCTCACTAAAAAGTCACACCAGCCGATAACAACATACCACAAAAAATTTACATAATTGATGTGTTTTCTAGGATGGAAGAGGGCATTACTGTCCATATAGCAAAGAGTAAATGTTTTTCGATGGATTGACCATGTTACTGTTTGGTTAGAAAATAGTAACATCGTACAGACAACAACATATATGCACAAATCTTTCATGTTTAATACCAAAACTTCAAGAAGTCACCAGACAGTATCAATACTTGGTAGTTGATCATGGTATATGTGTCACTCACCACCATTTTCGCATATGAAAGTATTGATTTGTAGCCCCTTCTCTTGTCGGCTTCAATGAGTTGTAATGAGTCCACTTGCACTTTGTGTTATTAAGGACAAGCAATGTGTAGTGGTTGGGGTTGCTGCAGTCTTTGACACCAGTTGAGTTTATTGGGAATAGAACAAGTTATGCAACCATTGCTTCCTCCATCTTTGTATCAAATTTGTCTTGCCTCGCTTCCTAGTATATTTGAAGGGGGCTTACAATATTAGACTATCAGAATTGCATGAACACGAGTCAGTATCGAAATATTTTCTATATTATACATTTAGGGGAGTGGATCTAGAATCTTACCGAGCAGAAGTTGTCAAATGCAAATATCTTATTTTTCTTGGATGCATTGGTCAAGCTAAGAGTGTACATGTGGATATCTATGATCTGAAAGTGAGAAATTAGTTCTTATCAAATAAATTGATCAAGAAGATAGACACCAACAGTAACCTATCCCCAAGATTGATTAGCATGAGTAGTAGCGTGTTACTGTCCGGACCTTAAACAGAAACACATGTTCATGAGCCTGGGTAGACTCAGTGCTGTCATGTTACTGTTTAGGGTAGAAACAGCCTTTTATTTTTACAAATGAACAAGACAAAAGAGAATTGGTGTAAAAGTTGAGAGCATACACACATTGTTAGTTATTGCCTTATCTGCGAGCATATCCATCAACTCCTCTAATGTTATGAACATGTTGTCCTGAGGCGATATCCAAACAAAGGCCCTGCAATTTGTGATATGGTGTGGAAATAAGTTGATGCAACATGCATTAATGTAGTCAAAGTATTCAGCAAGGAAATGAGACATGACTTACGAGTTGCCTCTCGTCTTTCATATTTAGACTATTTTGTTCTGAACATCTTAGGTGAGGTATTTTGCAAATGGCCACTTTGTACTTTTTGTTACCTTTTCAGTCTATTTCTCTTTAGGCAATTATGCTGCTGTTTCCTCCAAGATATATGCCTGAGCTTCTTTGCTCTTCCTAGTGTCATAATCAACATGTGTTTTTTGTTATCGTGTTTATTGTTATTTTCTAGTTTTTTTCTGTTGCCCTGAGTACGTTGGATCTACATCACATTTTGTTTTTCTTGTTTTTGATTCACCTCTTGTGATCATTGACCACTAATTCTTCTCAGTATTATTTTGTTATGCGGCTTTTATGGATGCTACATTTTCATGTTTAACCACCTGCATAGTTATTTCTATTAGTGATGCTTTCAATAGTTTATTTTGAGTTTCAAGACTTGCATTAGCATTCTCCAGTGCATCGATGTCCATGTTGAGGTTTTCTATTTTCTTTTTTACGTTGGATAGTTGCGCTTGGACCCATAAGTTTCCGTGCATGAGGGTTGTGATTATTTCTTTGCTTTGTTATAATTGTTGATCTGACCTCTAAAGTTTCTCTTTGAGAGTCTTCAATTCATCGGTGAGTTTGTTTATCTTGTTATTTACACTAAAGAGTTAGTCCTTTAGTTGTTGTACTTCATTATGGTCTTATTGTGGGTGTTCTTGATGGGACAGTGCAATATTTGCACATTTTCTTTGACTTGTTGTTCATGGTGAAATCTTGGTTTGGGCCATTCCTTCTATGTTATCACTTCCTGATTCCTCCGATTAGGAGGGTGTGATTGGTGTTTTTGTTTACTCATGGTGTTCTATTAGTTGTAGTTATTTTTCAGTGTTGTAGACGAGGTGTACTTCTTCACTTGTTGGCTCGAGATCTCTATTTACGACCTGAAACATATTAGTTGTTCCTCGTTAGTGTAATTAGTTGATGTGTGTCTACTATGGTGAGAAACAGTCACGTGGAGACAAAACACTAATTGGCAGCATAACGGTGCCATGGGCAAAGGAATAACTCAGAAACATAATAAAAGCACATCCTGGAATTTGATTAAGAAAAAAATAAAGGACAAACAATGTGTTACTGTTTTACAAGGAAACAGTAATGCTGCATAAAACTCAAAATAAATTGACTAATCAATGTGATTACTAACAAAAATTGATGAAGAATAGGCTATTGTTTCATAACAAATGGTAACAAGTCATTTTGATCTAGTGGAATGCTTCTACTTGGTTTGGAGCAACAACATCAACCACAAACACAATATAAAGGCAAAATTCTTTACTGATTGACATTGAATAAAAAAATGTGATTAAATTGACATATCAGCCATGATTAACATCAAAACATGTTAAACATACATGTTACTATTCTCAATATCTTGTATTGTCATGTTTCTGTTCCATAATAAATTGTGATTTCCACCAAGGGTTACCTGAAGTTAGTTGATAAGTTGATCCCCCAGTTGGCGCGTGAGGAGGAGCAAGTCCCATTTGAGGCATCTTCGCATTCTTTGGCAGCGATGCTTATTGAGCACATTTATTATCTCACAGAGCCAATACTGTTGATAATAAATTGTTTATTTTGTCTTAATAATTTTATAATGAAGTTACATTTAAAAATTAGTGTACAATGACACATTTGCTGCAACTAACAAAAAATCTGCTAAAATAGATCATGTTACTATCTGCATAACATACAGTATCATGTTGTTCATTGGTATACATACAGTAACATGCTCCAAAAACTCAAAGTAAATAGTTGAATCAAGTTTCAAGATAGTAAGGAGCACTTTAAACTCCATTTAAATAGAGGAGTCAAATGTCACTTACAAAATAAGTGCCAAGTCGGACAACATGTTAATGTCTGCATTAGCAACCGTAATATGTCACTGTTTAGTATCAAGATAATAATGTAACCCAAAATAGAAAAAATTAATGGACAAATGAAGCCACACTAATAACCAATTTGTCAAAATTTGTAGTGTAACACGACGCACACTAGAGAGTCACGTCTTACTCTTTGGTGTCAAATAGTAACATCAACCCAATATTTGAAAAATGTTAGAGGACAGTAGCAAGAACATCCAATTAAGTGATTAGAAATTAATGAAGGCAATACCAAAGAAAATGATACTAAGGAAAAACAAGTATAGCAATTGTAACTTATTGGCAGTAGCATGACACAGTTGGTGACGTGTGCTGGGTTGTCCCTTCTAATTGATCTCATTAGTTGTTCATGTATGTGTTTAGACCACCCATATTTGGACATGTCATCTATCTCCTCTACATATTTCAGGTACGACCAGGCCAGTGTGTGAGCCCTATTGGGTATAAACAGGCTCACCAGTAGCATCAGCGTTGTAAGGCATGAGACATCTTGAATGTTAGTGTCTGTTGTTCCGTACACTGCCCTTTAGAGTGCATTGAATATCGTGTGTTTTGTTAGGCGTCCTTGGCCAAGGAATCTATTTGTGTCTAGTTCTGAGTGTGGCCTCATGTTAGCTGTTGTGTTGATAGGCTGTTCTCCATCTCTTATCCCACTGTTGTAGGTGTTATGGTGAGATGTTCACCCCTAATTAGGAATTGTTCACTCTTGAGTGAAAATGTGGCAATCATTGACTGTATTCCTCAATCGCTCTTCCAGTATATTCTGCGGTCAAGTTCCTTTATCATGATTGCATTAATTAGAATCCAAAAGGGGTTTTGTAGCAGCACCCTCCTGTGTCTCTTATTGAATTGAAAATCATCAACCTGCCTTATACATGCCAGCAGATCAGACCTGTATTGCTGGAATGTTTGAGATTCTTCCTCAGCTTCTTCTGTTTGCTTGGATGCTTCGTTGCCTTTTTGTTCAAATAAATTTACAAATCACTGTGTTATTAACATCCGCAAGCAGAAAAAACAATTACAACTTTTTTCATATCTGTAACGACCCTAAATTAGTACAATAGTAATATATATAATAATAATAATAATAAAGAAAATTTATTGAGATTGTAATGAGTGAAAATTGCTTAGAAACCTAAGAATAGATTTTAGAAAATTTCATTTAGAAATTCATTGAATTTCTGTACCCGGTAAAGTGAAAAAGTGAGAAAATGAGTCAAAATTATAGTAAATTAATTAAAAAAAAATTGGATGATCAAAAATAATTTCAAAGCTAAAAAATGGTTATGAGAAGTAAAAATAAAATTTTTAGGAAGTTTAGAAGCCTAAGGGTGAAAATGTAAAGAAATTAAGTAATTCAGGGCCAAATTGTAATAAATCCTTTTATCTTTTTAGCCTTTTTATTTTTTTTGTTGTACAGGTTGGATTGGCCCATGTTATTTTCAAACCCAAATGTGAAAAATTAAGGCCCAATTTCATGATCCAACACCAGCCCAAACTTCCAAGGGAAGCCAAGGACCAAAATGAAAGAAAATGATAAAATTTGGGGCAAAAGTGTAATATTTGAAAACTTTTAATTTGTGTCTCCTTTTTATTGGATAAAGCATGATGTGCTGGCCTGAATCTCAGCCACTTGGACGTGCTATGCAGCCCACCAAGTGTCCCCAAGATCCTCCCAAAATCCAAGGCAAATTAATGTTGGAAATGATTGAATTTGTGAGATTTTTTTTAGAAATCCTTTAAGCATTTTTATATAAGCATTAGAGGTTTGGCTGCAGCACATTTGTTGCTCCTCTCCAGCAAAAAAAAAATGTGACCCCATAGAGAAGTAACAAGGGAAGCTAGATAAAGTGAATTCAAGGGAAATTAGCAAGTTAAATAGGTAGATTTTGATACCCTTAATACTCTTGTGAAATTCTTCTTCCTCTTGACTCTAAAATCTGAATTTTTATTTTCTTGAATTCATCTCCCTCTCCCTTAGAAGTCAAATTTGAAAAGAGGAAGAAACAAATAAGGATTTAAGGTGAGTAATAGCTTGTTATACACTTTATGAACTCTTGATGTTGGATGGTCATGAGGAATATGATTTCTAGGACATGATTTGTGTTAGTTGTTGAGATAATTAGTTTTGGATGATTTGAACATGTCTAATGGTGTTTTAGATGTTGTTATGTTGATCTATGACTTTGGTTTGGTGTAAAAGCAACAAGAAACCATGATGTATACACTAGGATTTTAGAGCCATCGTGGTGCATGTGTGGGTTTGGCATGATTTGTTTGGAATTTGGCTAAATTGATGAAATTAGGATGATTCTTATGAGTTATAAAGCCTAAGGAAGATGAAATTCTGAGTTATGAAAGTGTGTATGAAGATTCCCTTTTGAGAAGCCAAGGGGAGAAGGAGGTTTAGCCATGTAAATTGTGTTTTTGGAAGATCAATAATGTACACGGGGTAGAACACGGCCCATGTTGTACCCCATGTTCTGAACACGGGGTAGAACACGGCCCATGTTCACCCCCGTGTTCTTTGTCGAAAGCTGATCAATAATGTACATGGGGTAGAACACGGCCCATGTTGTACCCCATGTTCTGAATAGGGGTAGAACACGGCCCATGTTCACCCCCGTGTTCTTTGACAAGTGAACAATTTGATCTCAAATAATTCTTGCCCTTATGCTGCCTGGATAGGGTCTACATACAAAATGTTTTGTGTGATATGAATTGTTTAATTTGTGTGTAGGATATATGAATGATTTAATTTGTATACATGAATATCCTTTGGGGTTTGATATGAGAATGAGCATAGAAGGATAAATGAAGCATAAAACACTTATGGCATTGTTGGTATTTTGACACATTCCTCGAGGAAAAATTGTGGTTGATGCATGTGGCGTCCCACAATTGTTCATTCTACTTACAAAAATGTGGGAGGGAGAAAACATCCTTCGCAGAGAAGGAGAGGAGGGGTAAGTAGTGGAGGGAAAAGGTTGGTGGCCTCGAGCCTAGGGTGGCGGGGGATAAGGTTGGACCGAAGATATAAGGTGACATTGCATACCAACTAATGCCATTCCTCAAATAACGTAATATCTAAATTTGGGCTTTTAATTAGAAAAGCAACCTTAAATGGGAAAACAAAAAAGGGGCAATAATAGGTTATTACTCACTGAGTATGTTTATACTCATTCTGTATTTTCTTTAAATTGTCTTTTCAGATAATGACCATGGATCCGTGGACGCGCGGTAACACTTACAGAGGACATGCCACAACACCCTTTGGAACGTATGATTTAGAGTTGCAAACAGGGTTAGTGAGTCAAATGACTAGGTTTTCTGTATGTAAAGTTATAATAGACTTATCTCTGTAAATATTTTTGTACTGTTATATGTATATTATTTGGTATTTTAACTCTTTATTACCTACTTTCTTTCGGCGCGCCCTAATATTATTTTCATAAGTATATGCGATATTGTGTCGTCTTTGGAGGCTAGTAAGGATATCTTATCAGTGTAGAATGCTGATTGGGTATCTTTACGCCAGTCATGATTACGATATGTCGGGTTGTGACAATATCCAACAATAATAGTTTTGTCCTAGTGTCATGCTTTTGTTTTGACTGAAACAGCAACACCAAGCTAAAAACCCCACCGTATAGTCAAAGATGAATTATGATTAACAATTAAACATTGAGGAAATAAACTATTATTGTTTCCAACAACATCAACAGAGATGTTCCTATCTAATTTGGAAACAGTAACCTTCAACACAAACTAACAATAAACTGACAAGTGAAGACGATGATTAATGGCATAACCGATAAAGAAAAGATAATGGTAATTTCCAGTGCAAAGAGTCACATGGTGTTTTAATATGGTGACATGTTTTCGCTTAGTCCGAAATAGCAACGTGTACCAATAAAAAATGGGAGATTGAGTAAATGATGTATGTTCAACTATGAAAATTCGAATGTAGTACGTGTTGCGATTTTGAGTAGAAACAGTAACATCAAGCGAGATGTTACTGTTTAATCAGGAGACAACAACCTCCAAGACAAATTAGGTGTAAACTGGCAAACTAAGCATGATTAACTACAGAGCCTATAAAAGAATACGTTATGATTCAGTATCACAATATTAATATGTTTTTATTTGTTTCATTATGTAATAGATTGTCGAAAAGGCAATAGATCTTGTAATGTGCCAAGTTTCTGCTTGGGTTACAATCAGTTGTTATGTGAGTTTGGTGACGGTAACATGCAAAGAAACATCATTGGAGCTTGGATGTCTCTCTAACCTATATGGTTTTATTTCAACTTACATATGTACACGCACCCTAGGAAATAGTAATATTATCCGTTGAGTTAATCACAGGATAGTCCCTATACTCTAAACATGATTAAGAGGATACGTTTTTACCTATTGACGACCCATCCTTATGCTTTTGATCTGTGCGAAGTTGATTCTAGTGCAATCACTCGGCGTCGTGTACGATGTCTTCCTCTTGTATATCAAGTTTCTCTACTAGTGTCGTACTTTGATGGAATGCATTTGGTCATTTCTATTTTACACCTTTTGTACTTGCTAGGAAGTGATAAGGTTATGTCGCCTCATGTTCTGAGCATTATGGTGATTTAACCTTGGCTGCTGCACTTAAATGAAAAAGAGTGCTTTTAGGGTACCTTGATTTAATAAATTGTAGTAATTGGTACAAACTAAATTTATCCACAAAATCTTATCTGGATTCATGAAATAGTATCCTACCATTGCCTCTCTCCTTTTTAGAGTGACAGTCATCTTGGGTGGCTTATTGTTAATTTGAAAATTCACACGATAACAAAAGTGTCTCACTAAACAAAAAAAAAAGGAAATGCAGTGAGCCCCGATAAACCATAGTTGAAAAGAATATAACTCATCTAGGAGTGTGCGTGTGTTTTTTATGTTCTTTTCATGATGTTGCTACCTAAATAAGAAACAGTAACGTGATCTTACTCAGAAGATCAGCTGTTAATGAGATGTGGTATATTCTGTATAAGGTGGGATTTTTCATCGATGTTATCGATTGTCATCCAAATAGTCACATCAATACAGTAACATACACTCTTAGTTTGATTAGCGCCTAATTTATTGTCAGCAGATGATTCTGCGATGATACAAAAACATGCAATGTAATGGGGGCCAAATAATAACGTGCCCCACTCTCCTAGGATAGTTGTTTGTGGGACTTGATACTTTGTATTATTTAGGGTTACTAGTATATGTTACTGTTGGATGCCCATGATAACAAAGTCACGGTTTGGCTCCAAAACATCCATAGGTTTTTACTTGGCGAATTAGCTGTTAGTGAGGATACATTTGTCTGGTGAGTAGTGGAAGCTACTTTATGTTACCGTTTGCTGGTGATACAGTAACGTCCTATGCTTTGGGAGTTTGATTGACAATGTCAAATGGTTTATCCATGCAAATTAAGTTTTCTGTCGATATGGCTATGTCGAGGGGAAACAGTATCATGTCAATGTTCGGTAACATACAGTGGATGGGCTAATACTCATGAACATGTTGACAAGGAGGCTTGGTTAATCCATTTACTCGGGCCACTTGGTCGAATCACTTTCTAGAGCTGAAGCAGTAAACATTAACTGGTTAGTGTTTATAGCATGGCTATGTACTAAGACCTGGGGAAAAAGGTGAGCTCGGGGTTAGCTTAAAATGATAAGAATGAGGTTAGGTTTACCTAGATTTAAAGTGGGGAAAAATGACACCAGGGTTAGGTGGACCGTATCAAAGTGAAATCTTCTTGCTTACTGTTGGAGGCTCAAAAGAATAAGGATGAAAACGTGCGGCAAACTAGGGAACTGGTTTACTAGTCATGGATGCCCATTCAGAGTTTTGCATTCACATTCAAGTCATCATTTCTACAAGAGAAGGGAGTTTTTGGTGTGCAACAATAATAGCTTATTTGAAATAAGGACTAGAGCGAGTGCAAATGAAATGGTCCCGGGTGTGTTATTTTGTTATAGGCACTTTGGGAGATGCTATTGTTCACGATCAAACAGGTACGAAATACATAGCTTTTGGGGCAACTTGTGGCAGGCTACAATAGAGTCAGGTACGGTTACAACGTGGAAATCGAATTGGCTCACCCTTACGACGGGTTCCTTCACAACATAAGCAATCTCCACATTAACTCACTATTCATTTTTCATCACTAGATAGTTCCCTTTGAAGCAACAACACCAGTCGGAAAGAAGCCACCACATAGACTATCATTAACTGCAGCAACCATACCCAAGATCGATGAATATCAGTAATCCAGGCCATAGCCACTCTCTATTATTGCCAGACAGTGACTTCCTTTGATCCAAGGTAAAAATGGATCATTAATCGGTAAACACTTTACCTTCTTAGATAGTTTGTATGTGTGTGCAATACGGTATCCTTAATGTCAATGAACATGTCACTATTTCTATTTATGCATGTGTGGTTTTGTTCATATATGTATAAAAATATATATGGCACCGGTCCTAAGGAGTAGCCCTAGGAGATAGATCGATGAACCCGCACACCACTGTCTCATTGCATGTAAGCTTAGCTTAACTCACATGATAAATATTTGCCCATACTTAGTAGACAATCTTCACCATGATGTTTATCAGAAAACATGCAACAAAAACATGTTATTCCTTGGATGATAACATAAAACATGGAACTTAACATGAGATTTGCAGTCTGTATCTCATGATGTTCTTCAGTCTCTACTTCACCACTTTATTTTTAGTCCAAAAACCACAATAGGTGTGATGATATGTTACCCTTGCTTTGTATCTTTTTGTGTCATAGAGATTAACCTGGAGGCACGCATGTTGCAGTGCAGCCATTATCATTGGTTGCATGTTGTGTTCGATCGTGTGATGTTACTATTTTGTTGCCATACAATAACATTTAATACTTATAAGTTTGTTTTGGTTTTTTCTTAGACAGTATTATAGCTTCTGCCTACTAGTTTTTTTCGAGGTTATTGTGGGGTGCTGTAGCAGACCGTAGCGTGTTGAACTGACATCATTTTATCATACTAGAGTGGAAGATTGTAGCATTCATTGAATAGTTGCAAGCCTCTGAATATTGCTGTTTTATTAGACAACAATAACATGAACAATTAGTGTTAAGCACGTTGTGTGAGGGCAAATGCAGTAGTTAATATCATCTTCTGCATGGTGTTTTTGTACACATCACAACAGTAACACCAGTTCATCATTGGTGTTACTGTCTTGTACTAAACACATGCAAGAGTAGCATGTTTTTGTAGCCCAATTTACAACAAATCTAACTAATGTATTTCCTTTTTTTTGTTTTCTCTTTTTTTTCCCCCGAACAAAAAGGCTGCTTAACATTCAAACAAGCAGAAGAAGTTGACAACCCGGTTGGAAAATTTCAGCAATATAGGTCAAATTTGCTAGCATGTATAAGGCAGCTTGAAAATCTCTAGTAATGAAAGCCATAAAGTGGTGCTACACCTAAACCCTTTCTGGTTACTGCTTAATGCCATATTGATGAGGGCACTTGCTCGCAGCATATGTTAGAAGAGCAATTAAGAAATCCAGTAATTAATTTACACCTACTCATCGAAACACAACGACTTCATAATTGGAGGCAAAGGTGTGAGCATCACACCCACATTGGTGAAGCTCATATTTGGAATCAGGGATAGAGATCGCCCAATCAACACGACACCAAGCAAGAGGCCAATGTCAAACTTTGTCACCAGACATTTTTGGGGCCAAGGATGCCTCAATAAACCAAATATAGCCAAGGCACTAAAATGGGCAGTGAAGGGAACATCATAAACTGACGTTGAAGACGCCTCGCGCCTTTGCACATTGATGCTGATGGTGACACTATTTATGCCAAATAAGGCTTAGCCACTGGCATGGTCCCACTTAAAATACATCGACAACGTAGGTGACATGGCAGAGTTTGGGTAGTCTACACACATATATCGATAACTAATGGATTCCATTCGAATTGATAGGCCACCAAATGTCACTGGCTGTGTCATGCTATTGTCAGTAAGCCACTTGTGTCTAACCTGCCTTACTTCACGAGATCTTCTCTGCTTTTTGGTTTTTAAAATGACTTGATTTGTCTAATTTAATATGCATCTTGCCTCGGGTTACTGCTTTGCTTCCACGTTGCATCATGTAACTGATTGTCTTGTAGACAGTAACACGTTGCTTGCCTTCTCTGTCGACAACTAGTATACTTTCGTCCCATTATATCGTCCCCTTTAGATTGCTAATGACACTTGATTTGTCCTTTAGCAACTGAGATTTGGGAACATGCTACTGTCTGGATATCATGATGCACCATGTTACTATCTAGTAGATTGACAGTAATATGTTGTATCAAGTCAATTTTGTTGATATCAAGGATTCAGGTGTCTCCTTGATTCGGGTTTTCGATTGCTCATGACATAAGATTGGTCGATTTAGTTTGATGTTTGCTTCCTATCACTATGGGAAGACTGAGGGCAACGTGTTACCATTTAATATGAAGATAGTAACACGCTGTGCTTCTTCAGATTTCCTGACGTTGACATCAAATGGCCACCTATTTTATTCCATCTTTCAATGCAATCTTCATTGTTTATTGTCTAACTATATGTGTATTGTATTTTGTGCAGTATTGGCTGTGTGAAACCACTGACGTGATTAATGGGCCTTTTGCCCAGAAAATACCCAGATTCTTCTGCTGGGACCTTAGGCTCCTCACACGTCAACTAAAGGACAAAGGGGCTAGCCAGCTCCAGGTAACCTTTGGACACCTAGTCTCCTAGGGCTTAATCATCCTCGTAATGTTACTATTCCTCACCTAAACAGAAACATATTAGCGTATTACAGTAATGAGCCTCTGATCTAATGCTACAGGTTGTCAACGGAGAACTCCATCTAACAATCGAAGAAATGAGCCTCTTTTACCACCGCCACGTGCAAAAAATGCATGGATTTCCCTTGATCGAGTATTAAGAATGACTGGACCTGCATGCCACACCCTGCACATCGGATGAATCCAGACCTAATGACAACACAGGGGTGGCACATTATATAATGTAGCCATGAACAATGGCTCTGGAATAGTTCGCAGATATTATACTATCCTAGGAAGAAAGGGGATGTGATGACGTGCAATAGTTAAGGGATCAACTACTCAACATGAAAAATAGGGTTAATCAACTGACCGATGAAATCAAGATTTTGGACGATCAACTTCATAGGTCAGAGCAATAACTACAAGAAGGCATGCAGACAATCACATCCCTAACAGAGGAAAACAAATCCCTTTGGATGCAGCTTTTCGACATAAAAAAGGAAGTAGAGAAAGTTAAGGTTACCATCAGCATCTTGGAAATGGATGAGGCCAGTGTGGAGATCCAAGAGAGCTAGCCAATAGCACAACTCACAAACCTTAACATGCAGTTGGTTGCCTAGGATAGAACAGGCAAAGGAAAGGAAGGACAACAAATCCCAGATGTCCATAAGCAAAGGTTGATGGTTGCCTGATTAAAAGCAAAGACAAGGAAAACAAAGTCTGACACAGATTACACCTTCCCAGAACCTCATAGAAAATAAAGTAAACATCAACGTATATGGTAACAAGCAATGATTGTAGAGAAGCAGCTTAGCAAGGGCAAGGAGCTTACTGTCTACCTCTCCGATGATACAGTTGTGGAAGTGGATAAGGAGAAGAAGACGAAGAAGACGAAGAAGTAAGTTATAAGTTACAAATGGCCAGCCGCTAAATGCCTCTGAGACAATGCTAAGGACTAGGTAGTCCAGGTATATGACAAAGGGAATATAATGTAAGCCTTAGGTTACTATTTGCTAATTTGCCTAAATTAAGTTAGTACTCTTGTCTAGATCCTTCACATGTTTCTAACCACACCGTTGTTTGCAGGTCCTTTGTCTGGGCATCTCTTGAGCAGTAGACATACGTAACATTTGAGGACTTGGTAGATGTTCTCACAGAGAAGGCAATAACCTCAAGTGTATACTTCCTCATATCTTACAACATTAGTGTGTTATCTTATTACCTTTAATTATTTTTCCTTGAGTTTGTTGCTTCCTCGTATATTCCCATTCTTAGCCTCCTCCCGGGGTTTGATTTCTCCCTAACAAATATAATTAACAAAACTGAATCTCCAATGGCAGATCATAGATGCCTATGTTTCGATGGTGAGCATGGCAGCAAAGTATAGAAGTAAAAAGATAGTTGTATTCGATAGCATGTGTTGGGTGAGGCATTAAATCCATTTCGTTACGTGGCTTATAATAGCATCTTTTGGCACTGACTCGTGGTTGAATTTTATTAATAGTCATGTGTGGTCAACCTCATTAGAATCTTCCAAAACATAAGGGCATTGAGGTTTGACCCAAAGGTGGAAGAGGTAATAACTGTACGCATTATACTATTTTCATTAAACTCAACGGGTGTCAATAACTGCACGGACCCTATCCATTTCACGCTACTGTGTTTAATAACACAGAGTGCAGGTGGACTCACTACAATTCACTAAGGCCCAGAGTGGGGGGGGGAATGCGGATGCATTCTTTCGTGATGCCCAGATGGTGGTAAGTGTTGCTTGGATTATGGTGTACCATTTTTTACTTCGCCTACGTGAAAAAACATGACGTTTGATTGAGGTAACTATTTCTAGGCTAGTCAACAATGTTCAGCCCACCCCAGGATGTTACTGTGCGGTTCGTAAACAATAACACAATGATTTCTCATGATTCTATGGTTGATCGCACGAGATCTCCCCACTTCTTATTACGATTGCAGCTAAGTCAACATTAGATTTTGGTTACACTGAAGGGCAATTGCATCCTGTTGCTAATTGCATACATTGATATACGCGTTTGGCAAGCTCAATGCAAGTAATTAGGTGGCACTAGGGCTCAGATGTGAAGAGTTAATTGACTAAACTGGTATATGGCTAGCATTTAGGCCTCAATGTCACGCGCCATTAACTGATCACATATACTCATGTTACTATCTGTACATTAATGAATCACGCGATTGAGCACTTGTTTTGCATGGATGAGTTCCCAGAGAACACATTTTATAGGGCTGATTTGCAAAGGCTGTCATAGGTTTGGGGGCCAGGGTGTAAGCAAACTTTGAACTAAGTGTAATATCCCAAATTTTCAATTCTATTATTTGAATTTCTAAATTCTGAGGCTGTAGAAACGAAGAGCATGATTGAATTAGCTTAGTGGGTGAATCTCAAGTTGAAAGGAATTAAGTGTAAGGGTAAACGAAATTTTGAAGGAAAACGGATAGTAGGGAAAGAAATAATTCTCCTAAACAGTATAGATGATCAGAGGAGGTTGGAAAACCCTAAAAGGGGAGGTTGTCTAAGTCTGATAGTGTAAGGAATTTTAAATAGACAGAAGCCCTATGGACTAATTTGCAAAAGTGTAGAATCGGGTGTGGTTAAAGTGAAAATAATTAAGGCTTTGGGATTTAATATGAATAACCAAGAGTTTGGGGTGCAATATGTGATTTTAATTAGTGTGACCAATGGACTTATGACAAGTGTCATTGCTAGAAAATTAATGGCAAGAATAGCCTTACTTTTGGTGAAAAAGGACTAAAATACCCTTGAGAATCTTAGAAATGACCAAATTGCCCTAGAAGCTTCTTGAAAAGTCTTCTCTCTTCTCCTTTTTCAAAAAGCTGCAGAATTTCTCCATGAAAGAAGCTTAGACGTGAGAGAGAGAGAGAAGGAAGAGAGAGAAAGTTTCTCATAGTTTTTTCACCTAAAAATAGTGAGATTCAAGCTAAGGTGTAGAAAGGAAATTTGTTCTTCTCCTCAAGCTCTATCCATTGGTGTGCTTAGAGTGAAGAAAGGCTCAAGTTTGGTTAAGTTTGGGGAGTCCCAAGTGAGGATTTTCAAGTTGCACTAAGAGGTAAAAATGCTCTCCTCTAAAAGCTCTTTAATGTACTCTTCTTATTTTCTTGAAATCTTGAAGTTGGTAAAGTTAAGGGTGATTGAACATGGAGTTTAGGAGGATTTGAACATATTTGATGATGTTTTGAATGTTGTAGTGTTGATTTATGGTTTTGGTTGGGTGTAAAAACAACAAGAAATCATGGTTACACACCTGGGTTTTTAGGCTATAATGATGCATGTGCAATATGGGTATGATATGTTTGGAACTTAGCTAAAAATGATGAAGTTAGAATAATTTCTATGAAGCCTAAAGCCTATGAAAGGTGAAACTCTGATTGTGGAAGTGTTTGTGTGCATTTTCCCTTTTTGAGAAGCCAAAACTATGGATGAGAAAAGAAGAGAGGAAGGAATTTTAGCTGTTTAGTGTGTTTTCGGAGGATCAGCAAGGTACACGGGGTGGAACACGGCCCGTGTTGTACCCCGTGTTCCTCGTCGAAGCTGATCAGTGTGCTACACGGGGTGCAACACTCCCCGTGTTTATCTCAGGACTGAAGGGCAGTAATGTACACGGGGTAGAACACGGCCCGTGTTCACCCCCGTGTTCTTTGTTGAGTAGCCCAGAAGTGAACCAGTAAGGAACACGGCCTTGAACACGGGGTATGGGACCCCCGTGTTCTTTGCTAAGTGAACTTTTAGGCTTGATTTCTTCATGTTTTGCATGGCTTTGCCCTTGGATCCTTTTCTAATGTTCTTATGTGTTAGTTCAAGGTTGGAAAGTGAAGATTAGAGCATCTAAATATGCATTTAATTAGGTGGAGAAAGTAAAGAATACATGAGGATTAGGGAAAGTGATAATGTTCTAATATAAGCTATGATGTGTATTTGTATAGACTGAGGAGTGCCATCTTGCAAAGGCAAGAGGAAGTGTAAAGGAGTTTTTGGTGAGAGCAAAGGGAACATCACATTGGAAGCTTGTAAAGGTAGCTAGCTTCATCCTTAAGCTGTTTTCTATTTATATGATTTTCTGTGTTTTATGCTATTGTATGGAATGTGTATGGAATTGTTGTGTATGGAATGTGTATGGAATTATTGTGTATGGAATGTGTATGGAATTGTTGTGTACGCATTCCGGGAAGACAGTGTGATACTGTGTGTGTTTGGCCTATGGCTCGGGTCCTCGGAATGTTAATACAATTGTTGTGGCACAACCCGGGCAGACAGTAGAATACTGTGTTTGGCCTAAGGCTCGGGATCCCCGAGGATAATAGTGCATTTGTTGTGTGTGGTACCTATGGCTAGGGACCTCGGGAAGACAGTGTGATACTGTGTTAGGCCTTTGTGGCTCGGGACCCCGGGAAGACAGCGTGATGCTGTATATGAGGCCTGAGTACGATTGTTTGTGATGGCTATCTAGACATTGTGATAAATCATTGAATGGGATTGATGATTGTTGTGAATTGCTGTGTGTGTGATGCGTGTTTCCTACAATAGTAAAATATTGAATATGTTGATGAATGATTATCGAATTTCGAAATGTATGTTTTAATTGCTTAAGGATTTGGAATGACTTGATATGTTTTTATGGCAATAGCTAGCTACTGGGAAACTTTGTTTCTCATGTCTTTCTGTATCGTGACTAACCGTTCCAGGTGATGCTTCCAAAGGCTCTCATGACAGAGGACAGTGATATTTTGAAGTTGTATATTAAAAATGTTTGTATAGTTGGTAATATTGTAAGTGATGGATGTAGATATATTGTAAAGTTGAACTTATGTATAATTATATTACGCTTGTTCATGTTGTATGAAATACAGCAAATTTGAGATTTTCCGTATTAGCTTGAGGTAGATGGCGAATGAGTGCGTATTAATCATCTAGTAATTGAGGAATAAGGTGTTAATAAGTGAGGGTGTTACACTAAGCAACCAGATGTCTATATAAGAATGTAAGCACAGATGGGCTGAGCAGCCACAAAGCACCTCTGTGAACAAGTTCAAAGCGCTATTAACACTTGCAAAACATTTTCCTCCATGGAGCATTTGTCACGCAATGATGCATCAGAGTAGAAGGCGCTTAAGCGCACAAGGAGAGAGGTAAAATAGCTATCTTCATAACTACATATGTTTATGCGAATTGAACCTTACTATAACGTTCGATTTTTATATAGACGTTGGGTGAAAGGATGGATAAAATGGAAAAAATAGTTGTATCTTTAATGGCTGATGTTGCTAGAATTTCAAGATAGGGCAACAACCAAAAGGAAAGTGACCAATCATTTAAGGGTTACATCCGTTAAAAGCTTTAGACCCTGTAGGATTCTTGCACAAGAATAGAGTGTCAGTTGGATAACGTGCTTGGTGACAAAGGTAAGAAATCTACACTCAATGAAACAGAGCCACATCTTGTTGACATAATGCTATCCTAGCACAAGTCTTCAACACAATGTTTTCTAGATAAGAAGAAGTCCACGATTGACCTTGCTTAATAAAAAATTCAGGTGAAACAACTTATGCATGTATTAAAATTAATATAACACATCAATTACTAGTGATACATTTGAAGTGCATTTTCCTTATTTTAACAGCTTTACTTGAAGTTGCAGCCATTGTGCTCGTTTGCAACACCTTCACGTGCCAGGGCAAGAGGAATGACAAAAGGGACATGCACTGAGCATCTTGATATGCTGACTATAGGCTATTTGCTGATGATTCAATGGAGAAAGAGTCCACTCAGCCCCTGCTTGAACAAGGGGACAACAGTTATCCACTTGAGGATGACAAGGTGTACATGTTAGAAGGTTTGGAGGTAGTGTTCCACCCTCTAAGGTCAATATTGCTGACATCAATGGAGCTTCAGGTGGCTATCTATATATTCTTAGTAAATAAGTGAACATAGTAAGCAACACACAGAACTGTTATGCACACATATCATACTTATTGTAGCAATTAATGTTTTCACACACCTTGTTGTAACTGTTGCATGCAATGAGGTATTTGTGGATGGTGTAGCTAAGTTCTTGCACAGGAAGGAGTTGCATTCCTTGGCACCAGAGTATTAGGTTTGTGGACAAGTAAGCTAGCTCATGGTGAATATTTGGGGTCCTTTATTGTGTAACTTGAAATATCTATGATATAACTAATGTTTTCTGCATTATAGTCCACAGGTGTTATCTATGATTGCTTGTAAAATGATGTATGAAGAGAGGAAGAATGATTTTGTCTGCCATTGGTACCTTGCACTCACCTTCACAGTAAGATTGTGCAACATAGAAAGATCACCTTCACAGTAAGATTGTGCAACATAGAAAGAGGATTGGTCCTTGCTATGTTGGTGGTTTCTTTCTGAGTGTGTGTGCAATATTGGTTAACATAATGGCGTGAAATTTTTTTGTATGTAGTAACAAATTATAGGAAACACCCTTACACCCAACTGCACTTTGATGGGATATTTCATGTTATACATGTCCCCCACTGTGAGCAACTTGTAGAAGGTATACATTCCCATCAATGATGGAAATGATGTGAATGTACATTGGTTCTTGATGGTGATCTCAATCAGAGAAGGAAAATTATTGTACCTCAATTTTGCCCCAAGTCCTATAACAGAAGCTAGTAAACATGAGAAAATTCATCAAACGGTGGCTTTTTTTTACATTAACGTTGACCTTGCATTTTGGATTCTTACTGTTGCCCACTCAAGTGTTAGTCCATTAATTTTATTTTTTCAGGCAAAGTTCATGGAGAACCTATTGAAAGACAGTAGGCTACACAACACTGGTCGGAGCCCTGCCCCAAAAATATCAAGATGGCTAATTGTGGTATCCCTTGGAGTTCCACAACAAAATGACTTATAGGTGATCTATTCCCTTATACTGTTCCACTTCAGTTAATTCCCACGTAATATATGATAACCAAACATCTTATGTAGCTATAACTGTGGAGTTTGGATGGCTAGCTAGATGACTCTTGATGCCATATAGGGAGACTACAGAATAGTGGCAACACTTTACATCATTACTTTGTATGTTCCTTATTGCCCTACTAGAAAACGGTGCATGGTAGTAACCTTGATGGAAATTATGTAGCCAAGAGGTGCTTATGGAGGCATTCGGCTTGCTTTGGACCTGGTGCTGAGTGAAAACAATACTAATAAAGACCAAGTAGTGGTTTTTGCAAAGGATTTCTGGACTAAGCATGAGGACATCATCTACTTGTGAAAGTCAACAACAATCACACCTCTATTTTCCATGTACAATGCAAGTGTAAACACCATTGGTGAACCTGCAAATGGTCATAAGAAATTTACAACAATGCAATGATTGATGCCAATTACGTTATTCATATATTTTGTAACTGTTAACTCAAATGATTAGTATGTTTCTGGCTTGCAATGTGGTTGAAATAAGGTATTAAGCCGACAGGGCAGAATTGTTTAGGTTATAACAAATACTATTAAAGATTAAATTCATGTGCCGTGGACTGAATTCTAAGTTTATGGTCTACATGCTTGGGAGGCAGCCTTTCATGTTCCTTTGTTACGGGATAAGCGTAGCTTTCTCACTGCATCCACGAGCCATGCCCTATAAGCCAGTGCATGGCCTAAACACATGCAACTTCTTTATTAGGGAGTTTTCTAGAATGCGACTGAATTACAAGAGACGAAAGGAAAATTGACAAAGTTCATTAGTTCCAGTTACACGTGTAATAGTTGCATGCATCATCAATATCCTAAACCCCTTTAAACCTAAACCATATGAATAACTGGGAATAAAACATGATGTAACTGAAGGACTCCTTCAGTAATTGAGGCATCAAGCATTGTTAGCCCCAAGATGCACAAGAAAATTTGACATTACTGTCTAATGAACAAACAGTAATATAGTGATATACTTGATTGACACGAAATTAAGTGTCATGCTGTATTAATAAGACCTTAAAAAAATAAAAGGTGAGAAAACACAAAGTAGAGCAGACATAAAAATCAAGTGTGACGAGTGACACAAATGCTAGAACACGCCGTGTTACTGTTTCTATGGAAAATAGTAACACATTGGTTCTGTGATCTAGTCGTCTCTATTGGATAAGGATACGACCAAGTGGTCCATATCGAGTGTTATTATTGATGAGCTGTCGGGCAAACAAAGTATTATTATTTTGGGTACAAATAGTAAGGTCAACCAGGGATGTAGTGGAGCCAGCACAGTTGTTTTCCTTTAGTGATCCTATACTAGGATAGTGGTTCTAGGTAGGAAGCTTAAGGTTCCACTTGAGCCATTTAGTATATTACGACGTGTTAGTGCTACCCTTTTCAGAAAAATTAGTGATGTGATACTAGCTTGGTTCGTCATGTTATCATTTTGCAAAGGGAGAGTAGCATCGCCACATAAATGAAAAAAAAAGGGGAAGAGAAAAGACAAAGAATAGAAGACACACAAATCATGTGTGATGGGAGACATGGACAAGAACATCGTGTGTGACTGATTCGATTAAAGACAATCACATGTTAGTAATGTTTTAACTGCACGTAGCTATTTAGAAGAGAAGATGTGCAAACGCTCCACATCGACTGCTATTATCGATGAAGGGGAGAACACACAACATGTTACTTTTTAGGATACAAATAGTAGCGTGTTTCTCTCTTGGTCTATCGTCTTAATGTTTTGTTGGAGCACAGTAGCGTCGCCGCAAAATGTTAGAGAAAAATAGGGGAAGAAGAAACATTGGGCAGAGCTGACACATCTATTAGGTGACATGGGCGACACTAGGTGTTACTATTTCAGTGAAAGACAGTAACAAGTAGATGTTGCCATTTGGGCATTGCTATTCGGAAGAGAAGATGCATAATTGATCCACAAATAGTGCTATTATTGATGGGGCCATGAGCATACGATGTGTTACTTTTTGGCTTATGGTAGTGTGTTAGTATCTTAGTTTGTCATGTTATTATTTTGTTAGGGGACAGTATCGTCGCCACAAAAAGGAACCAAAATGAAGAAATAGGGGAAGAGAAAACGAGCAGACACATGAATCAGGTGAGATAGGCGACACATATGAGAGAGCATGTCATGTTACTATTTTAGTGAAAGATAGTGACACGTTAGTCCTTAAGTATGAGCATTACTGTTTGGACAACAAGATGCTCAAACGTTCACATTGACTTCCATTATCAATGAGGTGGTGAGCACATAACGTGTCACTCTTTGGGTTACTAACTGTAACGTGTTGCTGTCTTAGTTTATCGGCTCATTGCTTCGTGGGGGACAATAGCTTCACCACGGAAAGTTAAGGAAAAAAAAAGGGGAAGTGAAACGAAAAAGCAAAGCAGACTTATCAATCAAGAGCAATGGGCGACACAGAGGTGGGCAGGAACACTTTGTGTTATTATTTTTATGAAAAATAGTAACATATTGGAGCCGCAATCTAGGCGTTGCTGTTTAGACTAGAAAATGCACAAACGTTCCACATTCACTACCATTGTCGATGAGGCGACAAGCACACAACGGGTTACTTTTTAGGATACAAACAGTAGCATGTTACTCTTTTAGTCCGTCCTCTCAATGTTTCATATGGGGTATAGTAGTGTTGCTAGGGAAAGTTAAAGGAAAAAATAGGGGAAGAGAAAACACTAGGAAGAGCAGACACATGAACCTGGTGAGATGAGTGACACATATGCTGGAGCATGACATGTTACTATTTAGGTAGAAGACAGTAACACGTTAGTCCTACGTTCTAAGCATTGCTGTTTGGACTAAAAGATGCACAAATGTTCCATATCCACCGTTAATGTCGATGAGGCAATGAGCACACAATGTGTTATTCTTTGGGATACGAACAGTAGCACCTTGCTCTCATGGTCTGTCCTCTCAATGTTTTTCTTGGGGTGCAGTAAGGTCACTATAGAAAGTTAAAGGAAAAATAAGGGAAGAGAAAACACTAGTAAGAGTAGATACATGAATCAGGTGAGATGGGTGACATATACGTTGGAACACAATGTGTTATTATTTTCATAGAAGATAATAACACGTTGGTCCTATGTTCTAGGCATTGCTGTTTGGACCAGAAGATGTGTAAATATTCCACATCCACTGCTAATATTGATGAGGCAGTGAGCACACAACGTCTTAGTTTTTGGGATACAAATGGTAGCATGTTGCTCTCATAGTCCTTCCTCTCAATATTTCACTTGGGGTACAATAGCATTGCCATAGAAAGTTAAAGGAAAAATGAGGGAAGAAAAAATACTAGTAAGAGCAGACACATGAATCAGGTGAGATGGGTGATACATACACTGGAACACAATGTGTTATTGCTTTTATAAAAGATAGTAACACATTGGTCTTGCTTTGTGGACATTGCTTTTTGGACGATAGGTTCACATCAACTGCCGTTATCCATGAGGTGGCGAGGACACAATGTATCACTCTTTGGGTCACAAACAGTATCGTGTTGCTATCTTAGTCTGTCTCCTTATTGTTTCAATGGGGGATAGTAGCTTAGCCACGGGAAGTTAAGGAGAAAAAATAAGGGGAAGTGAAATGATAAAGTAGAGTAGGCCCATAAATCAGGTGCCACGGGCGACACAAATGCTGGAACATGTTATGTTACTATTTCATTGGAAGATAATAACACGTTGGAGCTATGGTCTGGGTGTTGCTATTTAGACTAAAAGTTACACAAACATTTCATATCCATTGCCATTGTTGATGAGGCAGTGAGCACACAATGGGTTACTCTTTGGGATACAAACAATAGCATGTTGCTCTCTTGGTCCATCCTCTCAATGTTTTGCTTGGGGTACAGTAGCGTCGCCATAGAAAGTTAAAGGAAAAATAGGGGAAGAGAAAACACTAGTAAGAGTAAACACATGAATTAGGTGAGATGGGCGACATATACACTGGACTATAACATGTTACTATTTCTGTGGAAGACAGTAACTCATTGGTCCTGCATTTTAGGCATTACTGTTTGGATCAGAAGATGTGCAAATGTTCCATATCCACCACCAATGTCGATGAGATGGTGAGCACACAATGTGTTAGTCTTTGGGATACAAACGGTAGCATGTTACTCTCATGGTTCATCCTCTCAATGTTTCGCTTAAGGTATGGTAGCATTGCCATGGAAAGTTAAAGGAAAAATAGAGGAAGAGAAAACACTAGTAGGAGCAAACACATGAATCAGGTGAGATAGGTGACACATACATTGGAACACAGCGTGTTACTGTTTCTATGGAAAACAGTAAAACGTTGGTCTTGCTTTGTGGACGTTGTTGTTTGGACGATAGGTTCACGTCGACTACTATTATCTATGAGGGAGTGAGTACACAACGTATCACTCTTTGGGTCACAAATAGTAGCGTGTTATTGTCTTGGTCCGTCTCCTTATTGTTTCGATGGGGGATAGTAGCTTAGCCACGGGAAGTTAAGGAGAAAAAATAGGGGGAAGTGAAATGACAAAGTAGAGCAAACCTATGAATCAGGTGCCACGGGCGACATAGATGCGGGAACACATCGTGTTACTGTTTCATTGGAAGACAGTAACACGTTGGAGCTGTGGTCTAGGCATTGCTGTTTGGACCATAAGTTCTGCAAACGTTCCACATCCACTACCATTATCGATGAGGCAGTAAGCACACAACAGGTTACTCTTTAGGATACAAACAGTAGCATGTTGCTCTCTTAGTCTATCCTTTCAATGTTTCGCATGGGGTATAGTAGCGTCACTAGGGAAAGTTAAAGGAAAAAATAGGGAAGAGAAAACATTAGGAAGAGTAGACACATGACTCAGGTGAGATGGGCGATACATACACTGGAACACGACACGTTACTATTTTTGTGGAAGATAGTAACATATTGGTCTTGCATTCTGGATGTTGTTGTTTTGGACAAAAAGATGTGCAAATGTTCACATCCACTACCATTATCGATGAGGCAGCGAGCACACATGTTAGTTTGTGCTTTGCAAATAGTAACATGTAAAGTTACCTTGATCTGATGACACCCATAAAATAGTTGAGAAAATCAAGAATGAATAATAATGAAACTAAAGGAGTCACATGTTATAGTTTTTGATCCAAGAAATGACCCCAGTCAATCTAGAAGAAGATTGACTTCACTAAAAGCTAAGGAAACCTCTGCAACATATAATAGCACTTGTTAATACAACAATAAGATATGTAGACTGGAACTTCTTCATAACATCGTGACAAGCAACATCCTTCCTGACTGTTCAACTGAGTTATTGCAATCTCTGTAAAAGACGGCCTAACCTGGAAAACCAACATCAATAAGTTACAAACTAAAACTTGATTCTAGAATCCATGCTTGCTCCTAACTATTCAACAATTATTCTGTAAACCTTTGATAGGTCATGGGAATGCAAATATGCACCTCAAAGATGACGACCAACCATACAAGACATGATCCCAGCCAACACTAGTGCAATTGACATCCGTGGATAAATCAACTTGCGTGGCCATGCATCTTTCACCGTATCCAATGTCTACTAAATTTACTGAGCTATTCGATTGTTCGAGTTAGTTCCTGCATACAAACAAAGTGCTTGATTAGTCCAACATGCCATTCTAAGTTGGTACACGAAATAGATAGTTAAAAATTAACATAAGTTTTGTATGAATAGGAATAATATCGACTGACAATTCAAGCATCATTAAACCTAAAACCGATAAAGGAAACCATGAGTTACTATTTTCAGACCAAAGAGTAAGACGTTGTTTACTTCACAATACGATGAGGAAGCAGTGACATGATCGAGAACAAAATTAGTTTGTTAGGTTACAGATCAATATATGCAACGGAATTTTAAAATTTTGATCCAAAACCTTCTTAGGATCCATGCAAAAGTCATAAACTAGTATTAGGGTTTTACCTTATTTGTGCTCGTGTTCTTTCTGAATGAATCCTTGAAAAATTGAGATGAATCGAATGTCGGCCGGAGGTACAGCGTCTCTATGGTATCTATACAGAGAGAACAATGACTTTTCCCATCCACGAAGCTGCTAGGATTCGTTTCTCTCACTAGGATTAGGTTTGGACATTTTCTACAGTGATTTAGGGTTTGATGAAGCTTATGAGCGTGAATTATAATGTGCTGCCTTCAAGTTCTTTTATAGAGTTAAGGCATATCACAATCCTAGTCCCACTAGGATAATGCTTCAAAAATCCTAATCACACTAAATAACTATCACCTTATTCTTATCCTAGAGAGAGTGAGGAGAGATAAGACTTATCTTATTATCTAATATTAGATAATAATAATATTATCTCATAATATAATTATCTAATATTAAATTGGCATATAATTATCTTATATTAGATAATAATAATATTATCTCATAATATAATTATCTAATATCTAATAATATAATTATTTGATATTACTTTAATATCAAATAATATCACATAATATTACATGAATAAATATATATTATCATAATAATATATATATGCACGAAAATAAGTCCAATTAATTGAATTTTAGTCCAATTAAAATTCAATTAATTATTATCTTATTCTTACTCCTTTTGTGTGATCCTATAGGTTCTTACTACGTTGATAATGACTCATTTTGAGCCATAAACAGTAAGCGGTATTTAGCAATACATCATTGCTACTCAAGTAGTAAGAATGTCTATGATTCGACATCTACCTAATATATGATTAACATTTTGCATCGTAATCTCTTTTGTAACAATATCCAAATCAAACTGAAGGCATGGAGTGTGTCATCCTCGTCAATGTTCAATTTATATTTCTTGATACTGAGTAGACTTAAAACAAATGATCAATATCACATATTGATTAAGATATTTCTCTTTCATATAAGAGCAATGAAATCCCATTGACATCGCTTACTTCCCTCTGCATGATTTGTGATATACCTAATTAACATCCTGCTCGTCATCCCAATTAAAGGTGATGTAGGACGATATCAAAGTGAATAACTCCTCATATAGGGAACCATGGTGATTTTAGGTCAAAGGACTATGCGCATTTGTGATCATATGAGAATAACTAATGACATGTTTATTCATGCAATATTCTCATAGTGGGTCAATCCAATACATTGTTCATTAACAATGTACTCATGTATTGACTTGATATCACATATCTATGATTCATAATCATTAGTCACTATACATGCTAGTCTCGATGTATTATTACTATCCTTTTCATAATAATACTTTACTAGGAGAATTTTAGGAATAGCAAAGCTATTCCAAGGATAATTATTATATTTAAGTTATAACTTGTGCAAAATAAAATAAAATATAATATAATAATTATATTGCCAAAACAAAATGTAATACATTGTGTAATATTATAATCATCTCTATGATTGGCTCCTAGGACACATACCAACACAATTGATAGCTCAAGCTTTGTCAACAACAAAATTGATAACAAAGCAATATGTTAATGTTTTTGGCACAAATAGTAACACATTAGTTTCTTAGTCAGTAGTGTTCCTTTTTGGTCTGGAGATGGATAAATTAGTTGCAATGAGTAATTAAGTTAGGGGAAAAGAGTGGGAAAATAGCATGTTACTATCTGCTAGCGGACAGTCACACATTGTTCCTGTGATTTGAATTCTGTTGTTTGGTCATGAATCAACCACGTCGATCAAGAAGCATAGTAAACAATCTATATCGAGTACAATTAACGATGAGGCTGCAAGGAGACGACATGTTACTGTTTTCATGACAAACAGTAATGTGTTATCATTTGCGTGCCAAGCAATAAAGCCATCCAACACTAACCTCTAGAGTTGCACAATCATTTAGACTTTTGCGACTAACATGGTTATTATGGCATTAGTGGTTCTATACTATGACAATGGATTGAAACAGGCAGCTTGAGATGCCAAATAGAGTTACTGCTTTGTAGTTAGGCAAACAATCTTTTTAGCTAATCTACACCTATCGTGATCAGGTTCAGTGGGATAGTGGATTAATAGATGGCTAGATCATTTATCACAAAGAGTGTTGAGCTAGCCGGTGGTTTCAATTGGGCAGAGGAACATACTAGCTTGTCAGTGTTACATATAATCTATTATTGCTATGTAGGCTACAAAGCTTAATTTGAGATCTAGAGAATGATAGGGAATGCTAAATTGCAAGTCAAGCCTAATTTCAGACAAGAAGAACAAGTGACCTATTTCGTGTGTGTGTGTGCGCGCACGTGTGCCCACATGTAGCCTCATGGCTACTTGAGTGTATGGAACATAAGGCAACACCATTACATTAGACATTTGAAGGATGTAATAATGGGTTAACACCATGGTGCTCATAAGCTAGAGAGAGAATTGCTCAATCCTATAAATTAGTGTAGATAACAAATCTTTGAAACACCAAAATCAAGCAAGCATTCACCTTGAGACCATTTGAACGGTGCCAGCAAAGACTTCACAAGCCAAGACGGGAATATTAATGCCTGAAGACTATAATCATGCAATGTTCAATCGAAACCTAAAGATGAATTAGACACTGTGGTTCTCGTAAACCAGGGCAGCACCAGATGTAGTAGACAACTAAAAAAATAACCTAAATCGTGTTAAATCCAGAGAGCCAAACAGTACAAATCTCAGAAGGATGGTAAGGCAGCGTAGGCAAGATTAGCACCCTCTTTGCTCGACGATCGATAACCGTCATTGTCCTTAGGTTAGGGTTTCCCAGAGCCTCTAATTGTTCTACACTTTCAAAACACCGCATGTGTACGTGAGATGCAGGAGCCATTGTGTAAGTTTCTTGGCAGAAAGGATGGGACCAAACTGCAAAAATTTTCTAGCTAGATCCCTCACGTGTTCATGTTAGCATTAGCAAATATATGGCTGCCAGTTTACCATGCGAACAAGGCTTCATGCCCTGGTAAATCACCAGGGTATTTAAGTCTGGACCTTTAAAATTGGATGAATAGATTGAATAAGTTAGAAGTTTTTCAATTTCACTTATCTCCTCTCCATCTACATCGAGGGTGATGACGTTCTTTGGGAAATAATGCAGATAGCTCTTTGCTTGTCGTCTCCGGTTATTTCAAGAGTTATCTTCTCTCTCTGGTTCTGATGATCTTCTCTCTCTGGTTCCGATGATAGAAGCATCGTCAATGAAATCTCTTCGCTACTTTACTTCCGTAGGCGTAGAATTAAGCATACCTATTCTTCTTTTAGTTCAATTTAGGATTGTTCTATTAGTTATTTTCATTCCAATTTAATTGCCTATTTTTCTTTGATTTTCCATTGCTCGCCTACATCTTGAACCCCAACTTTCAAGAAAATGATAGAATGCGAAGTTTCTAGTTCATCTTCCGTTAATTAATTATTTAATTTTTCTTCAACTCTTTCTCATCTTGTACCATCTAAAAAAGCGCTCTCGGGTTATTAGTAATCTTCTAGTCAAATTGAAGGTAAAGGTTTAGTTTTTATTTTTTATTTTCATTTTTGGCTTGTTTTAAACTTTTGACAATTTGGAGATGTTATCATTTTGCCTCTCATTTTGCTTTGCTCAGCAGCTCACGTTCTAACTTTATCATATAAATGATAGGTGAAAAGATGGTTCCTTACGTCAATTTCCTTATTCGCCATATATATTTGTATTATCTATTATTATCAGTTTCAATCAGATCAGAGTTTGAATTGTGATAATTGTTTCAAATAGTGGAAACTTCATTTTTTCTCTTTTACTTCCTTGCTTTTGTGTGCCTACGAATAATACTTCATCTTATAAGAAGTAAACAATTCAGGGTCTAGATGCTTTAGATTCTCTGCATTATTGCATCTTGTATGTTCAGGCAATTTTTTGTTGCTTTTAGGACATGTCAGTGTTGAGTGAAACTGTGAAAGTATTTGAATGTCTGCAATCAAGATCTAGGATCAGTTTCAATGCTTTCAATCATTTACTAAAAGCTATCTAATTATATTTCAAAGGTATGATTATTTTGTGATTTCCTAGAAATTGGCATTTGGTATTGTAATTTAGTTACCTAATTGTCCTTAATCTATTTGGGAACACAAGATTTACTTATTTGAATATGACACCAGATGAAAGAGACAACAACATGATTTATGTGCGGTTAGGAATAGTCTAATACTTCTATTACCATCATGGCTAGTTTTGTTTGGGAGTCCAGGCCAGCTTAAATGAATGAACAAGAGCCCAAGGTTTGATTTGTGTTATAATATACTTATGTGAGAAAGTTTTTTCATATATTTAAGATGAATATATTAGACGAGCTGAAAATAGTTGAATTGTTATATATTGGTGTGTTCAAATTGTTAGTTTCATTACTGGTTTTTAATTTTGTCATTGTAAATTGTAATTTGATTTGTTATAAGATCTAATTTATGAAATATTGAATGTTTCTGGAGTTCCTTATTTAACATCTATGTTTATTGTGTGTGGTCAACTTTACTTGTTTGTCCACTTCTCATATTTCTGCTAACTTTTTGCATGATTTTTATGACATTACCTGTTTCTATGTGATATCTATCAACTTTAAAAATGATTGTTCATTCTTCTATGGTACAGTGTAAAGTAAGATGTTTTTTTTTTCACTGCTAGTCTTAATTCACTTGTTAACCAATAAGAGGAAAACAAAAGGAATTAATTTGAAAATGAAAGATGCAAGGATAGGTGAGAAGGACGTTACTCTGAATTTGTCTATATGGACTCCAACTTTTCCAATTATGCCATCAAGGTGTCTCTTGACTAACTCTTCTTTGTCCTCCAGCTTGTTTCTCTTCCACCTCATTTCATTTCCTCTCTCTCTCTCTCTCTAGTTATTTGTCTTCCTTAGTTTCTAGATATCAATTATACTAAAAGATGTTATTGGCTACTTGAGGATTGTATTATTTTCCATAGTATTTTAGGGGTAGTTTGATTCAAACTAGAAAAGGGAATAGAATCAAGAAAGGTAATTACGGGAAAAGGAAAAAATAATTCTTGATTACTCAATCTATTTGATTCAAAAAAGAAAGGAAATCAATTATTTTTAATTTATTTTATTAACAATTATTACACTAAAAAAATTTACTTATAATTATTATTAAAATAATTATTATAATTATTATCTTATTATTTTTATTTTATTTACTAATATTATAATTTTTATAATTATTTAACATTAATTATTAATATCTTATTAATATTATTTTTATTATTACTAATATTATTTCAAATATTATTAATATTTTAATAATAATTAATATTATCATAATAATATTAATTATTATTTATTTAATTATTATTTTTAATATTTATTATTTTATTAATATTATTAATTATTAAAAATATTCTAATATTATTAATATAATTAAAAAATATTATAGGATTTATTATTTATTTAATATTTATGAATATTATTTATTTATTAAATAAATATTAATATTATTATTAATATATAATAATCATTATTTATTTCTTATTTAAATATTATTTAATTATATTATAATTATTATTAAAAATAAAATTATTATTATTTATTTAATTATTAATATTTTATTAATATTATTACCTTTAATATTTATTATTTTATTAATAACTTAAAATATTATAATATTATTAATATAATTAAATAATATTATAATATTTATTATTTATTTAATATTTAAGAATATTATTTATTAAATAAATATTAATAAAAATAAAATTATTATTTATTTAATTATTAATATTTTATTAATACTATTATATTTTTATATTATTAAATATTTTATTATATTTATTGTATTAATTATCATATTAAAGATGAGAAAAGGGAATGAAATTCCCTAAGGATTTAGGGGGAATCACCATTTCCTTGATTGAGATTAAGAGAAAATGGGGAAAGGGAATAAATTTTTTTTAAACCAAATAAAAATAAAGGGAATGAAACCCTCCAATTCCCTTTCCATTTCTTAATTACCCCCAACCAAATGACTATCGCTATGAACAAGACAAAGTGATAGTTTTTTGAGAATCTTGATATAGTTAATCCTTAAGTGCTTGTAAATAAATAAAAAAGAAAAGAAAAGAAACAATGCCCATTTTGTTGAGAAAAGTTGGTTTCAAGATTGTTTGTAGAGATTAGTGCTGTAAGCCCCTGTTGTTAAGGGAGAAGAACAATGGGCACTTCACTACAAGCTTTCTAAGCAAGATAACGTTTCCTGCTTCCCTTTATTTTTATATGTCTCTTCTTCTCTTCTCTACACATTCTTTCTTTCTCTTCTTGTCACTGTACATGACTGATCACCAAGATTCTAGAAGCCTAATGATCCTAATATGTTACAGACCAAAAACTATTCAGTCTATTTAAGAAGGCAACCTTTTTATTAGGAGAATCATATTAATTATAGTAATTATTTAGGAGAATCATCTTAATTATGTTAATTATCTCATTGCGATCTCATTACTGATATTTAGAAAATTTTGTATGATCAATCATGATCAATGTATATTAGGAATGATTCTAGGAATAGGAATCATGATCAATACATGATTCTAGGAATAGGAAATTTCAGGAATTTATTCTCTTTATGACTTATATATATTGTACACATCTATTATTGGAATAGAATACATAAGATTACAACAACAATTATATTTTGTTATGGTATCAGAGCGGCAGGATAACCTGACCGCTGTGTGATCATGCTTGGGCAAGAGATGAAGAAGGCTAATGCTGTACAAATGCAGCAAGCTCATGGTACAATAGCCATGCAGATAGGGGGAGTCACTGATGAACATGAATCCTTTCCTAGGCTAAGCGATGATTAATGGACAGTCTTATTAAACATTCTTAATAGCCACAAGAACACTACATCCACTAAAAAACTCATTGGTAAGCAAGTGAAAAATTCTTGGTTGCTGGATACAGGGGCTTCAAATCATATGACAAGTGATATAAGTTTGTTGACAAACATAGTTGATGTCTCACCTTGTCCTATTAGGCTACTTGATGGAAGAAATACAATTGCAGATAATGAAGGAATAATAAATTTTAGGAAAGGCCTAACCTTGAATAATGTGTTATATGTCTCCAATTTAACATGTAACCTTATTTCTATCTCTCAATTGATATATAACACAAATTGTGCAGTCACTTTTTCTAATAAATTATGTGTAATACAGGATTGCACTTCGAGGATAGTGATTGGTGTAGGTGAATAATAGAATAGGATTTATCATTTTCATTCAGTGACCTTTATCTAGGTGTTTAAAGCAAGTGGAACTAACTCTTTTACCATGTGGCATAGGTGTATGGGACATCTTGCAAGTCAAAAAATTAATTTACTTCCTGGTATTCAAATTAGTGATAAACATGAGAAAGTTTGTGATATTTATTTGAGTGCTAAACAAACAAGAGATATTTTTATTCTAAGTCAAAATAAAGCCAGTGAATCCTTTGATTTAATACATTGTGATGTGTGAGGTACTTATCATGTTTGCTCTTCTTGTGGTGCTTCTTATTTTTTTAACCACTTAGATGACTTTTCTTGTGCTATGTGGATTTATTTATTAGCAGAAAAAAGTGAAGTTAGGAATATTCTTAAAAATTTTTGTGCTATGGTGAACATTCAATTTGATAAGTCCGTGAAAATTGTGAGAAGTGATAATGGAGTTGACTTTAAAGCCTTAAATCCTATTTCATTGAACATGGAATAATTTATTAAACTTCCATGGTTGACACCCCTCAACAAAATGGCTGTGTGGAGAGAAAACATAGGCATATTTTAAATGTAGCTCGAGCTTTTCAATTTCAAACTATTCTACCTATTGAATTTTGGAGAGAATATATTCTTACCACAGGATACTTGATAAATCGCACTCCTACCACTCTTCATAAAGGTAAAAGTCCTCATGAAGTGTTGTTTGGTAAGACCCCTATTTATTTTCATATTCGCACTTTTGAGTGTTTGTGTTATGCCCACAATTGACCTTGTTAAAAGGACAAGTTTGGTGAGAGAAGTCAGAAATGTATTTTTGTAGGATATCCTTATGGAAAAAAAGAATGGCATCTCTATGACTTGGAGAGTAGGGAATACTTTGAGTCTTATGATGTTGTGTTTTGTGAAAATAAGTTTCCTTTCATTAATCACTCCTATATAGCAAATAAATCTCATGCCCCCACATAGAGGTTATGGAATGATGGATCTCCTTTCATTGATGAATCTAGCATAGGTATTCTTGGTGTAAGGGGGAGTAGTGAAGTTGAGGGACACATTGGGGATGTACAAAAGGGAGGTTCGAATCCAAATCCCTCATATGAGAATGTTATGCCAGCACTACCTATAAATGGACCCCTTGGTCAAGGTTATAGAGAACTTCATCCACCAAGCAAGCTCAAAGATTATCTATGTCACATTGTGAGCTGCATTAATGACCCCATTGCTAAAGCACTCACTCCATCACAATCCTCAGGTATGTTATACCCTATTGCACACTATGTGACTTGTAGTAATTTTTCTATGAAACATAGATAGTTTCTTGTAGTAATGACTTCTGGGCATAAGCCATCTCAATTCTCAAATGTTGTTTGAGACCCATCATGGTGCAAAGCCATGAAAGAAGAAATAGATGCTTTAGAAAAGAATGGCACCTAGACGTTAATAATACTTTCACCCGGAAAGAAAGCTATTAGTTACAAATGGATGTATAAGATTAAGTATAAATTAGATGGGACTGTGGAATATCATAAGACAAGACTAGTTGTTCAAGGAGATAGTAAAAAAGAAGGGATTGATTATAATGAGACTTTTGCACTAGCCACAAAAATGGTTACAGTTCGAACACTTTTAGCTGTTGCTACTACTCAATCATGGGTACTACATCAGATGGGCATTCATAATGCTTTCTTGCTTGGTGATCTGGATGAGGAAGCTTATATGCAACTACCTCTTGGCTTTTCTAGTGTAAATCCTGAGAAAGTGTGCAAGTTTTGGAAGAAATATTTATGGCTTAAGGTAGGCACCACGAAATTGGTTTGCAAAACTTATTACTATATTGAAGAAATATAGGTTTAAACAATTCCATGCTGATTACTCACTTTTCACTTATCATGAAAGGAATGTGATTTTGACTATTCTAGTGTATGTTGATGATCTCATCATTGCAAGGAACAATGGAGATGTGATTGAACGATTCAAGCAGTATCTTAGCACATGCTTCTACATGAAGGATCTTAGCTCTCTGAAGTATTTTTTAAGTCTTGAGGTGGCCTAAGGACCTCAAGGGATTTTCTTATGTCAACATAAATATACTTTGGATATTATCTCAGAAACTGGGTTATTAGGAGCTAAACCGATTAGTTTTCCTTTTCAGCAAAATCATGGACTAGCCCTTGCTAATGGAGTTATTTTGGAGGATTCGGAGAAATATTATCATCTCATTAGGAGACTTATCTATTTAACCATATCTCAGCCTGAACTTAGTTATTCTGTGCACATCCTAGCTTAATTCATGCATTGTCCCTGTCAGGAACATTGGGATGTTGTAATAAAGGTGGTTCGGTATTTGAAAGCTAATCTAAGATAAGGGATCTTTCTTCGATCAGATAGTGATTTACACCTATACACTTACTATGACTCTGATTGGGGCCAGTTGTCCTCTCAGTCGACATTCATTGACAGGATATTTTATTTTATTAGGCCAGTCCTTTATATCCTGGAAAACTAAAAAGCAAGCCATATTTTCCTGTTCCTCAGCAGAGGCTGAATATAGATTTATGGCTACTACAACTTGTGAATTGAAATGACTTAAAACTCTCCTGCGTGACTTACGAGTACCAAACCCTCAACCTATACAACTCTACTGTGATAGCCAAATAGCCATTCATATCGTAGCCAATTTGGTATTTCATGAATGCATCAAGCATATTGAGATAGATTGTCATTTCATTCGTGATGAAATCTAAGCTGGCAACATTGCCACTATGCATATACGGACCTATAACGAGCTTGCAGATATCTTAATTAAAGTTCTTGGGAAATAATAATTTAACTTTCTTTTAAGTAAGTTGGGCATTTAAGACTTTTATGCATCAATTTAAGGGCGAGTATTAGGAAAATCATATTAATTATAGTAATTATTTAGGAGAATCATTTTAATTATGTTAATTATCTCATTGCAATCTCATTAATGATATTTAAGAAATCTTGTATGATCAATCATGATCAATGCATATTAGGAATGATTTTAGGAATAGGAATCATGATCAATGCATGATTCTAGGAACAGGAAATTTTGAGAATTTATTCTCTTCATGACTTATATATATTGTACACATCTATTTTTTGAATAGAAGGCACAAGGTTACAATAACAATTATATTTTATTACTCTTTACCTTCCTTTCTTTAGAAATGGCAAGATTTTCAAAATTTGAATGTGTTAATTTAAGTTTCATGCACCTATCTAGCAGGAATGAGTTTATTTGTATCGCTGTATTGTATACTGATGTTTTATCCTTTTAATGTTTTTTACATTCAAAGGAATTCAATTTCATATCACTCACTTCCAACCCTCAGTTATTTCATGCCTTTGCGACAACATATATAGTCTTTATTTGTTTTAAGCAATGTTGACAAGTCTGTATCATGAGGCTAGGTGAGCAATAAGAATCTAGGTATTCATCGATCACAATTCCAATTGTAAATAGATACTAAAATTAGGTCAGTATTAGCTACATGAATAAATCATTATGAAGAAATAAATTCAAGTTTTGCAAGTAAAATAAATAGTAATAAACATACAAGTAATAAGATTTCATAGGATTAATTATCAGTGGAGAACATTTCACTCAGTGAATAAAAATATAGTTCAACCAAAATTTGACAAAGGCAATCCAATGCCAAACTGAGAAGTATATGCTTTTGATTGAGTTCAGGAAAGTGAGTTTTGTATGCCTTTGCACACAACATGATAGGAATTGAAGTTTAATTGGAAAAGAAAGAATAGAAGAAGAAACAGGAGAATGAAAGTAGAAGGAGTCTAGAGAGAAAAAGAATGAATTTTCATTGTCTGCCTTCTCAATTAGACAGAGTCAGCTATATACAACCAATTCATGCAACAACTCTAACCTTCTAATAGATTCAGTATCAAGTATTTGCAAATCTACCCAATCTACCCATACCCAAATTGTAAATCTACCCAGCCATCAATACAAATATACAAAATTACCCCTAATCATCAAAATGATGCGTATCAGTACCTCCCCCCAACTACACCCTTGTCCTCAAGGGTGAATAGAACTAGTAAATTGATGGAATTGCTTCTATAATTCAAACCAGGCTTCCCAGGTTGCTTCTTCTTCCATCTCACCCTTCCACTTAACTAGCACTTATGTTACAGCTCTATTTTTATGCTGAACCATTCTTCTATCCAAAATGCGTTTAGGTTTCCTTGAAGTCTCAAAATTACCCCATTTAGAAGGAAGTTATCCTAATGGCATAGATGGATTGGGGCATGGTTTGATCAAGGAGACATGAAAAGTAGGATGAATTTTTTATGTAGGGGGCAACTTCAAAGTATGAGCTACTACACCCACTTTCTGTAATATTTGATATGGGCCAAAATAACAAGGTGATAGCTTTTCTGAACTTCTCAAGTGTGTAGATTGCTATTTATACGATTGAAGTTTAAGCATTACCCAATCACCTTCTCTAAATTGTCTATTTGTTCTATGTTTGTCAGCCAACATTTTCATCCTATGTATTGCTTTTTGTAGATTAATTTGAAGCTTCTGCATCATAGCTTCCTTAGCTACAAAACTTTGATCAATAACATCAATTGAACAAGCCTATGGAACGTAAGGAATGTGCAGATGAGGAGGTTAACCATATACCACTTCATATGGGGTCATACCTATAGAAGTGTGATAAGTAGTATTGTACCATCATTAAGCTAAAGATAACCATTTGACCCATTGATTTGGACTCTGCCAGACCATGGAATGAAGGTACTGTTAGAGGCATCAGTTGAGGACTTCACTTTGCCCATTTGATTATGGATGATAAGCAGATGACAAATTCTGAGCAACTCTTAGTTATTGCAAAAGTGATGCCCAAAATCTACTAGTAAAAAGGGGGTCTCTGTCACTTACAATGTTTGCTGGCACCTTATGAAGCTTATAGATCTCATTGAGGAAAATTTGTGTTAACTATGCTGCATCAAATGGGTGAGCCAATGGAATAAAATGAGCATATTTTCTTAACCTATCTACCACCACCCAAATTGTATCTTAGCCGCCTGATTTTAGGAGTTTTTCTATAAAATCCATTGCAATGTTATGCCATATACCATTGGGAATTGGTAAAGGTTGTAACAATCCTGGATAAGCCATAAGTTCATACTTACATCTCAAACATGTTTCACATTTTCTAATAAACTCCTCAATATCCTTTAACATTCCCTTCCAATAAAACATCTATTTTATATGTTGCAATGTAGCTTTAATCCTAGAATGCCTCCTTGATGTGAGGAGTGTAGCCACTATAAAATTAAATCCCTCACCTGTGTACTCTTGGAATCATTATTTTATTCTTCCTCAATACTATCCTTCTCTACAATTATATTTCTGGTTTGCTACCTCATTATTCTCCAACTGTTGTTTAAGTTGCTATAATGACACATCTTGTGCATAAGACTGCTAAATATTCTGCAATAAATTCGTTGATACTGAAGATACCGAAAGCTACAATAATTGGCCATGAATAACTCTAGATAATGCATCAGCTGCTAGGTTATCCTTACCTTTCTTGTATTTGATTTCATACTACATTCCCATGAGCTTAGTTAACCACTTATACTGTTCAAGTGTAGATAATCCTTGTTCCAAAAGGAATTTCAGACTTTGCTGGTCAGTTAGTATGATAAATGGTTGTATAGACAAGTATTGGTGCCATTTAGATATTGCATAGACTAATGCCAGTAATTCCCTGTCGTATACTAACATTAACCTATTTTTGGGCAATAATACTTTGCTATTGAAAGCAATAGGGTGCTTTTCTTGCATCAGCACCGCATCAATGCTAGTGTTGGATGCATCAGTTTCCACTTCAAATTGCTTCTGCATATCAGGAAGTGCCAGAATTAGTGTACTTGTTAATGCTTCCTTGAGTTTATTGAAAGCATCCCTTGTAGACTTATCCCATTTAAATGCTTCCTTCTTCAGTAAATCAGTTAGTGGAGCAACAATTATACTATAACCTCTAATAAACCTTTTGTAGTATCCAGCTAAGCCTAAAAAGCTTCTCAACTGATGCTCAAAAATATCATTTATGGCTCCTTGGAATGTTGAAGGGGTGTTAATTAAGCCAAAAGGCATGACTACAAACTCATATTGGCTAGAATGTGTTTGGAAGGCTGTTTTCTCCACATCTTCAGGTCTCACTCTAATTTGGTGATACCCAGACCTGAGATCCAATTTTGAGAACACTTTGGCTTGCCCTAACTCATCCAACAAGTCCTCTAATAAGGAAATGGGAAACCAGCTCCTCACTATCATCTTGTTTAAACCCCTATAATCAACACACATTCTCTAACTCTAATCCTTTTTCTTCACTAGAACTACTGGGAAAGCAAAAGGAGAAGTACTAGGTTGGATTATACTTGCATCCAATAGTTCTCTAACCATTTTCTCAATGACATCTTTCTGAATTGGTGGATATTGATAAGGTCTCATGCTTATTGGATTGGAACCCTCTTTAAGCATAATTTTATGGTCATGGATGCCTCAGAAAGGTGGCAGCTATCTTGGCTCCTCAAAAACATCATTAAATTCCATTAGTAACTGCTGCAATTCAACTGATTCTTGTTGTATTTCTTCTGCTTTAATTGCACAACACATTTCTCCATTATGATAAGGTATAATCTACATCATAAATGGAGTTCCATCTTCTGTCATGATCTTATTGAGCTTAACTTCTTCAACCACTTTACTGCTCTTTTCTTTTTCTGCAAACAGCTTCACCTGATTCCCTTCTTTCCAGAATTCTATTACTAAGTTCAAATAGTCCCATGCAATGACCCCTAATTTTCACAACCACTACATGCCTAAAATCATGTCACAACCTACTAAAGGGATTACTATAGCATCAATTGTGAAATCATGTCCCTATATCTGCTAATTAATCCCTTCCCACATATGTTTTCCTTACAACCTTCCTCTATTAGCTACTGTTATGAACACTGGGTCAATATGCCTTATTACTCCCATCCCTTCCTTGCATAACTTTTCATCTATAAAGTTATGTGTGCTCCCAGTGTCTATGAGAATGAAGATTCTTTTCTTCCCTAACCATCCAATAATTCTCATGGTAAGGTATTTAGCTTCTCCTTGCAGCGCATTAAGAGAAATAATTGGTTCATTAATCCTATTTTTGTCTTCTGCACTCCCAACCTCATTTTCGCTTATTTCACCCTTTTCCTCATCCTTCACCTCCATTAAAAAGAGTTGCATTTTCTTCTTTTGTGGACAGTCATGGCCTGGAGTGAATTTTTGTTGACAAAAGTAGCACAGTCCCTTGCTTTTATGTTCCTTAACCTCCTTTGGTGTTAACCTCTGTTGAAATTTGAGAACTGATTTTCCCAACACACCTTTCTGATTATTCACCTCACTATTACCAATCAATCCCACTTTCTTGGCATTCAATTCTTGTTTCTTCTCATTGAAACCCACATTGTTGTTAATACCTCCTATGCTCCATTTATTATTGCTACTACTTACCTAAGAACCACCTTTGTTATCCAACAATTCAATGTTTCTTTCTTGCAGTTCGGCTAACTTGGTTGCCTCAAGTAATGTTCGAGGACCAAGTAGCTTAACCCCCACTGCAATCTCAGATTTCAAACCAACCACATAATAACTTATTTTCTATTGCTCACTTAGTTTAATCTCGCATATAAGACTATCAAATATCTCCTGATATTGGTCTAGAGTTCCTGCTTGCTTCAATTGCTTTAATTCTTCCATTGGATCCTTAAGAATAGGTCCAAACCTAATACACATTGCATCAACTAGTACTTGTCAATTCAATCTTCTAGCTATCCCTCGTTCCAACCCTTGAAACCATTTGAAAGATTGCTCGTCAAGTGCAATACTAGCCATAGTTACCTTGTTTGCTTCTGGTGTGCCATCCAATAAGAAGTATCGCTCATATTTAGAAATCCAACCATTGACATCATCCTGGGTAAATCTTGGAAAATCTAAGCGAGTGAATCGGGTTGGAACATGATATTTACCTCTTGGTCCGTCATTCCTACCTCGTTCATGGCACTGATTCATTAATTATACAACATTAATTGATAAACCCCTCACTAGTTCTTAAAGTTCAACTAATCACTATTCAATGCCACCAAACCGTCTTTCCGCCACATTCCTATGTTGGTCAATGATGCCCATCAATCTTTCCTCAACTTCACGAGTGGATGTCTGATTATGAGTCGCATCTGCCATGGTTGAGGGTCTTCCTTTGATACCAGTGATAGGAATTGAGGTTTAATTGGAAAAGAAAGAATAGAAGGAGAAGCAGAAGAATGAGAGTAGAAGGAGTTTAAAGAGAAAGAATGAATTTTTATTGTTTGCCTTCTCAATTAGATAGAGTCAGCTATATAAAACCAATTCATGCAACAACTCTAACCTTCTAATAGATTCAGTATGAAGTATTTGCAAATCTACCTAATCTACCCATACCCAAATTGCAAATCTACCCAACCATCAATATAAATATACAAAATTACCCCTAATCATCAAAACGATGTGTATCATAGCACTGCTTAGGAAACATACAATTTTTGAAATAAAAGATATAAATGATAATTAAATTTTAGTGAAAATAATGTAACTTTGTCTTTCAAAAATTATAAGATTTGTGAAAAGCTTCGTATTTACTTTACATGATAATCTAGCTAAAAAGATTATTGTGAAAAAAATGTTGTTATCTTTATATTTTAAATGAGAAAATAAAGATGACTATCAAGGCATTGATCATTGCGTTTCTCAAATTTTTTAGAGTAGCATTTTCACTTGGCAGAATGTTAGCCACTATTTTCGTAAAACGGTTCTGAAGTAGCTTTTGTGCAAAAAAATGAAACAATTGTATTCCAAATTTCCAATTGCCTAATGGTGTTGTGGAGGTTTAACACTTAAAATACTGCAAATAATTTATATATTAGCATATTACTATTATATATTACCAAAAATTAACACATTGGTCTTCTAATTTAGAGTTATGAGATTCTAAGGATTTCAAGTAATGCCTTGCAAGTTCCTATATTACTGCAGTGTCCATTGTTTTGCGAATGGATAGACTAGTTCCACTTGTTCAGAGCTTAAGCATAATTATCAACATTAAACTTTCTTGTCAATTGCATCTTCTGTAGTTTCCATTTTCTATTATGTCTTCTCATTTGTTCTTAAATGCCTACACAGTGAACACATATGCAAAAGAAGATTGCTAAGAAGTAAACCTAAAGACATAGAGAAGCCTTTCCCTTTATCCATCCATGATAGCATGTAATGTATTCACTCAGATAGATCTAGTTGTAATAGCTTGGATCGATTGTATAGTTCCAAGTGTGGAAAGTGTAGTTCTTATTGTTTTTGGAAGGGGAACATTTCTGGCTTTTAGTATTGAATTTTGATGTTCATGTAAATTTAGCAACATTATCTTTTACGAATGTAGCCTTTGAAGATTCTTGTAAATTATTTAATCAAGGGACTTCACCACTAAAACTTAGACTTATACGCCATGGAGATAAGTATTACATGTTAAAAAAAGCTAGGGCACGGATATTCCCAGATGAACAAAATTGGCTGTATCTAATTGGTGGTATGAAAGTGCTTGGTTCAATTTGAAACGAAGCATACAAAGAGCATAATCCATCAAACCAGGATTTCACAGCATTAGGAAATATAGGCTAGGTATCTAAGCTCCATTTCGTATAACAAATAAGTTAGTTTATAACTTATTAATCTAGTCAATAAGTTATAAGCTAGCCTCTAGAGGTGTTTCTCGCATTAGCTTATAAATTATTTTAGGTAGTTTGTAAAATTTGATTTAATAAGTTACCTAGAATAACTTATAACTTATAAGCTACTATTTTTTTAAATTCTTTCCAAATCTATCTTTATTTTTTTTATTAATTTACAATCCATACCTTTTGTAATATAAATTTAAGTAGTTTTTAAAAAATATAATTAATTATATTTTAATTAATTATAATTTTATAATAAATAATAAAATAAAAATTATATAGTAAATAAAATATAAGTTTATAAAATTAATTAATTAAATATTAGAAATTATATTTTTATTTTAAACTTTTTAATTACATTAATATAATTTAATTTTTAGATAAATATAAATTATTTTAATTATATATATATTTCTATTAATATGTTCTTTTATGTCATTTTATAATTTCATCTAATTCAATCGTTAATTTTACGAAATACTTTAGTTAACTTTAGTTAGTTTATCAGTTATAAATTATTATTTAATTTATTAGTTATTAAGTAATTTATTAGTTATTAGTTAACTTATCTGCACAAAACAGAATCTTATTCATTCTTGGCTAGTCTCTTCGTTAATAATTGTGCCTTACAATGAAGCAGTGAAGTGACAAGGGAACAACAAGTCTAGGTATCCTTAATTTTACCGATGCCAAATGACATGGAAAAAGAAAGATAGAACAACACTGACAGAGACTAAATTATGTGTTGTGTCTTAGATATTGAGACGCCTATTCTCTTTGTCCTAGTGTTCACAAACTTTGTAATCGGAAAAGGTGTGTTACATCATGTTTACCCATCCAGTAAAATTTTCCTATCTTTCCAATCCTTAGAGCCCACACCTAAATATGAATTAGAGTGCAGACTTAATGTGATAAATCCTCCCATGCTAAAACTTTGATTGAGGGAATAACTATGATTAGCTTTTGAATAGATGCGGAATCAAATTGCAATTCAACTAACTGTATTGCATCATTGCAACCTATGCAAAAAAAAAAACGTACAAACTAAGCATAAGGAAATCAAAACCATAGAAATTATAACTAAAATCCATACCTTTCTCAGATCAATGATTTCAGTGCACCTTCATTAATTCAGAAAATAAGACGAAAAACAGGGACGAGGAGTGTAAAGCAAAGTCGTAATAGAGATGAAGGAAAGTCTTATCAGAGACGACGACAATATGAAACAATTCTACTTCTAACGTTGACGATGAAAGGTTGGTTGTTATAGTTTTAATTTTTAATTTTAAATAGTTCAAAGGACTTAATTATAAAATTACAAAAAATATATAATAAATGATTTATATTTTTCAAAATAAATTTAATTTTCAACCCCTGAGCACCAAATGCTAAACTCACCCTTTGAGGACTATAGAAACCCCTTTTGAACATAATTACTGATTGATTGGAAATGATTTTTAAATAAAAATTAATTATCTTTTGAATTCCAATTGATTAGAAATATTTTTGAAACTTTCCTTTCATTAACTTTTTTGATTCTAAAGTCTTGAAAAATATGATGTGCTAATTGATTTTGGAATTAATTAAGATTAATTTTAAAAATAGATTAACTTCCCTATTTTCCGAATGTGTCTAACTAATTAAATTTGGTAATAATTAGGATTAATTTTCAAAGTTGATTAATTGAGGACTTAATTATAATTGATTTCCAAAATATAATGATTGCGATATTATCCCAATGGGACTAATTAATTTTTATATTAATTAGGATTAATTTCTAAAATTTAATGGAGAAATTATTTATGATTTAATTTCCAAGATAGAATGAATGTGATATTTTCTTGATGGACTAATTAATTTTGTTATTGATTAACATTAATTTTCATAATTGATTAATAGCAAATTAATTATCATTAATTTTCAAAATAAAATTCAATTATACGAATAAAAAGGTTAATCAAATAATTAGCTATATGCTTGACCCTAATTTGAATCAAATAGTTAATGTTCTCTGCCTCTAATTTTATAAATTTCATATATACTTGAATGCATGGAAGGATGATCATGTACCATTTATTTTGGATATTTTGTTAAATAGGACCTTCTAGTCCTACCTTTCTTTTGACGTCCAAATCATCTCACTTCCTTTAATGTAACTTAAGGTTTCCACTATATGATATAGTTAGTTACATAGGATAATATTAAAGAATTTTATTTTAAAATCTTTTGAAGTTAAAGGTGTCTAAAGCATGATGATTCAAAATTTTCCCTTTTATGGCTTAAGAGAAATTGTTTTAATTGGTCCGTAATCATCCTTATTTTTGTTAAGCATGCATATGGTTTATATTGTGATATAAATGTGATGAATGTATGATATAACCTAGTAAATGTATACAAGGCTGAAATGAGAACTTTAATTAGTAAAACCCTAAATTAATTAAAAGATCCCTCATTAAAATAAGTTGAATGTTATAAACATGATTAAAAGCCACCTATCAAAATAATGGTAACAAGAGATTGATTTCATGATAACTTGTTGGCCTTTATCAAGGTTACATTACATCACTCATGTTATTATAAAAAATCCTCGTTTGATGGTTTCAACTTACAAACATGTATAGTTGGGATGGCCCTTGACTATACAACGTTTAGGCTTATTAGGTTTCATTTTGTATATTAAATACAAAAGGTTGTAATAATGTTTGAAGTGATAGATAACAAATGATAAAGAGTTATCAACCTAATGATTAAGAGTTACATTGAGATGTAATTAACAAGTTAAGTTATACACCTAGTTTAATTTATTTGGTTTGACCTACTAAGATTATCATCCAATGTGATGATTCGATTCTACAACAAAGGGTCTTTATAATTGAAAAAAATTAGTGAAAGTTATTTTTATTAAAGTCTATATAAAATTGAACATTGTAGTTAAATATTAATCCATTCTATTCTTATTATAAGTTGTTGAAAATGACAAGTAACTTCTCCTTAAGAAACAAATTAATTAATAACAAACTAACTGAGCTAAATTACATGAATTAGTTATGAAACTTGAAGATTGTCCTTAAGCAAGAAAAGAAATCCTATGCCTTTGAGAAGGACCCTCTTATTTATACCTCTATTTCGAGGTTCAAGTATGTATGCAAGTTTTAAATTTGTTGCTCACAAGAAACATTAAGAAGATACATGCAGCATGCGTAATGATGGTTTTAATGTCTCCAAAATTTTAAAAGCACTATGAAAATGTGATTCCTCTTAAGATGATTTTGCATTTGTCAAAGTCATAAAGAAGGCATGCTCATATTGAGAGATACCAATATCTTATGAATTGTTCAACTACAAGATAAATGAGGGGTCATTTATTGTAATTCATGTCCAAATGATAGAGATAAACTTATCTTATTGTTCTACTAATTCTTAGGTATTGGATACTGGTTGTATCTCACACATTTGCAATGATGTGCAGAAGTAATAGTAGAAAGTTATAGAAAGGAGAAATGGATCTACGTATTTGAAATGAAGAAAGAGTCACTACTATTTACATGAAAATTTGCCTTTTAGAACTATCTATTGACCTAGTTCTAGAACTAAATAATTATTATTATATTCATGCAATTTCTAAGAATATTATTTTCATTACTTATTTAGGCAAAAAATGATTTACTTTTACCTATTAAGAATAAAAGTTGTTCTTTTTTCATGTGGTAATATCTTTTATGGTAGTGGAAAACTTATTAATGGATTGTATATTCTAGAAATAAAACAAGAAATCTTGAATATTGAAATTAAGAAACTAAAGTTTAATAAATCCATCAATCTATCCTATCTTTGGCATTGTAGATTTGGTCATATTAATTAAACTAGAATCACAAGGTTACATAAAAATGAATATTTAGTTCCATTTGATTACAAATCATATGAAACTTAAGAGCCATATCTTATTGGCAAAATGACCAAGAAACCCTTTATCAATAAGGGTGAACATGCTAAAATAGTACTAACGTTGTTACATAGTGATATATGTGGTCTAATGACCTTTTTAGCAAAAAGTAAATATTCCTACTACATCACTTTTACGGATGACTAATATAAGTATGGGTATGTGTATTTGATAAACTACAAGTCTGAAGTCTTTGAAAAGTTCAAAGAATTCAAAAGTAAATAGAAAAACAAATTGGAAAAATTACCAAGACGCTTAGATTAGATCAAGGTGGAGAATACTAAACCTAATAATTGACATTAAAAGAGTTTGGAATTTTATCACAATAAACTTTGCGTATAACATCATAAATGAATGATGTTTAGGAAAAGTGAAATCATACTTTGCTTGACATAATACAATTTATGATGAGTTTTACAACCTTACTAATTCCTTTTAGGGCTATAGTTTAATGACTACTACATATATCCTTAACTGAGTCCTATCAAATTCTATTGATATGACACTATACAAGCTATGGTTTAGGAAAAAGCAAAATATTTCACACTTGCAGATTTAAGGATGTCTTACTTATGTAAATAAATTGTCACAGACAAATTAGGATCTGAGAGTGATAAATGCTTATTTGTGGGATAACTTAAAAAAAGAGGGTTACTACTTCTACCACGTTGAGTAACAGATCTTTGTCTCAATAAATGCCACCTTCTTAAAAAAGGAGTTTATCTTTGAAAAGGATAATGAAGTTAAAGTAAAACCTAGAGAGGTTCAAGAACCACAAGATAACATAAATCATATAGCTAGGGATGAAATTGTTCAAGTATCACAAGGGGTTAAGATAACTAATCAATCTCAAGGTACACTTGTACTTCAAAGATCTAGTAGGGAATATTATGAACTGAAAAGATATGGTTTTCCTTTCACATGAGAGAATGATATTGCAATCATTCAAGATAATGAAATTACTAGTTACCATGAAGCAATGTTAGATATTGATTCCTTGGAGTAGCAAGAAGACATCAAATCTAAAATAGATTCAGTGCATGAAAACCAAATATAAGACTTAGTTACTCCACCTAAGAGAATAAAACCCATTAAGTGCAAATGGGTATTTAAGAGAAAGACAAATGTAGATAGTAAGATACAAACCTATAAGGCTAGGTTGGTGGCAAAAAGATTATAGGTAAGTGCAAGGTGTAACTATAAGAAAACCTTTTTACCAATTGCCATGTTAAAATTCATTAGGATTTTACTTGCAATAATTGCATACCATGATTATGAAGTTTGGTAAAAGGATGCTAAAGCAACTTTCCTTTCAATAAACTACAAAGGTCTATATATGGACAAAAGCAAGCTTCATAAAGTTAGAACATTCCTTTTGAGGAAGTAGTCATATTATATGACTTCATTAAGAATATTGACAAATCATGTGTGTATAAGAAGGTTAATAAGAGTGCAGTTATTTTCTTATTATTATATGTGGATGACATACTACATATAGGAAATGACATTCCCATACTACAATCTATCAAGTTATGGATGTCCAAAACATTCTCCATGAAGGATATGGGAGAAGTAAGCTACATATTAGACATAAATATCTATGAAGATAGAAATAAAAGTTTCCTTATCCTTTCCCTATCCATATACATAGATAAAGTGCTAAAAAGGTTTAGCATGGATGGGTTAAAGAAAGTTTTCTTATCTATGTCATATGGTATTCACTTGTTTAGGAAACAAAGTACTAAGATAAGAGAGGAACAAAAGCACATGAATAAGATTCCTTATGTATTTGCAATAGGATCAATCATATACACTATGCTATGTACATGGCTAGATGTCTCATATGCACTAAGGGTTATCAGTAGATATGAGCCCAATCCATTTGAAAGTCATTGAAGTGTAGTTAAGAACATCCTTAAGTACTTAAGAAGAACAAATGATGTATTTTTAACATATGGAGGAGAACCTGATTTGAGAATAAGAAGTTATACAAGTACAAGTTTTTAGTCATATTAAGATGATTATAGATCTTAATCAATATTTGTGTTTATGCTTAATAAAGGTATGGTCTATTGGAAAAGTACCAAACAAGATACCATAACTAATTTTACAACTGAAGCTAAATACGTTGCTACTTCAAAAGTAGTAAAGGAAACTATTTGGATAAAGAAGTTTATCCTTAAATTAAAGGTAGTTCTTGGCATTATTAATCTAATAGAATTTTAATGCGATAACAATGAAGCCATAGCATGAAAGGACTAAGGTCTCATCAAAGATCCAAACATGTTATGATGCATTATAATTTGACTATAGAAATCTTAAAATGTAATGAAATAAAAATAGAATAGATTTCCATTAATAATAATTTAACTAATCCCCTTATGAAGCTTCTATCTTAATAGAAGCTTTGTGTTATTTAGAAAGAATTAGGATAATATATAAAGGTGATTGGGTTTAGGTCAAATGGTGGATTGTTAGCATAGATGCCCTAAAGACAATCAAGATGAAATAACATAGACACTATATGTATATCGTAAAACAATTATATGTATAGCTTCTTTATCAACATAGTTTTGATTTATACATGATTTGATATATGTATACTACATTAGATAAAGTCCTTGAAATATAATTATGTATAAATTAATAACAATTGATATTGTAATTATAAGATAATTTGTAAATATAATTATATTTCTATTGGTTATTGAACTATTATTAAAAGAGGATAGTAATTATTCATAAGTAAACTAACATATGTCATGTCATATTTTTCTAAAAAAATGTAGTGATCTCATATGTTGAAGATATACCAATATCTTGACAAACATATGGGTTTATGCTATGAAACATATAATTAGATTGACTTACCATGAGAAGCCATATGGAATGTTACATGCATTAATAGATTTTTTATATCAAAGGTAGTGTAAGTGATCCTCAGACTTAAGGTTAACATAATAACTTATGTATGGAGCTTTGTATTTTGATATTATTCTACACTTTCATCTTTAAAGTATAAGTACAGATAATAGTTAAGTGGATAATGAAATAATGAAGGTAATAATTAATCAAGAGAAAATTCATCCTTTTTGGTAACAAAGGAAAATATTCAAAAGATGTTTAATGCCTATGTTATAATTAAAATCATAGGCCTATGTATACATAAAAGGACTTTAACTATTGATACATAAAAAGAACTTTTATGTATGACATTAAAAGATAATACATAGTCATGAAACATCTTTCTATAATTTGACATTGAAATTAGGGTTGACACTTGAATCATACCTTATGTCTAATTTGGATATTAAGAGATGAAAGTATTGAATTACACATTAATACCTTATCATGGAAGATTGGATTTCCAAAAATCTATTCCTTGCATTCAGGTGGTTATAATGCTTTGCTAGAGGCCAACCATAATCCATGGATTTATTTTTACAATTTAAGGAAATTGTAAATAAATTAAAGGAGTGTTAATATAGTTAAACTTGTGGAATTTTAAAAATAAATTTATTGCTAACTTGTGTGAAAACCTAACGGGTCACACACAATAGAGTCTTTTTAATCTAAAGTTAAATGAAATGTTAGAATGTAAAATATTTTGAATTGAAGTGTTCAATTAGTAAACATCTTTATAATTTGAACTGATTAATTAAATATTATAATGAGATTAGACATGTTAATTAATAAATAATTTAATAATTCTAATAAAGATTACAATTATTAAATAGTAAGAAATTCATAATGTGAATATTCAAGTATTGTAAAAACATTTATGTTAACTTTGGAGGAATGATGTATGTCATAGCACATCAAAATTAAACCAAAATTACAAAACTATAGTAAAGGTTAATTAGGTTGATCCTATGAAAATTAGGCTTCAATTTACTCTCAATATGGTTATAAGATGAGGGGAACTTTTAATGCAAGAAAATAGAATATAGAATTATAACAAAAAAATAATAGAGTAACACAATTGATTTAAGAAAATTGAGAACCCATTGATAGATTAATTATATATCATAATATATTTGACAATTATAATTGATTTTTCGTCCTAGAATAATCAAGAACCTTACATTGATTCACGAATTCTATATTAGATAACTATCTAGGATTTGACTAATATATAATTTATAAAGCTTGATCTAAATCAATTTAAATATAGAATTTAGCCAAATTGAAGGACTAAACAAGAAACATGTGATTTAATCATTCAATCCTTTTTTCTCACATGAAAAAAACTAGATAGATATCATAGATTACATAAATGAACACAGATTATACCAAATCCACATCTAATCTATGCAAATCTAGAAAATCAGACAGGACAAAATCTACATCTAATCTATTCAAAATCTAGTACGCTAAGTAAGTATATTTCTTAGGGTTACAAAGAAAGGAGTCTTGCTAATTTTAGAAGCCTATACCTTAATTTATAATTTAATATATTAATAGTGTTTTATTATAGTAATTTTCATCACTCAAATTCTAACACTTGTTTAACCATTAAACCTATGTAGTTTCACTAAACCCCAAATATGAAAGTTGTTAAGCTAGATCTTAGGAAACTTTTGACACTGATCTCACCTTAATTAGACCTTTGGAGCTCTAGATATGAATCAAGAATTGAGACTAGTTTTGCTTATATAAAAATAAAGTATCAATTTTATGATCATTTTTTAGTTTCTAAATGTTTGAATTAAGCTTCAATAAAAATTTAAAACTTTTAAAGCTTCCTTTAAGCTTTCTAAAGATTAAAAGATCACCTAATTTTAACATCCATGACTTAAGTTATAGCCAAAAACTTGAAATAATATAAAAATCTAGTATTAACTAAATAATTTCAAATTACCAAAAAACATCACTTAATTATATGACAAGGCTAGTTCCATAAAATTAAGTATATATAACATACTAAGATGTATAAAATAGAAGAAAATAACATAGTTAATATTTTACACATAAAGGGGATCATAAGTGAAGGAATAATTCCTTACTTAGATAATTATTTTGATTTATAAATTAAAATAATTAAAAATTAACTTTATTATTGCATAAAAGAATTTATGAATTTGAACTTATGGTAACCTAATAAAAGAGTATGGACTCATTTAGGCTAAGTGGGTAGTAAGCAAGCTTGAAATATTTAACTTTATTATGTAGCATAAATTTTAGAAAATGGGATAACATGTGCAAAGGAATATTCTCTTAGGTTATTTTTGCATTTAAACATTAACCTCAATAGTATGAATAAGTGATTCATAAAAATGCTAGCACCTTTTTAGTTGTAGTAGTTAAATTTTCCATTCTACAATTCTTGTGAAATATTAATGGAGGCTTAAATCAATCTAGTTCATGCAGATCACCATTGGTATTGGAGATTAATCACTCATTTAAAGACTGAGGATTTTGAGAAAAACTGTTGTACAGGTATAACTTAAATTTTAACTTTAATCTTATTTAAGTTATACAATAAACTATGAATTAACTTGAAAATAACATGACCTAGCATTATTGAAAAGATTTTAAAATTTTGCTGCACATATTTGATATGTTTTAATCAATTTTTCTTAATACTAGTTATTGTCTAATAGGCTGGAAATAGGTTTACTTGAGAAGCCCCAAGGACATTTTGAATAGTTATCAATTAGCTTACACATTCTATAGTGGACTTTCTTTAGAAAATCATATATTCTTTTTAAAGGAAAGGCATGATTGCATGTTAAACATAGTATTAGATGCAATTAAGAAAGGTTGGTACTTTATCATCTATAGAAACCCTATGTTAGTCATGTGCCTTGAGATGAATCATGATAAAGAGGGTAATAAAACATGGTTTAAGGCATAAGAATATACTTTTGTTTGAAATTATGGTGCAAATGTCTCTAATTGTCCAAGTGAATGGTTTATTAACTAAGCCTATAATAGTAAGCTAACAACTACCAAAGTAGGCATGGTTAAACTTGCCATTGACCTTTCATACTATAACAACCCTATTCTCTATCTAACTAATTATTTGTTTTAGGTGGCTTAATAGCCATTTATATATGAATTCTTTTTCTAAATTGTGATCTAGAAATAGTGATTCCATTAGCATGCATGATTAACTTCATAAAATGTTTTGATGTAATTAATCAATGAAAAGATGTGACTTATATGCCATATACAAAAGGTAGAATCCCTAATCTAGGATTTACCAAGATAGTTTATTAAAATGGCTCACAACTAATAGCTGTGGTATGTTTGTTTTGGCTCAATAGTCATGTCAAGCTTCATAATATCTTTAGCATTAGTTGTACTTCATGAATATGGCTTTATGACATAAACAAGCATGGTATCCTCAAATTTGGCATCTGAGGGTTTGGTTAAGTACCTAAAATTTTTAAATGCACTAGTAAGTCACATGGACTTGATGAATAACTCACAAAGAAAACATTATACATATATATTCATATGTATAGAATCACTATCAAAATAATAGAAAGTAGAACAATATGATACATAAGTATAATTAATTAACTTGTATGAATATGATGTAACACTTAGTTTCAATGTTATATGGTTTTAATATGTTATGCAAGATTTGTCACTTTGCATGTTCATAATTCATCTTGAATGTCCACCCTTTATACCACCTCACTTATAACTTATTGCCTACCTTTTAATATATAATATCATCCTTATATCTATAATGACATACTAGTCTAGAATCTAAGGCTTAAAAGGCATATAGGCCCAATTTTCCAAACTTGTTACGAAACATTTTTTCCAATAACATCCTTTGTAGTTGTTATCTAATTCATACATAATTTATATATACATACTTATAAAACAAGTACAATCATTCATATTTACACATATATGTCCACACCTTTAATTATAGTATACTATCTATTAGAGAAAATTTTTTATTAATGTGTTGAGAATTACTGCATGAAATTCATATACAAGGAAGCCCTATCTGTTCACTTTCATTTAGTTTTGGTTATTTATGAATTAGGCTTGTCTAGACTATATCATAGCCTAATTACTACTTATAGGTTAGTGTAGACTTGCCCAAGCCCTTTCCCATATTACATGAATTACTAGGATTTATTAGGTATGACTTAGCTCACAAAATTTTTATATATTGTATCTTTATATCTCTACTTTTCACTAGTTTTAGTTGTTCAATAATTAAGCCTCCTTAAACAAAGTTATGGCTTAATTTTCATTAATTAGTTAACAAAGTTATGCCTAGAATTTTAATTCTTTTTGGAAAATTTTATTATTAATTAGCTTGAATATAAATTATGAAATTCACAAAGATTGTAGCCTTGAATGTTTATTTTCTAGATCTTTTGAGGGTTTACAATTAGGCATAATTGCTCGATTTCCATTTTAAATTTACCTTGATCCTTACTTTGCATATGGCTTATATTCTAATTATTGCATCTCACATATAATATATGTATACTTATACCTATCTATATATATTCACATATGCATATCCTTTCTCTTAGTATTTGGAGTCGTTACATATACATTGTAATTTTTGTAGGCCATTTTCAACCATAAGCAATTGAGGATAACTTATGCAAGTGTTCTATTAACTTAGTGCCATTGTAATGTCTTAATAAATAAAAATCCTTAGTTTGAATTACAATCATGTTCGAAATGAATAAGTGGATGGTTTATTTTGATAATCAATAATCCTACTTATTTCCTAAATCTATAACTTAAGGAAAAATGATTAAATGTATGCTAGATTGTATATGAAATTTTTAGGTGACTTTGGTTATGTATTACAAAGGTAATACTTAAGTCCTATGATATTTGAAATTTTGTAATCATGACTTAAACTATAATCTAAGTTATATGTTAGAATAAAGAGTTTGGTGAGTTATTTATTTGAAGCACAAAGAAGTTTCTTGGTATGATCTCATAAACTAAGCATAAGGCAACAACAGTTAGCATTTTAGGCAAGTAAGCTTTTACACATCCTCTTTTTGAGGTAGCATAAGAATATTAGGCATCGAAATAAAAAGTAGTAGAGGTCATGTAATTCTAACTACCTTATAAAGATATAGATCAAACTTTTTAGGATAATGCTAGCACGTAGCGAAATATGAGCTTATAAATCCTCTAATCTTATTAATGTGTGTGTAGTTAAGTTAGGTGCTACAAAAGTGCCTTATATGAACTTTGACTTTTTAATCTAAAGATAATAAAAATAGGAAACCTAACTCAGGGAGCTACTAACTTGTGAATAATAAAGATGCAAGCTTATATTTAACAACTTATTAAACTTATTATGATAAGTAAGTGTTTATAAAATTATGAGCATGTAAATGCGAAAGATTAGGTTTGCCTTAAGAATTTTTATTATGTACATGGAGATATTATACTGGTATTATATGATTAATTATATAGTTGCACCTCCAAGGTTGCTGCTGTAGATGATTTAGTTGGAAAACTTACTAATATAAGCATAAAACCTTAAGTTTGAGGCTTTTTAAAGGTAAAATGAACTTAATGAAGAGGATATCAAACATTTACATAGAATTTCTAGGTAAGATTTGGTTATTAAAAAGGGATCTGTAAATATATTGGCAATTAGGTGAGTGATCATAGATGTAATTATGCACAAATAATTAAAGGTGTATATTAGTAAGGTGAATAATATATAAAGCCATGAATTAGGTCATAAGGAGAGTTCGAGAGTATGATAGAACCAAAATTAAGGGGAAAGTGATTAGGAAGGTGCATGAGTGCACTATAAATCGATAGAAATTTAGAAGACAGATGTTAAATATGAATATGAAAATTTGAATCGAGGCATCAATAAATTGATTTGACTTAGGTTGTGCATGTAAATTTCTTTTGTCATAAAGACATAATATCTAGTCTTACAAGATTAAGAAATAAATTTGATCAAGCCAAAAAAGGCAATTAATTACAATCTTCAAGGCATGATGTTTAGAGGACAAAGTGATCTATAAAAGACATCAAAATAAAATGAAGTTGGGTGTTAATAATATAAAGTGAATAAGGCAATAGTAATAGGTTAAGGGAATCAAAATATTATAAAATTATAAGAATGAACATTTAGTAAGAAGGAATATAAGATTTGAGAAATGAAGGGCTAATATTCTTATAGGATTAGGGAACACTATATTTAGGAAATTATGAATAAAGGTTAGCTAAAAGTAATTAGGTGGCATGCTTAAGAACCATAGATAAGTGGAATAGATATGATGAATGGACCTTGATATTGTCTAGATGATGGCAATATGAAAGGATTAATGAGCATAGAGGACCTTCAGTTCATTCACTTTAGAATTTAATATATAGTGGATGTGCGAGGTCAATAGACTAATATTCATTAAAGATTGTATTGTGAAAAAAATTTAATAAATGGTAGGGAGCAAAAGTTACTAAGCTGAATATTAGCAATTGTAGGATAGTGGGTAGGTATAGTCTTAAGAATTTGAAGATTTATATAATTGAATAGAAGTATAAAAATTAAGGATGAGTTTAAATGAACTAAAAGATTGTTTTAGTGTAGTTTGGTGAAATGGTTAAATTCTAAAGTATTAATGGTTTGGAATTTAGGGAAGATAATTTTATCTTGAATTGAGAATATATGTATTGAAGTTAAATAGGTAGCATGCTTGTAAATCTCAAATTCCCAAGTGTTAAATTAATCCAATTTATTTAAAAGGTCTACATCATTTAAATATTTATATTACTATAATTTCTTATAGTTATTTAACCTAAGGTGAAAGCCTTATAAGAAGCTAAATGATTTTAGGATGAATCTATAAGTGTAGGATGTTACACTTAGGTGAAGACTTGTGATAATCAACCTTGAAATGGAAACGGTGTGACTTTGAGACTAGTTGTTGCTTTAGCAACATAGTCTTTTCAAAAATTTAGCCTATTTTGCCAACCAAAAAGATAATTATCAATTAGTTAACAAGATGGATGATATAACAAGCCCATGTTCTTCATTAATGTTTTGAAAGGCAATATTATACAAAAAGTTGTATGACTAGAAACTTATATAGAAATGCATTTCAAGGCATAACCTTTAAAAGCTATTGATTTGATTATTTTTTATAATATCATAGCCCTAACTAAATGTTAATTTCATAAGAGTATGGGATATTTATGTCCTTACAATAGTTAATTACCTATGCGATCTAATTACCTGCCTACACAAATGCTAACCTATCAAGTTATGTGATTTTTGAACCATGTAGTGTAATATTGTGATCATGCAATAGTTATTAATATGATTTTATTACTATTATTGTTACTATTATTATTACTATTACTATTACTATTATTATATTACTACTACGACTACTACTATTAGTACTCTTATTCTTATTATTATCATCATCATCATCATTATCATTAGTATAACTATAGATAATATTATTATTGTTGTTGTTGACATTACTATTATTAATATTAGTGTTGTTAGGATTAACATCAGTACTGATGTTATTATAATTATTAATATTAATATTATTATTAATTTTGGGATAATTATCTTATTGTAGAAAAATTCTATACGCACAAATGATATCTTGGGATTTATAGTGAGAATGAAAGCTTGTGGTAATTTGAAAGTGATGAATAAGGTTATACTAAGTTGTTAAATATACACCACAATTGATGATTTTACATATTTGTATGTTATTGGGGACTCGACTAGCTAATTGCATAAGCAAATGGGACATTGACTTGAAATTGTCTCTCATTTGTGTATAAAAAATAGTTTAATAGGTATAGGTATTTTATGTGTTCCTTAATGCTAAAGACTTACATTTATGGCTTAGAGTTATGCTAGTAGGATGACTAATGGTGGCCTTTAGTGAAGTTTAGTATGACATCACCAAATTAAGAGTCATGCTAACTTTAGAGATATTAATAACACCTAGTAAGTAGAACTCTCTAGTGAATTAAGCTCAAAATGTGATTGTTAATTTTAGGGACATGTGCATTAGAGTAAGATAAATGAAATTTTATGGCCATTAGAAAGGTTGGATATCGTGGTGAGGACTTGGTGAGGAGAATAAAAGTAAATACATAGAATCTTAGTAATATAGTACACTAAATGCTATCCCATAGAAGCTTGAGGAGTAAAATAACCATAAGGAGTGTAGTATAACTATGATTCAAAAGAGTGAATGAAAATATAAGAGTATGTTCTATAAGTTGTTAAGCTAAATTGCTATATACCCATTTTTCCTTGAAATTTCAATTAAACTTTAATAGGAAGATGAACAAAGAATAAGTACCTTCCTTAACTAGGAATTCTCTTAAGCTTTCACATAAACCTAAGATGTAGGCTTGAAACTACTAATGTTGTGCAAAGTTGAGAATCTATATAATGATGATGCTGGTTATATAATGATAAACTTAAGAAAGGTTTGAATAAGATTGTAATAAAGAGTCTTACTAGAACTATTCTAGTATGTTTAGGTCTTTGATCTAACCACTATTAAACAAATGAATAAGTTAATTACCTAGTACATGAGAGTTAAGTCTTTAATTTTAAAATGGAAATGACAACATTTGCAAAGAAACTATCAATTAGGTGGAAAGAGATAGTTATGTTGATTAAATAGTGATAGATGCACCGATTAAATAGCAATCTTATACTTTGAAAATAAGGAGAAACCAAAGGAAGATAACCTAAGATATTGGAAATGAGCAAATAATGTATAATTTTTTAAGTAGTGTTTAAAATTTGGTAAATGAACTTTTCAAGTAAGGCGTTTCAATTAAGTGTTAGAATACAATGTCAATACATTTTTGCTTAAATTACAAAGTTAACCAAGTCTTGAGAATTTGATAATGAATTCTTTTAAAAGGAGAAGTATTTTATAAGCCTGAAAACTTCTAAAATATTCTTGTATAAGAATAATAAATTTGTATAAAGAAATATAACATAAAATGTTGTGTAGGGAATAATTAATTATTTGAATAAATATGAAATAAGAGTTTGGAGTGGAATAGATGAGAATAAGGGAATAAAGTGAAATGTTCAAAGTCAAGTGTGTTTAGAATTGATTAGTGAGCATAGGAGAGATTTAAGGTATATTTTCAATTTTGCCCTTGGTCACATCTCCCTTTAAATTCTCCAACTTTGGTCACCACTCCTTCTTTTTTCCAAAATATACATAAAACCCTTTCTTTTTCCTCTTCCCTTTCTCTTTTAATCACTCAATCAAGGCAAATTCCTTATCAATCACTTTGATATGTGTCATATTAGAATAAAAATTAATATTGAACTTACTTTAATACATAGATAAGGTGATTCCAGGTCGAACATAAGAAAATAGAAATTAACTGGTGAAAAAAATATAAAAATGAAGGTTTTCAAAATCCATTTAAATAAAATAATGAAAATAAAATTAAAGTAGAGTATAATAAAATATAAAAGCTCAATCCATATCACACTCCAATATATATATTTATCATTGACCCCTAACAAAATTCACTATCGATTCAATTACTTAATAAAAAATTACCCAAATTCCAATAGTAATCATTAAAATTTCTTAATAATGATTAATTTAGAATAAGTACTTTAGTTAACCTCCTATTACTGATTTCAATTTAAGACATGCATTTAAAAATAATTAGTAATAGCATTAAATATCAAGAACAAGGTTGAGACTGAATCAATAACTTTACAAGCAAAAATTACTAATTCATCCTTTGTTTTTCTTAAGCAACTAATGATTCATTCACACATTAAATCACCAAAGTCTAGTTACTATTTTTTACAATAGTCACAACTAACTTACATGTAAGAATTAATTACAATTAATTATTTAACTATAGGTTACAATAGATAATTAACTAATTGATTATAATTAGCAAACTATCTGAGCAATCATTCATAATAAGAGCATAAAAATAAGAGATAATTAAATCAAAAGTTAAATTAGGAGAAAGGTCTCAAAATAAAACTAAATTGAGTGCTAATTCCTTGAATTGATGTATAAATCTAGTCACCCATGGTGGAAAATAAAGAAAATTTAAAGAGAGAAAATTAGCTATCTAGAATTTTATGTTCTTATCTTTAGAGGTATAAAACATTTAAATCTAAATTCCTAAGCTAAAAAACTATTAGGCCAAGTTAATATGCTTCCTAGAGATACAAATAATGGGGGTTTACTAATTTTAGAAGCCTATAACTTAATTTACAATTTAATTAACTAACAATGTTTTACTACAACAATTTTTGTAAGTTAAATTCCAACCCATGTTTAATTATCAAAACAATATAGTTTCAATATACCCCAAACATGAAATATATTGGGCCAAGTCCTAGGAAACTTTGGACATTTGTTTCATGTTAATTGGATCTTTGAAGCTTTAGTTATGACTTAAAAATTGAGACTAATTTAGCTTGAATAAAAAAAAACATCAACTTCTTAATTATTTTTGACCTTCCAAATATTCAAAATGGGATTCAACCAAAACATGAAAGTTTTAGGAATTCTTCTAATCTTTCCAAGACATAAATATCACCTAAATCTGACATATGGAACTCAATTTATAGCCAAAAATTTAAAATAGTAACAAAATTTAACATTAACTAAATAATTTTAAAACATTGAAAAAATATCACCCTATCACATAACAAGGCCAATTCCATAAAATTAAGTATATGTAACACACTAAAAAGTATGAAAGAGGATTAAATAATATGGACACAATCTTGCATATTAAACTCCGCCACATTTTGCCTTTACATGACCTCATGCAAACATAACTTTATTCAAAACTAAAGATAAAAGATTTGCTTTCTAAAGATTTCAAAATCACAAATTTCACAAATAAGAAATAATTAAAACCATAAAGAGATATAGCATATCATGAACGAAAATCTTGATGAACTTAAAACTAACTAACATAGCAATTTCATTCAAAAGGTTAGATCAAAATGGTAGATTCTTTCAAAACTCACTCTCTAACTCTCAAGTGTTTTAGGATAAATGTTTCTTTCAAGTTCATTCCATGAACTTGCTCTATTACAAACTTACTTATCATCTAATCTTTACTACTCAAATCACATACATAGCATAAATCAAAAGGATTTTATTCAAGATTATAATGTGGCTAAGGAAAAGGGAAATAAAAATGAAGATGTAAAGGTTAAAAACCAAACAAATAAATAAAGCACTTGAATCATTATCATATGGGCACATTTTGAATACTTATAACTCAATACAATAACTTGATATGAATTGCTATTATTGGATCTTCCTAAATCTTAGAATCAAACTAGCCATATTTCAAACAAGAGGAAGAATGAAAGCTAGTAGTGAGAAGAGATTATGCTATAAAGGATGTTGATCCTTTGATAAATGAGATTTGATGCTATAAGAGTTAAATTAATCTTGATGAGTTTGAAGTTATTGCTAGAACCATTAAAAGAAAAGCTTTCAAATTCATAAAATACCAAAAGTTATAACAATAAGGAATAACCTTCCTTAAATAAGTCCTTAAAGTTAAAAAGTTAACTAAACTAATTGAGTTTTATTGGACTAATGAGGCCCAATTTAGAAATCTAATTAAACAACATTAATTGTCCAAAATAAAGTGGTAAATAATGGGCCAAACTAATATAAGACCCAACAATGTCTTAGAACAATAAGAAACAAGGCAAATAACACTTGGGCATGCATCTAGGCTGAAAGTGCTCGAGTACATTACTCAAGTACTAGGTAGAAAAATTGCACGTACTCGAGTACTATATTCATGTCTTTGAATATAAAATTGAAATTGAAGCTTAGTACTTAAGTACTATACTTAATTACTTACATTGAATTAACCAAAGCTAAAATATGTAACACCCAAGCTCCTCTAAGCTCATCCAACCTTGTTTTTTTATGCATCCAATCTTTCTCCATAATTCCTTAGAGTCCTTCTTTGATCTTTTTAGCTTTATCTCTTATCACTGGCCTTTCTAGTAATTAAGCAAACTCCTCTTCACTCTTGAAATCCATATCATCTCTTTTCTTTAAAAGGATTTATCCTCGAATCTTCCAATCCTACATTAAAAAGAAATAAGTCAAAAACATTAAAAGAGGCACTAACATTATACTCATTAAGTAAATCCAATTTATAAATAATTTGATTAATCTTCTTCATCACTTAAAATGGACTATCTCTTCTTGAATGCAATTTTTTCTTCCTTTAAGTTGGAAATCTTTCCTTCCTTATATGAATCCATATCTAATCTCCCAGTTCAAAGACTATTTATTTTCACCTTTTTTCAGCTTTTTGACATATTATTCCATCTTTTTCTTAATACTCAACTTGATTTGCTTATGTAACTTATGAATTATATCTACTTTCTTCTTCCTAGCTAAACTTGATCTATCAATAAGCAAATGCATCAAATCCAATAAAGTTAATGGATTAAAGCTATAAATAATTTTACAATAGGAGAAGTTAGCGCTAGAATGAACACTTCTATTGTATGTAAATTCAACATGAGGCAAGCATTCTTCCTAACTCTTCATATATATATTTGAATGAAGGATTATAATAAAGTACTAAAAATTCTGTTCACTACCTTAGTTTGTTCATTAGTTTGAGGATAACAAATTATTAAAAAAAGCAACTTTATCCCTAACTTAGCCCATAAGACCTTCCAAAAGTGGCCCAAGAATTTGGTATCTCTATCTGATACAATGCTTCTTAACACTCCATGTAATCTCATAACTTCCTTAAAGAAAAGATTGGTTATATTTGTTACATCATCCATCCTGTGACAAGGTATAAAATGAGCCATCTTTGAAAACTTATTAACAATAACAAATATAGAATCCTTTTTATTTTTTGTCCTTGGTAAACCTAGCATAAAATCCATAGAAATATAAATTTAGGGTTCGTTAAGAATAAGAAGTAGAGCATAAAGACTATGAGTTAAAGTCCTAGATTTAGCCTCTTTGCATGTAATAAAATTAGCACAATATTTTTCTACATCATGCTTCATGCTAGCTAAAAGAAATAATTATTCAATATCTCTAAACTTTTGCTTATCCTAAATGTCACATAAGACCTCCATCATGGGCCTATTTTACAAATAATTCCCTAAGAGATTCTTTATGCACATATAAGTTATTCTCTTTAAACAAAAATCTATCATGCCTATAAAATTTTTGAAGGATTTCTTTTCACATGCTTTAAAAATAATGGCAAAATCAAGATCATTCTCATATAAATCTTTGATGTGTTAAAAACCTAACAACTTAGATTGCAAAGTAAAAATAAGAAGATATCTTTTTGATAATGCATCAGTAACTACATTATCTTTATATTACTTGTATTGTATGACATATAGGAATGTTTCAATGAATTCAATTCATCTTACATGACTTTCATTCAGCTTTCCTTGGCTTTTCAAATGTTTCAAGGATTTATCATCTATGCAAATCACAAACTCCATTGGCCACAAATAATGTTGCCAATTCTATAAAGCATGAACCAAAGCATAAAGTTCTTTGTCATAGGTGGGATAATTAAAAGCTACTTCACTTAATTTCCCACCAAAGAAAGCAACGAGCTTTTTTTTGTGTTAAAATAGCTATAATACCTATACCTAAAGCATCCTATTCAATTTCAAATATTTTAGAAAAATCTAAAATAGCAAGTAAAAAGGCCAAACATAATCTATCTTTTAATAAGTTAAATGTACTTTCTTGCTTTTTTTCTCTAATGGAACTTAACATTCTTTTTAACTAATTCATTCAAAGGAGCAACTACAGTACTAAAGTCCTTCACTAACTTACTTGCATTCTTAAGGGTAGGCCACTTTCTAATTGCTTTCACTTTTTCTTAATCCATTTCAATTCCTTTACTACTAATAACATAGCTTAAGAAAACAATTTTATCCAAGCAAAATGAACATTTTTGCATGTTTACATTCAATTTTTCATCTTTCAAAGCTTGTAAAACATATTTCAAATGCAAAACATGCTTATCCACATTCTTGTTATATATAAGGATGTCATTAAAATAAAAAGCCACCAATTTTTCAATGAAAAGGAGCAAAACATGATTTATTAACTTTATAAATGTGCTTAGTGCATTAGACAAATTAATAGGCATTACAAGCCATTCATATAAATCATGTTTTTTTTAAAAGAAGTTTTTCCATTCATTGCCCTTTTTCATCCTTATTTTAAATCAATCTTTGAAAAGACATAAGAACCATGCAATTTGTCAACCATATCATTAAGCCTAGGAATAGGATGCCAATATTTTATAGTGATTTTGTTGATTAGTCAACAATTAACACACATTCTCCAAATTCCATAATTTTAGGGCACTAATAAGACTGACATTGCATTTAGGCTCATACCTTTCCTTGTGTATCCTTTTAACATGAGGCCCTCCACTTGCCTTTGAATTTTTTTTACTTTTCTAGGTTAGTCCTATAAGTAAGACAAATTAGAATAGAAGCTCTTAGAATGAAGCCAATTTAATGTTCAATACCCTTTTTAGGTAGTAACTCTCTTAAAGCCTTTTTTGAGAATACATTTTCAAATTCTTGCAAAATAGATTTTATAGCTCTTGGCAAAATAAGGTTGTCATGGTTAGTGCTAACATAGGCTTCTTTGTTAAAGACTACAAACATAGGCTTAGAAGCAAAGTGGACACTCTTTAAATCATTCATTTTTGTATACACACTTATTTTTCCATTCACTTGTCATAAACTCTCTTCTTTTTCATTCACACTCTTTTTTCTTTCCATTTACATTTTTCTTCTTTTATCACTCTTAATTTTCATTTAGTATTCTTCTTCTGTCTTCCTTCTTTTTTTTTCTTTTGTAACTTTACTTGATCTCATACTTGTTATGGGTCAAAGGCTTAAGATTTATTTTTCTCCTATCTTTCACAAATTGATACTTATTAAGGACACCATGAAAAGTAACTTTCCTATCAAATTACCAAGGTTTACTTAGTATAAGATGGTAAACAAGCATAGGGATAACATCATAAAGCATTTCATCATGGTATTTTTCCAATGGGGAAGGACATCATCACTTGCTTGGTCACCCTATTTCTCCATTATCATTCAACTATTATAATTTATATGGAGTAAGATGTTGCAAAGTAGGCAAATTCAACCTTTCTAACAAAATAATACTAGTTACATTTGCACAACTATCATTATCTATGATGATATTGTACATTTTACTTTTAATGTTGCACTTATAATGAAAGATGTTTTCTTTTTGTTCTTCCCTTTCTTCTTTTGTTTGCACATTTAATACTTTTTTAATCACCAATGTACCTCTATCAAATAAACTTCCACTTTCTTCACTTTCATCACAAGAAGATGTTATGGATTATTTGTTCTCTTTATCACTAGTGGACTTATAGTCTCTATCTTTCAAAATCATAACTCTCCTTTAGTACATTCACTAGCAATGTAACCTCTTTCAAGTCATTTGATACATTTAATGTTGAAATGTCTATGAGGTTCTTTGACTTTCTCTTTTCCTTTAAGGTTTTCACCCTTTAATTTGGAAGAAGAATCTTTATTATACTTGCTCCTTTTATCTTCTATCTTGTTATTCTTCTTATCCTATGATTTCTATATAGAACTTGAATAAAAATTATGTTTGGAAGAATTCTTCATCCTAAACTACCTTTTCACCTTCATAGCCATATGCACCATATCTTTTATGTTTTTATAGTATTATAATTTAACCATATGGAAATTTCTCTATTCAAGCCATAGAGAAATCTAACTATAGTTGTCTCTTTATCTTCTTCAATATTAGCTTTTAATTAACAAGTTCCATCACTTTATGGAATTCTTCAACATTCTTAGAACTATATTTAAGGTTTTGCAATTTTTGACATATATCTCTATGACAATGAATAGGGATGAACTTTTTCCTTATAATAAATTTCAAATCTTCCTAAATATGAATAGGTTTTTTCTTTATTTTTCTAGACATTTGTCATGAATTGATCCCACTAAATAATAACATAATTGGAAAATTCAATAACCACAATCTTTATCTTCTTATCTTTCAAATAGTTATGGCAATCAAGGAACAACTTCATCTTTTGTTCTCATTTTAGGTAGGCATTTAGATTATTTTTCCTTTAGAATGAAGGAATCTTCATTTTGATATTATTAAGTTTATCATAAACTTCTTCCCCTATTTGCCTATTTTATGCTCTCATTTCATTTATCCCTTTATTTCTTCTTCTCTTATCTTTCCTATTATTTCTTCTTTTTTCTTCCCTCCTTTCACTTCCTTTTCTCACACTTCTATTAGATGAGTTTAAGTTCTCATTACTTTCATTATTACTATCTACTTTTTCTTCATCATATTGGCTCTTATTTTGCCTCTTCTCTCTCTCTCCTTTCTCTTTCCATTTTCCAATCCTCTCATCAATCCTCTCAAATTATTCTTACATAGCTTTCACCAATTATTCTTGAATCATTCTCATTATGTCATTATTATTTACACTACTTCCTATCATATTTATAAACATTTTTCCTTAGAAGAAAAGGCTAGATAAAGTATAGGACCTTATAAGAGCATATTGCTCATTTGAGTTTTAAGACACTCTACTCATATTTGTACATTTAGTAGGGTTTTTCTCCTTAAATGATCTCACACCTTTTTGCCTTTTACCACTTTTATATTTCCCTCTTGATGGTTCTTTAGGAACTAGGTGATACTATTAACAAGAATTAATAATTGTAATAAACAATTTCACTTAACAAAGAACTAAACAATCAAAGATTAATATGCATACTTGGAATTCAAGAAAGGAAACATAATAGAAGAAACATGGACACACAATAGACAATGAAGAAACAAAACTGAGAACTAAAAGATTAGATAATGGAATACTAAGATATATGAAAGAAATAATGAAAAGTTTAATTCAAAATGAGAAGTTCTAAAATGAACTAGAGCATACAAGGATAAAATAAGGCATACAATTAAGTAACTAACTTTTTTGGCAAACAACTTCCCTTCTTTTGTATTTCTTTCTTTTCTTTTCTTTTCTTTTTTAACTTTTAATTTTCTTTGCTTTCTTTGATTTTTCACTTTTGATCTTACTTTTCTTTTGTTTTCTTTTCTTGTTTTTGATTCATTTTTATTTTAATTTTTCTTTAGTTGATACCCCAAATGATTGTATAACACATTTGGTGTTAAGCAAAATAGGGTAAAAAGATAATTTATAAGTGAATATCACAATCACAAATGAGTACCTAGGTACAAAGGATTGATGTCACCTCTAACTTGAAATACTAAAGTATCAAACTCAAGTACAAAACAATTTGTTCAGAGTATTTGAGTACTAGATTCGAGTACCATAAGTTTTGGTGATCTCTACCTTCAAGTACCTAACTATTGCACTTAGCTATTATGCAAATTTATGTAATATTCGATTATAATATTCAAGTACTTCTTGAAAACTTTAGATTTTGAATTTTTTGCAAATAGTTTCAATGTAAGCTTTCATACAAATTAATTTCTAACAAAATTTGGCAAATTCAAACATAAATTTGCACCAATTTGAAGCATTAAAAAAAGGAACAACAATGGATTCGAAGATTGAACACAAGAACAAGCTAAAACATATAATTAACTAACAAATTGGATTTAACAATAACAAAGGAACATAATTTAATGAACAACAAGGACTTAAACTTGGATTTAAGCACAAATTCAACAAGGAACAACAAAATGAACAAAAAGACCACAAAATCAAAACAAAATAAAAGTAGAAACAACATTACACTAGATTAAAAAAACCAGATGTGAAGAAATCAAACAAAAAAGTTAAGAAATGAATAACACAACCTGAGATTTTGAGAAACTATTATTTTAATACTAAATAATATGAATTCTTAGGGTTAAATCATTCTAAATCTCATAGTCAAATTGAAAAAGAAGGATAATCACTACATGCTTCAAAAAAAAGGAAGAATAAAACTGATTAATGAGAAGAAATCACACTAGAAAGGATGTTAATCCTTTGATAAGTAAAATTTGATGCCATAAGAGTTGAATCAATCTTGATAAGCCCAAAGTTCTTGCTAGAAGCATTAAAAGAAAAGTTCTTAAAGAGTTTTCAAATTTATAAAATGCCAAAAGTTATAACATTGAGAAACAGGCTTTCTCAAATAGGTCCTCAAAGTTAAAAAGTTAACTAAAGTAATTGGGCTCTAATTGGAATAATCAGGCCCAATTAGTGCCCAGTTTAGATAATTAATTAAGCAATATTAGTTATCTAAAACAAAGTGCTAAATAATGGGCCAAATTAATATAGGTCCCAACAATGTCTTAAACAATAAGAAACAAGGTAAAAAACACTTGGGCATGTATCTAGAATAAAAGTACTCAAGTACACTACTTGAGTATTGAGTAAAAAACTTGCAAGTACTTGAATATTATATTTGAGTCCTTGAATACAAAATTAAAATTGAAGCTTAGTACTTGAGTATTATACCCAAGTACTTACATAAAATCAGCCAAAGCTAAAATACATAACACCTAAGCTTATCTAACTTTGCTTTTCCATGCATCTAAGCTTTCTCTATAAATTCTTGGAGTCCCTCTTTGATCTTCTTAACTTTAGTTTGTGTCATTGGACCCTCTAGTAATTGTGCAAGCTCTTTTTCACTTTTGGAATTCACATCATAATCTAACTTTGAATTTAAACACTTATCAAGTTTTTTATTTTTTCCTTTCTTTCCTAATTCTTTATACTTTATTCTTTTTTCCCTTTTTTATTTTCTTTCTTTTTCATTCTTTTTCAATTTTTTTAACTAACCTTGAAATTGAAGTTGATTTTTCATAATACCTGTGCACACACACATACACACACTTACACTTATTCAAGAACTTACCTCACATGTTTTGCTAATTTTTAAGTTTAGATAAAGACACTTATTTTTTATTGAAAAATATACTCATAGACTAATTAATAAATAAAAGATAATTAGGTTCATGAGAGTTCAACAAAGATAAAATTTCAAGGTTAGCTATCTAGCACTAGTTTAAACAAACAATGCTTTTATCATTTTTATGCATGCATATGCAAATGTAATCTTAAAAAGAATTAGAGTAAGTTCTAAAGAAACAAATTACATTGAAAAGCATCACACAAAAAAAGGAAAGAGCAAAGTATAAATTCTCAATATTAGCTTTAAAATCTCATAAAGAATATTATACTACCAAATTTAATCTACTAACTTGAAATCTATCACTATATCAATTAACTTTATGAAGTAATATAATTTATTTAATCATATTATGAACCCATGAAACTTCTGTTAATTCTTACTCATAAAATGCAAAGTCTCTATCAATAAAAAGTAACAAAAATGACTCAAAAAGACTTAAAAACAAGTAAAAAGCATTTTTTTCCTTTTCTTAAAAACTCAAAAACTTTAAAGGAAATATGAAAACTTAAAATAAAACATAAAAGGAATCTTAAAATTTTCTCTTTTACACCTAAAATTTACATTATCCTTAATTAAACTCGTATTAACATCAAGAAAGATAAAAGATAAGTAACGTAAAAGGAAAAAAAAGAGAAAGTAAATTTAAAAACACTTTGGTTGCCTTTCAGGAAGCACATTTTTTAACATCTTTGGCTAGACATAGTTGCAACTTCTTTAATTAGGATTCAATTCATATGTATTTCCTCAAATAGTTCCAATGAAGCACACTTCGGGTGGTCATGTGGTAGTTCTACTTTTAAAATTGGTCCATGCATCAACTCGTTGTTCAGTGCCAACCTTAAATGATTCTTTGTTTGAAATTCAAAGTCATTTTGCACTACGAACTCAATTGAGTCAATAAAAAATAAAATAAATTTCATAAAAATCTTTCAAAACCTTGGAAACATTAAGCTCATTTGTCACTTCATCATACATATCAATTTTTTCTTTTCCTTATTTTTCTCCATTAACCTTTTTTTTAATATATTGACTCCACCTTGATAAGAGTCTCTAACATCACTTTTTCTTCTTCTTCCTCTTTCTTAGTAGTTTCAAGGTTATTAGGAAAAGGAGGAAGAATAGAAGAATAAGCTAAAAAAAATGCAATTAGGTGAAGATTGTATCTCAATACCAAAATTTTTAATCTTTTTTCCTTCTAGCTATTCACTTATTAGATAAAAGGTGAAAGGTAACCAGCTTGCATATTGGCTCTCCAACTTATTAACAAATATAGCAAGTTGATTTCCTTAAGTTTCTAAATTTTTTTAAAGTTACCTTTTTCTCTTGCTAAAATTGCATTTTAGTGAGCAAAAATTGCTTGACCAATTCCTCAAGTTCCATTCTTAAAGTTTAATATTATACACTTATGGATATTCTTAAGCAAAAAGTTAGTACTAATTGTGACCTATTTAGTTGCCATCATTAAAAATTAGACGATCCTGCTAACTTTAGTTCTAAGATATGGAATATAGAGCATAATAACACTAGTGTTGGCTTGCAAATCTTCCTACAAATGTTTAAGTGCCATACAATTGTTGTTAAACTGAACGACTAATAAGAGAGGTTAGCTTAAACAATTGTTGCTTAATTCTAGATATAGATACCTTATTAAAACTATCATAAAAAGTTGTATTTTTTAAATTATAACCTTTTAATTTATTAAATTTTTCTCACATTTTTAAGATCAAAATTCAAGTTAAAATCATAAAAGGAAATATTCATATACCAAGAGAAACAAAAATTGAATGAAAATAAAGAAATAGAAAACATAAAAAATTAGACAACAATACCAAATGATTTTTTTAACCAAAAAATATTAAGATAAAGAGCTTAAGCTTTTATTCTTGCTTACAATGTCAAAAAAACCTTGGAATTAAAAGTTTTGTCCTTAAATTCCATAGTGAACATTATTACCTAGCACTACTAACAAGCTTGAAAAACATTAAAAATGGAATAAAAAAAGGCCAAAAATAAAGAAAAAAATTAATTACATAATTTATTCCCTAGTAATAGTGCTAAAATTTTGTTGCATGTCATTTCATAAAAATAATTAATACTAAATCTACTCTAACATGTAAATAACATAAGTTCATCTCGAACCTAAGAGAATAAAAATCAATTAAAGAAAACATAATATAAAAATAAGAGGTTTTCAAAAGCAATTTAAATGAAATAATAAAAATAAAATTAAAGTAAAGTATAATAGAATATTAAGTCTTAGTTATAATAATATCATGCTTCAATATATAGATTTATCCTACACCCCTAACAAAATTCATAATTAATTCAAATATTTAATAAAAAATTACCTTGATACTAGTAATAATCATAAAAAGTTCTAATGATGTTTAATCTAAAATAAGCAGCTAAATATTATGGATTAGATTTAAAATCTATAGGAGGGGTCACGATTGCTCTTTCTAAACTCTCTTGACTTTGACAAATTATATTTATTCAATGCTAAAATGAAACTATGATAATATGTGAAGCAAAATTTAGCTTAGGAAGAAGTATGAGAATATGTTAAGAATGCATTATATGTTATGCAATCTTTAAGAATCTAGTGAATAATTTCTTGCTCCGTGAGAAATGCATAAAAAATGAGATATTGGATGAATGTGTTTAGATGCATTCCCATATTTTGTAAAATGGTGTCATTGACGTGTTGAATGTATAAGTTCATAAGATGTATGCATTAAGTATTTTAGCATCTTGCAAATTAATATAAAAAATGTTGAATATATAAATTGAAATATGATCTTATGGATCATGTGGATTATGTACAAATTTATTTTCGCATTATACATACATATGAATTATATGAATACACGATGGTAATGATGATCTTATGAATTATGCATAAATAATATGAGCAATGATTTTTGTACTTGAATGATGAAGCCTTTGAAAAGGGCATGAAATTAAGAATTTATGAAATCTAGAAATATGTAAAAAATGCAAAACTATGAATTAAGAAGCTACTATGTGGCATGAGTATTAAGAGATAAGTTGGCATATTTATATATACATATATATATGTATATATATATATTTCCTTGTAAGAGTGGGGAGTGTGTATGCTATATAAACTAATGGCATGATGGATAAGGTTGGACCAAAGGTATAAAGGAGCAGGACGAGTAAGCATAGGCCAAAGATATAAGGGGGCATGTAATAATGTGTATGTGCGCACATGTGCGTGTGCACCTATGTGTGCATTCATGCTTATATGATTGTATGATATATGCTTATGAGATATAAATTAGCTTATCATTACATGGTATATGTTTATGAGATATGAATTGTCCTTTTAAGTACATAATATATGTTAATAAGGTATGGTTTTGTTTATAATTATATGTTATATGCTCAAGAGCCATGAATTGGCTCACAACTTCATGTTATATATTTTTATGGTAAAGTTCAATCTACTTAACATGTTATAAGTATAGGTGGTAAGAAATAAAGATCTACTTATATTAAGAGCTAGTTGATTTGTAATAACGAGCCTTCCTTGTAAAGGCTTGGCAACTTAAATATCACATTGTACATTAATTCGCTGAGTAAGGTGAATTGAACAAACAAATTGTACCGTGAATATAGTGCTAAGGGAGCCAAACAAGTGGCTCACATTGATGCTATATACCATTCGGATTCATTGATAATATTAGTTAACAATTTTTTAAAAGATTCCTATGAAAAGTTTCATTAACTCCTAAGTCATGTCAAGTAGACTTTGTTGTTGCGAGAATTCTTAATTCATGAGTTGTAGGGAGGGATTTATGTTACCACAAACAGAGACTAAAGCAAGTGTTGGATTCAAAGCCTGTATTAAAGATTATAAATTGACTTATTATACTCCTGACTATTAAACTAAGGATATTGATATCTTGGCAGCATTCCAAGTAACTCCTCAACCTGGAATTCCGCCCGAAGAAGCAGGTGCTGCAGTAGCTATTAAATCTTCTACTGGTACATGGACAACTGTGTGGCTATCTTTAAGTAAAGAAATCACACATATAATAGAATCCACTCATTAAGTCTATTTAGACTTACTCTTATTATATGTTTAAATTTTAGGTACAAAGATGCCATGCCAAAATATTGATTACAGAAGGACCTGATAGTGATCATGATGACATATCTATTTGAGACCATTTGTACACTCTCCACTTTAAGCTATTCTTGGGTCTCTACATATGCAGCCTCATCCATAATAACTGCCATGAATATATGAATAGCCCTGACATCCTTCAACTGATTAAGGATGGTTATTTCAACATTCTTCTACCTTAAACTATGGAAGCTATAGTGATATTTTGGTGACCATTTATGGAGAACTTTTTAAAAACTCATATGTATATATTTTATGGGTTTGGTTGGCCACTCATAGATGATTATATTTATATGACAACTTGTGTACATTATTTTATGTATGTATATATATAGTATGCTTTTCTTTACATAAATTAGTTTCCAATTTTTTTAAAAAAAGCCTAAAATTCATAAGTGATTAAATCTTTCAAATTAAAAACTCCTAAACCAAATTGTAAAAATCAAGGATGTTACAATATAATTTATTATGACCATCAAATTTTACCCTCTAAGATGGTATGGTCAACTATATAGTTGACTATACTTCTAGAAAATTGCTATCAAGAACTGCATAATTGACTACATGATTAATTATAGAGGTGGATGTTTTTACTTGACTTGCTCCAAATTGACCAATTAAATTTGAAAATGATAAGTCAAATGCAGGTTAGCAAGCTTTTACTAGTGAAATTAGGTGTTATATGTGTGTGCTTAATTAGGTGGTGGTCGATGTTGAATGGCCATGTCTTATCCAATGGTACCTAACCCCAACTGACTAGTTAATAGAATTAATTGCATATAGACATCTAAGGGTTCTAGAAGCTATTATTGTGGTAGTACCGCATCCAAGATGGGGGAGAGGCCATATGTTTTTATAACTGTGAAGAAGAATAAAGAAGGAAGGAAAAAAGATTTAATTGAGGTTAAGATGATTTAGGTATTACATAGAAAATCTACTGGGTTATATGGTTTTGAAAATGAGGAAGTTCATATAGAATCAAAATTTTGAATTAAAAGTAAAAGCTCAAGGTTTCATGGTGTTTTGATGGCCAGTTATGGTGAGTAGATTTTGGTTGTCTCATTTTTTAAGTTTATTTTCCTTTTAATATTATGGAAAAATAGGAAACCTAGAATTTGAATGATGACAAGAGGTTATTCTCAAACCTGAGTACCACTAAGCTCTTCCGCCATCCTCTACACAATAGCATTTAGCCAATGGTGGATCTTGGAATATGGGTGATGAGGTTCAAACTCACAAAAGTTGACATAGTCAAAGATCTTGTATTGGCATTACAAGTCACACCTGTTACAATATTTTCTCATCTTTATCTTTTATTCTAAATGTTTTGACATATGTCTAATTTAACCCATTGTTTCCCACACCAAATTAAGATGGTTGGTTAGTTCCAATTGTGGTCATTTTAATGGTTAGTTTTGGTTCATTTTAATGGCTAATTGGTTATTGTCAGGTAGGGGGCTTATATCCTCCTAACTAGCCGTACGTGAACAACTTCCACCTCTAATCAACTATAAGCTCAAGGATTACTCTCTTGATCCTTGTAATCAATTACATAATTAACTATATTCTTGCAAACTTATTCTATGGGTTTACATGACTAACTACATAACCCACTATATCCTAAAAACCAACACTCTATAATACATAAGGGGTCTAGGCACACTAAAAGCTCTATAATATCAAAAGTATTCATTATATATATAAAATGATGATAAATCCAAGATGTGAGACTATGTAAGAAGGTATGAAAATGCTATGATATGTATATATGTATTATGAATTTAAATTGCAAATCTTGTGCTTGTTTTATATTGTTATTATTTGTTGTTTATGGTTTTATCAAACATGAATATTTCAATCCATCAAGGAGATAAATTAATATGAAATGCGAAGGGTGGTTTCAGTTGAAAAAGGAAAAAAGGGTGGTTTTGGGTTTCAATTCTTCTATTATGCACAATATTACTATTCGGATTTTATATGAAACCAGCGTTTCAATAAAACAAATTTTAAACTCACTTTTCATTAATTTTTTTTAAATTAAAGGTATGTGTACTCTTGAAAAATATACTTTTAATCTTATCATAGTACTTATATTTCTAAAAAAAACAATTTCAATATTATTATTTCTTATATTTTAGTAAATTAAAAAAAATTATTTCTTAAATTTTAATATTGAAATACGAATAAAATTTTAGTATTGCATACCAAAAATATTTTCCCTCTAACCGAATAGGTGGCCAACACCATCCATAAGACTATTGATCCGATTGAATGAAATTGAGAGAAGATTGGATAAAAAATTTGTTTGATAAATAGAAATATTCATTTTCTAGAAAGGATTTAAATTTGACATGTTATCATTATAAATTAATTTTATATTATTATTTGTTTATTTATTATTATATTAATAAAAAAATATTAAAAATTTTTAATTATTATTTTTTTAATGATATGTTTTCTTTTTATTTAGTAATAATATAAAATATTATAAACTGAAAATAGATGAAATTTAAACACTTCAAATGCTCGTTCTATAACTTCTAATAAATGATAGACTCTTCGTTTCAAACCGGAAGTGATGAAATAATTCACTTTGCATTCATAAAAGGAAAATGCTATAACTCCTGGAATTGGGTGTCCAACTTGAGCTCCAAATGAGACATAACTACGTGATTATATAATTTAAATTACATTCACATTTGATAAGAAATTCCGTTTTTCAGACAAATCGCAAGACACGAGCACACCATTAGATGATGGTGAATGGGGATTTGTCGTCTTTCCCTTAACGCTCCAATCAATTCTCGGTAATAAAAGAAAAGAATTTATATAATAAGGCGTAGTGCGTATTTTATATGGGAGAAATAGGGTGGTTGATAGATAATTAAGCCATTATTATATAATTACTATTATAACTTTTAAAATATAAATATTTGCCACTTGATGAATGACAGGCGTGAGACATTACAATTTTGGAATTTGACTTCCAACGGTTGTATTCAAAGCAAATAGAATCACCATTCATGGGATAAGTTTTCATACTTATTTCTTTTATAATTTTTATATATTTTAATATTATTTTTATTAATAAATCATAAGATAATAAGAATTTTTAATTTTTTATTAAAATATTTTAATAATAAATTAAAAATAGGGTATTTTATATTCTATCTAAAAATTTATTTAACATAAAAATTTAGTAATTACAATTTTTAAATTTTTACTATGGAAAATTTTTCTTGTTAATTATAAAATTTAAAATATGATATTTTTATTATTAATAATATCATATATTTTACTATATTAAATTATATAATAAGATATATATTATTTTTATGATGGAGATAGTATTGTTATTAATTATTCATTCTCTGTTACATTCATATATTATTTGGACGTTTCAAATTTGAAATGGAATGGGATGCTCATTTCATTCTTGATCATTTCAAATGGAATAGCTACTCTATTTCATGTCTATTTTCATTCTCAATTTATTCTATTATATCAAATACATCATTATACTAAATGCATAGTTTAAGTATAATAAAATGGAATAGAAAAGGAATGGACAAAAAAATTTGTTTAATAAGTACTATGAAATAGAAATGCTTATTTCATAGGTAATGATTCTCAATTTTATCATTCATGGAATAACTTTTTTATATCTCCATCATTAACTTTTCATATATTCTAACATTATTCTTTATTAATAAATAATATCGTATCATATTTTAATATTTTGTATTAAAATAATTTGATCATTACATTTTTAATAATATAATTTAAAATATGATGTTTTTATATTTTTAACAAATTATTTAATGTAAAAATTACTAAATTAAAATTTTTATATCTTTACTATAAAAAATTTGTTAATTATAATTTTGGTAATAAAATTTAAAATATGTAATTTTTATTATTAATCATATCATATATTTTTATAATATTGAATTATTTAATAAGATAGGTATTATTTTTGTGATAATGGTATTAGGAGAAAATTTAGGTGAAGTTCTATGAGTGATAAAATAGAATAAAATGGGAATGAAAATATAAAAATAAAGAATGGAATGAATAACTATTTCATAATTATATTTGATATGCTTAAAAATAGAATGGATATTTTATTCAATTTTTTTATTTTTTATATTTGATATATCAAAATAATGCAGTAATAAATTGAAAAATGAATAGTTAATAACAATAATATCATGGAGAAAACATAGGTAAAGTTCCATAGGTCTATATTATGAAATTCCCAGTCTGAATTTCATATATATATTCAGTTCTTTATAACTAATTAATAATTATATTTATTGAGTTGTAATTATTAGTTATAAGTTGAAAAAATAATAGATGTGTAAAATTTTGATTGAGAATTTTATAACAAACATTTATAGAACTTCACCTAAGTTTTCTCCATGATATTATTACCACTAAGCATTTTTTAATTTAATACTGCATTATTTTGATGTATCAAACATAAAATTTTAAAAAATGGAATGAAATATCCATTCTATTTTTAAGCATATCAAATATAATTATGAAATAGTTATTCATTCCATTCTTATTTTTTTATATTTTTTCCTATTTTATTCTATTCTATCGTACCAGAGAAAAATACAACACAATTAAATATTTGGATTTGGTCATTTATTTGAAATTAATTTTTTTTCTTTTTTAATACATTATTAATTTAGTGGGAGGGGGAAATGTTTTATATATATATATATCATTAACTTAATGGGAGGGAGAAGTAGTAAATTTCATATTAAGTAATATTACTTTCACTCTCTATTTGATCTCTTATTACAGATTGTGAATTTCACAATTTTATGAATCTTACTATCTATTAAATAGAAGTAAATAATTACTCTGCTTTCACAGAATGTAACCATTGAATATTTTTCTAAGATTTTGTTTGCATGGAAAGAAAGAGATAGAAAAGAAAAAAAATTTTGAAATTTAATCTCTTTAAGAGGAAGAAGATGTAAAGATAAAATATCTAACTATAATAATATAATCAATTCAAAATTTAAAACATTTTCTTTTCTAATTTCTCTTCAATTCAAATTTAAAAATTTCTCGTCTACTTCTATTTTCTTCCCAAACCCTAACTAGCATTTCCCTATCATATTCGCATGTGGCAGAGCCTTGAGATTATGCTTATAACAATAAAATTTTCCTTACTCCAAAAATCCCTAAAATAAAATCAAGTGTCCCCTCAGACATATGACAGCCAACCTAGGCAGTTGAGGCCAATAGATCAAATATTCAAAAAATTGAAACCATTAAATGGAAGAACATAAACTAAAAAAGAATAATTCAACCAAAAGGAATAAAAAAAGGAGGAAAAATGAATAAAATAAATTCTCGGATTGTAAATGCAAGAATTTTAGTTAAAATTCTTATGACCTTGTCATATTCAAGAAAATATGAAAGAAATATGAAAAGAAAGCACATATGACCGTAAGGAGGTAAGACCCAAGTGACTCTTGCAGCAGCGCAACGCATCGCACTAAAATGCCACACTAACATAGAACCATGTAAATATAATGAAATAAATGTAAAATAATGGACTAAACATATTTTAATATATAATTGAATTAATATTAATTCAATGTCATTAATATAATAATAATGCCTAGACTTTGTATTATATTAAAACTCTAAAGTGTGTGCATATACCCTATGCTAGATTAATTATGATGGACTAATTAATCCTAGTTGTGTTAGGGTTAGGATCCCTATCCACCTCCTTATAAGGTGAGCTGCAGTCTCCCATCACATTGCAGTTTGTAATTCCAAATATTCTTTCTGAGACTCACCTGAGGAAGAGTGAGCAGTGATCTAACCAATTCTACAATCAGACATCATGGATGCAGCAGGAGGGTCATGTAATTCGAAAACTCTTTATTTTATTTGTACAATTATTGTACTCCTCTTTATGGATATATGGTTGTATGAATATTAAATTATTTTGTGAATCCTAAAAATTACTTACAATTGGTATCAGAGGTAGAAAATCCATATTGATGAGTTAAATTGCACAAATTGTATTGTGCTATTTTATTTTTTACCTAGTATGAATTTTTTGTATGTTTCTAGCCATAATATACCAAAATAACATTATGGCAATATTATTTTTGAATTTGTTGTTTAGTATTTATTTTAATCAGTATGTTGTTGAATTAGAAATCCTAATTTATCGCATGAAATTGTGCAAGAAATATATAACGTTTAGCACTCTGTTTTAGATTTATATAAAGTTTTTTTTACTGGTTTCGGCAAGTGCTGGAATGTTTCAGCCAGTGTTTGAATTTTTCGTTTGTGTGTGGCTATATATATATATATATAATGAAACATGGCTCCCTAACATAGGTTTATGTTAAATGATTTGTTCCTGACAAATGTTTGAATTGCTATTCATACACATGTATATCCATCATGAAACCTGATTCCCTGACTTTTATATTAAATGGATTTATTTTTTTTCTTTTTCCCTTGAAAACATGTCTGGGTTCTTTAATGTGCTGGCCTTGAATCTCGTGCTGCCCTTCTATTTTGATATTTTAGGATAGATATATATAAAATGAATTAAAGATATATATATATCTCCGAGCAGATATATCTCAAGCGTGCAGTTTGAAACTTTTGTTATATATATATATATATATATATATATATATATATATAACGAATTAAAGATTTCATGAATTTCTATCAGGCATTATTACGATTCCAATGCCTTTCAATTACAATGCTATTTTATATTATATTTTATATATATATATATATATATATATATATATATATATATATATATATATAATTCAAAATATATGTTTGGGCTCTACTCTTTGAGCTTGTTTTTTGTATATTTTTTTTATTTTTTGAAAATAAAATATTTTTTTATTATTTTTATTTTATTTTATTTATTTTTAGGTATTAAATTAATTGAATTTTGGCCTAAAATTTTAATATGTAATCTTTGTATAATTGTATACTGTACAAAATTTTTCTGAATGATTTACATATTGTATGCATATTTTCATAATTTTGTCCTTAATATGCAGTTAATTGTTTAATTTATACAAAGATTATAATTGCTCATATTTTGCCTTTGAATTTTATGTAATTATACTTACCTATCGTGGGTTAATTGCATGAAATTTTTGTACTGTTTTATGTAATATTATTGATTAAATTACTGTTATGATAATTTAATTTTGAAATAATTAAAATTAGGAGAGTACTATATTAATGGAAATTATACCCTATCGGTATAATTCTATTAATATAGTTTGTAAGTGATAATATGAGTGTTAGGATTATATGTTAATTTTCTAAAATTTTAAATACTCTATCGGTGTTAGGTTTTAGGATTTTAGCATATAATTCTTGTATTATGTTATAATACTTATACCCCATCGGTACTAAGTATCATAGCATTATACTGTAAATAGTTGTATATTTTGAGAGGAAAATTTTAAGCATGATTATTGTTCAAACATGCAATGTTGTTAATTTATGATTAATTTCATAAATTTTAATAATTTTCCTCAACTTCTGTTCCTATGCAACTAACTTCTGTGAAAATTTTAAATGGGACTAATCATGAGGACTAGGTGGAATCCTTGAGACTGTATCTGGCAGTCTCTAACCTTGATCTAGCTTTACATGAAGAGGAACAGGAAATCAATGAGGAGTCAACTCTTGCTCAAAGAGCCCATCATAAAAAATGGATTCATTCTAATAGAGTCTGTTTGATGGTGATAAAGTACACTATGGATAGGACCATTAGGCAAAGTATTCCTGATAGTCAGAAGGCAAAAACGTTCCTGGATTCAGTGGCTGAAAAATATATTAAGTTTGATAAAGCTGAAAAAGGACATTTTCTGTCCTTATTGGAGAAGAATGTGTATGATGGAGTGAGTGGTGCTCGGGAGCATATAATGAAATTAGTATATTATTACAGTCGATTGAAGAGCATGAATGTTGACATGGGAGATAGTTACTTGATTTAGCGAGCCCTGGAATCGCTTCCTCCTCAATTTGATGTGTTGGAACATCTTACAACACTCAGAAAGGAGAATGGACTATTAATGAGATGATTTCCATAGTGACTCAAGCAGAAGAGGATATGAAGAAGACAAAAATGCAAGTGGAAAACTTCATCTCTCATGGTTCAAGTTCTGGACATGCAAATAGGCCCTTCCAGAAGGATAATAAGGGGAAATCTAATCATGAAAGGAAGAAGAATGATGTGAAGGAGCAACAACATAAGCCTAAGAAAGCCAAGTTCAAAGGAAACTGTAAATTCTGCAAGAAGTATGGGCACAAAAGGATAGAATGCTTCAAATTTAAGAAGTGGCTTGAAAAGAAGAAGAAAGGTAACCCTTTAACTCTAGTTTGTTTTGAATCTAATAGTGTTGAAGTTCCTTCTAACACTTGGTGGTTGGATACTGATGCCACTATCCATGTCACTAATTACTTGCAGGCGCTGAGACATTTGAGGAGGCCAAGTGAGGGTGAAATAGCTTTGAGATTAAGAAATGGAGACAAAGTACAAGTTCAACACATAAGAGTTATTTCTTTACATCTGTCTACTGGTCATATTTTTGAATTGAAAAATGTTGTTTTTGTACCTTCCATGAGAAGGAATTTAATTTCTATTACTTGTTTAGACCAAGATGGATATTCATGTTTATTTGAAAATAATAATTTTAAGATATATTACGACTCCTGTGTTATTGAAACTGGTACTTTGAATAGTGGCTTATATAAAATTAATTTAGATAATACTTTTGAAAATTCCATCAACTTAGTTGTTGGAAATAAAATACCAAGGTTAAATGAAACTTCTTCAATATTTTGGCATAGAAGATTAAGCCATATCTCCAAAGAAAAAATGGAACAATTGATAAAAGGAGTTTTACCTAATCTTGACTTCTCAAATTTCAACGTTTGTATAGACTGCATCAAAGGAAAATTAACAGCTAGAGCTAAAAAAGGGAAGAAGACCAGGAAATAGAATATTTTGGAGTTAATCCATACTGATATGTGTGGACCCATCTCACCCAGTGCAATGGGAGGCTTCAAGTATTTTATCACCTTTACTGATGATTATTCAAGATTTGGATGGGTAGAACTTCTTTCTGAAAAGTCTAAAGCATTAGAAGCCTTTAAAATGTTCAAGGTTGCAATTGAATTGAAACTGGGAAAGAAAATCAAATGTGTATACTCAGACAGAGGTGGTGAATTTTATGGCAGATATGATGAAACTGGAAGAAACCTTAGTCCTTTTGCAAAATATTTGCAAGAGTGTGGAATAGAAGCTAGTTATAATATGCCTGGCACACCAGAGCAGAATGGAATCGCGGAGCGGAGGAATAGAACACTCATGGAAATGCTACGATGTATGATGACTCATTGCACTTTACCAGAATTTTTATGGGGTGATGCCTTGAGAACAGTTGCGTATGTGTTGAATCAAGTTCCAAACAAATTTGTACCAAAGACCCCATGTGAGTTTATATATGGTAAGAAACCTAGCCTGAAATATTTTTATGTTTGGGGATGCAAAGCTGAAGTTAGACCTTATAACCTACATACTAAGAAGCTTGAAGCAAGAATAATTAGTGGGTATTTCATTGGCTATTGCATTGGTTCAAGAGGAAGTAGATTTTATTGCCCATCTCATTCATCGAGAGTTATTGAATCTGATTGTGCCGTCTACTTCGAGGATGAGTTGGACAGTGGGAGAAAATCACTTCAGATCTCCTGAGGAGAAGTGCAAAGCAATGTCTCCTAAACACTTAATAAGTATAGTGTCATTCCTCTGATAGTGCCTTCTGAAGAATCATCTCACATAGAACCACAAATTGATCCAGTCTAACCCATAGTTAAATCGATCCAACTGGTGAATGAACAAAATGAAGAAATTGAGGAAGTTTCCCTGAGAAGATCACAAAGAACTCGACGTCAGGCAATTTCAAATGATTACGTTGTTTATTTGCAAGAACATGAGTTTGATGTGAATGACGATTCTGATCCTATTAACTTTTCAGAAGCTATTTTGAGTTCTAATTCCTCAGAATGGATTCATGCCATGGAGGACGAAACAAATTCAATGTATAAGAATAATGTATGGGATTTGGTGGAACTACCTGAAAGATGTAAACCAGTTGGTTGCAAGTGGATTTTTAAAATCAAACGGACTGCTAAAGGTGAAATTGAAAGATATAAGGCCAGATTAGTAGCTAAAGGTTACACACAGAAGGAAGGAATTGATTATAAGGAGACCTTCTCGCCAGTCTCGACCAAAGACTCATTTCGAGTTATAATGACTTTGGTAGCTCATCTTGATCTCGAGCTACATCAAATGGATATGAAGACTGCCTTCCTTAATGGTGACTTTTCGGAGACAGTTTATATGAAACAACCAGATGGTTTTTAAGAGAATGAAAAAGAGCACTTAGTGTGTAAGTTGAATAAGTCAATATATGGCCTGAAACAAGCATTCAGGCAATGGTATCTCAAATTTCATGAGATTGTATCCTCTCTTGGATTTAAGGAGAATGCAGTGGATCAGTACATCTATTATATGATAAGCGTAGGCAATTTTATGATCCTGGTGTTGTATGTTGACGACATTCTCCTTGTGAGTGATGATATAAATTTTTTGAATGAGACAAAATTAGCATTGTCACAGAATTTTGATATGAAGGATCTTGGAAATGCATCTTTTGTGCTTGGCATAGAGATCCATCGTGATAGATCCCGGGGTTTGCTTAGTTTGTCTCAAAAGGCATACATAAACAAAGTGCTTAAGAGATTTAACATGGCTTCATGCTCGCATAGTGCTACGCCCATTCAAAAGGGTGAAGTATTTTCCAAAGCCCAATGTCCTCAAAATGATGATGAGAAATCTAAAATGAGTATGGTTCCATATGCTTCTGCTGTTGGTAGCCTGATGTATGCCCAGGTGTGTACACGCCCAGATATTGCTTTTGCAATTGGTGTGCTTAGGAGGTACATAAGTAATCCTGATCAAAGATACTGGATAGTAGCCAAGAAAGTCATGAGGTATCTACAGGGTACAAAGAATTATATGTTAACCTATAGAAGATCCAGTGATCTAATTTGTACAGGCTATTCAGACTCTGACTTTGTTGGCTGTCCAGATGATAAGAAGTCAACATCTGGATATATCTTTATGCTTGCAGGAGGAGCTATATCGTGGAAAAGTGTCAAACAATCTTTAATAGCAACCTCCACTATGGAAGCAAAGTATGTCGCTTATTATGAAGCTACTCGAGAGGCTATATGGTTAAGGAATTTTATCTTTGAATTCTGCTTAGTTGAAAGCATTTCGAAACCCTTAACCATTTATTGCGATAATACTGTTGCTGTTAGTTTCTCTCAAAACAATAAAAGTTCTATCCATACAAAGTATTTTGATGTGAAATTTCAATTTGTGAGAGAGAAGACACGCAAGCATCTTACTCATATTGAGCATATTTCGACAGATTTTATGCTTGCAGACCCATTAACCAAAGGCCTAGCTGTAGAAATATTTAAAAGACATGTATTAGATATGGGTCTTATTGAATCTTTTGATGTTTTGAGTTAGTGGGAGTATTTGTGTATTTTGAAACTGAAGTTATGTTGATCTCGAAATTTTATAATATTACCATTTTATTATGTTATAAAGTGCACTTATTTGAATTATGGCAGTATAAGGAGACATTAAGACCCTGTCTCAAATTATTGTAAAGCATCTTGGGCGGATGCATGAATCATTTTATATATTTCAATTATGCACACATTTTATATTGTTTGATCTTTTGGAATGGGTACTTCATATATATATATATCTTTTCAACCCTATCGGATGATCAGGTATGCATTTAATGAAATCTCATATTTGACCTATGGTTGTAATGATATGAATTGTATTAATGACATTGTTTAAAAGTGGCCACATATTGTAATTTAAATTATACATTAAAATGTGTTTGTCCAAGTGGGAGATTGTAAAATAATGGACTAAACATATTTTAATATATAATTGAATTAATATTAATTCAATGTCATTAATATAATAATAATACCTAGACTTTGTGTTATATTAAAACTCTAAAGTGTGTGTATATACCCTATTCTAGATTAATTATGATGGACCAATTAATCCTAGTTAAGTTAGGGTTAGGATCCCTATCCACCTCCTTATAAGGTGAGTTGTAGTCTCCTATCACATTGTAGTTTGTAATTCCAAATATTCTCTTTGAGACTCATCTGAGGAAGAGTGGGCAATGATTCAACCAATTCTACAATCAGACATCATGGATGCAGCAGGAGGGTCAGGTAATTTAAAAATTCTTTATTTTATTTGTGCAATTATTGTACTCCTCTTTATGGATTTATGGTTGTATGAATATTAAATTATTTTGTGAATCCTAAAAATTTCTTACAATAAATACCAAAATACTACTGACAAAACCTAAAAAATTCAATCTTAAATAACATAGAATTGTTAGTTGAAAATTTTGACATGTTGAAAGGACGTGAATTATACAATATAGAATAATTTTAATAAAGCTTCATGTATTCTACATTACTATAACAAAAGTAAAATCCAGTAGTAGACATGCGGGCAAAATGTTCAAGCATATAATAGATCTTTTGAATAATGACCCAAATAAATGTAATAACACTAAAATAAATGTAATGCAATATTACATTGTTAAACAATTTAATAACACAATTAAGACCAAGTATCTAGTCAACGACACTAAAATAAAGATTAAAAGAAGGCTACTGCCCTTGTTAAAAAGTAACAAAATTTTGAGGTATGGAACCATACCAGGGCAAGCTGAGGGAACACCAACAACAGAGTTCCTTATTGGTGTCACCTATGGTCAACCAAGTACTAATCCTACAATAGTCCCAATATCAACATTACTCATAGCATTCATAATTAATAAGTATATCGATGGCTGAACAAGCTATTATCTGGATGATTATCACTCGGACAAAAATATATTAACATAATTAAGGGATAAGATGTGAGAAAACCGGCACAATACAGGTTCTAAAGCTAAAACTAGACGCAAAACCAATCCTTGCAAGGCCTTGGTATCTCAAAGGCAATTCTTAATCCAAATTGCTAATTAGTACATATGCCCATTGCCCTCCTTAACTAACTTAGGATTTTCTGAATATAAAAACTAACTATAGATTTGTGAATATTATTCTTGGAAAACTATAGGTGTCAATATTTTTTATAGAAGATATATGTAAATTTTCTTCATAAAAACCTGCAATAGAAGAGACCTTCCAAGTTCAAAAGTTAGAGATATACATAGTTAGAGCTTAGCCTGCATAGATACCCCAATAAAGTATCTGTACTTGGCATTGTCACCCAGTTGACTATATGCAGAGGGCTTGGCTCCTATGTCAGACCTCACTTGATAAGGTAACTCTTATAAATAGTGGAGACCAGATTTAAAAGAAGCATTATAGAATTGTATCATATTAATTTGGCCAAGTCTGCCAAGTGTACCATATCTTGAGCGAAAACTCAAGATATGAATGCCTTGACTTTATGTCAAAATGTAAACCATTGCATTGTATTTAATAAATTATCAATGACTTTTCTTAATTAGTGAGTTATGAGCGAGTTACAAGTATAGTGAAGGACTTGTCAATTTTTTAAAGTTACCGTACTATTTAGAGCTTAATATTATATTGACCCTTAGTTTTTTTAGTAATAGCACTTTTTTGTTATTTTATAATACTTTAATTTTTGCTAATACTTATTCCTTACATTCCTTTTAACATAAAATGTTCACATAATAATTTTTTATAATTAGATTAATGATAAAAAGAAATATTATTAACAAGAATAAAAAAAATAAGTCATTTACAATTAAACCTGTCAAAATGGATTAACCCAACCCAATTAGATAAATCCAACGAACAAAAATTATATATCAGGTTAATCCCAGGCTGGGCTACTTTTTCACCAAATCGGATTCAGATTGGATTACTACAGTACTAGTTTCAGTCTCAATCAATCCTAGTCCTAAGTCAACATTTACCAGGTGGGTTCAAGCGAATATTTATAACCCGTTACATTTTATTATTATTATTATTTATTAGATATAATTATATATTATTATAACTTAAAATTTTATTATATATTATATATGAAAATAAATATATATTATTAAATATATATTTAATAAAATAAACATATATTATTTATACTATATATATAAAATAAGGTTTCTTTTCTTTTTTTTTATTAATTTCTTTTGCTGATGTGTCGCCCTTCGAAGCCTTCCCTTTTCCCACTCAAGCTCTCTTGGTGCTTGCTAGCTTTTTGCCTTTGGCTTCCATTTTTTTCCTCAAACAGTGCCGCATGGTGAAAAAATAATAGGGCTCTTATTCTTCCTTTTATATACATATTTATTTCTTTTTTACATAATTTTTTCTTTATTCATTTATTACTTCATTATATAATATTATTATAAAATATTATTATATATATTAATTTTTATTTATTTTATTACATATTTTTTATTTGCATGTTGTTATTTATCATTTTAATGCTAATATCATTGGATAATATAAATATATTGAAATATATTTTATTTTTATTATGAAAATATTTTATATAAATGAAGACTTTTAATTTAATTAAATTACCTAATTACATATTATAATTTATTTTTATATTATTCTAAAACTCATTTACTGTTTCATTTTTTTTAATTTATTCAATTATATGTTTTATTTTTTTCCTCTATTTTTTGTGTATAATGTTATTATTTACAACTTAAGCACTAATTTTACTAAAAAGTTTATGATTTATTTTTATTACATAAATATTCAAAATAAATCAAAATATTTAATTGAATTGAAATACTTAACTAAATATTTTATTTTTCACTTTTATATTACTTTACATCTTACTTATTATTTCTTTTATTTTTATTTTCTTTACAATATATTTTTATTTTTAATATCTATTATTATTTATAATTTAGACATTAATATCATAAAATAATATAAATATATCATGAAATATTTAACTTTGTTATATACATATATTTAAAATAAGTTAAAATTTTAATATAAAAGATAATAATGGAAAAATTAATTATATATATATATTATTTAATGAAAATATTTAAATAAAGAAAATCAAACTTATTTTTAAATTTTTTCAATATTATCTCAACATTAATTTTTAAATGTTATATTTTAAATTATATATACACTAATTAAAATTTAATAAATACTTTATAACTCATACATTATTTCACCTTCTTTTATCTACTTTATTACATTCTTTTATATTCACTTCTATTATTTACAAGTTAGACAATAATAACACTAATCAGTATGGATATAATATGTTATTATTAAGTAGTATATATACAATAAGACATATTTTTATTATTAAAAAATATTTTAAATAAGTTAAATTTTATTTTGATTATATTCTTAGATTATATATTCTATTTTCAAGTTCCTGCATGCTTTTTCTTCTCTTTATTTTTTATGAATTAAGCACTTTTTTTATACATATATATAATTTAGATATTAATTATATCTACCTCAATATATATTTTTTGTGCTCATTGTTATTATTTATAGTCTACCAATTATATATTTTATTGTTTAAAAATATTTAAAATTTAATAAAAAATTTATTTATGTAAATATTTTTCACTTCATTGATAGTGTATATGTACCACAATATATTTTATTTTCATTATAAAAATATTTCATGTAAGTTTAAAATTTAATTTAATTTAAATTAAATTAATTAGGTATAAATTTTATTTTTAACTCTTATATTTCATTTTAGTATGCTAACTGTTTCTATTCATTTTGTTTGATCTATTGCATTTTTTTTTGTTCTTCTTCTTTTTTCATATCCACTCCAGTATAAATTATATATATTATATTGAACAAGAATTTTATATTATATATTTATTTTATTTAATAAAATAAATATATATTATTATATATTATATTTTTATATATAATAAAATAAATTTTATATTATATATTTATATATTTATTTTATTTAATAAAATAAATATATATTGATCAATACCAAAGTATTATATAGAAATAAATATATTTAATAATTTATATATTATCAAATATATATAAATGAATAATTATTTATATAATATATTAATAAAAATAATTATAATAATTTTTATATAATAATAAAAATAGATAATAATTTATTATATTATATATATATGTATATAATATATTTAAAATTAATACCAAAATTATTTATTTAAAATTTTTAAATAATTTAAAATTTTAATATTAAGAATTATTTAGTATTGCTCATATATATAATTTTAATATTATATATATTAAAGTTTAATTTTAATATGTCAAAATTATTATTTTAATATCTATATAAAAATTAAATATATAATAATAAATTAATTATTTATTACTTGCTGTTATGATCAGGCTAACGAGTTAATCCAATAACTTAACGAGTTGATATTTACCAATTCTAATCCTTTACTAAGTTGGACTAACCAATCCTAATCCCTTATTAGCTCAAGCCACTATTATTATTTTTCGTACTTGTACCAGTCCTAGTCCCAAACTAGGTAAAATTATACTAATCCCAGGCCAACCCGTTAAACCCAACCTATTTTGATACCTCTATTTACAATAATAATAAAGGGTTTTAAGAAAAACTTTTTAATCAATATACATTTAATAACATTCATATTTTTTTATTTAGATTTCTAGCAAATTTCTTAAATTATTCTTTTTTTTTCAAATGGCAAATTTCCTACCAAACAAATAAAATATTACATGATCTTATGGAAAGATTGAAAGAGGATGCTTGCACCATTTGCACTTAAAACTTTTGCCATGTCATTAGGGAAAAATCATTGAACTAAATGGGAAGTTGGGAAATATTTTCTTATTTTTAATCCTAGTGTGATGTCAGTATTATTATTATTATTATTATTATTATTATTGTTGTTGTTGTTGTTGTTGTTGTTGTTGTTGTTGTTGTTGTTGTTGTTGTTGTTGTTGTTGTTGTTGTTGTTGTTGTTGTTGTTGTTGTTGTTGTTGTTGTTGTTGTTGTTGTTGTTGTTGTTGTTGTTGTTGTTGTTGTTGTTGTTGTTGTTGTTGTTGTTGTTGTTGTTGTTGTTGTTGTTGTTGTTGTTGTTGTTGTTGTTGTTGTTGTTGTTGTTGTTGTTGTTGTTGTTGTTGTTGTTGTTGTTGTTGTTGTTGTTGTTGTTGTTGTTGTTGTTGTTGTTGTTGTTGTTGTTGTTGTTGTTGTTGTTGTTGTTGTTGTTGTTGTTGTTGTTGTTGTTGTTGTTGTTGTTGTTGTTGTTGTTGTTGTTGTTGTTGTTGTTGTTGTTGTTGTTGCTGCTGCTGCTGTTACTACTACTAGTATTTTTTTTATAAATTGTTATATCTGTTATCTTTTAATAAAGAAGGTACTTTGACAATTAAGATTGTTTGTTTTTATGGAAAGTATTGTTATAAAATATAAGTATAAAATAATAAGAAAAGAAAAATATTTTATTTATTTAATATTAAATATGAAAAATTTATAAAAAATAAATTATTCTTTTTAAAAGAAAAAATTACTTTTCTTTATTATTATGATTTTAGATATTATTTTTTAAATCACAAATAAAAATGACATATTGTTCCTTTTTTTATATACAATGCTAGAATTATGAATGATGAAACTACGTTTGTTAATTGACTTTTAATATTTCTAATGTCTAGTGGCATTATACAAGGGGTTATGTCATGTCTGTCTATCTAATTTGAAGGAGTTGATACATGATTTGTAGATCTTAATCCAAAAGTGTGACAAACAATGACTAACAGCTGGCCGGCTCTCAGTGTGCCATTCCGCATGTCAGTTATGGAACCTAATATAAAGAGCATCACTTGAATGCTTAAACCAAACCCTCTTTAATAGTGAAGGAGAAGGTAAGGGTCACTGCACTGGTTTTGGAAAAATGAAAATGTCTTGGTTTAATAGCATGTGACATAGTCTTTATTTAAGAAATAATTCCTTGAAAGGAATGTCAATAAGATATAGGGACCTTTAACTATTTTCTCTTTCTCTTTTGTAAGGTTTTGGTTTGTAATTTTTCAAAGGCTAAAGGTGGCCTTATAAGGCCTTGGATTAATGTTTGCATCCTTAGCCAAAATTGTTTAGGAAATTGGCATCTGAGTTATAGAATATTATTATAATAAATATAAAATATATTATATAATATTTATATTAATTAGTGATATTAGTATCTAAGATATAAATATTAAGAGTGAACATAAAAAAGGTAATAAAATAAATAAAAAAGTGAAATAATACCTAAATTATAAAGTTGTAATAAAATTTTAATTAATGTATATTTAATTTAAAATGTAGTATTTAAAAACTAATATTAAAATATTAATAAAATTTAAATAAATAAATTTAATTTTAATTTTAAAATATTTTTAAAATTTATTGGTATATTTTTTTCATTTATGGACAAATTTTATTAAAATACTTTTTATAATAGTTACAAACGCAATAATAAATTAGAAATAAAATAAATTGGTGTAAACCTACATTTTAAATACTTGTTAACTTTATTATCATTAAACAAGTTAAGTCTTTTAGAATTTAAATTGAATTTTTGTTTGGAGTTTTATTTCTAGTGCACTCTTCTTATTTAAAACGTTTTAATAAATCTATAATTTCCAACAAAACTCCTATACTTTTTTTTTTTAATTTTTAACAAAATGTTATATTTCATCTAAAATTGTACATTAGAAATGTGAAAAAAATAGAATTTCATTAACTAAAATTACGACATAAAAATTTTCTAACTTTTAGTAATAAAATTATTGTAAAATATGAAAATATAAAACTTAAAAAAATATAATGAAAGTCACATAAAAATATATAATTATCATAATTATTATCTAACTATAGAAAAATTCTTAAATTAATACAAGTTTCATTATACTTCTAGTCATAAATACTAATTTTAGACAAGGTAGATAATTGGGTTATTTTACAATAATTTAAAATTCTATATATCTAATAATTTTGGCCCAGCACATCTATTTTTTTTTTTTTTAGATTATCACAAATCCAATCAATCAAAATAACTTCGGAGTTATTTTGGAAATATCATTTCTCTCAGAAGGAATGAATGTACTTATACACCAGGTAAACTTTTGCCACATGTTTGCATCTCATTTGTCTTCTAATACAAGTATTAATGTCTTGGATTTTTACCGGAAGACCTCACCTATTAATTTATCTTCTATTTTAGCAAGATATCCATGCAGAGAATTGTATCAGATTAATTCATCCTCTATTTTAGTGCATATATCCAGAGAAGTCTTCAAATCTGGATGCACAGCAACAACGACATAACTAGAAAACAGACAGGACGTGAATCTATGCAATCTTCTATATTCAGGAAGATGTTAATAGAAACAAAACATAGGTGTATTTTCATTAAATACCACTAACTAGGGACACCAATATATATATATTAATATTTTTAGAGTGAGCAACATCCCCTGCTAAAGACTTGATCAACCAACTGTTTTGCAAACTCAATTTGCTCACTGGCCCCATCAATTTGTAATGTTCTCTCAGTCATGTGTCCGCTGGGGGAAGATGTAAAGGTATCACCTGAATCCGTGCTCCAGATGCTTGCATGTTCTTCATTGTTTCTCCCCCTTTACCAATTCCAAGTCCAAACTGCTTACTCTGGATTAATGGGATGCGAGTATATTATGTTTCCAGGGCAGAGATCTGTGGGCCCCCCAAAATCTGGCTCCTAGGCTAACTGCTTATCTCATTTAATTGGATGCGTGTTCATTATTAAGTCAATGGGGTGACGACATCGTTTGAATTGGTCCGTACGAATCCTGTCAACTGCCGAGCTTGTCCACGCATAATGCTACCATGACGATAATATTTTCATTTTCTGAATAGAAAAATCCAATACATATTAAAGATATATTTTGAAATTGAATTTTATAAATTTATTTTATTATTTTATATTTAATATTATTTTTTAATTTTATTCAAAAATTAATTTTATATTTTATTTTTAATATATATAATATCATGGTCTTGTAAATAAAAAAAAAAATGTAAAGTGCTCCGTTCTGAGGTGGCGGAAGAGACAAATAGGTAAGCTCTGCCCCATGACGACCTGACTTCGTTGCCGGTCACTATATTTGTCTCTTTTGTTCTTGTATGTTGTTTGGGAGTCGTCGTTGCCAGATATCAATTGAGGCTGCTACTGTTGCTCCTGACCGTCAATTGTCTTTTCTGCATCTTGCAGAACAGAACCACTTTTTGTCTTTGAACCTAATAAATAATTAAAAACAATTTGGTCAAATAAAATTTAATGACTTCCCATTAAGATAATTTAGAAAGAGTAAAACATCAAAATAGATTTTTTCAGAATTTATTTATTTTTTCTGCTTATTTTATATAGTATAATTATATAAATATTTAATTTTTACATTAATCATGTCTTTAAAAAAATTAATGTTACATAGATTCCTCCCAAAATTATAATTAATTGTTCAGAGAAAATCTAATGTAATACTTATTTTTAGGGACCAATTTGATAATTTATTCCTTTAGAAATTTTGATCCTCTCCTATTTTTTTTTTATCATTTTCTATAATCTTAAGATAAATTTTAATATATAATCAGACTTAGAATTATTTTTATATATAACTAGAAAGAAATTCATGTCACATGTGTTAGGACATAATTCATTATTCAATAAGAAATTATAAAATTAAATAAATTTTAAAATAAAATGTTTATTTCATTTAATAACGAAAAAATTAAAAGGTTATTTTCTTTTAGATTACATATCCAATATAATCCTTATGATGGAAGGAGTGGCGAAAACGAAAGGTCAGGGGTAGCCTTGATCTGCTTATGGTGGAAGGAGTGGCGAAAGGTTAGGGGTAGCCTTGATCCCCAAAGCTCTAATATATGTATGTATGTATGTGTGTGTATTATTATACATTTGGAACTTTTTATAATTTTGGAATATATGTAATTATGATAAGAAAATTATGTAGTTATATAATAAATTTTATAAAAAATATGAAGATACAAACATAAAATATAAGATCATAATTTTTTTATAATTAAAACTTGTAAATAATTTATATATCAGTCATTTTTTTCGTCTCTTTTTGTTAGATATATTGATTTTTTTTGCCTTTATACATGTACAAAGAAGTATATACACATATGAACTTTATTAAAGTAATTATTTTTTTGAAATTTTTTTAAATTTTTATTATTATTTTTATAAAACTCTAAATAACTTGTGTTACAACCTTATGCAACCTTATATTTTTATTCACATTACACATGTAATATGATTACAATAAAATTGCCACTTAAGCTTTATTTGTTTTGATGGAAATAATCTTTTAGAAGAATATTGTTATAAATTATTAGGATGATGAAAAATATCTTATATATTCAATATTAAATATAAAGAATTTGTGGGAGACAATTTCCTATATCACTATAACTTTTCGTATCATTTTTTCTAATAATAAGATATTGAGACAATATGTTACTTCTTTATTTACATAGGGGAAAATTAGATTTTCTTATAAAAAACATCTTTTGAAAAACAAATGGAACCTAACTTACTATTCATTTTGATTTTATCCTTTAAAATTTTTATAGTAAAATATTTATATGCCTTAAAAAATGCATACGTATGAACTTGATTAAAATAATTATATTTGTAAAAATTTTATAAATTTTTTTTGTAACTTTTATTTATAAAATTTTGAATAATTTATGTTTTAATTATGACCTTTGTAAATGAGTTTCTATAATTTTTCTTGTAAAAAATATGTTATAATTTTATATAATATTTTGTAATTTTTATACTTAATTTTTTAAAACTTAAAATATTTTAAATAATAATTATCAAAATAATAATAATTATTTATATAATTATAATTTTTTCTATTTTTATCGATATAAAATTTTACCAACTTACAACTAGTCCAACCCCCTAATTGAAGAATCTTGGCTCTGTCATTAAGAACAACTATACATGTTCATAATATTATATTAGTTCATTTTTTGTTTAATATGTATATTAATAAAGGAACTAATTTTTAAGAGAATTTTCATAATCAATTCAAAAATATTTGGTTTATTAATTAAAAATTTATTTTACATAATATGATTAAATATGGTACATAAGTATGAAAATGTTTTTCCAATTATATATGTATGATTATTTTAGATGAATAATTATCTCATTTTAGTAAATGAACAATTTCTTTTAAAAAAAATTCTCACTAAAAATAATTTTCTATTATATATCCATAACCATTAATTAATGTTTAATTTCTTTAATATGATAAAAATAATTGTAACAAAATTATTATACATATCAATCTTCATTTCTTATTTTATAAGGGTTCAATAAAAACCAATAGCATTATCATATGTAATACCCCAAAATCTATTTATGGAAATTAGACACTAGTTATGTTATATTAGGGGTTGTAATCTTATAAATGATAAAGTATATGAGGATGAGTAGAGAAATGATACGAAAGATATGAATTGGATTCAAATAAAATAAATTGAGAGATTATGATTAGAAAGAATTTTATAAGAAATTGGACTATTGAGAATAAAAAGGAATTGAGATTATATGATTATCTAGAAAGATATTTTATGGAAATTTTTAGAAGTAGAGTGTGAAAATATCAAAAACACACTATAAAAGATATGGCATGAGAATAAAAGTAATTGAGAAAGTTAGAAACATGAAGTGGGTTGACAAGAATAAATAATATATTAAGAAAACTTGAAGGAAAATTATGTGTTTACAGAATTTCTACACACATGGTAGTATTTTGGCTATAACTTATGAAAGAAGCATTCAATTGATGAACCGTCAAAATATTTGGAAAATAGATACTTAAGGATTCGATTCATACAAATTTTATAATTTAATTCCTAACCAATTAATACCAATATTTTCTAGAAGTTAGGGCAAAACTAAGCATCACCTTACAAACTAGCTTATGATACTTTGGTCATAAAATTTTCTCAAGATATCCAATTGATGCAAAACTGGTGCCTTTGATTAGAGGGCAGATAAGGCTATTTTCTACCAAAATTTCATGTAAAAATTCAAATTATATAATGAATTATGGGTTTTCTCCTAAGAGTGATGTGATTAAGGGTGTGAACAAGAGGATATTTATGGTGTAAATGCAAATACCCATGCAAAGTGATTTGATTATGTATTTGGATCATAGGATAAGTGAAATTAAAGTATATTATTATTTTAAATCACTATGAGCGCAAGTAAGAACCCATAGGTCCATGTATTGGAATAAGGCCTTAGTATGAAAATTATAAGGGGATTATAACAAAGTGAGTTATGTAAATAAAAGAGAGAAGAGAGAGAGAGAGAGAGAGAGAGAGAGAGGCAGGCCTAATTGGCCTTGATGCATAAAAATCAAATAGTTCATTTTAACTCCTCAAATGAAACTCAAATCTTTATTGAATTTGATTAAAAATTACAGAATAAGTCTACAATAGCTATCATCATTGCCTACAAGGCCTACTTGGCCAATACATGTTCGGATAATTTGGAGTTTATTTAAAATCCTTGCCATATAATAATTGGAGAGCCAATGGAAAAAGATAATGGAATTTTAGTAAATGCTTAATTTTTTATGTCATATGCAAATTTTCACCACAAGTTAAATTGATGGCCAATAGAGAAAAGATAAATGATGACAAGCAAATAGCTAATGGATAGAGGATTCACCTAATGAAATAGTAGACTAGTTTTTAGAGTTTCTTTTAACTCTTTTCCTATATTATTACCCAAAAGTCAATGGTATTTTAGATTAATAGGAAAGGGTGAGTTGGAGAAGAAGAAGGCATACTTAATATAAACAAACTAAAAACATAAATCCTCTTTTCTCTCAAAGAGTGCATGATACACCCCTCTCTTTAGCTATTCTTGCATACATCAAGCTCACAACCTTTTCCATCTTCCTCTCATGGCAAGCTCACTTCACCATTCCCAAATTCTCTCCTCTTTCCCTCTAATCCCCAAATAATTGAAGCTACTTATACCTGTAGGAGAAGAGTTTGATTTCATTTCTTCAGGTAAAGATTCTCATCAACCTTCATTTTATAGGATTTACTTTACTAAGTGTTAGAATAATGATTTGAATGTTTTATCATGATTTTTCAAGGTTTATTTTCTTGTGAAAACTAAAGTGAAGTAACTTAAGGTGAGGATTCTCCTTGCACTCTAATGCTAAGGTTTTACCATATCACCTACTAAAAATATAATAAAGGATTACATGTAAATATAATATAAGCATCATGTAAAACATAAAAGAATGACCATGTAAAAAGGTGACAAATAGTTTAATACAAATAAGAGGTAAATTATTGATTAATTATGCTAGAGTTATGTCTAAAAATGAGAATGCATGATTTTGTAGCAAGATGTTTGATTAAATCACCCTTCAAAATGGTTCAAGTGATTTGGCCTTGTTAGGATGAAGAGGGAAAAATAGAAGTTCTTCATTTAATATTATCCAAAATAAAAATGTAAACTAATGATATCATTTTAAGGAAAGAAAAAACCTTTAGGATAATGTCTACAAGGTTTGATCACTATAAAGAAAAAAAGGTTGGAGGAATTATTTTTAATTCCTAAATTAAGTGATCATACTTGCATGAAAATAAGGAAATTTAGGCATAAGAAATACTTGAAATAAAAGTGAGAAAAATTTGGTAATAGTTGGGGGAAGGTTCAACACCCCTTATTCATTACCAAATGTGTTTTAAAAATTATCTCAAGTGACTAGCAATAGTCTCAATATATGAGTGGATGATAAATAAGCAAATTAAATTGAAAAAGGTATAAAAAAAATTAAAGAAATACTTAAAGGTATGTTTTGGCCCTTAGGAAATAATAAGGGTAGAAGACTTATTTCTTATAATAAAGTGTGAGAATAAAAGTGTACTTATATATAAAATAACTAAATAAATAGACAAAAAAAGTGGAGTAAGGGCGTACATACGCACAAAATTATATAAATAAATATAAGTATGAAAGTAAGAATACATATGTGATTGATTTTATGAAAATATTATACACATATATTACTATTTTTATTAATAAGAAATATTATATATGCACATGATTGATTTTATAAAAATATACAAATGTATATTACTATTTTTATTAATGTGAAAATATTATATAAGCATGTGATAGATTTATAAACAATATACATCCGTGTACATAACTATTTTTATGAATATGCACAATTAGTTTATAAATAATATATTTCACATATGTGTCTTTTTTTATATAAATATTATATACGTATCTCATTACTCATAAATAATATATATATATATATATATATATATATAGCTGCAATTTGGATACAGCCAATATGTATATAATTATACCATTTTCGAAGCTTTTCAGCCTCTAGGCCAGAAAAGAGTACAAAATTTTCATAATCCGGGTTTACTTTGATAGTTTCTTCAACAGTCTTGATTACATAATCAGTCCTGTTAAAGATACTTTCTTTCCGGATTTGATAAAGATCTTGGTTTGGGATATTCGGCATTTCCCAGTCATCAATTCTTTGATTTATATTTTCAAATTTAATTTCTTCAGAGAAGATTGGTTTTTTGCCCAAGTCTGAGCTAGATTTCATAGATTTTTTCGGCGAAAACCGACTTGAAAAAGTTCTAATAAATTTTTCTGCCATAAAAGATTTGAAAGCAGTAAAAAGTAGATCGCAGAGAAAGAAGATGAACAGTAAAATAAATGCAGAAAAATAAATAAGCTGAAGATATGCAGATGTAAGACCAGGGGGTTGATATCTGCTGAAAGGTTCCATAAAGATGAAAATATCAGCTAGTGTTGTTCATGGAAAGATCTGAGTGTTTGAGTCTGGTTGTGAATAGAAATGTTTTCTGGAAATTAGCCCATACGTCTTAATTTTCACATTGTAGGTTAGAGGCAAAATCCCATTCAACGCCTTCACACGGCTAACAGGGATAACCAGAGCCTCATCCATCCCTCACATGCTACTATGCGTAAACTTATAATTTCCAGTGACAGATTCAGAACTAGAAGAAAACACAAACTTCCCCCCATTAACAGCTAAGCAAGGAAGGCTCTTGACTTGGGCCTTAACTTGTCTAATGATTTCAGTATGCATGTCAGTCCATGGGGGTGGACTCTTTTTTAAACGATCATGCAAGGGTTTTATGAGATTTGAGAGGTTTGGGAAGAAATCATAAACATAATTTAAGCAACCCAAAAACCTTTGAAGTTGAGTTTTGTCAATCAATTGGTCAGGAAATTTATCAGCAAATTCAATTGATCTTTCAATTGGAATAATGGTTCCCTGATAAATATTATGACCAAGAAATCGAATTTTTATTTGGAAAAGAGAATATTTAGTTTTTGAGACGGCTAAACCATTTCTCTGAGTAACATCTAAGAATATATTGAGATGTTTGAAATGTTGATCTATATTTTCTGAGAAAACCAACACATCGTCAATATATACTATGATGAAATTTGTAAAAGGATTGTAAATATCATTCATAATCCTTTGAAACTCTGAGGGCGCATTTTTTAAACCAAAAAGCATTACATTCCATTCATATTGACCAAATGGAACAGTAAATGCAGTTTTATAACGGTCCTCAGGTTTTATTTGAATTTGCCAGAAACCAGATTTCATATCAAATTTTGAAAAGATTTTTGCCAAATAAAGTCGATTTAAAAGATCTTTTTTATTTGGTATAGGATACCTGATCCATTGTAGTGCTGTGTTTAAAGGTTTGTAATTGATTACAAGCCTTGGCGTACCACGTTCTAATTCAGCATTTTTATTAACATAAAAAGCTGCACAAGACCAGGGACTCTTAGATTTTCTAATGATTCCTTTAGATAGGAGATCATTGATTTCTTTTTGGCAATAATCCAGGAGTTCATGACTCATCTGGATTGGTCTTGCCTTGGTTGGAATTTCTCTTTCAGAGAAATCCTTTTCATAAGGTAAATCAACCATATGCTGCTTCCTATTCCAAAAAGCATTGGGAAGGTCAGAGCAAATATTATTGACTATCCTTTTTTCCAAATGTTTGATACGAGATTGAACAGTAAGCATTTAAAGCTGTTGTTCAATTTGCATAAAAGAAATTTCTTCAGTAAGGAAATTGATTTGGGTTTCCTTGCAGTAAGGAAATTTCTTCACATTCATGAATATATATATATATATCATGAATGTGACTCTTTTATGAAAATATTATATTCATATGTCATCAATTTATAAATAATACATATTTATGTATGTGACTATTTTAATGAAAAGATTATATATGTATGTGAATTGGTTATAAATAATATATATATTGCACATAATTATTTTATGAAATTAATACATACATTCATAATTATTTTATTAAAAAAAGATGAGGACAAATATATGTATGTTGTGGATAATAATACAAAGGTGGAAGTAAATATATGTACGTGATCATGAATATAAATATAAAAATGAAAGTAAATGTACATATATAGTTTAAAATATGAAAATAAGGATGAGGATAAGTGTACATACAAGTATAAATATAAAAAAAAAAGGAAATAAAAATATGTATGTGATTATTTCATTAAAAAATGATATGTATATGATTGTAGATATTAGTACAAAGATAAAAATAAATATGTGAACATGACTGTAAATATTAACATATAAGTGACAATGTGACATAATTGTGTATGCAATAAAGTGGCATGCAAGCAAAGTAAAATGGTATATGTCCAAGTATTTTTTTTGTAAATACTTATACATACACATATGAATATACACTTGGAAATGTGAAAAGAAAATATGAACTTGGTTACTTATGATATCATACATACATTATACATGAATTGTAATAATTGTGGCTAACGATGCTTATAATGATCATGACAAATTGTTTATGAATGTGGCAAATGTATATGTATTTGTGTGTGTCACAACCTATTTTTAGATTATTATGACTAGTATAAAGATATCAATCATGTCTATAATCCTTTTTCTAAAATAATTTTTTAAATGTTTCTATTTGTTAAATATTTAATAAAAATAGCACAAATTAAATAATGTGAAAAAGATAATATTAATATGTAGATTAAATGCAAAAAAAATATTTATTGAATCCATTGTGATAAATTAGATATGTGAATCATAATCCACCCTGATCATAAACTCCTAATAAGAATTATTATTCCTATTAATCGTAGTTAATAACTAGTATTTTAGAAAAAAAAAACTCTATCGTTGATGGGGATTGGATAAAACAGTGTAGAGTTTAGAAGTAGTAACCCTCTATTTATAGATTATAATAATTAATGGGTTAACCTATCATTAAAATCACCCATTACCATATTAATGAGTTAGATTGC